>OX276464.1:22875448-23481032 GCA_946251905.1 Cryptocephalus moraei | reverse complement strand
AAATATGACACACTATGACACATAACCCACAATTCACAAAACACAACAATAGCCATGAAACAGGCAGATTGTAGCTGTAATCCGCCATATTGTGTCCGAAAATGTACTTCTCTCTCTAACACGTTGGGACATTGAATTGCGGTACTTTCCACATTTAGTGACTTTACACAAAAATCAATAGCAAAGTTGAAACGAAATACAGATCTCTGCAGAGTCGAGTTCATCCACCAAAATATTTTCATTATATGACAATTGACAACCAATATCTGTGGTTCCAAGCATCTGACGTTTTGACGTGTATTCGCGAACAGTGAGCAAACATCCTCAATATAGGTCCAAGAAAATTCAAGTATTCGCCTTGCAAAGAATGGATGCATACGAGAGCGTCGTGCTAGTGAAGCCCGAGGTGTTCGTCTTCAACATACCGCCGAGGACGAGCAACAGGGGCTACAGGTAACTTAAAGGGTTTTCAGCTGATTTCCGCCCACTTTCCCTCAAGGAGGAGATCTATTTCCTCTACACATTTTCAGGGCCGCCGATTGGAACCTCGCCGAACCCGCTTGGACCGGAAGGATGCGCCTAATCTCGAAGGGGAACGAGCTAATTATCAAGCTCGAGGACAAGAACACCGGAGAACTGTACGCCAAGTGTCCCATAGAGGCTTACCCGGGGATCGCTATCGAATCGGTCAGCGATTCCTCCAGGTACTTCGTGCTCAGAATAATGGACGATAATGGTAAGGGAAATTTTAACGTCAGAAGCGAGGAAGAGACTTGTCGATCCGATTGTCGACTATTACAAAGGGCGATACATACTTCCATGATACTTATAAGATTAGACAATACGCATCAATGCGATCAGTTAGGTTACTATTTTACAATTTCGGTGAGTTTGTGAACGTGTTTTTAGAGTGTCAGTTTGAATGTGATATATACTGGAAAGTAGAGCAATTTATCAAAGAAGTATCTCTCCCAAAACCTTCTTAAAGAGTTATTACATTGTTACGAATTGTAAATACATACCTGCGGGGCACCGCCACTTCTCTACCGCTTTCCCCCATTTGCAGGTCGTACGGCGTACATCGGCATCGGCTTCGGCGACCGCTCGGACTCGTTCGACCTGAACGTCGCCCTGCAGGACCACTTCAAGTGGGTGAAGAAGGAGAAGCAGATCAGCGAAGAGCCGACCTCGGGTCCGGCGCTCGATCTCGGCTTCAAGGAGGGCGAGACCATCAAGATCAACATGAAGATCACGAAGAAGGAGGGCCAGGAGGGGACGACCAAGTCGAAGGGGAAGACCGGCAACGGCGGAGGCCTGGGGGGCCTCCTGCCGCCGCCTCCGGCGTCGACCGGGAGAACGGCCGGTTCGCCGGCCGGGTCGCCCGCACACACGCCGAAAGTGAACGCCACCGCCGGCGACTGGGGCGAGTTCACGTCTGCGCAGACAGGGTAAGAACGTCTATGTAATATTGATGGTCATAATGGTGGTGCTCGAAATGCACCAGCGGGATTATAGACACCCCATGGCGTTTGGGGTCATACCTGTCGGCCGTTCGCAGGTAGTGGTCAGGTAATCCGCACTACCAAACAATATAAAATTGATTATAATTCAATATTATGTTCCAGCTAATTGTGATTAATGCGAATATATGTTTATTAAGATCGCTGTTTCTTCCTCTATAGATCGATACCAAACTCAAAATATTTCCAACAAAATCAAATTGTTTTATGGTTTTAAATGTGTATCTACTCACTAATATAAAGACGAAATTGTTACATATTTGAGAAACAGAACCAGGCACGTAAATATCGGTTAAAACAAACCTTTTATATAGTTGACCATAATATTTTGCTAATATTTAATACAATCATAATGACCGACCAATCACAAACTTGTTTCAAGGGTCAAACCACAGTTTAGATATATCATAGAGAGAGATATATCATAGACTGTGATCAAACCAGAGCACATTCCTGGAACTTTACACTACTTATGTGGTAAACAACATAACAAGGAGCTATGACAAGTTCCCTTTTCATCAAGATAAAGATTACAGGTCAAGATTTCTCTTCTCAAATATGTAACAATTTCGTCTTTATATCAGTGAGTAGATATGCATTTGTATCAATTTGTAGAGGAAGAAACAACAATCTTAATAAAAATATATCCTAACGCCATGGGGAGTCTATAATCGGCTTGGTGTATTTCGCGCCCGACGGTTCATAATAACTTCATAAAGATAGTCGAGTGCAGGTAGTGATCACATATTAATATAGTTGAAAGTGCTGTATGACTAATTCTCATTTTTATTTTCAGTGCACAGGCGGCGGCGCCGAACTCATCGAATAACAGCAACTGGGTACAGTTTTAAGTTATGTGATAAATGTACTAATCTCAACAAAAACATATATAGTAGCGTATATTGTAAATAACTTAAATGTGCGTATCTACTGTTTAAAAATCTGTTATTTTTGGGATGTATTGGTTCATTTTCAGCACATATCATCCCCTCCTATCTTGATATGTTTTATTAGTATTAGGGAGAACTTAGGGATAAGTCTAAAAATTCCAGATAATATTAAAATGAGATGTCGTCTCGAGAAGCGAGTTGATTTTATAGATATTTATATGGGATAAAAGTTACTTTATGCACTTGTCGTTCTTATTAACTTTATAAGTTTTTACTTATTTCGTTATTTGATAGGATAAAAAATTGTTCTTAATATTTAGATATTTTTATTGCTTGCGCACAGAAGACCTTTGAAAGTTCGACATTGCATTAATTTATTATTTATTAAATAGTGATGGCTCATCAGAATCGCCTTCTGTGTTGTAAGCAATTATTTATTACATTCCACTTAATAAAAATATTTGATACAAGGTAGTTGATTATTCCTGGTCAGTTGGAAAGAATGTATTAATTATACGAGGTGCAATAAAACATGTTGAAACTGTTATAAACTTTCTTATCAACAAAAACAACATGTATAAAGATAAAAACAATACTAAACATTGACTAGTAATATAAACAAACAAATGCACTTTTCTCTATAGTTTCTCATAATACCTCAATTGTAGATCTTTAAGTAAATCCCAGAATATTAGACAGAGTGCCCCGTGAGGGGCTAATCTCATGTAATTCGGTCCGATACCCTTGTAAAAACCGAAGAAACCTTCGATTCGCCAGACCTTAACGAAGCAATCAACGATATTATCGTATAAAAGACCCTTACCATACTTATCCACACCTAAACATATCAACAGGTTAAAAGGATATTAATTGTAATTAATCGTCTTACCTTGATTGAACAAGCGGGTGGAGACCAGGTCGAACGGCGTAATGACGACCGTTTGGATTATCCCACTGAAGAAACTCGCGATGAACGATACCAAGTAGGGAGACTTCTGCAGAAACTTGTTATCCGACAGGAAGTCCTTGCAGATCACAAAGGACGTCAGCTGAGCCGGAGAGCCAGCCATCGCCCGCAGGATCGTTCCCTCCGAGCCCCTCCAGAGGCCCAACACCTTAAGAAAACATATTTGAGCAAACGGAAATAGACAAATCTATTATTGTATCGACTCACTCCGTAATTTTTATATATCCCAGCGAGTGCCGACATGGCACCGCTGTGATGGTGTTGAGTTCCGACGGCTATCTCCTTCGCCGATTGCGATTGTAACTGTGTCTTCACCAAGAAGAAGGGGCTACCGAAGAAGGCACCCACGGCTCCCGTGAAAGACCCGGCGGCTGCGCTCCTCCAAAAGATCGTCTTCCCGTTTTGGTCTCGGAGGAAGTGCTTGTTCTCCAATGTTTGGTACAGCCCTGAAATCGTTTTTGGGGTAGTAAATACGTTTTGTATTCTTAGTTAGTTTGTTAAGAGACATTGCAGAACAGAACAGAGAGATTGCAATTACATTATTTTTTGGGAAACTATAACAGGTAATGGGTTACTTTTTAAGGAAAAAGTAAATTACAATATCATCGTTAATTAAATTACTGTATTAATAGGGAGCGACGCATTCAATTTAAAAAGTAAGATTTTAATCAATGTTAATAACTGTAGATGATGTGAATATTTAATCTACGGTAAGGTAATCTTTATGTAAATACAATTATCCAAACACCACTTGATCATTGACAAAACCTTACCTAACCTTGTGCTATTTCTCACCGAATGCATCATGAACGCCGTCAGTAACCCCTTCTGGAGCCCCCGCAATCCCTCGTTCTTCGCTATGACCCATCCACCATGGAAGACGTTCCTGTAGTGAACGCTGTGTCGCCCCTTCGCACTTAACTCGCCCTGTAACTGCATGCGGGTCTTTATCACGTCGAAGGGGTTGCTAAAGAGGCAGGCCCCACAAGCCGCCAGGCCTCCTATAACGAAGTCCATGGTACTCGCATGCGAGCTGAAAAGGTGAAAAACGGTTAGCGCATTTATCGCGAAAACCATTGAATAGAAACAATACTCACTCGAAAACCAGAGAGGAGTTGTTTTTGAGATAACGTTAAAAGTTCCACAACACTAACTTACACGTCGGTGTCACTGTTACACCTACAAGTGACATTACGTGAACAAATACTGAACAATCGGAACGGATCTTTACTTAGGATTTATTAATTGTTTGCTGGTTTTTGAGGTTAGGTTAGGACAGTGGTGGCACGGAGATGACGAATGCCGGACAGGACAGGCAATGCAAGGAACGAATATTCGGTTGATCACGTGACACGACGAAACGACCAATAGAAACAACAGGAGGACAGGGTGGCACGGAGATGACGAATACCGGACAGGCAATGCAAGGAACGAATGTTCGGTTGATCACGTGACGCGACGAACCGACCAATAGAAACGACAGGACTGAAAGTTAATTTGAATTAAGACCGATCACGCCACTATTAATAACAAAACAATAGTTATTGTCTAAAGTTTAGAGTAATGGACTACCTAAGCCTGACGTCACAAATGGGCGGAGGTAAGAAACCATTCCAAACAAACCGAGAAAGCGTGCAATTTTCCCATATGAAGATTTTATTTTTAAGTTTATTACTAGTTTTGACTAATGACTTTTTTGGCATTATAATATGACAACTGCAAGCTAAGGAGTGCTTTGAAGGTTCTCGATCTTGCCTCCGAATGTAAAAAAATTGCAAACTTTTTGGTCAGTGTAATGCTTACAGTCAGGCACAAAACACATAACCATGACTATAGATATTGACCACGAGCCTAAAAAACGGTCTTTAAACATAGCAGCACCACTAAACTTAACAAAACGATAAGTTTTGATGGGGAAAAAAGGATAACATAACCTATAATAAGGGCCAAAACTGCATTATACTACTTACCTATCTAAAAATATTTGGTGATAACGTACGTTTGAACAAACTTTATCACAATATATAGCTGGCAACTCTTATTTACAACAAAAGTAGGAATAAATGTAGAATTCAAACTCTCTTATGGACAAATTGCGTGCTTTCTCGATTTGTTTGGAAAGGTTTGGAAGCTCCGCCCCCTCGTGTGACGTCAGCACTTAGGCAGTCTATTGCCATTATGAGGGTGTTGTTGAAAATTTTTGCAATTATTAGTAGTATCAATTTAATTGTCAACATTTCACGAAATTCAGTATCGTGATCGTTTGACAGTTCATCTGTGTTTAAACATAACAAAGAGCAACCATCACCTAATTATTATTACGCTTAGTACTTAGATAGTATAAAATCATCTACGTTACAACAACCTTCTAAGTACTAGCGACATCCCCCAGCTCCTTAAAAAACTTATCTCACAAATCCCGAATATAAATAAACCTGTCCTGTTATTTCAACGCTAAACTCGACATCAACACGAACGTCACGTAAAGGCGCCTGTCGTACGTCGGGGCCGACGTGGAGGTGTGGAGGCCGCACTCCGGTCTCCTGTCGTGCCCGAGACAGTGCGACTGGAACACAGGAAAACATTTCACAGGTGAGCGTGCCTTAGAGGCGAGTGAGTTTCCTCTCACCTGGAGCATCGAGGAGGACACGTTGTACAGGAACCTCCTGTTGAAGGCGGCCGAGTCTTCCCCGCAGGTCCTCTGGATCAGTTCGGTCGAGCATTCGACGTACGACTGAAACGCGCTGGAAGCGAGAAATGCGTGTAGAGCAGATATATGTTTCAAAAAAGGAGTTAGTGTTCAGAAACTAATCACAGTGACCCAGCTAATCGAACGATTTTTTGTCTTCCACCAAAGTGATCTTTTATTACTAACTAAAACTCTTGTTGTATTAGCTGAATACAGTGATTGTATTCAAAATCATTACCAGCAAACGTCTCCACTTATTCCCGCCTTCAAGTCGGTGCCGTTGAAACCTCCATCACTACTTCTCGACGAGATCTCTTGTATCTTCCCGGTTAACTTCTTGAAACATACCCCGTTCTCCTGGCCGACTTTAGCCATGCATGGAACTTGCAGCAGGTATTCTGGAAAGAATTGATTTACCTACTCGATAATCATAATGATACGGTCATTTTTACCTTCCTGGAACGTCCCGCTCCTGCACAACTCGTTCACCATCGACCTGATCCCCTTGAAGCTCCTCCAGAAGTGCGTCCTGCGCTCCCGGTCCATGCACCTCCTGCTGAAGGCGGTCACGCAGGATATCGCCTTGTCGAGGTCGCTGGGAACGAGAGGGGAATAAATGAGTTTTACAGTGAGGGAAAGTAGTGAGAAAAGTAGACTGACGGGCAAATCTTATCCAGGACCGTATTGTTCGAGACGAGGGTGAACCCGGAATCGGTCAGGAGCGACAGGGGCTTGTAGCAGGTCGTGAACTCCTCAGGGGTGCAAGTGTTGGCCACGGCGTACAGGTTTTTCGACCAAACTGGAAAGAAAAACAATTATTACAGTATCGACTAGAAATATAATAGAAGGAGACTTTATTAATCCATTCAGACTGGGAGATTTATAGATGAGTCAATACGAACAATAACTCAAATGAATCAATTTAAAATTTATACTTGTGGCGAAAGAAAGCTCAACATTAAATTAGAATAGCAAATATTATCCCACTCCTAGACATACCATCAATTTATCCTCTGATCGAGATAACAGTGTCTTCTGCATCGATGAAACCTGATAAGACATCTGATTAAAGTGATTTGTTCAAACTGTAACATTCTTATAACGATTTTATTAACTTGATTCCTTGTCTAGAATTTTGCAATCGATTTTAAATTAACTTACAGACGAGTTAGAAAACTTAGTTTCATAACTGGATGACGATACAACTCACTAGGTCAGAATTGGATTGCAAAAATATTTTCTTGGTTCTTTGCAATTGTTTCTATATCAGAAAGTGCTAATGGGCCACATAATATTACATTTACTCGGTTATAATATTAACAGAATTTTGGCAATCTTATGTATAAAGTGAAGATTGTGACAATACGAATTGAGTCACAGTCCCAAAATGCAATTACTATCTGGTTGAACTAACATTTCGCACAAGAAATAGCAAATAAATATAAGAAAATATCTGTGTCGCGATGATATGCTCTTAACGAGGATTAAAAATGAATTTTGGCTAACTCTAAAAGAAGATGACAAGAGTCAAGTTCGTATAATGTCGGCCAACTTATCTTACAAACAAATTCATTAAAAGATCTCATAATTTTACAAATGTGTTAGCTAGTTTTGTATTAAAAATAAATTAGTTAGTTTCTTCCTATAATTCTATCCTGAAATGGACAATTCCAATAAGTAAATAGTTTTCTAGTCCTTCTAGCTTAGACTTATTGAGATTCCAATATACATGTACGTACACTACAAATGTAAGCAGAGACCTTAAAAGTGGAACAAAGACATTTGAAGAGTAGTAAAATGCCATTCAGACAGAGTGTAGGTTCAACAAATTTAAACCTTAACACAATCTGGTCACAAAATAATTTATTTACCTTGCGTGTAATCTTCCAACGTCCATTTTCATAATTTCACAACCCCTTAAAAACTTAACTGCACCCTCTAATCATAATTCACACCATTTCCCTTTCACACACTAAAATATTCCATTATATTTAAGGACGTCTCGTGTACGTAATTTAAAATTAAAACTGCTATTTCCTTTAAACCGAGGAATGTGTGAATGTGTGTGCGCTTATCAGCATCGTTCTCCGATAAGAGCGAACCGAACAAAACAAGTCTTTTGTCGGCTCGTTCGGAGCCGAGGCGACTAATCCCCACAAAAAACTATGACTACGTCGAAAACAGTTGCCCATTGCCTCACAGGGAAGCCAACCACACGGGCCGACCAAGTAATTTTCGGTCGCCGGAAAACGGCGACCGAAAAAAACTGGTGGCCGTCAGGGTTCGATCCGAGTACCTCTCGTATGAGAGTCCTCGTACCTCACCACTGAGCCACTGGACACCAGCAACAAATCTTCCAATTTGCTTGGATTTAAACCTTTCCTCACGGCATACGTCACACGCTAGTCCTTATAATGGGGATATTTGATTACGCGCGCTTACATTTATGGCAATTTCGCTTGATTACAAGATTACGTCGATTCCTATATATTAATTAAATAGTGTGATTACCGTGATATGAAAAATTATCTTGTTCAAGGGTTGCCATGGAATGTAAAACGGTTGTCTTAGCTTAAATCATCCTTTTAAAATAATAATGTCATTATTAATAACTTTAGCATAATGCCTTGACAGATTTTGACATTCAAAAAATGATTGACATAAATTTAGGATGGGAGCTACGACAATCATTCAAAAATTCGTGACCACCCCTTGACCCAGCTAATTTTTGATATCACGCTATCACAAATCAGTAACTACTATTATAATTATTTAGACACCCGCTACGTTTATAATTAAATCAAAAGGGAAATAATGTTAAATTCTTAATTACCACTATTATCAATATCATCAACACACATTAATAAATGTACTAACGTACTTTTTGACATTAACGTCGACTTTATTTAAATTTTATGGGCCTATTTGCTTACAGTTTGATTAATCTCGGTTTAATTTTGATTCTAATTACTTTTCTTAATTTAATTTGACAGTAGTTACAGAATTAAATTCGATTACCATTACAAAAATTACAATAGTACCCTCCCAACATTAAACAATCCTTAGCAAAATTGTACAATATAATATTTGACTGGAATAACGGTAAACAAGTCTCATTACTCTCATTTTCTGCTGTGAATTATTTGTAGGGGCGATTTTTACGTTTTGCGACTCTTGTAAAACGATTTTTCAGATTGTATAGCGACCATTGAATTGAACTTTCGGGATTTTTCAAAAAGTTGTCCCGAATTAATTTTATTTTCAAGTATTTGGAATGCACGAGGGTATTGATATTATTCAAATCAAAGGTTCCCTTCTCTTCTTTCGACCGAGACTTCTTAGGATACAAAAGACGAACTACTTGACGTCTATTCGTCCTCCCAATATACCCATTTTCTTTACAAAAAGTTTAAATTTAACGTAAACTCCCTTATCGTTAATTCAATGTACCAAAATTTCAAACTCAAATTTAAGAAACTCAAAACATGTCAAGAACGACTGGATTAAATGTTGACATGTTATATATACATTAGAAATCGGGGAAAAGAGCCTACCTATCTGTTTTCCCGGCGAGAGACGTACAGGGTGTTCTATTTAAAAAGAGAAAACTTGCAATCCTTTTTTCAACTTTGTGACGAGTGTCTAAAATATAAGATTCTGTAATAAAAGTTTCCTTCTGTCCCTTATGTGAATTAACGTTTATAAGTGGTTACACAAATATGGAAAATGACACGTGACAAGGTGTTGCGCTAAAAATGTGAAATATGGAAAAATTTCATTAGTAAAATAAGATAAGAATAATTTCCAATCTTTCAACCGAAGCAAAAATATTAATTATTAATTAATTAAGCAAAAAATAAGGCGTTTAGGAGAGAATTAAAAAAACTGAAAATTCACAAGAGTAAAGTGCCCGTTGCCCTTAACTGATCCTGATGAAAATTACGTGACCGCGAGTTTTCAGGGAACCTAGCCTAAATACGAAATTCCAACTTTCCACTGTTTATAGTTTCTGAGAAAACCTTGACCACATACAGAGACATATTTCCAAAAACATGTTTTCGGGACCACAAAACGTCCAGAAATGCCAATGTTCCGTCTCAGATAAGTGACATTTTTAAGTTATTGTTGAACCGATGATGATTTACAGAGGTCCATATTGCCGTCACCTCGAGTACCCAATACTTCTTCGAGATTTATTTGCTATAGACACAAGTCAAGTCCACAATGATCCGTAAGGGTAACAAAGGGTATTACATTTTGAGGAAGTTGGGTACGCGATTTCTAAAACATGTGTTTACCATCTGTATATGAGATGAAAGCGAGGATCTTCAGCAATGGTTAGCACGCCCTTTACTCATTACCGGGGTGATTTTCAACCAATAAGCGACGAGTAAAGAGGGCTGCAATGCAGCCGGCCAATAAGCGGAGATCGCGTTTCTCGTCTCTAATTTTGAGTAATTTAATTTTAAGAAACACTCTTCGTCTAACTGCGAGAGAATCACTATCTATCTTCACCTATTCCGTTGTATTTTAAGTTGTTGCATTTAAATAGTTTAGTAAATCCGAAGTTACAATTACGTGTTATCATTTCTCAACTGTTCACGCAATATTAAGTTGGCGCGTAAAGTGTGCTGATCAGTTATAACGATCTAAGACAATATCGTTATAGCCAACATCTCAAATTCCGAAAAGCAGCACGATTACAATATTTCTTCTTATTATATGAGTACCCCATATGAGGAAGTAATAAATGGGAAGCCATTAAATAACATCCAATATGTGGAATTTGATCGCCGAAACTGTAGAGGATCTTCAAAACATGTTGAATAAAATACAATAGTTACGGCTAGTGAAGAGTATATTAAATGTACACTAAATGTTAAAAAAATCAAATTCATGATTGTATCAAAGACCAAACGAAGAAATGGCATCCATGATACGATGATTGAGCGTGTATATAAGTACAACTATTTAGAAACAATATTGTTGTCAATAACAACAGACAACAACACAGCATTTGTAAATATCCCAAGTAGTAACGATATAAACCTAAACTTCAAAATGCAGTTGGCTAGGTGCTATGTTTTCTCTGTACTGCTTTATGAGGTTGAGGAATGGACGTTGAACAAGACCAACATCAATAAATTAGAGGTATTCGAGATGTGGGTATATATGAGAAGACTGAGGATCTCACGGATTAATAAAGTTACAAATGTGGAAATCCTACGAATATTGAACAAAGAACGAGAAATTCTTATAAAAGGCAGCAAGCTTCAATATCTAGGTCATGTGATGAGAGGTCCGAAATACGAACTATTAAGACTTATAACGCAAGAGGAGAACCAGTGTTGGAAGAAGAGAAGTAGTGTATCTATGCCGGTTCTAACACACAAAAAACGGCTTTTTTTCCGTCAAGGTCGAATTTTGCCCATTTTGGTACCCAAAATGTGTGGTTTGTTGTCTTATCTCTGCATTTTTGACCCAATTCCCCATGTAATTTTATGGGGGTACAACTTTGGGGGTACGGCGAAATTTCTAACGCAACAAGGTAAGGTCCAAAAACGCCCATCTTGGACCCCAATTTCTGGCCCAATCCCCCTCTACGCCATTAAATTAAATGGGGAACAGTTTTCGCGCCTAAACGGCGTGTGATGAGTTGTGCCACAAGTGTGACGTCATCGGCTATGTAGGTCAGCAGAGAAAGAGAGAGAGAGGGTGTCATCATGTGGTAGCAAGTTACTTTCCCGCCGGCTAAGGTGGGGGGAGTGGGTCACGCCGCGTGTGTGAGAGAGAAAAAAGCCGTTTTTCTGAGTTAGAACCGGCATAGATACACTACTAAGAGACGCATCTCCTGGGTTGCGAAACTTAGGAAGATTGGATCCAATGTACGTCCGTAGAACTATTCAGAAGGATGGCCTCAAAAATATGTATAACACTGATGATTGTCAAACTCCGAACTTCAAGAAGCAAATAAGAGTCGTCTCTTATCTTAAGTACAACTTTTCTCGTCTCGTCAACAACGTTCGAGTAATTAATAGAAAAAGCTCTCCCTCGAAAAATAATCCGCCGCTGACAATGGACGAAGGAAGCGAAAGCTCCTTTCCGCCGCAACTTACATCCGATTACGGTGTAAAGTATAAATCTGGCGAAAGTTCGCCGCGACTTATTGTGAGCGTAACTCCGCGCCGGTTAAGTATCTTAAACTGGGGAAAATTGCCGACCGTAATTCAAACGTCCGCGGGATTTACGGCGTCGAATTCGCCGTATGCAACATTCGGGCGAGTTTGTCGCGGAAAGTCGATTATTTGTCGTAAGTCGATATCGTCGAGTAAGACGATATCCACACATACAGACTCTTGGATACGGAGGAAAAAACAATTCTAATCTCGTGACCGATGAGCTTAATCGAGTTTTCGTTTTCCTCGTGGGCGCGTGATATAGGTATTACATAACGGCTCCTCTCGGATTACCGAACGTGGGTTTCGTGAATTCTGAACATCTTCCGAGATTAATATTCAATTCGAGACTTTCTTCTTCGAGTGCCGTCTTCGTTACGAAAGTTGGCAATCATTAAGCCTATTTTTAGGCGCTTTATATATTACCTTTACTTGTACACTCTTTTCAAAACAAATGCCGATGCACGTTAGTTTGATGACGTCAGAATCATCCAATACTACCAACTTAATATAGTCGCAGGACATCGCAATTTATGTGTTCCGTGTATATTTTAGGTTGACAATATATATGGTTATGTGTAGTCTCAACCTAAAATGTACACGGAACACATAAACTGCGATGTGTCGGGACTATATTAAGTTGTATTGGATGTTTGGTGACGTCATCAAAATGACGTGCATTGGGATTTGTTTTGAATAGAATATACGTGCGCGGAAATGGAAGACAAAAATATATTTATTGAAATATTAATAATTTAACCTTAACGTCTACTGTACCTTGACGCTGATGTACTTATTTAACACAACTAAAAATTACCAAAAGTAGTGTAATGATATGAATATTATTACACCAGTTTCGATGTAATAATGAGATCATTAATAATGCAAAGTAAATAAACTCTAATTTTACTCACTTTCAAACGTTAGATTAAGTCGAAACTTCGCATACCTACTTATTAAGAACAAATGACAGTACAACAATTTAATAACCAAATCATTATTTTATATCGATTGTCTGCCGATGGACAAGCTTATTGAAGAACTTGATTGCTCAAAATTAACAGGGAGAGTCCCATGTAACGCTGAAATATTAAAAGAAATAACTAGATTACGAGAAAATACCTATTTCATAAGACAAGCTGATAAATCGAACTAAAAAGTGAAAAATAAATTTCTTGTAGTTTGAAAATTAACTAAAAATATATGCTTTAATGGTGAATCAATATATATAAAAAAATAAGAATAGTATAATTAACGAAAAAATATATGTTACCGTAATAAAGCGTGGGGTGTTTCTCGTACAATAATTTTATATTAATCGTACTGATGAAATATTTTTAACTGCATACCTATATCAAGCACCCAACGTTTCTTTACAATAACATCTATTTTCTCGTTAATTATATTATTTTATTTATTATTATATATTTATTAATTTATTATGTTATACTATTTTCATTATTATTTCTGAAAAAAATTGCCTTTTTATTAAACAGAGTTTTGTTTAGTTCTTTTCAAACTATAATTTAGTATCTTCGAAACTGCTGCTCTGAATAGACTATTATTATTATTACAGTTCTACCAATCATGTAGATATTTCAGCTAGGATTATCTCCTTTCTCTCAATATTATATCTCGTTCTTTTTCATTGTCTACGCCTCCATACTAAAATATAATAAAATATTGATAGTATGTAACTTTTCTTCAGACTGACTTTGAATCCTTATTACTGCAAAATAATTTCCTCATTCTCATGAATTTCCCACCTCTTATTTTAATTTCTTCGGAATTATCATTTTGTTCATTGATAACAGTACCCAAAAATACATAATTGTATTTTTTCACTCTTCCAACTTTCTGATTTCGTATGTAAAAATTATTACCTATGTAATGTTCTGTATTTGTGATTAACATTAATTTCGTTTTATTATTATTATTATTATTTAGTGACAAACCATATCCTTTACTGACATCTATTATGTTAACACATGTTATATAACGAGGTATAAATTCACACTTTATCAAAAAAACGTTCGTGTCGTAATAGAAAATATTAAATCACTCTAATCACCGTAACCTCTTTGAATTATTACCGATCTAAAAATACTCATTTTTAAACCACGTTTTTCTATACTTGACACTTTCTTTCTTCAAAAACTAAATTTATCTTAAGTTTATAGGTAGTAGAGGATATACAGCAACCTTATTCGCAAATAGAAAAATATGACGATGAAGTAAAAAATAAAAATAAAATCAGCAATTATGCAACTAATTATTTGTAAAAATTAATTATCCAAATTCTAAAAATGGGGGAGACCTCCTAAGGATAAAAAGTTTATTGAAAATATCAGCCTTAATATTTTGTTTATTTTAGGTAGCTCTATTAGAAATCTGCCTGATATTTTTTACATTGATTAAATGATAAATTCAATTAATTTAATTGAAATAATTATGTAGGTGGAGAAGTACATAATTCAAATTAATTTAGCTCATTTATTTTAGCTGCAATTATTCTTCTAATGATCATTTGATAACTTTTCGTATCCTAATTTGGTTAAATCCAATAATTCTTCCAGTTGATCCTAGCTTTGTTCGTATGACAACAAACGTTACGTCATATTTCGTGACAAAGATTATTTTCTTCGTTCGCCATAATTAATCCGTTCTGCGAGGGTTGCAACCACACAACCCTCGTAAGTTCAAAATTACAATATTGTCCTTTTTTTGAAATATTACGTTAACCCCCCCGAACTTCGGTACGTTAATACTTAACGAAGTTTCCCGCTTTATATGGATTTAACGTAAATGCCGTGATATATAAACTACCCTTGCTTACGTAAATCTTAGGGGATGTAGTTGCGTGGAACTCTGCCGTATATGTAGGTATAGTTGCGAAAAAAAAAACTATCTGGAAATTAAAGTGGGAATAACTCTCCTGGCCACCGGGGACAAGGAGTATAAATCGTGACGTAATGGATGATAATAGAAGTGGTTTTTCAGGTGGAATAGGAGCCAAAATGGCGGTTAATTACCCGAGGAAAATTACTCAAATAAAAAAAATAAAATCGGAGGAAGTTTGCCAAGGGAGCAGGACGTTCGTTATTCAAAGTGGAAAATGCTGGAAATCTTGAATGTACCAGAACTGAACTAACACGTTTAAATCAGTATAAATATTCACGTAGATAAACATTTATACCATTTTTCACGCAAAAAGGGAAATTTTAAAAACAGTTTCAAAAATTTTAATAACATGAATAAGTCTATTTTGAAAATAAATATTTTAGTAAATGTGTTAAATATGACTAACTTTTTCTTACGTAAATATCTTAGAAAGTAGACATCGTAGGAAGGAAAGACTATTACTTGTGGCATTAGAGAATCGTCACCTCTATTCTTGCAATGGAATTTTGAAAGTCGATCCAAATGGTTTTTTGAAAAACAGGCAAGCTGGTGGTTAACCACTCATTTTTCCTCTTTAAAAAGTAAAAATAAAATTCGAAGTATATGGGTGAAGATTATAAACCTTGTGACGTAAATTTCAACTCTCTATCCCAAACTATTTTTGAAAAATGAAAATTTTCCCAAAAAACAATACTTAACCAATTTTCCACATGTTCGCATTGGTTGGAACTTTGTGCTACGCTATAGAAATATACGGTAATGTTTCTCCTATGTACTTTCCACCTAATGTACCTTATTATTGATTATAATATAAATACAGTGATAAACCAAATTTTCAATAATACGAACTCATTTTTCAGCCCCGGTTATGTTAAATTCATTCGACTAACGGAATATTGGCGATTCGATTGTGATAACACCAATTGATCCTAAAATGCAATTATTATCTCGATAACCCTAATTTTGCCAAATTTCGTATTACAAATAGCTACCGAATCTAACAATTTACCTGTAAAGTAACAATATGCGTCTTAATGAGAATATAGTTAATAAAAACATTATGGGATATTTAAGGGTTTTCACAAGAAAAATGACGAGAGTTAAAAATGTTTAATTTTGGCTAACTTAAAATTATATTAAGTGGTGGTGGTTTTTCTTTAATAACTTAGTTTTACAAATTGATTCGTTTGTCTCTACAGCTTTACACTTGATAATTCGAATAAATAAACGTTTTCTAGTCTTTTCAGCTTTGATTAATCGCGATTCTAGTGTATATGTAAGTATGTAGGCGAAATTATACCCTTGGAGGCCTCAAAAGCGAATCTGAAACACCCAAGGGGTAGTAAAATGCCACCCTAACAGAGAGTATAGGTACTAATAAATCATAACCACCCTCTTGATATAATTTCGTCACAAAATCATTCATTTACCTTGCGTGTGATCTTCCAATGTCCATTTTCATAATTTCACAACCCCTTAAACACTTAACTGCACTCTCTAATCATAACTCACACCCCATTCCCCTTTCACACACTAAAATATTGAACTATATTCACCGACGTCTCGCGCACGTAATTTAAAACTAAAAGTTTTATTTCCTTTAAACAGAGAAATGTGTGAATGTGTGTGCGGTAATCAGCAACGTTCTCCGATAAGAGCGAAGCGAACGAAACAGTTTTTTGTCGGCTCGCTCGATGCCGGGCCGACTAATCCCCACAAAAAACTATGACTACGTCGAAAACAGTTGCCCATTGCCTCAACACAAGGCGAACCACACGGGCCGACCAAGTAATTTTCGGTCGCCGGAAACGGCGACCGAAAAAAACTGGTGGCCGTCAGGGTTCGATCCGAGTACCTCTCGCATGAGAGCCTCGTACCTCGCCACTGAGCCACTAGACACCAGCGACAAATCTTCCAATTTGCTTGTATTTAAACCTTTCTACGCGGCATACGTCACACGCTATTCGTTATAATGCGGATATTTGAATACGCGCGCTTATATTCGTTGCAATTTCGCTTGATTACAACATTACGTCGATTCCTACAGATTAATTAAATTGTGATATCAAAAATTACCTTCATTAAGGGTTGCCATTGAATGTAAAACGGTTGTCTTAGCTTAAATCGTCCTTTTAAAATAGTTCTGTCATTGTCAAGCTACACCGACATTATTAATAACTTTAGACAGATTTTGACATTCAAAAAATAATTGACATAAATGCAGGATGGGAACTGAAACAATCATTTTAAAATCCGTGACCACCCCTTGACCAAGGTAACTTTTGATATCACAGTATATGTAGTAACTACTATTATTGTTATTTAGAAATATGTCACATTTATTTAACCCAAAGTGAAATACTGTCAAATTCCACTATTATCGACACACATTAGTAAATGTACTAACGTACTTTTTGACATCCATGTCAGCTTTATTTAAATATTTAATTGTTTATGCATCTATTTGCTTACAGTTTGATTAATCTCGATTCTAATTATTTTTTTTAATTAATTAGACAGCAGTTACAGAATTAAATACGATTAATCAGTCGAACTCCTTATTTTGCCATTACAAAAATTACAACAGTATCCTCGCAACAATAAACATTCCTTAGAGAAATTGCAAAATGTATTAATTTAAGAACTGACTTGTATAATAGTAAACAAGTTTATTGCTCTAACTCTCTAACAATTAATTAAAATTTAATTGCATGTTTACATTATTTTCTATCAAAATGATTTAATAATAATATTATACAACACTTCCAAAAACAAGTGTCTTGAAACTGTTATAACAATAATTGTAATTGTTACACATTATAATAATTTCAATTTGATTTATAAAACTCAAATGGAGACACCTGTATTATACAGTCAGCTTGTTAGTAATTGCATATAGATTTTCATGCATTGTTCTTAAATTCATATTACTTTTTAGTTATTTTTCTTTAATACTATTATGCTATGTTTCAGTTAATGGTGAAATTTTTCCATTTCAATTGACATTCTCATAAATATATATTTTTCAAAAACAGAACCTAAACCAAAATTTCATGAAATAGTTTTCAACGTCCATACTTCTACAAAACGTTTTAAAAATTAACTAAACCTTCTAATAAATGAAATATGTTAGGAACTAGGTTTTTGAACATCCCAGGAACAATTAGAAGCTTTCAAAATTGTACTATATGGATTGTATGATGACACATATTCTAATAAGTGTTTAAAATTTTTCGAAATTACAAAAGTGAATTTTCGAATTTCATGATGAAACTCACAGGGTAGATCCTATAGCGTAAAATTTCAAATCGCCAAGTCCGATGGTTTAGATAGAATTTTTTATAGTTTTCACCCATTTTACACATTTATGGTATTACGGAAATATGTTTAAAAACTTCACAGGGCGTTAATTTCTTTGTTATTTTAAAAAATGAATTTCTGAATTTTACAATGAAGCTGGCAGAAATGTTCGTAAGGTAATTATAAACTTAGTGTGTTATATTTTAAGTTGTAAATTAGTAATTATCGAAATAACAACATTTTTCGAAAATCATTGTTGAACACGTCACAACTTGAATCATAAGCGTTCACGTTGTATGAAAGAAATTCTTCCACATTTTCTGCAGTATATATAGTTCTATTATTTTTAATATTTATAGTTAGTACATATTATTTTATACTAATTATTATAAAAATTTTTAGAAACTAAAGCTTCTAAATCTACTCAAATATGTTAAGGTATACAGGGTTGTTGCAGAATTCTCCTGCCAAACGGAAACTACAGTTATTACACTCTATTTCATGTCGATTCAACCTAAATTATCTTAAACCAAAAATTATTTAATAAGTTTAAGGGAGTCTAATTCTTCGACATACCTCAAATTTGCACATTCAGCAAGTCCCTAATGAACAATTGACTGTTAATAGACTTCTCAATTACACTTTCTTATGTTTTATCATACATTCAACATATTTTTGTCAAATTTGTATACTGTGAGGTATAAACAAGACTAATAATACTAATTTGACATTACATTTCCAGTTCACAACTTGTTGAATTTTGTTTATTTGGCAAAGCTAATTTATTACTGGCAAATTAGTAAATTAATTTCTTTAAACACGAGTACATTATTTTTAGAAAATATGGTTTAGAAATATGGCACAAAAAATGTTAGATTTATGAGCTATCTATGTTAAAACAAGGAGTTGAAGTCACTTAATTGAATTAACTCTAGCTGTTTTTGGATTAAGGTAATTTAGGATAAATCGACATAAAATAAACTTTTACATATGGAGAATTGTGAGACACCCTGTATATGTAATTTATTCAGGATCCATTGCATTGTGCATAAGTTAATAATCATCTTGTTCCCTTTTTGGAAATTACGAAAATCTTACCGAAAACACCCTATTAACTTTCCAATGGGAACGTCTCATAAGATTACCGAATCATACCTCATTTTCAATTTTTTCCCTCTCTCTCCCTCTTCCAGGGAGGGGGGGGGATTCCCCCTGGGAGGTAGCCGGTAACGTTAATCCGAAACGAAGGAATTCCCGGGCTCGTTAATTGGTTGATAAATTGGCGGGAAGGTCTCTAAACGTGACGTAATTATAGAAGCTAAAAAAAAATCGTGGAGGGGATGAGAGGGGATAGATCAGATAGAAGCACGAGAGTGATATGGAGAAAACAGAACCAAGATTTTAGATGGTGACTAACTAAGTATTTTAAAATTGTGTATACGTTTAGAAAAATGACATAATTTTCTCTCGTTAAAGGAATAACACATTGTTCCAAAAAAGAGTTAAGTCATCTCAACGCATTGTAATTGTTAAATTTTTCAATCTATAAGACATAAATTATTACAAATCAGTTCACAAACTTTCCCTCATCGCCGTATTTATCACATTAACAAAATCAAACCGGAAAAGCGAATACGTTCCATTATTTTCCGGGACCCCTCGTCCAGAGCCGATCGTTAATCTTCGATAATGATAACAATATAATGAACTCGTTCTTTCACTCTGTCCACTAATGCCTTTCCCTTTTTTTTCCTCCCTTTTCTTCCCCACTTTTGCAAAGAAATAAGGAAAATCTGTTATTATTTATGGCCGGCGCGGACGAGAGCTCTCCTTGTATGAATCAATCGAATAAATGGCAAAAGACATACACACACACACACACACACAATGGTCGAAGCTTTCCCACAGGTAGAAGGGGGAGGAGAGAAATGGGATTCGTAATTCCGGAAATATAATGGAATTTGGAAAATCTGTTATATCCAAAAATTACTCAATGAAATATATCTACAATTGCGTTTTATTATAATTGTTAGGTAATGACGCATTACGCAACGGATGATAGAATTGTGTGTTTTTATCGTCTTTCGTTGTGTAATAGTGGATTATTCAATGAGTGTATTAAAAACATTTTATCCAACACATGACAGTTATGACTGTCATTATTAATGTCATTTTGGACAAGTAAACTATTAAATAACACACACTAGTGTGTTATAATCCATAACTCACTAGTGAGTTATGGATTATAAGACACGTTCATATTTAAAGGTTGCCCGTGGCAACCAAACCAACGAACTAATTTAACCAAATATGGATTACAATCTAAAAATTTAATAGTTGGATAAAACATTGTATGCCACTAGCGTGTTATGTTTCCTAAGTCACTTGAGAATTTGTACCACTCGGCCTGATCTTCTCGTGCGACTTATTTTCAACATAACACACTAATAAGTAGTACCGTAAATAACTATAAATATGAACGTGAGTTATAATACATAACTCACTAGTGAGTTATGGATTATAAGACACGTTCGTATTTAACCTATTTATATTTAAAGGTTGCCCGTGGCAACCAAACCAACCAACCACTTTAACCAAATATGGATTAAAATCTAAAAATTATGAAGTTGGATAAAACATTGTATGCCACTTGCGTGTTATGTTTCCTAAGTCACTTGAGACTAGTACCATAAATATGAACGTGAGTTATAATCCATAACTCACTAGTGACTTATGGATTATGACACACTAGTGTGTTATTTGATAGTTTACATGTCTAAAATGACATTAATAATGACAGTCATGACTGTCATGTGTTGGATAAAAACATGTTAATAAGGTCACTAAATGTTTCATTATGTATAGTGACTGCAAAGTTAAATCAGGAATTAACAAGATTACGTTTCAACTACCACAGTGAGTAAAGTGATGTTCTATGTTTTAATTGCAAATTTGAAAATTGAAAATAAGAAACCAGATAGTAATAGGGCAATATCTCAAAAATATATTGCTGCTATAGTGAGTAAAGTGACACATTTTCACTTAGTAGTGATTGATCATCGCAGTGAATTTCCAGTACGATTATAGTGAAGTCACAAAGTTTATTAACTATCATCTCGTAAAAAACTATTTCTTCCCCTCGTTGGATAAACCATTGTATGCCACTCGCGTGTTATGTTTCCAAAGTCACTTGAGACTAGTACCATAAATAACTATAAATATGAACGTGAGTATATATATAACTTAATATAATATAATATAATATATAACTTACTAGTGAGTTATGGATTATAAGACACGTTCATATTTAACCTATTTATATTTAAAGGTTGCCCGTGGCAACCAAACCAACCAACCACTTTAACCAAATATGGATTAAAATCTAAAAATTATAAAGTTGGATAAAACATTGTATGCCACTTGCGTGTTATGTTTCCTAAGTCACTTGAGATTAGTACCATAATTGACTATAAATATGAACGTGAGGTATAATCCATAACTCACTAGTGACCTATAGATTATAACACACTAGTGTGTTATTTGATAGTTTACTTGTCTAAAATGACACTAATAATGACAGTCATAACTGTCATGTGTTGGATAAAAACATGTTAATAAGGTCACTAAATGTTTCATTATGTATAGTGACTGCAAAGTTAAATCAGGAATTAACAAGATTACGTTTCAACTACCACAGTGAGTAAAGTGATGTTCTATGTTTTAATTGCAAATTTGAAAATTGAAAATATGAAACCATATAGTAATAGGGCAATATCTCAAAAATAAATAGTTGCTATAGTGAGTAAAGTGACACATTTTCACTTACTAGTGATCATCGCAGTGAATTTCCAGTACGATTATAGTGAAGTCACAAAGCTTATTAATTATTATCTCATAAAAAACTATTTCTTCCACTCGTTGGATAAAACATTGCATGCCACTCGCGTGTTATGTTTCCTAAGTCACTTGAGACTAGTACCATATATAACTATAAATATGAACGTGAGTTATAATCCATAACTCACTAGTGACCTATGGATTATAACACACTAGTGTGTTATTTGATAGTTTACATGTTTAAAATGACATGTCATGTGTTGGATAAAAACATGTTAATGAGGTCATTAAATGTTTCATTATGTATAGTGACTGCAAAGTTAAATCAGAAATTAGTAAGATTACGTTTCAACTATCACAGTGAGTAAAGTGATGTTCTATGTTTTAATCGCAAATTTGAGAATTTAAAATGATAAGAAACCAGATGGTAATAGGGCAATATCTCAAAAATAAATTGCAGCTATAGTGAGTAAAGTGACACATTTTCACTTAGTAGTGATTGATCATCGCAGTGAATTTCCAGTACGATTATAGTGAAGTCACAAAGCTTATTAATTATTATCTCACAAAAAACTATTTCTTCCACTCGTTGAATAAAACATTGGATAACACTTGCGTATTATGTTTTTTAAGTCACTTGAGACTAGTACTATAAATAACTATAAATATGAACGTGAGTTATAATCCATAACTCACTAGTCAGTTATGGATTATAACACACTAGTGTGTTATTTGATAGTTCACTTGTCTAAAATGACATTAATAATGACAGTCATAACTGTCATGTGTTGGATAAAAACATTTTAATGAGGTCACTAAATGTTTTATTATGTATAGAGACTGCAAAGTTAAATCAGAAATTAGTAAGATTACGTTTCAACTACCACAGTGAGTAAAGTGATGTTCTATGATTTAATCGCAAATTTGAGAATTTAAAATGACAAGAAACCAGATGGTAATAGGGCAATATCTCAAAAATAAATTGCTGCTGTAGTGAGTAAAGTGACACATTTTCACTTAGTAGTGATTGATCATCGCAGTGAATTTCCAGTACGATTATAGTGAAGTCACAAAGCTTATTAATTATTACCTCATAAAAAACTATTTCTTCCAGTCGTCGGATAAAACATTGTATGCCACTTGCGTGTTATGTTTTTTAAGTCACTTGAGACTAGTACCATAAATAACTATAAATATGAACGTGAGTTATATCCATAACTCACTAGTGAGTTATGGATTATAAACATAAGTAGTGTATTATTTGATAGTTTAGCAAAGACTGCAAGTGTGTTATTTGATAGTTGAGCAATAGACTGCAAAGTTAAATCAAGAATTAGTAAGATTACGTTTCAACTACCACAGTGAGTAAAGTGATGTTCTATGTTTTAATCGCAAATTTGAAAATTTAAAATGATAAGAAACCAGATGGTAATAAGGCAATATCTCAAAAATAAATTGCTGCTATAGTGAGTAAAGTGACACATTTTCACTTAGTAGTGATTGATCATGGCAGTGAATTTCCAGTACGATTATAGTGAAACGTCAACGCTAAGTGAGATATTAAAACAAATTATAGTGATTTTATAAATATAGCGAAAAGAGGATATTTGAATAAGTAACTTAAACTTTCAGTAGGGTTGTACACGAACTGAATTTCACGTTGCAAATAGGATAATAAATATTTGTTTTATAAAGTGATTGAATTCCGGTACTTTTTAAACAACCTCGCCTGCAACAATGCCTCCCTGCATCGAATCCAAAAAAATCCTCAGACTTTTAAATTTGTTGTTTAAACACCCCCCCTCCCCTTTGTCGAATAGTCCTCCAAGATAAATTGGAAACCACTTTTACGCTTTTTCAAACGGAGATTTCCCGTGATTTTCCTCTTAAAATCGACGCGGATAAACGAATTTCCCGTCTCCCTCTCTCTCCCTTTCTCGTTCCCTTTTTTTGCTCTCTCTTCCTCTCTCTCCCGAACAGTCGTTAATGCAGACGCTTTCCATTTAATCCAGAAGAGAAGAGATCAACACGGCGAAAATTAGAAAACACGCGGACTTCCATTATTTAAGTCTATTGATTTCGGATCGACGATCTTCCTATCTCTCCCTCTTCTCCGCTAATTGAGGTTATTAATGAGAGGACCTCGCGTAGTAAATTTACTTCTCCGGGGAAAAATCCGGAAAATCCTATACCAAAAAGAAAATTCCTCACCTACGACGAGGAGCGCAGAGAGCGGCACGAGTAGGGCACGCATACCTTCGGAAAACTCAGCGGGAAAACACGTCGAGCACGTGGAAAACTCCGCGGGAGACGGACGAGCGGGTCGGGACGAGTTCGGGAAGAGACTGGACGGGAACGGGCGAGCGACGTGTGGGAAAATCGCGGAAAAGCGGAAAAGTTTAAGGCGGGCGGGACGCACGGAATGAGAAAGGAAAACGTGGATAAGAAATGGAGGAAAAGTAGTACATACGAGAGAAGTACTTCGCTTTGATAACGAGTAGGTCCAGTGAAATCTGGAATTTATAGTCCAGTCATCAGACATTTTCACGTGGAATTTTGGGAAAGAATGTCGATTTCTTTGAATATTAGGATTTAGGTAGCATTTATAACCTTCTTCAAAGTTGGACTTGTGTCGAAGTATGATTTTTCTGACCCCTTTTATGGGGTAAAAATTTTTTTTTAATCAAAATAAACCCGGAAATCGATAGATTGATTAATTATAAGCCACTTTTGTTACATAAAGTTTTTTTGTAGAGTTGATATTTTTTGAGTTATTCACGATTGAAACTACACATTTTGCATTGAAAAATGAGTGTTTTTAACCGATTTTCACCAATAACTTGAAAATCTTTCATTTTATCGGAAAAAACATTCAGAACAAAATGAAACTAATGAACAAACAAAGACACTCGTTTTCGAATGACCTCTATAAGCCCAATAAGGGCTGAGTTATTGCTCGGTAAAAGATGTTTATTTTTCGAGATTGAAAATATTCAAACTTCAATAACTTGAAAATGGTGAAATTTTTGGGACAACTCAATAGACCTTTGTTAAACTAAATAAAAAAACCTTTAAAATGAGCGGTGATAAAAGTCTTTTGCATAAGAACTGACGGATTTATAACAAAAATAAAATAAAACCTTTCTTTTTTTCTTTTAAATTTACAAAACAGTATTTTACATTTCAGATTCGTATAGATATAATTTTGTGTAAATTAAATGCACATACTGTTTGTCTTTATTAATTATTAATTATGTAATTATTTATAATAATGTAATTTAATATACTAATTAAAATAATATTATATGTATTATTAATTATATTGATATATAATTATTTATTAACTTTGCAGGGTTATAATTTCGGTCCCTGACTGGGGGAATGAAATTAAAAACCCCGAAATTCACTTACCAGAAGGGTGGAAAAGGGGGTGAAATTTTTGTAATAGTTGCTGAACAGAACGATAATGGAATTTAGATAATACCAATTTCACTTTCTGAAACGTTGGAAAAAGAGTAAAAATACAGGTAAACGACGTTATCAAATTTGAAGCAAAGTATCAATCCTTATTGATTGCCGTTATCGTTATCTTGACTGATTTTCTGTGAAGGGCCCTTTACTCTTGTGAATTATTTTTAATTTTCGCCAAAACAGCTTTACCGATTCTTACCAAATTTTAGATTTGAACTGACTTAACTCATGGCTACAACTTTTACTTGAAACATTTTTTTCTAAAACCTCCCTAAAGGGCACTTTACTCTTAAATATTTTAAAATTTCTCATTTTTTTTTTCAAAATGCTTTGAACGTTTTCACTAAACTTTACATTTGGATTAACCTATTAAATGTATACAATTTTTGTTCGAAATATTTTTTTCTAAAACTATCTCAAAGGGCTTGAAAATTTTTATTTTGTTGTACAATTTTTTTTAAAACGGTTTTGGTAATTTATACCAAATCTCATAACTCTAGTTATCTATTTAATGTCTATACCTTTTATTTGAAACATTTTTATCTAAAATTGCCCTAAATAGCCTTAAGTGCATCGGTTTGTAGAGTAATTGTTCAATCCAACTGATAGGTACATCGCCATCAAGTAAAGTGGTTTTTAGCTATTCCAAATCGATGATTGGATTCTTATTTCGAAGTATGGAATTGAAGTTTGTTGTTGATATATTACGTAAGTAAATTTATTTATCGTTTCAATAAAGTTAGTTGTATTCAAAAACATTTTTCAGAAACCTTCGTCACCTAACAAACAACCAAAAGAAATATTTACTAATAAGAGAAAATGTTAGTATTCGATACTAAATTTATTTTAAAAAACGGTGTTAATGTTGCCTTGAATATTTGGTCCGGCCATATGAGAAAGTATTACGATGTTACACATCGCGATTTTTTTGAATTTGCTTTAGTATGAAGATGTATACCAAATTGTGTTTTGAAATTACGTTTAAGTATCTTAGAAGAAGGTACATACAACATTTTATCCTCATATATAAAAGTTTGAAGGTAAATCTAGTTTCAGCAATTTTCTAAAAACACTTGAAACTCATGCCCATTTGCCTTATTCTAAAACCATGTGATCTTTTCTCCCCTTGGTATCTACTCTTAAAGCAGTACATTTACTACTCAAATGAATTGACCACCTAACCTCATAAGACGCTTATACAGTACAGCAACAAAGTTACCTTTTTTCCGACTTTAGGCCAATGAGCAATTTAGGCAAATTCACCTGGGGGAAGAAGAACCCCTTAAGGCTCCCCCTAGGCTCGGATGGTGGAAGGGTCCAAAGTCAGAAACTGGGTTCAAGTGTACGACGACTTGGTGGGCTCATCCTAGGTAGAGACCTCCGGTGTTATTGGGATGTCCTTATAAATTGCTCATGTGGGGGAAATCATCCTACGTCCCTTAGGGATTAAGGGTTAAGGTGACCTCCAACACTAATTGACCTAGCTAGCTAGGCAACTAGTGATAAGCGAGCCGGTGATGTTGCATGATATCAACAATCCAAAAGAAGGTGAAAGGAGAGGCCTCAACTAGAGGAAGTACCGAAGAGAAGACACACCAAAGAGAGGATTTACTGGGGGAAGAAGAAACCTTGCAGGCTCCCCCTAGGCTCGGACTGTGGAAGGGTCCAAAGTCAGAAACTGGGTTCAAGTGTAGGACGACCTGGTGGGCTCATCCTAGGTAAAGTCCTCTGGTGTTATTGGGATGTCCTTATAAATTGCTCATGTGGGGGAAATCACCCTACGTCCGGAAACCCGGAATAGGGGTTAAGGTGATCTCCAACACTAATTATTGACCTAGCTAGCTATGCTACTAGCGAGCCGGTGGTGTGGCATGGTATTAACAAGCCAAAAGAAGGTGAAAGGAGAGGCCTCAACCAGAGGAAGTACTGAAGAGAAGACAGACCAACGAGAGGATTTACTGAGGGAAGAAGAAACCTTGCAGGCTCCCCCTAGGCTCGGACGGTGGAAGGGTCCAAAGTCAGAAACTGGGTTTAAGTGTAGGACGATCTGGTCAGCTCATCCTAGGTAGATATTCCAGTAAGTGGGCAGGGGCGGAAGAGACCTCTGGTCCTTGTAAATTGCTCATGTGGAGGAAATCACCCTACGTCCGGAAACCCGGAATAGGGGTTAAGGTGATCTCCAACACTAATTGACCTAGCTAGCTAGGCTAGTAGTGAACCCGTGGGTTGCATGGTATCAACAAGCCACGAGAAGGTGAAAGGAGAGGCCTCAACCAGAGGAAGTACCGAAGAGAAGACACACCAAAGAGAGGATTTATTGGGGCCTCGGCCGGACCCTGTAAACCTAATAATCAAACCTAATTCTAACCTAAACTAACGCCTAGCCTTAAGCGAGTCGCGCTCCTACCTCCGACCTTCCACATTCCAGCACATCGATTATCATATAAGCGAATCGTATTTGAATAATGTTTGTTCCCTGAAAATCAAACGCCCGACGGCAAGTAAACAACCTACTCGATTAATTATTAACCGATACGATCGACCCGGAGGGTCGAAGGGACACGTCCCCCTTTACAATCGTCGCGATGGGACAACCCGACACGTCCGCGTTGGAGACCCTCCTGGACGTAGGTCGACTCTTCGGTTTCTGCCCTTGGGACTACGGGCTGTCCCACAGGAACTACAGCGTGGCGATCGTAAACATGGTGAACGCATCTATAACGATATGGCACGTGGTATCGTTGCGTTTCTTCTGTACCCACTCCAAGACACTCACCTTGGAGAGTTTGGTGTTCGGAGTGGCGAACGGAATCGCCATTTGCTCGTTTCTAATGGAGAACAACGGGCGGGAGAATCACTGGAGAGCGTTCATGGATACCATCCGCCGGTTAGACGGAGGAGATTACCACCCTTTGAGAAGGAGAAACTTTCACCTGAAGCTCCTCGCGTTTCACGTCATTACAGTATTCATACTTGGCGCTTGGTCCGCGTCCTTCCTATACAACTACCGCTCGACCATCGGATCCATGTGCGGGATATTCGTTTCCATCTTGATCACGACGTACAAGGCGTTGTGGACGTCGCTGGTGGTACGACACGTCACCGACATGTTGTCCTGCAGGTACTCGAGGGTGGAGAGGAAGCTAAAGGCAGCGACCATCACCGCGGAGGATATCAAAGTACTGCACGGCAAAGTGGTGGTTCTGTTCCATACGGTCCAGACGGTCAACGTGATGTTCGGCAGGTCGATCCTTCTCATGATCGCAATGGCGTTGGTCAAGTGTTGCTACGTGTTCTTGTTGCACGCGCCAGATATGCTTGGGAGTTTGATGCAGCCGGTGCAGTACTTCAGTACGTTCTGCAACTGCTCGCAAGTCGTGGTAAGGCAATGGAGGACAAGCCAAGACGGCATGGATCAATTGATTTGAGATTGTGCATCTTTAAAAAATATGAGTTACGATGCTGAAATCTGAATATGGCGCAGTCTGTATTATCCTCAATATTTTGGGATTGGTTTCATTGAAATATCCTCATTCAGCAAAATTTTTCTCGATTAAAGCATCGGACAAGGGGTTGTAGGGTAGATTCTGTACAGGGTTGTTATTTTTTTAGGGTTCTAGGTGTGTCTTCGTTTGGATTAGACTTTGAAATTATGTTAAAAACTTACAGCAGGCTTAACTTAACAGGTTTGAAGTTGCTAAGGAATTTTAAGTTGTAAATTATTCATAAAACAATTTCGTAGTGAAGCTTCAAAATGATTACATTAAAAAAAAATCATAAATTTCCAATTTCACTGAAACTCTAATTAAATTTAAGAATCTTTCATCAACGGATGTTAACTACTTTCTCATTTATCTGTACTTACCAATTTTTATTACCGAAAAAGTTACTAAGAATTCTTAAAAAATTGCCAAAATTGCATTTCATTAAAACAACATAGGATGCAAGCCTAAAGTTATAATTGGAAAGGTTTAAAGTTGCATGGATTTTGAAGTTATAACCGGTCATTTAATCTCTTAATAATAATAACAGAATATTTCGATTATATGCAATACCGAAATGGAAATCTATCCAAGGTTTTGGTTGGTCAATGTGGGGGTGACACATCCCAAAATTGAATTGACAAATGACTTCGTCATGTCTCGAAATAGTCCAAACCAAAAATGCGACATAAAGAGGAAAGGAGATCCAAAGATTTTCTAACTTGACTTAAATCTTAGTTTGATAACGATTCCAGCTTTAAGTTTAGAGTTTAATAGTTAGATGAATAAAGTGTACCTCTTTTAATCTTACTACTGTTTCCATTTACGATATAATATTGACGTGAATTGAAGTGTTTAACGTACTCTTTTCAAAACAAATCCCGATGCACGTCATTTTGATGACGTTACCAAACATCCAATACTACCAACTTAATATAGTCACAGGACATCGAAATTTATGTGCTCCGTGTATATTTTAGGTTGACAACATGTGTATTCTAAAATATACACGGAACACATAAATTGCGATAACCTGTGACTATATTCAGTTGGTAGTATTGGATGATTCTGACGTCATCAAAATGACGTGCATCGGGATTAGTTTTGAAAAGAGTATACAACTTTAGTAATTTTCCACGTCATCGATTTTATATCCATAATAATTCTTTTATTTTTTTTTTATTTTTTTTTATTTTTGTCATCTTTTTAGATTTTCTCATTAATTATCGTCGTGGGTTGCGATAAGGTGAAAAGACGCCACGAGAACCTCCTAATAACGGCCAATACGATACTACCCCACGTCACCGAATACACTGCAAGGGAAGAATTAATTATATTAATGGGATACGTGACTGATTTGCCGACGGAAATCACGGCTGCCGGAGTATTCGGATTAGACAGAAAACTCATACCTAAGTTCATAAACATGCTTCTTATGTATCTGATAATGATAGTGCAACTTAGGAACAACGAGTGAAAATAAAAAGTACTAAGTACTTAGTACGCCTTGTCTTTGTTTTATTTTTGAACCAAAGTACTAGAAAAGTAAGTAAGAAATTTTGGATTCAAACTATTAAGTTTATACTTAGAAAAAGTGACTTTCTACGGATCTATGTAAATTATTCGAAAACAAGTGCTGTTATTAGTCACCTCTCGACCAGTGAACAAAACTCAGATTTAACCCAGAGGAAATCTGAAATTTACGTCCAGGTTTCTGCTCACTGGAGACACGAGTTTTCCAGTTTTTCACAGATGGCGCCGCGAGGGAAATTTCAACAGGCGCGAAAACGGAATTTCCACGTTTCGGGAAACTTCAAAAGTTGGGCCTGTGCTCTGTTTATAACGCAATTTGTTTCATATTAATTATACGTACTCGCATTAGTCCATTTGACTACTTTGGGGGGAAACCTCAATAGGATAGCTTTCCATTTTCTGGCAAAATTCAATTTTCCGAAAAATGATGGCTTAGCTTTATAGATTAGACTACTCGTTCGTATATGTAATCAACTTAATGGTTAAAACTGATGGTAGGTATAATAACAGTAATCCATGTAAATGGTGGAGTAACAAATACTTCCAGTGGGTTGGCGTAATGAGTAATTTTTCAAAAATGTTTGATATGTTATTGCCAGGAACACAAATGACTATCTAAATGGATATCAATTATTATACAAAAACCAATTTGGTCTTAGGGAAGGCAAAAGTATGTGATGTAAGGAGTTGGAAGGTAAAATTAATAAATGCATTAGTCTTGTTAGAATTAGCAAAGGTTTTACTAGGATCCCACATACTCACCTTTAAAGCGTTTTATTGTCAACGATTTAATCATATCCCTTAGGTTTATTGTAATCACAACTACCAAATCACGTAATAAAAAAATGCTGATTGGCTCATATTTCAATTACCATCAATCTAAGGGATGTAACTTTTCTTAAGTAGGTACGTTACTACTTTGAACGTTAGGTAACGTATTTTAGCTTTCCCCAGAGCCGAATTGACTTTTGTATTATAATTGGTAATGTTGCTTTTGATTGATTCTGATTTAAAATCAAGCCAAATCACAGTTACCACCACCATCCACTTCTTAGTATCCAGAAACCTTCCCAACTCAGCTCCTGTATCAGCAATTACTAACGACTCTGGTAAACATGTCAATTATTAACCATAACATATCGACTAGCTAATTGAAAACGGGGAACGATGACAACAAACGGCACTAACGATCCATTCGTTTTAAACCTCCATGCATTCCCCAAAATGAAAACAAGCGACACGACCGCCTTGGAGACATTGCTGAACATAGGCAGACTCTTCGGATTCTGCCCGTGGGACTACAAGCACCAGAAAAGACCCCACGTGACCTACGTTCTCACCATAATCTTGATCAACGTGGCTTTGATAATAAGCCAAATAAAAGCGAGGCCTCCATTATCAGCCAAAACATTCGCGATCATCGAAGATAAGATTCTAGCCGAAGTGCATACAGTCATGAATATCTACTTCATAGTCGAGCACGTCGGCAGAACTAGCAATTGGCAGAGCTTCTTCCGTATCATGGAAGTACTGGATAAGGCAGGCGATGTCAGGTATATGATAGGCGCGAGAAGGTTCAGGGTTAGGGTGTTGGGTTTCCACGTCGTCACCCTCCTGACGACTTTCGTTTGGATAGGGCTCTTCCTGAGTTTATACCCGAATATAATAGAGGCAGCCCACTACTCCTGGATAATAGTGCTAATAATCACGTACAAATCCATGTGGTTATCGCTCGTTATGCAACACGTTACTACGATGTTATCCAGGCGGTATCTGCACGTTAGGAGAGCTTTGGTGGATACAAAGGATTACCGCAGGCTCCAAGAGGACGTTAGATTGATCTTCGAGGCGGTTGATGTTGTTAACGAGACCTTCGGGGCGACCATATGCGCTTTGTTCGTCATGGCTGTGCCCAAATGCCTGTTTGTTTTCCTCAGGGGTATGACGCTTTCGATGGATACTTTTATGGGGACGGCGTATTATGGTAGCGTGTTATGGAACTGCAGCCAGATCATGGTAAGGAACAATTAATTATAATAATCATCTTTCTGCAGTTGGTCATTACATGGAGACACGATCCCCTTTAGTGACGTTTCCACTTCATCAAATTCTACTTCTATAATAGTATCCTAGTTACCACGATGCTCCAGAAATATTTCTAGAATGATATAGAATTGAGTCTAACAAAGACAATCAACCGTCCAGAATTTTTCATTGTAAGAGAGCACGATCTTAACAAATATTGGTTCTAATTATTGAATTTTTGTTTAGAAAAATTTACATTTTCGTTTTGTGTTGAGTAGTTCAAATTACTTAGAAACTGAATTTAAGGAGATGGCTTTACTTAAATTCAAACAAAGTTAACTCTTATGCGCTGCTGAACTGTTGAGATGCAATGAAAAATTTTGTTCCACGTTATTTACTATAAAATTCCTGACGATACAACCTATCATTTTTAGGGTTGATTATTAAAGTCATTAATAGCAAGGGCACAGTTAATTAGCTAGACGTTATAAAAAATTGCTGTCATTCAATGGGATGGTCTTCAAACGGTTAGTCATTAGTATGGATCAAGAGAAAAGGCAGATATCTTTTATATGATACCCGAATAAACAATAAGATTTTAAAGAAAGTTCCTTGAATTACACTTCTAGCAGGGCAAACTTAAGACGATCTAACTGACCACGAATCAAACAAACTGAACCACCCAATGAAAATGTATCCCATTTTAGATGTAATTTGGAGGTTATCCGAATATTTTTTCATATTTCTAAAAACACTCAAAAATGGTTAAGTAGGAAATGTTTTTAAAGCATTTTGGCAATTTCCATTTTTGCTATTTTTAGTGTTGAGATATCGCAGTTTTGAAAAATTTAAAATTCGCGCCAATTTTTTCTTCAAAAAAAGCGAAAAGTAGGTTGCAATTTTGTCTAAGGATATGGGTTTAGGAGTCCAAAAATTTGGCTAAGGGCATAGGGATTAGAGTATTTTCTGTTTTTTAAAAGGGATGGGAGTAATTTTCACTACCTTTGCCGGCTAGATCCATAGAAAAATTGTTATAGTGTGAAAATGGGGCACCGCAAAACTGTCTTACGAGTTGTATCTTACAACTCCTCGCGACGTGTACAGGTAAATTTGCATGGGCCCACAACTTTTCCATAGTAAATATCTATACTTCTGATCCGCTACCAGTCCATGGAGGAAATGTAGCATAAGCCGAAAAATTAGAAATGTAATGAGCCATCAATTTTAAACAAAGTAGGAGTTTTCCATTTATTTGAAATTAATGATCTAATGAAAACGAGACTGTCAATACAATCACCATCGCCACAAGCGACGTGGCGCTTGCGACCCACTGCAACTTTCCAGAAAAAAATTAAAAGCTTCCTAATCACTTCAGAGCGACTCTAATTACAAACGACCCAGGCCAACAAGTCAATTATTAATCGTAACATATCAACTAGCTAATTAAAAACGGACAAATACGACAACAAACGGCACTAACGATCCATTCGCCGATCAATTAATAACACCACTACATTCCCCGAAATGAAAACACGCGACACGACCGCCCTGGAGACATTATTGAACATAGGCAGACTCTTCGGATTCTGCCCGTGGGACTACAAGCGCCAGAAAAGACCCAACATGGCCTATGTTCTCATCATAGTCTTGAGCAACGTGGCTATGATAATAAACCAGATAAAAGGGGAGTCTCCGTTAGCATCCAATACGTTCACGATCATCGAAGATCAAATCCTAGCCGAAGTACATACAGTCGTGAACATTTACTTCATGCTCGAGCACGTTGGCAGAACCTACAATTGGCAGAGCTTCTTCCAGATCATGGCAGTACTGGATAAGGCAGGTGATGTCAGGTACATGATCGACGAGAGAAGGTTCAAGGTCAGGGTGTTGGGTCTCCACGTCGTCACCCTTCTGTCGACTTTTGTTTGGGCATGGCTGTTCCTGAGTTTCTATCCCAACACAAAGTACCAGTTGGCGTCCCACTACGTCTGGATCATAGTGCTGGTGACCACGTACAAATCCATGTGGTTATCGCTCGTTATGCAACACGTTACTACGATGTTATCCAGGCGGTATGTGCAGGTTAGGAGATCTTTGGTGGGTACAAAGGATTTCCGCACGCTCCAGAAGGACGTTAGATTGATCTACGAGGCGGTTGGTGTGGTTAACGAAATGTTCGGGGCGACCATATGCGGGTTGCTCGTCACTGCGTTGACCAAATGCTTGTACCTTTTCCTCAGGGGAATGACGCTATCGATGGATACTTTTGTGGCGACGGCGTATTATTATAGCGCGATATGGAACTGCAGCCACGTTGTGGTAAGGAACAATCAATCACCTCCATAATGATAATTCTGCAGTTGGATTACACGGAAATTTCCACTTCATCAAGTACTAATTCTATAATAGTATTCTAGGTATTTCAATAATAATGCTTCACATTCAAATAATATTGTCGCGATGCGGCCCCAATTAGCGAAAATAGGTCGCCGTCTAAGCTTATTCAGCACCGAGGCGACCTTAAACCGAAGGACGATACGACTCTCGGACAGATACGACATCACGTTTATAAACATCCCGCATATATTTATACAGCTCGATCATAACGATCAAAAGGTCAGTCAGTCATCAAGTATCACGTCACGCTGCCCGTCTGAGAGCCCGTCCTTCGGCTTGCCGCTAATTGGAGGAGCCTTGCGCCTGCTGCCCATCGTCATCCAACAGTAAGCAACCACCTCCCTTTGACCTTTTTCTCACTTCTTGCCATTTGCTCATTTGCCATAATATTGTTTCCGATGTTCTCTCCCCTATATTTTATGCTCAAATAAATATTGTCCGTGTTGCCATGTCTTCTTTTTCAATCTCTACCTAGCTACACCCCCAACCAGAACACTCCCTTTGGACCCTAGGCCCTCAGGCGTGTGACAATATTTCTAGAATGATATAGAATTGAGTCTAACAACTGTCCAGATTTTCCTGTAGCACGACAACACGATCTTAACCAATAATGATGTTGAATTTTCGTTTACAAAAATTCATATCTCCGTTTCGTTTCATAAGAATAATAAGTCATTTTCACGTTTTACTGTCATATTCACTAAATCTAAGACACCATCAGTTTTAACCAGAGTCGGAGTCTTCCATCTTTCCAGACAAAATTTAAAAACTTCCTAATCACTTAAGAGCGACGCTAATTACTAACGACCCAGGTAAACAAATCTATTATTAATCTTAACATATCGACTAGCTATCGAAAGCAGACGACGACAACAAAACGAGACACTAATGACCCATCTTTTGAAACTGGCCGATCAATAATTAACCGCGTCCCAAGAAATGAAAACGTCGGACGCGACAGCCCTGGAGGTATTGCTGAACATAGGCAGACTCTTCGGATTCTGCCCGTGGGACTACAAGCACATGAGAAAGCCCCGGATGGGCTACGTCCTGATCTTAGCCTTGATTAACCTGGTGTTGGCAGCAAACTTCATAAATATAGGGCGTGTGACGATATTCCAGATGCACATGCTCAGCGTGGACGGAATCATAACTATTCTGCATTCAATCTTCTCTGCTTGCTTTCTGGTCGAGCACATAGGCAAGATAAACGGCTGGGAGAAATTTTTCAAGACAATGGAAGTTCTGGATAAGGCAAGTGATGTCAGGTATATGATCGACTTGAGAAGGTTCAGGATTAGGATATTGGTTTTTCACGTCATCACCCTCCTGTCATTGTTCGCTTGGGTGTGGCTCTTCCTGACGTTACGCTCACGGAGTACGATCTTGGAGACACATGCCTTTTGGATAGTGATTGTGCTAATCACGTACAAATCTATGTGGTTATCGCTCGTTATGCAACACGTTACCGCGATGTTATCCAGGCGGTATCTGCATGTCAGGAGAGCTCTGATGGATAGGAAGGATTTCCGTGGCCTCCAGCATAACGTTACATTGATCTTTGAGGCAGTACATATTGTTAGTCGAATGTTCGGAACGACGATTTTCACGTTACTCTCCATGGCGCTGATGAAATGCCTGTTCGTTTTCCTGTTAGGCATGACCATGTCGATGGATGACATTTCGGCAGAAATGAATTACGTCACAGTGGTATGCAATTGTGTGGAAACCTTGGTAAGAAATCATTTATTTGAAGATACAATTCAATTTTTCTATTTTTCTTGTAATTACGAAGAAAAAGACACGTTACGAGAGTTATCCAATCCAAAGTGATATCACCGTCCATTTCCAAGAAATATAGCCATACTCTTCTGGATAATCACGATAACTTGTCTAAATTTCCACATGAAATGAACTACACAATAGCTACAATCGCCTTCATTAAAATTTCTCATCCCACCTTCCATTCTAATCACTGTTGACCCAATCATTTTCTTTCAATTTTCCAAAGACGATTCTTCTTCCAGATCTTCGCCTTGATCATCCTCGTCGGCTGCGACAGAGTGGAGGAACGTCACCAGGAACTCCTCCTGACCTGCAACGTGCTCCAGCCGTGCGTGCGGGATTACATCCAGAGGGAGGAGTTGATCCTGCTGATGGGTTACCTGGAAAACCTGCCGCCCAGGTTCTCGGCCGTCATTTTCCGCCTTAACAAAGAGATGATCTCGAGGTTCATCTCGATATTGGTCCAGCACTTCATCGTCATCGTGCAGTTCAAGAGGACGCGAAGCGTTTAGGGAATCCAGAAGGAGTTGAGATCGGATTCGGGAAGATCCAGAGTTCTATATCTTTTAGTTCAGTTTCGAATAAAGTTTACGACTCGGGAAGAATTACTGGAGTTGGAGTTAACAACTTTTCAAAGAGAAATTTGTGTCGTCAATCTACTGCAGCTCGCTCGAAACGAATAGTACAGATCTGAGGAATGTAATGGACTCACAACTACGTCATGGAGTGCAGCAAAAATTTTTTGAACTCATCGTTAAGTAGGTTACCCATCATCAAACCAAACAAAACCAGTTAAAGAACGTCCAAATCAATTTGAAATACAATAGAAGCTTCTTCCATCATATTCTTTAACGCCAGTAAAACAATTTTTATAGTATGACGTGACGAAGGCTCCATTACATCCCTTAGAAGTTTGGGGTAAAAGCAAACTGAAAATGGAATGAATATGGTATGTGTCAAGACGTAACAGTAGTTTTTTAGATATCTAATACTTCAGATACAAGAGATATATTTATTACTTGTAAAAGTGTAAAGGACATGTCATAAACCAGGGCACTCTAGTTGGAATTTTGACTCTTTAGAAAAATTGCCAGATGTGCTATCCCGGAACACTTGAGACCTTCGGCAAAAGACAAGTGTGTCTACACTTCGTGACAAGATCTACCTAACCATTTTTATTCACATTTTCATACCACCGTCGTTGAGTTTAATAAAATAGTAAAAATCTTAGTCCGCGTTTAACTTGGAACACTTATTTAATAAAAATTCACACAACGTTAAGTCGAGGTGTGAAGTGTACTTGTAAACCCTAAATAAAATTAAGGAGTTAATCAGGCATACGTCCAAACAGTATGGTTAAAAATACGGAAAAGCGACAATAGCAACAAATATCAACCATTTTCAATGTCTGTTCACCATGAGTGTAGATTCTAACATTAAAATCCCTGAAAAATATCAAACCGGTTTCGACTAATCAGACGCTCCGTTTTTGATTCCTGAACTATCCACGTGACACCTAACCCACCCCCAACACCTTCATCCCTCACCTCGAATCGTCGTCATGACGAAATTCTCTACGTATCTAGATTCGGAATAGGAAATGGACATTTTTAGAATTCGAAGGAGGGAGATCGAACCTCCCACCCTTTATCTGATTTCAGGGGCAGGGAGAGATGAAAGGGATGAGCACGGCACGTAAAGGGAGAGAGAGAGAGAGAGAGGAGAGAGAAACTAGGCTGGAAAGGAGACAACAAAAAAACCAAAAGTGACGAGCTGAATGTACGAATTCACGACAATCCGACTAATTCGACGCGCTCATAAATTTTTGAATAGGGACCAATTAAGCGAGGACGGATTGGAGACGCGGATAATATCGTTTAATGTCGAAGAAAAAAATTTTAATTAAAAGCACTTCGAAGTGAAGTCTGGTAGCGATTTGGAAACCTTGTGGTTTCAGTCGGTCATGGAATTTTGGAAACTGGTCGAGCTAGTCCCATTGGCCAATCTGCTCATCGTCGACAGTTTCTATTCCATATCCTGTAAACCGTCAAAGGAAAACCCAAAGCCGGTTAGCCTAAGCTCCTAAAACTCCTTCAGCCAAGCTCGTCAGTTACTTGAAGCCTAATTTTGGCGTCCTTAAAACCGACTATCCTCGACGATTCGCCCTTAAGGAGGAAACCCAGAACCTATCCCGTTTATCATCATCGGTCCAGGGACTCCCACTGGAACTTACCCCTACGCTTCCCCTTTCGGGCTCGTCGGGAAACTCGCCGGCTCGCCGGCTTTTCTCTCGCCGTGGGTTTTCCAGTAGCGCTCCTCCTCTCGTCCGGACGGGAACGGGACCACTCGCGCTGCCAGGAAAATTATCTCGAGCGGGACAAGGAAGGAAGGATAGGTGAGTAGTGTATCTTTAAGGATTGGGAAATAGTTTGGAAATCGTGGGGAGAATCGTATAATGGGAGTTTTCGTCGAGGCTTCGTTGGGAAAAGTGGAAATTAATTTTCCAGGATAATTCGTTTCGTAGGTGTTAATGTCAATTTGATATGATAATTTTGAAACTATACGGGTTTTGATTTAATCATTTTCCGAGATAAAATTTTCGGAAAATTAAAAAAATTAATTTTCCTTAGTGGAAATGCAGATTGAGTCACAATTCCCTGGTCTACAGATCAGAATCGCCCACTTACGCATTTTATAAAAGCGTCCCAATTTTGTAATTGCATAAAAATTTTACGTTTCCCTTATCATTCATGTCACCTTTGCACAACTCGCATGGTAGGTATAATTTTCCAAATACGAAAAGAAAATTTCCAATTTTTTAATTATTGCCAATATAAGATGGTTCGATTCCAAAATATAAATTTTGAAATTTCTAGCCTTTTTCAGGGTGACCACAAAATTTTCTTTTCGAAATTCCCTGACATTTCCTCGACTTTTCCAGCCAAATTTTCAAATTTTCCCGATCTTATCTTTGTAATCAGCGATCTTTCAGGCGTGCTTTCAGGAAGTTTTTTCTTTGGAAAGTAATGGAAGGCTCAGGAAAAATATTCAAACTGGAGAATAAAGTTTCTTATTATTTATCGTGATTCATAAATAATATTTTAAATTATCAATGTAACGTCGAAATACAAAATAATTAAATTATTTTTACTGTATTATGTCTTGTGAATTTCTCAATTAAACTGCCTTAGCTTATCATTGTGAGGTTCAGTCTTGCGTGTGAGTTAAGGTCTCGCACTTTTTTCCCAATAGCCCCACAATTCCAGAAAAATTTTCCCTGACTTTTCCCGATTTCCCTGACTAAATTTAGAATTTTCCGACTTTTCCCTGATTTCCCGACTTGTGGACACCCTGCTCCAATATCTCCAATATCTCCAATACCTCCAACAGGGCGCCCACAAAATTTTCCTTTCGAAATTCCGACTTTTCCAGCCAAATTTTGAAATTTTCCCGACTTTATTTTTGTAATCAGCGGTCTTTCAGGCGTGCTTTCAGGAAGTCTTTTCTTTGGAAAGTAATGGAAGGCTCATAGGAAAGATATTGAAAATTGGAGAACTAAAGTTTCTTAATATTAATTATGATTCATAAATATTTTAAATTATTAATGTTACGTGGAAGTACAAAATATTTAAATTATTCTTACTGTATTATGGCCTTGTGAATTTGTCAATTAAACTGCCTTAGCATTTGTATTAGTTTCTTTTCATTTTTGAGGTTCAGTCTTGCGTGTGAGTTAAGATATCGCAGTTTTTTCCCAATAGCTCCAAAATTCCAGAAAAAATTTCCCTGACTTTTCCCGATTTCCCTGATTAAATTTAGAATTTTCCGACTTTTCCCTGATTTCCCGACTTGTGGACACCCTGCTCCAATATCTCCAATATCTCCAATACCTCCAACAGGGCGCCCACAACATTTTCCTTTCGAAATTCCGGCTTTTCCTCGACTTTTCCAGCCAAATTTAGAAATTTTCCCGACTTTATTTTTGTTATCAGCGGTCTTTCAGGCGTGCCTTCAGGAAGTTTTTTCTTTGGAAAGTAATGGAAGGCTCATAGGAAAGATATTGAAAATTGGAGAACTAAAGTTTCTTAATATTTATTGTGGCTCATAAATAATATTTTATATTATCAATGTTACGTCGAAGTACAAATTATTTAAATTAATTTTACTGTATTATGCCTTGTGAATTTCTTAATTAAACTGCCTTAACTAATCAGGTCTCATTTGGTTTGATTTCTTTTCATTTTTTGGGTTCAGTCTTGCGTGTGAGTTAAGGTCTCGCACTTTTTTCCCAATAGCCCCACAATTCCAGAAAAATTTTCCCTGACTTTTCCCGATTTCTCTGACTAAATTTAGAATTTTCCGACTTTTCCCTGATTTCCCGACTGTGTGGGAACCCTCCTCCAATATCTCCAATATCTCAAATATCTCCAATACTTCCAAACAGGGTGCCCACAAAATTTTCCTTTCGAAATTCCGACTTTTCCTCGACTTTTCCAGCCAAATTTTGAAATTTTCCCGACTTTATTTTTGTAATCAGCGGTCTTTCAGGCGTGCTTTCAGGAAGTTTTTTCAGTCTTGCGTGTGAGTTAAGATCCCCAAAATTCTCGAAATTTTTTCCAAAATCCCTGACATTTCCCGATTTCCTTGACTAAATTTCCCTGATTTCCCGACTGTGTGGGCACCCTGCTTCTTTCTATTCCATCACGGTTCATTTGTTTTGCCTTTAAGAGTTAATTTGTTCGATATCTTTTCACAAATTTCCAAAAAATCGATAGCGAAGGCAAGAGTACGGTTTTTTGATGCCAAAAGTTACAGAATGTCTATGTATTGTGTTTACTTGAAGATATGCCAACCATTCAAAATTGGGTTTTCATTTATTTCGAAAAATCGAGATATTTCCCAAAAAATGAAAGATCAACCCCTAGCGATTTTTGGGTATATTTCGTATTTTTTAAATTACAGAAAATATACTGGCACACCCAAAAAGAACCTCAAGGATTTTTCCAGAATTTTCCGGTTGATTAAATTAGTTTTCAAGGTTTTTATAATAACAGTTAAAACATACCAAACAACTCATAGAATTTGATTAATATTACTTTATACTTTTAACGTTATTATTCCTCTAAAACTCACATATCAAAAATCGTACATTATTTAACAATTGCAGATAAACATTATTACTCACGAGAAGGTTTGTTTATAGAACTGTTTAATGTGGAATAATTTACATTAAAACGTGGCGCTCATAAATTGCGAGAATAAATTTCCTCCAGCAAATAAACATTACATTACAATCTAAAATCCCCCAATTCCTAAACTTCATCGAAACCACTTTACGGCGAACCGTCACAATTTTCAACTTTCCCCGAATAATTAGCATCAACATAATACGGGAGCGAACATTCTCCCTTAACCGTCTCACTTCTTGAGATGTCAAAACTCCCGGAACTCCCCCAATTCCTCCATGAAAACAACTCCTCACATTTCCCGACACCAGACAACCGAGATTATAATCTTCGCCCATTGCGAGAGTGAACCGCGTCCCGGATTACGTTGCATCTGGGATAAGGTCCCTCGGGAAATATTCATAAGGCCTTCAGGACATTAATTTATTATAATAGAAATTTCACCCCATCGGTATTCACGTCGGGAATGTATTGCGGAGCTTTTAATTAATCGGCGATGTGAGAAAAAGTATATTATACAGGGTGTTTGGCGAAAATACCACCATGGATAATGACTGTAGGTGATATCACAGTGATATTTAACTGAAAGATATCGAAATAAATTTTGTATGATTTTGAGATTGATTTAAAACCTTGTACCCAGTTCTACCATAATAATAATTCTAGATAAATTCCTACTTTTTATCCGTTCACGAGAAGTTGATAGCAGAGCACCTGCACTGTTGGGTGGTTCAAAAAAGTAAGGAATTCCTACTTAAGTAAGAGACTTCCTATAAAATTGAAATGTGAAAGGTATACTAAATTGGGGTTGTAGGCGTAACAAATCTTTTATACGTGACAAATTGACCATCCAACGGATATTTTTTATTAATTTTTAAACGGCGATATTTCTGGATCGAAGTAGAATTCCACGTGGCGGAACAACGCCATTCAAAAAAATGTAATATAATCGAAACGACAAGAATCTCGCTTTCCAATAAAGACGGGAACGTGGGTCCTTCCTGCGAGGAAATTCCCCTGGAAACAAGTATCGTATTTTTATTTTCACCAACTTTTGACAGTTGGCAAACATCCCCTCATACCGTCTGTATATTTAATGAGGCATCGGGAAGATTCCCGAGGAGTCCCTCATCGTTACCCCGTTAATAATTACTCGGCGAGTCCCGATGGAAAATATTAAAGGAAACTTCCCGTTCGCGTGGAATTTTTCTTAAGCACCCCCTGCGATATTCCAGGGATACGCATCCCGGTCACGTCCGGAATAACACAAAAATGGCGTTGGTTCATATAAATTCAACGATGCGTCCGCGGGAACGTATCCCGTTTCTGGGACTTCTCCGGGATTCACAAGGAAAATAAACAGGAAGGTATCTCGAATACGGTAAGACCTCTCGGTAAGACCAGTGTCGAGAGGAACAGTTTCAAAACTCCACAACTGAACGAAAAGCGAATGAAACTCCACACTTTCCTGGATTATTAGAATCAATGAAATCGAGTATTAAAAAAATTATCAAGACATGATCATTTAATTAACGTTGCTCCGAGGGATTAATGTTGCAAGCGACTATCCTACAGACAGTTTTGAAATTGAAAAATGGGGGAGTTGACCAAAACAAATCCCGATGCGACGTCATTTTGATGACGACAGAGTCATCCAATACTACCAACTTAATATAGTCACAGGACATCGCAATTTATGTGTTCCGTGTGTTTTTAAAAATATCAACCGTTCCAGTAGATATACTAGGCCGCTTCTGCTCCCACACAACCCGCCTAACCCACGGAACACAACTTTTGCCCCCATATAGTAATAGTAAACTAGTAAACTACTACTGTTAGTACTACTGGTAGTAATACTACTACTAATCTCGCACTACCAACATCATCTTCATTTTCATTTCGTTGGTGTCTTTTGAAGATTTTCTCAACCTCTACAAAAAAAACAACTTTTACTACTACTACTAAACTACCACTACTACTACTACTAGCACTACTAATAGTAGTAGTTTAGTGGTAGTATTACTAGTAGTACTAGCAGTAGTAGTATACTCGTTTACTACTACTACGTAGGGCACCCTGAAACGGCCTAGTATATCTACTCGTTCCGTTTAATTCTCAATAGCAATCGCTTATTAAACATTTGTCGCACGACAAGTTTTACTGTTTTATCGGCGAATTTCGCTTTCTAAATCCCCCACTTAGGACCCTTCGTCCAGTTTCTGCGAAACGAAACCGAATTACAACTCGAAATATCCGCCCAGCTCGCCAATTAAAGCGACTGCGTATCAAAAATTATTAACTCTTCTACTCTCGTCCCGGGATAATCTAATCATGTCGGGAGCATTCCAGATTTCCGAGAGGGGAAAGTCGTCGATTAAAATCCTGTTTTGACGCTCTGCAGATGGTCGCAGCAGCTTCGGATATTCAAAACGTAGTTTTCACTTTGAAACAAAGAGAATCTGTGAAAATGGAATTTATAGCTCGGCCGGGATTTGAACCCGGGTCTCCCAATTTCGCGTCGGGTATTCTTACCACTAAACTACTGAGATACGTACCAATTCGATTTATGGAATTTATGGAACCAAAATGGAATTGGATTTTTTTTCAAAGAGTCCTTAAATTTTTTGAGAATCCCAAATTGTTCCTAAATTCTTGAAAATATTCTTCAGATGGAATATACTCTCGAAATTAAATATTTTCTCAAACGTATCTGAGTAGTTTAGTGGTAAGAATACCCGACGCTAAATTGGGGGACCTGGGTTCAAATCCCGGCCGAGCTACAAATTCCATTTTCACAGAACCTCTTACATTTGTCTCATATACACCTTTACATTGAATTAACTTCGTGAATATATTCCATCAATAGTTTTCACATTGTTTTTCGGAAAGCGTACACACACACACACACACACACACACAATACAACAAAACACACGTACTTTAACACGCAATTTTCCTCAACGGGAGGATATCCAATTACCGTTCCTGTTGTTAACGTGTGTATGTAACGGGATAGATGTGAGAGGAATGAAAGGTATTTCAATTAAAAGCGAAAAAATAAAATTGTATTTTATATTTTTTCCTGTGTGACTCTGGCAGAAAAATCAATACGGACCGAGAAGAGGGGAAAAAGTTTTCCTTTTTTAATTACACCTGCCAACAATTTAATTAACGAATTAATAATTGGCATTTATGGGGACGCCTTGAAGATTACCAAGTTGATATGTTCATCGAATAATAATTACGTACGTTTCGAACGCGACTTGTTATTACGCAAGGTTGTGAACAATCAAAGGGCCAGACAGGCTAAATATGAATTATAATTACATGTAATGCGAAAAATGGTAAATACGTTTAATGAGGAGATGGAATAATAAATAATGATGATGGGTGATGATGATGACGATGTCAATGATGTTGATGATGATGACGATGACAATGTCAATGATGATGATGACGATGTCAATGATGATGATGACGATGTCAAGGATGATAATGACGATGACGATGTCAATGATGATGATGACGATGTCAAGGATGATGATGACGATGACGATGTCAATGATGTTGATGGCGATGTCAAGGATGATAATGACGATGACGATGTCAAGGATGATGATGACGATGACGATGTCAATGATGATGATGACGATGTCAATGATAATGATGACGATGTCAAGGATGATGATGACGATGTCAAGGATGATGATGACAATGATGAAGACGATAATGAAGATGATGATGAAGATGACAATGAAGACGATGATGAAGATGATGACGATGATAACGATGAGGAAAAATACCCGAAGAAAAAAGTGTTTTCTTAACTCGTTCTAACAAAGATGGAAATCTGGGAAAATTCACTTTATTACTTTAGCCTGGCAGAAACAATATATTTGTTCCGGATGCAACGTAACTAATCATTTTTGAGCTATGAACTTTTAAAAACTTGAATTACTCGTCAAAAATAATTAACTTACAGAAAACTAAAAAACTGATTTAAAAGTTTCAATTTTGAACTAATACTAGTTAGTATTTTTGTTTCTTTCTTGTATGTTCTTCAGAAACTTACACAGAGCCAATTTTGGTACCGATTCCTGCACTTTTTTTCCTTCCAATTGTCACAAAAATCAATTTTAGTTTTAATAGAGAGACAGTTTTGTTCAGATATTTTATATATGTATTTCAAATCTAGCTAATTTCCACGCTAGATAATCGAATCTTTCTTTAATTTTTTTTAGAAAATCGATATATTATTTTATTTATTAATGTTAATATTTACATTAATTATATTAATACATATAATATTATTTTATATTAAATAATATTAACGCATTATTAATTTTAATAATCAATTTTATATTAATATTAATTTATTTTTAATAATATTAATATGATATTAATTTGATTGCAGTTCTATTTTTTAATTGATCTTACATCAGCTGTCGTTTTATCCACTTCAAGAGTTTTAGTAACTTTTAGAAGTTACTTTTTTTAACAATGTTATTTTTCCGAAATAACTATTAATAATATTAATCTATTATTATAATAGGTTATCATTATAATTATTATTATTATAATTAACTATTAATATCGATGTGACTTACATTTAAACAAAAACGTCAATTTAGCTGAAACCATTGTAGAGGAATATGACTTAACCAATAAAAAATCATTATTTTTAAGGAGAGTCGATTTTGATGCCTTAACACATTTTTCGAAAATGAATATTTTAAAGCGGTTTGTTGTGTAACATTTTTTTGAGTGATTTCTCTTGCTTGGGTGGGGCTTGTATCGAGTTTTCAGAGTATAAATTTTGAAACTAAAATCTATTTTGAGCGTAAAAATGAAAATTCTCAAAAATCTACGATATCGAGTTTTCCGAGTAGAAATTTTGAAACTAAAAACTATTTTAAGCGTAAAAATGAAAATTTTCAAAAATCTATAAGTATCGAGTTTTCCGAGTAGAAATTTTGAAACAACACTAATTTGAGCGTAAAAATGAAAGTTCTCAAAAATCTATATAGAGTTTTCCGAGTAGAAATTTTAAAACTAAGAACTATTTTGAGCGTAAAAATGAAAATTTTCAAAAATCTATAAGTATCGAGTTTTCCGAGTAGAAATTTTGAAACTAAAACCTATTTTGAGCGTAAAAATTAAAAATCTCAAAAATCTATATCGAGTTTTCCTAGTAGGAAACTAAAAATTATTTTAGATGGAATGTATTCTCGAAATTAATTCAAATTGAAGGTGTATATGCAACAAATGTAAAAAATGAAAATTCTCAAAAATGTATATCGAGTTTTCCGAGTAGAAATTTTGAAACTAAAAACTATTCTGAGCGTAAAAATTAAAATTCTCAAAATTCTATATCGAGTTTTCCGAGTAGGAAGCTAGAAACTATTTTAAGCGTAAAATTGAAAATTCTCAAAAATCTATAACTATCGAGTTTTCCGAGTCGAAATTTTGAAACTAAAAGCTATTTTGAGCGTAAAAATGAAAATTCTCAAAAATCTATATCGTTTTCCTAGTAGGAAACTAAAAACTATTTTAAGCGTAAAAATGAAAATTTTCAAAAATCTATAAGTATCGAGTTTTCTGAGTAGAAATTTTGAAACTAAAAACTATTTTGAGCGTAAAAATTAAAAATCTCAAATATCTATATCGAGTTTTCCTAGTAAGAAACTAAAAACTATTTTAGATGGAATGTATTCTCGAAATTAATTCAAATTGAAGGTGTATATGCAACAAATGTAAAAAATGAAAATTCTCAAAAATCTATATCGAGTTTTCCGAGTAGAAATTTTGAAACTAAAAACTATTTTGAGCGTAAAAATGAAAAATCTCAAAAATCAATATCGTTTTCCTAGTAGGAAACTAAAAACTATTTTAAGCGTAAAAATGAAAATTTTCAAAAATCTATATCGTTTTCCGTGTAGAAATTTTGAAACTAAAAACTATTTTGAGCGTAATAATGAAAATTCTCAAAAATCTATATCGAGTTTCTCTAGTAGGAAACTAAAAACTATTTTAAGAGTAAAAATGAAAATTTTCAAAAAACTATAAATGAGTTTTCCGAGTAGAAATTTTGAAACTAAAAACTATTCTGAGCGTAAAAATTAAAAATCTCAAAAATCTATATCGTTTTTCGAGTAGAAATTTTGAAACTATTCTGAGCGTAAAAATGAAAATTCTCACAAATCTATATAGAGTTTTCCGAGTAGGAAGCTAAAAACTATTTGAAGCGTAAAAATGAAAATTATCAAAAATCTATAAGTATCGAGTTTTCCGAGTAGAAATTTTGAAACTAAAACCTATTTTGAGCGTAAAAATTAAAATTCTCAAGAATCTATATCGTTTTCCGAGTAGAAATTTTGAAACTAAAAACAATTTTGAGCGTAAAAATGAAAATTCTCCAAAAATCTATATCGAGTTTTCCGAGTAGAAATTTTGAATGGGCGTAAAAATGAAAATTCTCAAAAATCTGTATCGAGTTTTCCGAGTAGAAATTTTGAAACTGAAAACTGTTTTGAGCGTAAAAATGAAAATTCCCAAAAATCTTACGTTTTCGATGAATTTTACACGCCCCAGACTCGATTTATCGATTCCATACAAAACTCTACCCTTAACTTATCGGTAGGTTTTGTTTGACTTCGAGTGCCACGATCCCTTTTGTGAATTTTAGGCATAAATCTGGATGAGTAATCCCTCGTGAGGAGTCCACATATCAAACTCCTCCTTCCGAAGATATAAAAAATTCCTCCAATATTCCGTGAAGGAGCTATTACAAAAATTCAAATTTATATTTGCTCGAATCGATACTACGTACATTTAATTTTTCCCTTCTTTCGCTTCTCGTCCGTTGTTCCGCCACAATACCGGGGGGCTTAATCAAAATTTAAGGAAAATGGAGGGAAAGCCGAAAAGTGCCTCGCGAGGTACACAATGAGGAATGACACTAATTAGAAGTGGTAATAAAACGACATTAATTAATCGAGGAAAAATGGAATAATGATGATAAACCCCTTTCGCGTAGTCGCTTGATTTTTTTTTATATATATTTTTTAATGGATTTATTTCCTTCGGGACCCCGGGAATTAATTATAATTAGGTACGGACACTCAGTCGGGATTAAGTGTGAGGATTTGTCATGTTTAAATCGAGATCCTTGGAAAAATCATTTTCTTCTCTCGCTTAAAAAAACCCAAATTACCCTAAAAAATTAATACCGTCTCTATCATCGTTAAACTCACGCATGTTTGTCATGCACAAACACTCAGATCCACATCTCACAAATTAAAAATCACAAATTCGAACCACCCCTAAAATCCCACCCCTCGCGATCCATCGGATTTATGAAAAAATAGACTCCGTTCCCTCATTCTTTTTGTTTTCATTACAGTCTGAGCCATGGATGAAACGAGACTTTAGCGCAAATTTGATTCTTATTAGCGTCGTAGAATCGAGGGGGTTCGGTGAGGACGAGTTGCCGAGGAGAATGCGACGACTTCGAAACGGACGGATTACTCACTACGTGAAAAGAAAATAGGTCGTTCGCGGGATTTTCCACGAAAATCTCTCTCCATGATCCTTTCGTCTAATTAAGGGAAGCGGCCCGAGGAGGCGAAGCTTACAATTAATTGCGTTAGTCGTGAAAAGTGGGCAATAGTTGCTTAATAGTCGAAGAATTACTCCAATTAACGTTAAGGGGGTAGTCTGTTTCAAAATTGGAAAAATTAACACTTTTGGGAGATTTTTTGAAAAAACAATTTTTTGGAACAAATTTTGGGAACATTTTTGAGAGAGAAGACGAGATTTTTCAAAGTCTCGTCTCGTGGGCAACACTAAATAAAACGGCGAAATGCATGTTATGCACGAAATCGCGAGATTTTGCGAGAAATTTGTGAGACTCTCGAGCAAGACATGAGACTTTTATTCCGAGACGAGACTCGAGACGAGACTTTCCACGTTTTTGCGAGACAAGACGAGATTTTTCAAAGTCGTCTCGTCTCGTCTCGTGGGCGACACTAAATACAACGGCGAAATGCATGTTATGCACGAAATCGCGAGATTTTTGCGAGACTTTTGCGTGACTCTCGCGCGAGACATGAGATGAGACGAGACTTTTTTTTGCGAGACGAGACTCGAAACGAGATTTTCCACTTTTTTTGAGAGACAAGACAAGATTTTTCAAAGTCTCGTTTCGTGGACAACACCAAATAAAACGGCGAAATGCACGAAATCGCGAGACTTTGCGAGAAATTTGCGAGACTCTCGCGCGAGACGAGACGAGTCTTTTATTACGAGACGAGACTCGAGACGAGGACTTTCCACTTTTTTTGCGAGACAAGACGAGATTTTTGGGAGTCTCGTCTCGTCTCGTCTCGTGGGCAACACTAAATAAAACGGCGAAATGCATGATATGCACGAAATCGCGAGACTTTGCGAGACTCTCACGCGAGACGAGACGAGACTTTTATTGCGAGACGAGACTCGAGACGAGACTTTCCACTTTTTTTGCGAGATAAGACGAGATTTTTAGAAGTGTCGTCTCGTCTCATCTCGTGGGCAACACTAAATAAAACGTAGGACGTCCGCCTGGTGCTCGAAGTGGTGTGTCATTGTGAAAGTGAGGAGAAAAAATATGTCTTCACCACAACAAAATAATTTAATATTATTGTTTATTAATTAATAATGAATTAATAATAATTAATTAATAATTAATGATTAGTTAATAATATTATTATAATAATTTAATATTAATAATAATAATTTTGTTGTGGTGAAGACATATTTTTTCTCCTCACTTTCACTAAATATAACGGTGAAATGCACGAAATGGCGAGATTTTGCGAGAAATTTGCGAGACTTTTGCGTGACTCTCGCGCGAGACATGAGACGAGACGAGACTTTTATTGCGAGACCAGACTCGAGACGAGACTTTCCACTTTCTTTGCGAGACAAGAGGAGATTTTTAAGTCTCGTCTCGTGGGCAACACTAAATAAAACGGCGAAACGCATGAAATGTACGAAATCGCGAGATTTTGAGAGATTTTTGCGTGACTCTCGCGCGAGACATGAGATGAGACGAGACTTTTTTTGCGAGACGAGACTCGAAACGAGATTTTCTACTTTTTTTTTGAGAGACAAGACGAGATTTTTCAAAGTCTCGTCTCGTCTCGTCTCGTGGGCGACACTAAATACAACGGCGAAATGCATGATATGCACGAAATCGCGAGACTTTACGAGAAATTTGCGAGACGAATCTCGCCCTAGACGAGACAAGACTTTTATTGCGAGACGAGATTGGAGACGAGACTTTCCACTTTTTTTGAGACAAGACGAGATTTTTCGAAGTTGTCTCGTCTCGTCTCGTGGGCGACACTAAATACAACGGCGAAATGCATGATATGCACGAAATCGCGAGACTTTACGAGAAATTTGCGAGACGAATCTCGCCCTAGACGAGACGAGACTTTTATTGCGAGACGAGACTCGAGACGAGACTTTTCATTTTTTTTGCGAGACAAGACGACATTTTTTGAAGTCGTCTCGTCTCGTCTCGTGGGCGACACTAAATACAATGGCGAAATGCATGATATGCACGAAATCGCGAGACTGCGAGAAATTTGCGAGACGAATCTCGCGCTAGACGAGACGAGACTTTTATTGCGAGACGAGATTGGAAACGAGACTTTTAACTTTTTTTGAGAGACAAGACGAGATTTTTCGAAATCTCGTCTCGTGGACAACACTGAATAAAACGGCGAAATGCACGAAATCGCGAGATTTTGCGAGAAATTTGCGAGACTTTGGCGCGAAACGAGACGAGACTTTTATTGCGAGACGAGACTCGAGACGAGACTTTCCACTTTTTTGCGAGACAAGACGAGATTTTTCGAAGTCGTCTCGTCTCGTCTCGTGGGCGACACTAAATACAACGGCGAAATGCATGATATGCACGAAATCGCGAGACTGCGAGAAATTTGTCAGACGAATGCACTAGACGAGACGAGACTTTTATTGCGAGACGAGATTGGAGACGGGGACTTTCCACTTTTTTTGAGAGACAAGACGAGATTTTTTGAAGTCTCGTCTCGTCTCGCCTTGTGGGCAACACTAAATAAAACGGCGAACGAAATCGCGAGATTTTGCGAGAAATTTGCGAGAAATTTGCGAGACTCTCGAGCGAGACATGAGACTTTTATTGCGAGACAAGACTCGAGACGAGACTTTCCACTGTTTTTGGGAGACAAGATGAGATTTTTCAAAGTCCCGTCTCGTAGGCTACACTACCTAGGAAAATTAGCAGGAGAGTATGAAAGGGAAAATGTAACAATTTAATAAGAATAGATTCTCAGAGAATGAACTCAGAAAATGACTGTATTTGATAAATGATGGCATCATTTTTACATATACAACAACGTTACAATACGAATAATCGAGCTATTGAAATTTAAACTTGACGTCCATAGTTATCGCGAAACCGATTAAAATTCCTTCCCCTTCGTACACTTTCCGGGAATTTCCAGATACTTTCACCGCTCAAATTCTCGATAAGTAACATTTCCGCTTTGTTCCGGGGGTGAATCCTCCATTAATGAGCTCCGACGAGGAATCCCTCGAATTTCCCCCCTTTGACTCTGGGAATCATCGCTGTAGGAAATTTCACTTCTCCCGGTTCATCCCGAATTTTTCCTTCATTTCAAAACGTATTTCGCCCGGGAGTGCCGAAAGGATTTTTACACCGGGAATTAACTAGGGGAAACCACGCCTGACGCCGATTAAATCCCAACAACAACAAACACAACATAATCCCAAACAACAACAAATTACCGACACATTAATCCGCAGACTTATAAATTTAATTAATTCAAGACGCCCGAGATTCTGGTCTCGGCAACTCTTCCCGCTTAGTTTTTTCCAGGCATTAAGAGTATCGTTTCCATTTTATAAGCGCGATTAATTATTTTCCTTGCTTGCAACATTTGTTTCTCCTGCGGTATCAGACGTAAATATCGAAACTATCACCCGTCGCGCCGACGGTTTATCTCCCGTAAACATGTAAGAGAAGAGTTTAATGGGACTACAGGAAAAATAATGATTGAATAATAGACTTTAGTGGGGAATTGGGAATATTTGTAAATTGTAGTATTTTTGAATATAAGTGTGATGAGTCACGTAAATTCTTGTTGCGGACTTGAAGAACAATAACAAGAGTTTGATGCCTTCCTCGTAACTCACCCTGTATATTCTCCATTACGGCCCTCTCCATAGCGGTCATTTTTCCGAATTTGGTTTTAAAACGATAATAATGGTTAATTGTGGTACTAGTCAGTTATGTTGAAAATAAGTCGCGCGAGAAGATTTGTATAAATTCTCAAGTAACTTAGGAAACATAACACGCGAGTGGCATACAATGTTTTATCCAACAAGTGAAAGAAATCGTTTTTTATGAGGTAATAATTAATAAGCATTGTGTTCAAATGACTTTTTAGTGACTTTTTTTTACATTTTGGTTAAAGTAGGTTGCCACGGGCAACCTTTAAAGGGGTAGTCTTGTAAATCGTAGTATTTCTGAATATAGTCCAGTCATCTTAGTTTGAATTAGGTGAAAATCTCGGAAAATCGACGTACCCAGTATATTAAAACGTAAAAACTTCTATTTGGGCATCCTAAAACTTTGCTCAAAACTCACATATAATTAGATGGCCGCAAGTGTTAAATTCGGGGGTCAAAAGTCACAAAAATCGATTTTTTTCTATATTTTTTGCAAATATCTCGTTTTCTATGGGATTTACGCTATTTGTATTCCTTATCAATATTGTACAGAATTAAATTCTCTACAACTTTTGTCTTTAACATTTCTTCATTCCTCTAACTGTTTTCGAGATAGAGGGCGATCAGAGAATCATGTGAGGTCATGGTAGTCCCGAATATTTAAATATTTAATATTTATATTAAAGATCATTTTTATATCAAATTATTTGTACATAAGTTATGTACTGAATAAAAACCATTTTTTTCAGTTAAAAATATGAAATAATACGATTTTTAAAGAAAAAGTAAAAAATAGAGGAAAATTTAGCTGAATTCAAATGTTTATATCTCAATCAATATTCAACATATAAAGTCTTACAATCCACCATATTAAAGATAATTTCATAAGCTTTCTTTTTATGAAGCAATGCATATACCTAACTTCACTCAGAAAAAAGATATAGCTAAAAATTTAAAAAAATGAAATTTTTCCATTTTTTTAACTTTGTTTTTTTTTATTTTATTTCATTACAAAAAAAATTATTGACTTCAAAAAATATTTTCATAGGAAATTTAATTCTCTACAAGTAATCTTACGGCACATATCTTCGAAAAATGCATAGTTTTTGCGCTACAGCCGAAAAATCGAAAAGTGGACAAACCTACCCCGACGCGTTAGTTCCTTTCACCCCTGTTATTTTCGACATAGTCAATAGCCTATAAGGGATGTAACACATCACAAATTATGCACCAGGATCCAGGATAAGCAATAATGTCTATTAAACATCACTCCCATTTATCACGACGAGTGGTTTCTAATCCAAAAAAATCAAAAATTACACACCAGCAACCTACAAGTACTCACCTAGTAGAGTAGTTTAAAAAATTTCCCCAGTTCCATACTTTCTGCCTCTTTTCCCACTATACCATCTGTAAATACTAGGCGAGTCTGGAGAAACACACCAAACCCAATGACGCAACAACGTTTCCCATTACCCACGACTATCAAACAATCCCCATTACGTTACAGCGAACTAATCCACATCATAACTCACGATCGGGCTTGATTGACGGGCTCACATTATCGCAATTACTTACGCTTTGATGGGTGTTTACACGTTGGAAACGACAATAAAAACGGAAAAATTCAACGACATACCTCTTGCTTACTTTGCAATTACTTTCATTTATCCGCGACGACCTAACCAGATGAACCTTGATTTTATTCAACGAACCTGCGCAGCGTTTACTTAGCGGACGTTTAATATTTTTTAGACAAATTAGAGTTTGATGATTTAAAATTCGGAGTTTTTGTTCGAAATTAATGATTGATTAATCGAGGCGATTTTAATAAAGAGCGAGAAAGTAAATTGATTGATTGTTTTTTTTTCTTAATTATCGGTGGATCAGTGTCCTACAAATTCCACAAAAAGTTGTAAATTTGGATCATAATTGACAAAGTAGTAATTTCTTTTCGAGTTTGTGTCCAATATCCTCTCTCTCAGATCACTTAATATTAATGATCACTGCGTTAATCACCATAATTGTCCCCCTAGCTCCATTAGCGCAACGAATCGATTAGCAGATTTAATAGAATTACAACACCATTTGCAAATAACCTCCCATCCCAACTCCCGTAGAAAATAGTTCATCCTCTCGTATCCCACGGGAACCGTACAGGAACATCGATCACTTGTACAAAGTTCCCGGTCGTGTGTTAATCACGAAACACTACTAAGTTTTTAAATTTCACCCCATTTCACACAATGGACGGGGGGGGGGGGTGTTAATTAAAAACTGTTACACACTTTTAATATTTCATTTCGACGGAAAAGTTATTAGTCAAGTTTTTGATGGGAGGAAGTCTTAAATTACCTGCGCAATACGGGAAAACTTTTAACGGCCTACAAAATTACGTTTAGGAGGAAATGAAAGTGGGATATTTCGAAGATTTAGACAATGAGAGGGGGAAAATCTATAGTTTTTTTAAGCGAGTTTAAACAGGAAAAAGCGTTTAAAAAAGGGAAGTAAAAATTATGATGTAAAATACATTTTCCCTCATTTTATCGAAGACCGGAAAATCGTTGAAAAATGTCGACTTTGTATAGAGGTTCGCCTCGAGATTATTCAGAACGAACATGGTTTTTCTCGCATGTAAAGTTCGTAAGAGAAGGGGTTTAGTCTATGTCAGCAAAGAATGACTGAAATACGTGAATGATAATTCAAAAAAAAATGTTAAAATTAGTGAAACACCAAAGTTTTACATGATCAAGTGGAACAGTTTTAGAGTTTCACCCGTTACTATCCAACGCCCACAGAAATTTAAACTCTATTACTATAGTGCAATCATCAAGTAGTCAATCTATCAAACTATAGTCAATCAAACTAGATTACGTATTGATTGTAAAATTATGGTCCTGGACCATTTTCTGTAGTTTAGATTGAACCATTTGGAATATACACAACTTACTGAAGTTACGAATGAGAAACTTAGAACAACTAAAAGAGCTTGAGTCATATAACTATTGCACATAGAAATACAAAGTCTTTTACTAGACTATAACTATAGTCTAGGAACCATCAAAAAAAAATTGAAAAAACGCGTTTTTCCCGACTTGTTTTGCTTCTAACTTTTTAAGCATTGAATTTAGAAGAAAATTGAAGAGAGAAAAAAGTTGCAGAATCGCTTTTTACATAATATGGATTAAAAATTCAATAATTTATTAGTGGTTTTGCAAAAATAACAATTGACAAAAAAATTGGCACAAAAAAGTGGTTTATTAATTTATTATTTTAAGCACTTTAAACTGAAGTTAGAACTTCCATATCACAGGTAGAAAATCTATTTTTTTTTTCAGGTACAAATATGAGATAATACGCTTTTTAAAGAAAAAGTAAAAAAATAGAGAAAAAATGGCTGAATTCAAACGTTTATATCTCAGTCAATATTCAACCCATAAACACTTACAAGCTACCATTTTAAAGAGAATTTCATAAGCTTTCCTTTTTATGAAGCAATGCATATACCTAAATTCACCCAGAAAAAAGTTATAGCCAAAAAGTGAAAAAGAAACAATTTGAAATTTTTCGAATTTTTTAGCTTTGTTTTTTTATTCTATTTAATTACAAAAAAAATGGACTTCAAAAAATATAATTTTCATAGGAAATTTAATTCTCTACAAGAAATCATACGACACATATTTTCGAAAAATGTCTAGTTTTTGCGCTTTAGCCGAAAAATCGAAAACCACGTTCCCAAAAACGCATGGCTTAACTTAGTAGCACTTTTGGATTTTATTTCTTTAGAGGTCAATTGACCGTATGAAAAAATATCGTTATTTCCTTATTAAATGACATAGTCAATAGCCTAATAGTCAATCAACGTAAAGTAGGCATTGTTATGAAATTGTTATGGTTCTGGATCTTTCTTCGCATTACTGAATCGACCCATTTGGAATATGCACAACTCACTGGAGTTGACAGTACGAAAAAAAAGGTAAATTAATAATAATCATACATTAGATAATATCTATTGTAACGCGAAATGTGTTTACTCTTGTCGGACCTCGTCGGCTTACCTCAACGGAACGGCGCTACGCTTAATTGAGCCTGCCGCCGACATCTTATTAAAGAAGGAATCATTCCCGACCTCTCTAGACCTTTCTACATAAAAAAAAGAACGTTCGAGTAATTTCGGGAACTATCGCGAACACGATTGAAACGTATATAAGCGGGCTTGCGGTCGGAGAAGAGAATTAGAATTAGACGTGAAGCGCGGCATAGTAAACAAGGTGAATAGCGAGAGCGTATAAATAAATTACATTTAAGAGTGATAGGAAGTAGTTAATTGCGTTATATAAATTAGTTCAGTAATAGTCTAAGATAAATTAAGTAGTGTGTAGTGACTAATTAGGATAGTGTAAATAAATTAGGAAATAAACGTTACACTATTACACAGAGAAACAGATGCATAACACCTTCTCCCTGTACTATTTCGTCATCTCTTCCCTTAAACGTCCCGATTCGACTACAATTAGAATATTCAAAGACACCTCCGGTTAAAATATGCAAAGCATGTCCGCGCCTTTAACATAATAACCCACCCCCCTCTCCTTTCGAACAAAGCGAATTCATCACTACTTAGCATTAAACCGCCACTTCTGCAATTTAATCTCCCGACCATCTAGCACCAAGGGGTTACTACGACGGGGGTGGGGGGTGGGTTTGGAAGTTAGGGGTGGATGAAAAAGAAATGAAATTACTCGGAAAGAAAACACCTCTCGACGAGAACGAGTGGGAAAAGTTTCCAAATTGATATTAAACAATCCAGGAACGCATCGCGATGATGTATCCCGAATTATCATTCTCGAGTTCGGCGAGATGTGACGAGGGCGGAAATTAAATTTGCACTGATCGATAACGAGACGCCACTTAAGAATATTATCATCGTCAGCGTCCCCGTCACGGTGGAACTCACCTTACGTATTATCCTCGGTAATTATCTGATTATACGTTCAAACGTGAAGTGGGCGGAACTTTCTAAATTACGTTATATATAATAAACCGACCCCTTTTGCGAGGCAGACAACGTGAAAAGTACAAAGGGAGGATTTTTTTTCACAAGAGGAGAGGAAAATTAGTTTCCCCCCTCTCCCCCGTCCGCTCCTGAACTTTCACCTACTCTACGTCGTGTCTTTTTTGTTTTGTCTTGTCGGCGATTTACAAAAAATCTCGGAACGTGACAAATTAAATTAAGGAACAGACTTTTCCCTCTGTCTATCTCTCTTAATTTCACGAGATATTTCATCGGTCCTCGAGTTTCTAAAATGCCTCTTATCAACATTAAACACGCTAGCGTGCGTTGTTAACATTATGGATTGCTTTTATCTTCTTGCACACCGGGGGTGAGTCAAATTGTAACAATGTTACGTTCAGATAAGCGATCCGATGTTTGGATTTATTAATACAACGCAACAGAGAAACACCACTGTGCTAACAATAAATCCCAAAAAAAATATTACATCAATTTCCTTTCAATCAAATATCCACAGCAGTTATTGATATTAAAACTGGGTTGAAAATTACATTTTTTTCAAACTTGGAATCCCATTTCAATTCGATTGTCGACATAGTTTTATTCACACAATAAATTTCTCTTTAATTAACGCGATGTGATATCCAAATAATTTTTAATTTAAATTGTAATTTTATTCATTTCTCCTCTTCTCGTTGAAAATATATTAATCGACTTGTTTCCTGATGGGATAAAACGTAATTTGAGTTTCCTTCGTTTCTACTAGATGAGATATCAAAAAAAATTATTACCAAATATTATGAATCAATAGCTACACCGAAAATTCGTTCGGGGTGTATTATATTTTAATTATCGTAAAATGATGAAATAAGGGGCTGAACTATTGAAAAGATTTTCAATATCAATCGATCCCTCAATAATTGTTTACCGATAAATTAACCAACGTTGACAAAAGCTACCAAACTAGACATTTAAAAGATTTATTGTTTGTTCCATATGACGTACTAGTTTATGTACCGATTAATTTAATTTATTGCCGTTACACTCGTGTCACAATGCAGCTTGATTTAATCGTTTAATATGTAAAAAAAATTATCACCAGAATTTTTTTCATTCTTAAAATCAGATTTTTATCCTATCTTCATTGATTCTGTCCCAAGAAATTGTCTTAAGTACTTTCAAAAAGTGGTTTCACCCTATCATTTTTTGAAAAATTAATACCAATACTGTTGGTTCTCATTCTCCCCTAATAAGACATAGTCAAAAGTATCTTTAAGTTTTGTAATAATTAGTTCCTAATATTTTCGAATTTTTTAGACGACTTTTATTTTCCAATCATCGATGGTTTACCAACGAATAATTACTTTAATTCTTATTCGTTATTTAAATTTTGATCAAAAGCATTTAAATTGGTCTCTGCTATTATGTATTCCAATTATAGGTGATTAAGCATCAAGTATTTTTTACACTACTATTTACTTATTATCATTATTATATTACGTGTAAAGGGTATGGAGTCGGAGCGAAGTGGGATTGCAGGTGTTTTAACGGTTTTTTGCAGGTGTTCCCAACGGTTTTTTGCAGGTGTTTCTACGGTTTTTGGGAGATTCAACGGATTTCTGCAGGTCTATGCAAGTTTTGCAGGTGTTTCAACGATGACTCATTCATCCACGTGCTCACATGACTCATTCATCCACGTGCTCACATGACCCATCCGGTTTTTGGGAGATTCAACGGTTTTTAGCAGGTGTTCCAACGGTCTTTTGCAGGTGTTTGCAAGTTTTGCAGGTGTTCTAACGGTTTTTGGGGGGATTTAGCGGTCTTTTGCAGGTGTTCCTACGGTTTTACAAGTCTTTGCAGGTTTGGCAGGTGTTTCTACGGTTTTTGGGAGATTCAACGGATTTCGCAGGTCTATGCAAGTTTTTGCTGGTGTTTCAACGATGACTCATTCATCCACGTGCTCACATGACTCATTCATCCACGTGCTCACATGACCCATCCGGTTTTTGGGAGATTCAACGGTTTTTAGCAGGTGTTCCAACGGTTTTTCCAGGTGTTCCAACGGTCTTTTGCAGGTGTTTGCAAGTTTTGCAGGTGTTCTAACGGTTTTTGGGGGGATTTAGCGGTCTTTTGCAGGTGTTCTTACGGTTTTACAAGTCTTTGCAGGTTTGGCAGGTGTTTCAACGGTTTTTGGGAGATTCAACGGATTTCGCAGGTCTATGCAAGTTTTTGCAGGTGTTTCAACGATGACTCATTCATCCACGTGCTCACATGACTCATTCATCCACGTGCTCACATGACTCATTCATCCACGTGCTCACATGACTCATCCGGTTTTTGTGAGATTCAACGGTTTTTAGCAGGTGTTCCAACGGTCTTTTGCAGGTGTTTGCAAGTTTTGCAGGTGTTCTAACGGTTTTTGGGGGGATTTAGCGGTCTTTTGCAGGTGTTCCTACGGTTTTACAAGTCTTTGCAGGTTTGGCAGGTGTTTCAACGGTTTTTGGGAGATTCAACGGATTTCTGCAGGTCTATGCAAGTTTTTGCAGGTGTTTCAACGATGACTCATTCATCCACGTGCTCACATGACTCATTCATCCACGTGCTCACATGACTCATCCGGTTTTTGGGAAATTCAACGGTTTTTGCAGGTCTTTTGGGGGTTTAACGGGTTTCGTAGCGACTCATTCACCCACGTGGTCACATGACTCATCCAAACGGTTTTTTGAGAGATTTAACGGTCTTTGCAGGTTTTTGGGGGTTTAACAGTTGTAAATCTGTATAGTTAATAAGGAAGAAAATTCTGAGCAATCTCTGTAAACAGTAATTCAAAATAGATATTTTTCTTAAAGTGTTGCGTTGAGTAGATTTTGAATTTAATGAATTTTAATACAAATTTAAAAATTTATTATCACTTCACATAAGATACACAGCATTGATCTTATGTATATGAACAATCCTATAATGAATAATTAAATAACAGTGTCAGAAATAAAATTTTGATAATGCAGAATTAAAATAAAATCATATTACATAAACCAAATTTGGAACGTTTTTGTTTTTGCTTCCGATACAAGTAGGAATTTTGCTTGTGATTTCATCTTCACCCTGAATTGAGAATGGTACCTTTGGTTACTCTACATCCACTTCCTTCATAGAAACTGTGGAACTTTCCAAAATGTCCTCACAACTAAAATTCTTGCCTAACCTCGCATTATGTTTGTTCACCAAAACGAAGGACGATTCAATTAATTTCAGAAACGCATAAAATTTGGGGTTAACCTTCCCTCGTTAAAACAATCGCCGTTACGTACACCTACCCCGTCGTTATTAAAACGGGAAGATGATGGACGACATCTCTCGGAGACCGCAATACACCAGACATTAATATCTCTCTCGTCTCTTGTTTAAAGTAGAGCCGCGTGTCCGAGAACTCTGTTATCGTGTTACGTATACCGACAAAAACCGCCCCCGGTCCCCCTTTTTGCCCCTCCAAGGGGCACGGGGGCCGCTCTCCATTAATTCGGCGCTTAGGTACTTTCTGATTTATTATGGAAACAACGAATTAGCCAGGATAAGGTGAAGGAGGGGCGGAAACCCCCCTCGGTCGTCTGGATCTCCATTATTCTCTCGAATGTCGGTTCGAGTTATGGTCGAAGTGGTAGCAGAAGAGATATGACTTGGGAGTTTTGATTGAAACGCTCCGAGGAGACAGGGAGAGAAGGAGGCAGAGAGGGAGACGTTTACCCCAAAGGCGAACTTAGTTAACTCCTTGGTTGAGGATCCTTTAAAATTTAATGAATAATTTACGGTTTCGTTTTCGTCGATTTTCGGGGAGGAACAATCCGATTAATGCAACAAGCGAAAGTCGAAATGGCACATTGGAAACAACTCCTCAAGCCATGCCAACAACACAGCGTTAATGTACTTTAGTAACGATGGAGATAATAGGCTAAATCAAAAATTTTCTTAAATGTGTATTGTAGCACCTAACCACATGGAACGCCCAAGGGCGCCTCCACCATATGTCACGCCAAGAAGTATAAAGTATTCCTGAGTTTGCGCATTGTGGTAGCTCAGAGTGAAAAACGGAAAAGTGTTGAAAGAAGGGTGCGAAATCATAGAGAAACAATATACAACAAATGGGTACCCAAAAATAACAAACGGGGGAAGAGAAAAATAATTCAAACACCTAATTACAATAAATAGAGTATCTCACTTAGTATTTAGTTACGAAGAGAACCTCTCTTTTTACCCGCTGCCTTGGTATTTAAAGTACTCAGAGTTGCTGATTAGGCCACTTCATTTTACGTGATTACATTGCATTTCGCGAACGACGAATTACGTTACTGACGACGACGATCTTACTGACACATTGATTATATAATGAATGTTATTCACGTCGGAGTGTAATTAACATGAGCTTACTGCAGTAATCGGGGTCAAGATTAGCGCGAAGACATTATTAAAAAATATTCATGAGTTCGTCGTCGGTTCAATTTCAACCCTTACTAAATTTCTACAAGAAACGATCACTCACTCAAAAAGTCCCCTCATATTCGTCAAGCTTTCCTCGGAAAGCCAGCGCAATTTGGAAGGGTTTCATCCCTCCCGTCAGATGGATGCGAATTTAAATCAAAGTATGAGAAAGTAAAAAATTGCCATAATACAATTTTTCTTTCCTCCCGTATAAATGTGATACGATTTTCCGGGATCATTTTTCATTCAAGTTAATAGGAATAAGTACATGTACCACCTGGAAAAACCACAGACAAAAAATGGAAAGAAAATGTTGGTCGCGAAGTTAGTGTAACTTCGTCCTTAGCTTTTCCAGAATGTGAAAACTGCCAAACGTTATCTGCAAATTTTGAAAATGAAATTTAACGTTATTCCTGTCAGGTGGATTCTAGAGGTTGAACCCCCAATTACACCAAATGAAGATTTACTGGAAATTAAATACCTTATTGCAGCAATTGTTATTGTAATAGTAATAAGCAATGGTACGCACAGTAAATATTTTGACAACTTTATAAATAATGGTCGACAATACCGCTAACGTCCATCTGTGTGCCGTCGCCGCCGACGGAGTGGAAGGGAGATAGATGCGTCATCTCACTCCCGCATGACTCACATTGGTTGTGTGGTGCCGGTCTCTCTTTCACTCGGACGCTGTAGTGGAAGAGAGATCGATGCGTCGCAAGGCAAACGCTAAGGTCGATCTCAGTCTATTGTTCTCGCTCTCGCTCGCACGCATGGGTCTGGCGTAACGTTACCAGGTTTTCTGGGACGTGTAGGTAGCCCGCAGACCGATTTATGAGACGTATATCACGTCAATAAATGTGGGTTGAATATTGAATTGGGTTGAACTCCCAAATGAGGATTTACTAGAAATTTTCCAGGAACGAATTTCAAAAATTCATAACTCGAAGAGTTTAAAGTTTAAATATTCGCGATTTTAAGTATAAACGTATAGAATTATTATCACTAAATTATCATTGATGTTTTATATTATACAAGGTTTTTCGCACTGCGGTTAGCCGGTCCAACTGGTCATTTTAGACACTTTGTTATGACTTATGACATGTGTGAAGTTCGACATTAATCTTGAACCTTACTGCGCAGGATAATTGCTTTCATTAAATACTAAATGAAACCAGTCGACTTTATACACAATCATTTATATCATTCATCATAACTTTTTAGTCGAAATCGTAACATAACCTATTATTACTACACTCATTGACCGATGCAAGAACAAATACATGAGATTATATAGCTAATCCCACTCTTAGAACGCAAGAATCACATACCTTATTGCAGCAATTGCAGCAATCTCACTCTCGCATGGCTTACATTGGTTGTGTGGTGCCGGTCTCTCTTTCACTCGGACGATGTAGTGGAAGAGAGATGGATGCGTCGCCAGGCAAATGCTAAGGTCGATCTCTGTCTATTGTTCTCGCTCTCGCTTGCACGCATGGGTCTGGCGTAACGTTACGATGTTTTCTGGGACAATTTATGAGACGTGTATCACGTCAAAAACGTGGGTTGAATATTGGATTGGATTGAACTCCCAATTACACCAAATGAGGATTTACTAAAAATTTTCGAGGAACGAATTTCAAAAATTCATAACTCGAAGAGTTTAAAGTATCGAATATTCCAAGTACAAACTCCGTCGTCTTTCTGTAAGGGTAAACTTCCCTGAACTCCGACACTCGATAACCACTTTTCATAAATCGCACGCAATTAGCGAGCTTCTCGTCATGACAGCAAATCCCTCGCGTACAATTCGAGAGTGCCATTAAAACTTTAACAATACGTCTCACGTGAGGGCGAATAAAACCTCGCATTATCCCTAATAACGTCATTATTCGATTAATAATGATTATCCTCAACATTTTAACCGAAACACATCTCCTTCCCCGTCGTATCGAGAGCTTTTCGTTACAATCGGATTACCGTCGTTGATAATTAAGGGATGATAAATTGAAGACAGTAGTGGCGGTAGCTGTTTTTCGTCGAACGAACTAAAAATACCGTTCCAGACTTTCCCCGGGATAATAACCCTCGAGGATAACTGTTACTACCCGTGCTGTATGCATTCTTATCAACGGCCTCGTTTCGTTACGGTACAAACGGCGTATGTTAATGTTTACTCTCGAAATAAAACGTGAAGTAGGCGAGCGAAAGGGAGAAAGAGGGATAAGCTTGTTTGCCGGTGCAAAAAGAGGGAGGAGAAAGGGACCAGAGAGATTAAATCGCCCGTACCGAGATTGACAGTGGAAAAATTGATGTTAGTTCACCGGATTGTTGTTTGTTTTGAGGAAACTGAGGGAAAGGGTCATAAGGTCCGTCGATTAAGTACGGAGAGTGTCTTTGTGAAGCGGTTTCTTGTTTAACGGCTCCGAAGGAGTTGATGTGTTGATGGGATTGAAAAACGGTCGGGCTTGAAATGCACCAAGTCGGTTTAGACCCCCCGTGGCGTTAGGGATCGTACCTGTAGGACGTTCGCAGGTAGTGGTCAGGTAGTCCGCAATACCAAACGATATAAAATTGATTATAATTCAATACTATGTTCCAGCGAATTTTGATTAACGCGAATATATTTTTATTAAGATCGTTGTTTCTTCCTCTACAAATAGATACCACTACCTGCGAACGGCCGACAGGTACGATCCCTAACGCCACGGGGTGTCTATAATCCCGCTGGTGCATTTCGAGCACCACCTTGAAAAACGTGCACTAAAAAATGGGGGTGGTCGAATAGCACCAAGCCGAAGGGATTAACCGCTAAGAAGGGATCGACCTGCCGGTTTACCTGCTTGTATGAAACTTTTCAAGAATTAGTTTACTGTAATAACGTACAAATATTTACATACGATTTACGTGAAAATATTTCTACCCAATTCGTCGTTTTTTCCCCTTACATTTTGATATCAAACTCGATGGGATATACCAACTCAATATTAATCCAGGCGATGAAATACTTCGAGTTTGATATCAAGATGTAAAAAACGACGTATCAAAAACGTTTCATACAACCAGGTAAACCGGCCGGTCGATCCCTTCTTATCGTTTAATCCTTGTACCTCTCTAAACGGCTTGGTGCTATTCGCACTCGACCAAAAAAAAAATGGAAAATATGGATGAAGTATAGACGAAACATATTTTCCCGAAGAGGCGATTATTCCAATTGACTTTTGTTCTGATAATAATATAACCATGGCGATTTCTCCAACGTGGGATGTTTTCCATTTTAGTTAGTCAATACAACTAGTGGTCGAGACAATTCCTTATGTTTCTTCAATTCTAATGATTTCTTGTATCAAAAAAAAAAATTATAAGATATAAAAAATAATGAATTATACCAATAAATGATTATCAAGATGTTCTCAACAACACCTCAAGGTTACTAAACAATTTTGGGGGAAATTCTTGTGATCGCATCTGACTTATTAAAAAAACCTTTCCCATCTCGAGCCTTTTAAACTTTCAGTAATGACAGAGATATTACTTACTTTCGCTGATGGTTTCAGTATTGTCTTTCATCGCGACATAATTAAAACAAAAAAAAACTCGATACAAGATACAACTTTCGGACGGAATTAATCAAACGCCCCCCCCCCTCATTCCCTCAAACGAATCAAACGATAAACATCCCTTAATCCCCCCTCGTCATCCCCTCCGAAGATAAATTATTTTTTTTGAAACCCGCATTAGTCCGAAAAGACGAAACTCCCTCCACCTCGAACGGAGCAGAGGAGATATCCATCCGAAGGGACTCGCAGAGGAGGCTTCCTTTATTAAATCCCCTTTTTGACTAATTCCTGTTTTATTTTTCGACTCTTCGGGGACGGGGCTGGGGGTGGACGTTAACGCACAGAATGGGAAAAAAGAGAGTCTCGGACTCGTCGAAGCGAAATCGAAAATTACTCCTCCTCCTCCTCCAGGATCGTTAAAGACTTATAGTCTAGTCAAGATGTGTGTTTGCTGCGAAAAATAGTTAGAGGGCTCGGAGAAATATGAGCGATAGCTCATTTGACGCGGAATGCAAATCTGAGAAAGTCGTTTTGAGGATTTTTTCCGCTAAGAAAAATTGCAATTGTCATTAACAAAAAACGAAAAATAAAAACGTTCTTTCGATTTTTTGATGACAACTCAGAAACCATAAGAGATAGAGGAATTCGCAAAAAGATCCTTAAAGAGGAGGAAATTTCCAATAAAAAAGTCCCTACTCCTGGATTTCTATCTGCAATATTTATATTTTTAATTTGTTGATGAAAGTAAGGCTTCGCGCGACCGTCGCCGCCTCTGAAGCGACTACGTCTTAGAAAATAATTTTTTAAAGTACTAAATATTAGTTTAAAAACTTAAAACAAACTTTATTGTATTCTCTACAGTTTAAAGAATAAAGTCCCGTTGGAATAGAAATTTTAAATGCATTTTTCAAAAAGCTAGCCTATTGTTATTGAACTAGTTAGCTTCGTAATTCCGTCTTCATTGAAAGCAGACTAAATGTTTAAATAAATTCTTCATAAATATTTTGCTTCTTGGAGTCCTTTCTATGAATGCACTCAATAAGATGACGTCATAAAATTATTTAAAATTTCTTTATTCACAACCAATTTTTAAATTCGACAATAAATTCAAAATTCAGGAATTAATTGTTGTTAAAAACTTTTTTTCTTATATATTATGTTATGGCTGTTTTTATATTCAAACTAAGGATTAAGTAATTGCGGGAAAAATTTTTTACAGCTATTTGTTTAAGAATTGTTTATAAATAAGCGGCTTAGTTTAATATTTTTTAAAATGCATTTTTTACCATTCTATTGCTTAGGATTAATTATGATTTTTAAAATAATTTTTTTTTTGTAATAGTTTATAACCGTTTTGTAATTTTTTCATTATCTAAATAATTAGTTAAGGAATAATTTTGTGTTTAAAAATCGTTATAAATCGTTAATAATATTAAAAATGGTATGATAAATAGAAAATAATGTTTTTTTATAAAAAAACAACACATGGCTATTTTTATTACAGAATTAAGTATTAAAAAAATATAAACGGAAAAAATGAATTTGTTAATAACAAATTATTTATTAAATAAAGAAATAAAAAAATAAAGAAAAAATCTTTTTTTTAAGAATCTCTAAGAACAATATAAATTATAATTTTTAGAGAAAAAATGGTTCCTCAAATTGTAATATTTAGCCGCATATAACGATTGTTAATTCACAAACGCATTTTTAACAACAAATAATTTTTTAAGGAACCGTTTTATCTTTAAAAGTCATGATTTTCATCAATAAATATATTATATTTTTTTAAATTTGCTCATAAACAATGTATTTGTTTATAACAATTTTGTAAACAATGGTGGTAAAAAATAAAAAAAAATATTTATATAGCTTTATACCCTTAGAAATCGAAACATTCAAGACATTTAAAAAAAATATTTTTTTGTTGACTTTCTCGTATTGTTTAATTTTCAATTGTTAATAAAAAAGTGGAAAATGAAAACTTTAAAATTTTTGCAACGGTGATCTATTTGTAAGCCTATTAAGAATAACTTCAGTAAGTGAAAAAAATCCTATGGTTTTAGTTCAATAATTATCGGAGTTTTTATGTTAACATTCAGTGTAGAAAAATTTGTTAAATAACAAATGCATAATTCATGGAGAAATTGGGAGAAAAATTTTTTAACCACGGATTATTATTAACTGTTGTATCCCCATAGTACATGAATTTTTTATCCCTTAACATTAATATTTAATATGTTAAAATATTATTTTTTTGTTATTTTGTCAGTCAGGCAACGCGCGCGGAAGCCAGACTAGCCGTTTTTGGCTCTATGTATTTTCAGGGCTCTGTAAAAATTATAAATATTGGAGGTACAGTGTCGGGAGTTGGAACTTTTTTTCAGCAAATTTACTGATCTTTTCAGATCTCTTTTAATATTTCGAAAATCTTTAATATTTTCCGAGATATTAAAAAAAACAAAAGCCAGACTTTTTTTTACTTAATTGTTCATAACTTTTGCAATTTTTTTGAGCGCGTCTTAGGACATTTCCTTAATCTTTCTACGTAACTTTACGAATCCAATGACACCATGATCATAATTTTCGGAGACTATAAAAAGTTTTCAAAAATGGTACATCTTGACTGGACTATTAAAAGAATGTCGAATTCATCTCGTCTCATTAATCCTCGAACGGCAACGGGAGCAATTGTTCCTCGATGCGTTTCGAAGATGGGATTAAGGGAGGGGGATATTAGCGGTCGGGATAAGCGAGAGTGTAAAAAATATAAATCCTCCCGGGACGTCCCGTGGAATCCCTGGAACGAGGGTGGGAATTTTGTTTATTTCAGGGAGGGGCGAGGAGGGTTGCCCTAATTGCAGGCATTATTTTTCAATTTTAATTCGAGGTGATTAACGTAGCTTGTAAGTTACTGGATGCTGTGCTTCGTTCTTGTGGGTAAAGGGCGGGATTTTAGGGAATAAAATTGATAAAAAGGAATAGGAGAACAAGGCCAATTACGCTGTGCAAAAAATTGCTTGTAAACTTTGTTTTCCCATTTGACTCAATTTTAGGACGTATAACAGAAAAGAAGTCATTTGTGCAAGTAACGAAAAAAATATTTCCCAAAGGATTTTCTGTCTTGAGTTATGAACCACAGTTATTTTAATACAAATACTATTTTCATTAAAGACAAGAAAACACGAGGGTAAAGATCTAGTGATTAAGATAGTGAAAATTGTTAAGATTGTGAAAATAAAAAACCAAGTCATGAATTTTTTCAAATCACTAACTAGACCCTCTCAAAACCTCAAAAAAAGATTAACGTAATTTTCAAAGTTTATGACATTTTGTGACCTAATTTTATCACAGATTATTACTTACGATATGGTATTTTTTGAAAAAAAAAATGGAGCGATTTTCAAATTTGTATAGAAGCTCGAAATGTTTCCATTTTTGCACAACACTTAATGCAAGTTAATTTTTACCACATTAACCAGCTAGACTTTTCGCAAAATAATAAAATTGAAAAAATAACCAAAACGGCTAAGAAGGGTAAGGTAGTTGTCTAAAATGACGCTCTTCAGTTATAAATACAGCCATTAAAAAGTAGTTTAAATATGCATGCAGTATGCAATAAAAAATATGAAAATTATGCATGAAGTATGCAGTGAAAGTGTCGTATATGCTCTCAAATATGCATTAATAAAAAAATTAACGAAAACAAAAATTATGAATTAACTGACATTTTGTTTAAATTTTTATGCAAAATACAATTACAAATAAAATACACTTAATAATAATACAATACGACAAAAAATGTAACTACAGCCTATAGGTTTGTAAAATATTAATGAATTCAGAACCTAGTCATTATTATCATTGTTGCAATAGATAATCATATGTTTTTCAATGTTATCCATTAGAAAACTTTGTCTTTTATGATCTAAGCGTTTTACATTTTGAAAATGGTTTTTCCATCATTTTTTTATATTTAAAAAAATAGAAAATCCATTATTTTTTCAAAAAAAAAATTCAGTGAATTTGGAATTAATTTTTTTCCCTACAAAATTATTGACCAATTATAAACCATTGTTTAATCTGTCGACCAATTGGACCGACTCGCCTAAAGATTAACTACCAGCTTTAGGTTTTATAGAAAAGTGGGACTTAATATTTACAAATTGTGGTACCATTTCTTGTTTTTGGAATAAATTTTGGCATCTAGCTATTGACACGGCTGATTCTGCTTCCAAATTATTAACTATACTTTTGTAATATATATGTAATATATACATAATATATGTAACGGTAAGCTTGTACTCTTAGGGGAGATTTTTAAAATATTTTTTTCCATTGTTAATTAATTGGTTTACAAAGGGATACTCCAATTCCACTTCCAATAAGTTGCCAAAATTCCAAATAAATATGTGGCTATAATAAATTATTTCAAATACTGGAAATATTGAAAATTATATAAAATATGCATTAATATGCAGTTAAAATCTAAAATATGCATTATTGATTAAGACAATGCGATTTATGCAAGATATGCAAAAATACAACTGTTCTCTTTTTTGAAAAAAAATAATTTATAATATACTCGAGAATATAAGAATATTACGTATCTCAAATTGGCCAATAGAAAGAAATAGCCCAGCTTTAGTTATTAAAACAAAATACCACTCACAAGAACCTAACATTCAACTTTCAAAAGGTAGTAAAATTGCAAAAAAAATAACCAAAAACTCAATAAAGGCAGGAGAGTAGTCCAATAGTCGAAAACATAAATTGTAATAAAAGACTCGCTATTAACGAAGCACTACTAAGATGCCAATAATTCTCAAAAGAGGCAAAATTCCAAAAAAATACCCAAATTTGGAAAAAGCAGATACAAGATGTTTGCCTAACAACCCTTACGTCCACCTAAAGCTGTGTTTAGAAAAATCCACAATTTGGTTACATTAGTAGTCCTAAAACATAAATTGTAATCAAAGAAGCAAAGAAAAAGTTAAGAAGTTTAGAAGAAGATGTAGTTAAGAAAAACAAAATGGCAAAACAGCATTTAGCTAAAAGTTATTTATGAATCACGTACACGCCAAAACAATCATTTTAACAGAAAATTTACTACAGTGAAACCTCTATATAGCGGACAATCACATGGTAACCACAACTTTGTCCGTTATAAGGAGGTGTCCGCTATTGGGAGGAAAGTATTAAATAAAAAAAATATTGATATGTGCACAAATGCAATTCAAAATACTACGTTTTCAAATTTCAAAATATTTCTTATTGTAAAATTTGTCAATAGTAAGTAGTTTGTTTACCAGAAACCACGGAATCAACATAAGACTACGAAATATATCTGGAATTCCTGAATAGGATGATTGCAAATTTAAACACCTATTTAAGAGACTTAAGGGATTTATGGATGCAATTGCTTATTAAAACGGATTCCATAAAATTTGAATTCCTATTTCAGAGGTATATTTCTTACACATCTGATTTCAAAAGTTATTGTCCGTTGTTAAGAGGTAATGTTATTACCAATTATATAGGAAATGATAGTTTTCAACTGTCCGTGTCCGTTGTTTGGAGGGTCCGCTATTGGGAGGTACTAATATGTATAAATCCCTATTAAAAAATCCGGGAAATATAAAACTGTCCGCTATTGAGGGGTGTTCGTTATTAGAGATCTTACTGCATTACTAAATAAAAATTGGAAATGACAGTCTGCTCCGAATTCAAACAAAATCCAAAAAACCAACCGAAAAGGTACCGCAAATACACCCATTTTCATCGATGAAAAACTAGGAAAATGCTCAAATTTTCACAACGACAAATCCGAAACAGCCCAAAAATCTGCACGTAACTCATTAGCTTTCAATACCCAAAAGGAAGGCTCGAATTGCGACTCAGGACGTCCTTTATGCAAATAAATTCCTCATCCGGAACTGCATATTTTAACCCGGATTTTTTCGTATTACCATCCACAAAACAACCCATTAATTTTCCACACTCTCTCACATTTTTTTAATACCACGAGACCTGTCCGCGACACATCCCTCGGAATTAGAAATGGATATCATCCTCATACATTTTACAACGTAGTGTAACGTTTAGTCTAATTTATTTAAACACACCATTTTATTTTAACACTACTTCATTTATCTAGACTATTTCCTAACCAATTAATTTATATCACGCCCTTGACGGCTTATTTATTTGTATAATTTCACCGGTCCGTTTATCGCACTATCCTCCATAATGTATTCCGGAACCTTCTTGATAGCGCTCGATCGTACTTGTTCGTTCTAGAAACGACCCGAAGGTAATAAATCATTCTTTCTTTAAATGACTATTCGCGATTATTCTGGAACTGTTTTTTTTTTATTATTCAATTAGCGGAGCGGCCTCCCTTTGAAGTGGGACGCCTAGTCCGATAAGGATTTCGCTTACATCGTCGTTTACATTTCGCGTCACAGTAGGATAAAGTGAAATATCACAATTACCAAACTGGAGAGCTTGCAGACTGATAAGGAAGTAAATTATTACAGCGTGAAGAGCGGGAGCGTAATATCTGTACACAGTCACATTCTACTCACTTCTCTCGAATCGGAACTAAGCTAATTTGTATTGCTTCGCCTGTTTATTTTATCGGAGCAATTTTACAACGTTCCAGCTTTACGACGTCTAAGCGACCTTAAACCTCTTTCGCGGAGGGGATTATCTTATCGAGCTTTAAAAAGTAATAGTTTAAGTCGGATTAAATACAAAGAACTCGCAACTTAACGCGACTTTTAAACGTCGACCGTAACGTGCGAGTCACCGATATGTTCGAACGCACGTTACAATTAAATCAATCATTTCATATAATCACGTCCCAAATTATTTAACGATTTTTCGGTCCCCCGATGCCGATAAATTATTATTTCGTAATTTTCCGAAACGTCGATTTTAATATCTACTCAATTTATGGCGTTCCTACCGGTTTTTGCCTTCGTTTCGCCGGATTAAATTCATGAAAATGATGACGGCACGCGAAACTCCATTTAACAACAATCGGTTGGGTTTGTTTACGTGAAGTATTTTGTCATCAGTGACAACATAAAAGTGAGAAAGACAGGTTTTTTTGGGAGGGAATTTGTAATGTAAATGATTCCTGCCACATCCACAAATTGATATTGAATTTGAAATTGTATGAAATCGAAACTTCGCATTAAATCCATTATAACTCGCTTGATTTTGGATCGATTTAAATACTTTTTGTGGTAAATGGAAGGTTCCTCAAAGGTTTTCGAAATTTTTGAGCGGTTTCGAGATATTTTCGAAAGTTATAAAAAAAACTATTAAGACATTTTACTCTTTTGAGGACTCTTTTTATTTGTTTGTTAGGTTTTTTTTTGAGATTTTTTGAAAAAAACCTAAATTAATTAGTTTCTTATTCACATTTGCCAAACTCAGAAGAGTCTATATTACTCTTCTGAGCTATTTCACTTTTTTTTAAAGCATTTTCGAGAGAAATATAATTATTTTCCTCCCATATTTGCAAATTGTTAGTTAGTTACACATTCTATAAACCTTTTCAAACTCGCCATTTGGATACACAATTTTCAATCTCTTCGACTAATATTTTTGGGAAGGTGTTTAAAAGATTTTTAAAATTATGACTTTATGAAGTGAAACTTCTTTCCGCACGTTGTATACATTGGGATGGGGTGTTGGTCGAAAAACCGCCTCACGCGTGATAAGAGAAAGCGGTGTTGCCAGCATGCGCGTAAAGTGTACCTCTTCGTTTCCGTGCGCTACCAGCGGACACGTGGCAACACGGGAGAGCGCCCCGGTCGGCGAATCCTGACGTACCGGTTGGACGGCCGGGTGGGGGGGGGGGGCGGTCCGTTCAAGACAGACGCGGTAGACGTATTGCGGCGTATAATCCGTGTAATCAACTATTGGAACTTTTGGGAATTTTGAGCGGTTTCGAGATATTTGCGAAAGTTAGAAAAAAACATTTTACTCTTCTGAGGACTCTTTTTATTTGTCTGTTTCGTGTTTTGAGATTTTTTGAAAGAAACTTAATTTAATTAGTCTCTTATTCACCTTTGCGAAAATCAGAAGAATCAAAACTGTTATGTTTTTCTTCTAAGCTTTTTCACTTTTTTGAGCATTTTATATATATATATATATATATATATATATATATATAAATATAAATATATATTATATATGTATAGTTATTTGCGTCAAAAAAACACAATTGCAACTTTTCACTTAAATAATATTACTCTATTAATATTCAACATATGCGTTATACGATTATGGAATTTTGGGCTATTCTTAAGTTACTTACTAGAAATTTTTTTTTAAAGAAACGACATTTTCGTACGAATTTTGACAAATATTCCTAGATAAATTTTTAATATCCTCCAAACTCAAATTAACAGAAATTTTCCATTAATATATTAAACCTGAATTATTCCTTAATAAATTTATTAATTTCCCGCATAATAGTTTATTTACTTATAGCGCTTAATAAGATTTTCAAATTTTCCAAAATCATTTACTGTTCTAGAGATATTCGCAAACAATCTTTCCGAAAGTATTTCAGGCTTCTGACGGTTCGTATCAAAAACAGAAAATAATATATTTATCTAAACTGATCCGCGCATAACACTCGCTTAATTTTGATCGGATATCAAACAGACCGAACGCTTTACAATTTATTTCTCCACGCAAAAATAACACATCAAAAAAATTAAAAATATTTCTGATCCACTCTCTCATATAAAACGGCGAACAAAACCGATTTTTTTTTTTCGTTGTTTTTGGCTAATACGCCACTATTTCATAATTCCGTCCAAATTTTACGAGCAGAAAACGCGGGATCGCCGAAATCTCTCTCACCCCTTCGTCCCTCTAGACCAATAAAACCCTCGTATTTAAGTAAACCTGATGATGGCCGATGGGAACGAAACTTTTACGTATGCTTTTATGTGTAGTTTTATGATCGTTCGCTCTTTTTTTTTCGGGTACAATAACATTTTATTTTTAGGGAGGAAGACGCCCTAAAGTTAAATGGGGGCCGGTTTCTAAATATTTGTAAATCTCTTTGACAATTATTTGACTCTCATGAAACATGTTCGTTCATGAAACCCCCTGTTTTCTAAATTTAAAGACGTGTGATGATTGGTTTAAGCACAGTTTAAGTTTAAAGAAAACTGTAAAAATAGTAGCTAAGGAGAATAATTTGAAAACACTAACCTCGTAAGATGACTGGCCTGCTGATGCACGGCATTGTTGCCAAAATGACTTTGGTACCTGAAAAATAAATAATAAGAGTGTCAGAAATAAATTTAAAAAAAATTTAAACATTATATGTTACTGATTTTGCCTTGCCTTGTGCGTCTAATCTCATTTTAAAAAATTTTAAAATTCCCAAAAGCGCTTTCCACCCCCCACCGATTAATTAACCCCCAGCCGATCTCGCATTGTATCAGCCTTAAACATCCCCATCCGTTTAAAAAAGGTAAAATATAGAAAGGGCGTCGAGGGATGGATGTTTGAATAGTCGTCCTCTCCTGCAGGAAGTGATTGATGTACCGTGACAAGCCCGTAATGGAAAAAGAGGTGAAAAACGGGCGAAGGAGGGAAAAACTTGGACGTAGGTGACATCCGGAGACTAAATAATGTGGAAAATGGAAGAGATATTTAACGTTGCCTGAATAAACGTTAGGGAAGTTTAGAGAAACTTCTTGGGAAACAAACCGCTCCGATGGAAGTTCACAATAAACACAACTCGGAACTCATCGATGATAACTTCCAGTCCGTCATAATACAAAGTTTCCCTTGAGGAGAGCTCGCAATTCAACACAGAAAAAAAAAGGGAAATTAATATAAATTTCTCGGTTTTTCGCAGATTTAAAATTCGAGGGAGTTCTAACTGCTCAATCCCGCGAAAAAACAAAAAGTACAAAATTCCGCAAACAACTCATCGTACCTCAGATTTAAAAATAATCGCAAATATTTGCAAATCATCCACTTAATCCTCGGGGATTAAAAGCGACCCTCCTATTAACCATTCTACATTTCGACAATCCGATATTGCCATTACCAGTTTAATTATTATTTTCCGATACGCCACAATGTCATTAACAAAATTACGCTACATTGGGGATGGTCAAACCTACATTTCGCATTATTGGTACTAGTAGTGTGTTATGTTGAAAATAAGTCACGCGAGAAGATTTATCAGGCCGAGTGGTATAAATTCTCAAGTGACTTAGGAAACATAACACGCGAGTGGCATACAATGTTTTATCCAACAAGTGGAAGAAATCGTTTTTTTAAACTTTGTGATCAAAGCTACTTGCGTCTCAGTACCCTATAAATGTCAGAATAATCACTAGTGAGTTATGGAATATACCACACTAGTGTGTTATTCGATACTTTACTTCTCTAAAATGATATCAATAATGACACTCATAACTGTCATGTGTTGGATAAATAAATAAATAAATAGAATACTACTTTAAATATGAACGTGAGTTATTTGATAGTTTACTTGCATAAAATGACATTAATAATGACAGTCATAACTGTCATGTGTTGGATAAATATCATTACCAACAACGAAAAGCGTGTAATAAACTAAACTGAACTCGATAATGAGCGGTATCGGGTAACGAACGAAATACATTTGTATTTAGGCGGAACTTATTTATATATTTAAATTCGATGGAAACAAAGCGTGGCGATTGAAAATAACAGTTATTTATAAAACGAAATACTTTATTCGCAACTATAAACTTTATTTATATAGACCGGGAAGGTCTTACGATGTTGTAATAAAATAACGGGCGAATGGTGAAGAAAAATATTCGACAAGTAGAAATACAAATTTGAAAAAACGTTAATTGTAATGTACCTAACCAATAAAACATGTTTTTTAGATATTTATTTAATTTAAGAAGTGATAACAGTACTATCATTAATTAGTGGGTAATGACAATAACTCACTCTATATGAGTGACTTAAGTACTAAACACTCTTTAATTCTAAACTGACTTACTCAAGAGTCGCAGATAACTTTTTCACATTATACGATGACATACCACTCGTAGGTGTGTTATGAGGATAACTCACTTGTCGGTTTCTAACGGAGATAAATGAATAGATACATTTACTGAATAGTCGTGATAATATCAACAACGTCTAAGGACAACTGAAGTTATATAACTCATCAGTGAAATATGACAATAACTCTCCTGTAGATATACATATTTTTTAGAAATTTATTCCATTTCATGAGTGATAATAGTACTATCATTAATTAGTGGGTAATGACAATAACTCACTCTTCATGAGTGACTTAAATACTAAACACTCTTTAATTCTAAACTGACTCACTCAAGAGTAGCAGATAATTTTTTCACATTATACGATGACATACCACTCGTAGGTGTGTTATGTGCATAACTCACTTGTCGGTTTCTAACGGAGATAAATGAATAGGTACATTTACTGAATAGTCGTAGATAATATCAACATCGTCTAAGGATAATCGAAGTTATATAACTCATCAGTGGAATATGACAATAACTCACCTGTAGATGTACATATATTTTAGAGATTTATTTGAATTGAACGAGTGATAACAGTACTATCATCAATTAGTGGGTAATGACAATAACTCACTCTATATGAGTGAATTAAGTACTAAACACTCTTTAATTCTAAACAGACTTACTCAAGAGTCGCAGATAACTTTTTCACATTATACGATGACATACCACTCGTAGGTGTGTTATGAAGATAACTCACTTGTCGGTTTCTAACGGAGATAAATGAATAGATACATTTACTGAATAGTCGTAGATAATATCAACAACGTCTAAGGACAACTGAAGTTATATAACTCATCAGTGAAATATGACAATAACTCTCCTGAATTTATTCCATTTAATGAGTTATAATAGTACTATCATTAATTAGTGGGTAATGACAGTAACTCACTATACATGAGTGACTTAAGTACTAAACACTCTTTAATTCTAAACTGACTTAGTTAGGAGTCGCAGATAACTTTTTCACATTATACGATGACATACCACTCGTAGGGGTGTTATGAGGATAACTCACTTGTCGGATTCTAACGGAGATAAATGAATAGATACATTTACTGAATAGTCGTAGATAATATCAACAACGTTTAAGGACAATTGACGTTATATAACTCATCAGTGGAATATGACAATGACTCACTTGTAGATGTACATATTTTTTAGACATTTATTCAATTTAATGAGTGATAACAGTACTATAATTCATTAGTGGGTAATAACAATAACTCACTCTACATGAGTGACTTAAGTTCTAAACAATATTTAATTCTAAACTGACTTACTCAAGAGTCGCAGATAACTTTTTCACACTGTACCATGACATACCACTCGTAGGTGTGTTATGAGGATAACTCACTTGTCGGCTTCCAACGGAGATACACGAATAGATCCATTCGCTGAATAGTCTTAGATAAGATCAACAACGTTTAAGGACAATTGACGTTATATAACTCATCAGTGGAATATGACAATAACTCACCTGTAGATGTACATATTTTTTAGACATTTATTTTGATTGAATGGGTGATAACAGTACTATCATTAATTACTGGGTAATGACAATAACTCACTCTACATGAGTGACGTAAGTACTAAGCACTCTTTAATTCTAAACTGACTTACTCAAGAGTCGCAGATAACTTTTTCACATTATACGATGACATACCACTCGTAGGTGTGTTATGAGGATAACTCACTTGTCGGTTTCTAACGGAGATAAATGAATAGATACATTTACTGAATAGTTGTAGATAATATCAACGCCGTTTAAGGATAATTGAAATTATATAACTCGTCAGTGGAATATGACAATAACTCATCTGTAGATGTCTGATGTGAGTATTTTGTGAAACTCAACTACTAAACAATCTCGAATTCCTATTAATAGTTATTTATGGTCAGGCTGAGTGGTATAAATTCTCGAGTGACTTAGGAAACATAACACGCGAGTGGCATACAATGTTTTATCCAACAAATGGAAAACAACGTATTTTTTATGAAATAATAATTAATAAGCTTTGTGATCAAATCAAAGCTACTTGCGTCACAGTACCCTATAAACGTCAGAATGACTTGACAGTGACTTTTTTACATTTTGGTTCAAGCAGGTTGTTTGTTTGGTTGTCACGGGCAACCTTTAAATATATACTTCAAATATGAACGTGACTTATAATCCATAACTCAGTAGTGAGTTATGTATTATGTGTTATTTGATAGTTTACTTGTCTAAAATGACATTAATAATGACAGTCATAACTGTCATGTGTTGGATGAAGTAATAAACACTCTTTGATTTTAAACTGACTTACTCATGAGTAGCAGATAACTTTTTCACATTATACGATGACATACCACTCGTAGGTGTGTTATGAGGATAAATCACTTGTCTGTTTCTAACAGAGATAAATGAATAGATACATTTACTGAATAGTCGTAGATAATATCAACATCGTCTAAGCATAATTGAAGTTATATAACTCATCAATGCAATAGACAATAACTCACCTGTGTCTGATGTGAGTATTTTGTGAAACTCAACTATTAAACAGTCTTGAATTCCTACTAAACAAACTCTCAACGGTCTTAGAAAACAGTTTTTTAGATTAGTTGATCACCTACAAGTTGTAAGTGTGTTATGAGGATGTCATATGTCGGTTTCCAATATTGTGATTAAATAATAAGGACATTAACGCAATAGTCTTAGATCAACATTTTTTAGATTGATCAAAGTCCTATAACTTACTGCAGTGAGTTATGAAAATTACTCACTGTGGGTCTCTGAATGGGCTTCAATAACAGTCGTAGATAATGGCCGCATTTTAGTTCAAGCAGACCGTTTTATAAGGAATAACTACTTTTTCGTCAAATTAAAAATATATTGTAACACGAAATATAAACCTCGTCTCTTATCTCACGAAAGCGGCGCAGTTCAAAGAGAGAAGGCCGTTCCGCTTAATTGGGCCATAAAAACCTTCCCGAACGTTCCCGAAATTAAAGAAAGAATGATGAACTACTTTCGAGAACAAACAAACATTATTAGGAAAAAAGAATATACCAGAAGGTTCCCGAATACATTATTGAAGACATGTAAACATGGGCGTGCGGTCGGAGAGGCAGATTAGACGAGAAGCCGCGAAAGAGTAAACAGTGCGAAAAACGGACAACTAAAAGCGTATGAATAAATTAGAATGTTGAGTGTGATATAAATTAATTAGTTAAGAAATAGTCTAGATAAATTAAGACAGTGTGTGTAAATAAATTAGAATAAACGTTACAGTATATTCTTTAAAGTTAGCCTGTACAGTACAAAAATTCAGAATTTAAAACGTCTTAAACTAACAAGAATAAGCAATAAATTTAAAAAGAGTAATTATTTTGGATATAACTGTTTTTTTTTAAGCAATTTCAGTCACATAATTGGTCGATTTGGTGGATTTTGGCGTATGAGAGTAGTTAGATTAAATTACTAATTTTAAAAATATTGATTACAAAAATTACAAATAAAAAAAAAATTGGAGAATGGTATGTAAAACACATCAAAATTGGTTGTAAGTGTTTAAACCTATCGTTTTATAAATTGAAACTGATAGACTATACCGTTATTAATCAATTGTTGATTTTGGGTATATCGTTACCCCTCAAACCTCCCGTGGTCCAGTTAAATAAACCGATTCCCCCTCGACGTCTACCTTGACCTCTTTCTACGTTAATCCCAATTCCCCCCCTGATGATGGTCGTCCTCCTTAAGAGACGTCGCATCTCTCGAGCCGGTGGAGTTAATTTCGTTAGTGTACACTATCTAATTTTACTATGTTGACTTTATTCCGTGTAGTATTTGCTAATTGTGCTTTGCTACCCGAATTTGTTGACCGAAAATAAATTGCTCGGCGCGTTAGGAGCGTGTTTTTTCCATGGAGCGCAGTTAACGCGTATTAGCGGCGACGGGACGAAGTCTGAGGTGAAAATACACTTAAAACGGACATCTCCTACGGGTAAGGGTAAGTGGAAAACTCCCTTACGGAAAAATTACACGTACTAATAATTTAAAGCGTACCCCTCGACCCGTAAACGGCCGGCAACTTATGTGTGTGATAAATTTGATTAAGGGCGGAAGTACCTATTAATAAATTAAGATTAGGGGATGACGAGGGGTTATCCTCGCGTCGATAAAAAGTTATTGGCGGCGGTGAATTAGCCCTTCGCTTGTATAGGAACAGAGTGGTCGAATTGCTTATTGTTTATTTGTCGTGACTCATTTATGGAATATTCATAGCGGAAAGTCGGCTATTAATTTGTCGAATTTATTGTAATTACGAATTAAAAATTCATCGATTCGTACGCGCGAAAAAGGTTGATTTGTAATTTAAAAGCGAGTTATTCATTCAATTTGAATCAATTAAAATGTATACTAATAAAAATACATGCGTGTAGAGGACGTGCAAAAGTTACACAGTGTTGAAAAATCTCGTCTTGTCTCGCCAAAAAAAAAAGTGAAAAGTCTCGTCTCGAGTCTCGTCTCGCAATAAAAGTCTCGTCTCGCCTCATGTCTCGCGCGAGAGTCTCGCAAATTTCTCGTAAAATCTCGCGATTTCTTTCGTTTGTCCGAGGCAATAATTCTAGTATAATAGTAGTACCTACACGTGGCAATATATCGGAAAGCTCAAAATTGCGTAACAGTTATTGTAAACACAGGCTGCTCGCTATTATGCGGCTTTAAAAAATATGTTTCAATAACATTCGCGATAATTAGAATAATTATTAATTAATATTTACCATTTTTATCTGCGATACTTCGAGACTTTTGCGAGACTCTCGTGCGAGATTTGAGACGAGACTTTTTGAAAGTCTCGTCTCAAGAGACGCTTGAAGACGTTTGAACACATCATTTACATATAAAAGACAGAGTAGTGGTCCCAGGATGCTTCCCTGGGGAACACCCATGTCAACATTATTCCAGTCACTATATTTATTTACTAACTAGCCGTGACCCGACCACGCTTCGCTGTGGCTCAGTTTGATATGAAATAAATGAGCAATTAAATAAAAAAAGTTAATCTAGCGAATATAGATTTACCGAAAAAACAAATAATTTATTTCAATACCATGCATTGCATTGCTGTGATATCTTTTCAATGTTGGCCTATGATTTGTAAAGTTTGTTAATTTGTGTCGGAATATTTAGTTTTGTGACTATTTGAGTGCCTTTCTAGAAATTTAAGATACATAGACTTTCATTCAACTAACCTCATCCAATATGTGTAATAAGTATTATATTTTTGAACTGGATTGTCACCAATTTTCCCTCGAATTTCTCAAGTAACCTAACTCTCCTTTGTACCCACCGAAGGAAAAAGAAAGGTATTAATACGCACCTTTACCAAAGCACTTCTACTCATTAATTATTAATGTAATGGTTCATTTTACCCAGATAACATTTCTACCGCCTTTTCTAATTAAACACCCACGAAAATCCCATTCTCTATTTACATACATAACCCCCAAGACCTAATTCTAATCCTCATCCCCCCGACGACAATTACCGTCATGTCTTCTTCTCAACCTACCCACGTATATAGTTTGTCTTGAGGAGATAATTGAATAACATAAAAAAACTGGCGAGGAGAACTTTTCCCTTTTAATCTCGATGGTCTAGAAACTCCGAGCGGTGGAAGTTAACCCCGACTCCCGCGGAGAGGAGTATAATGAGTTTCCACGCCTCCCAGGAAGTCGCCCCACACGAATAGAGAGAGAATAGGAATTGCACAATTCCCCCCTTAATTATATCAATCTCGGACTATCTGAATGTCGATTAGGATCGATCTTCCGTCGTCTCGTGAAATAAGTTAAACAGGAAGATAAATCGGCTATACTCTGTTCAAAACAAATCCCGATGCACGCCATCTTGATGACGTCAGAATCATCCAATACCACCAACTTAATATAGTCACAGGACATAGCAATTTTTGTGTTCCGTGTATATTCTCAACCTAAAATATACACGGAACACATAAATCGCGATGCCCTGGGACTATATTAAGTTGGTAGTATTGACGTCATCAAAATGAGGAGCATCGAGATTTGTTTTGAACAGAGTATACGTGATGTTTACTTGCTCTCGGTTTTTCGTCGCGAAATAAATCACGTTTTCCAATACTAAAAGAAAAATTTGATGAATAGGCGTTCGGTTTACGTCTATTCCATTTGCTGTAAAGTTCCACGTAAATTTATTCCGTAAAGTTTTGGACTTCAACATTTAATTCTGATTTATGGTAATCCTGTAGAGACAAAAAGTCTCGGGTTTAGGGAACCATCGATGGAAAATATACAAATATCCACGAGAGGCCATAAGTACTTCACTTTTTGAAAACCTTTGAACTTGCACTATTTCCCCTGAGAAGCACATTAGGATGTATCATTGCCCTGTACTGTAATTTATGTAATAATGACAAGCACTGCTCTATTCCATTAAAAAATATACTCTCTGTCATTTTTAATTCAAATAAGATGTTGGTATTAATTAAACATTTTTCAAAATACATTCCAAATTAATTACAGTTACTTACAGTTAATTACAATTAAATTGAAAAAAATATTTTAACCACATACACTTATTTTTTTTTCTTTTAATTATTATAACAAGACAGTTTTTTAATGGAATGGGTGATTAACGAAATACGCAATTCATTTTCACAATTTGATTATTACAATATACAATATTTACTTTTTTTATTAATTCATATTCTGTGCATCATTAAAATCTGTTAGATTATTAACACCATTGTCAGAATGACCTATTTCTATATTTTCATCATTAACATCATATTCTTATAATGATACAACCTGTCTATGGTAACTAAAATAAGAAATGAATACATTTGAATGAACCTTATCCCATATCTTGTTGTACCAACATTTCTATCATTAGACATATTTAAATTTAATTCTGTACTCCACTTATACTCCGTATACAAGTATAGTGTACAGACTTATAACACGCGTTTGGACGTAACGATGACTCGCAGCGTTACGGATTTCATGCTGATGGCAAGTTGGAAGATTTTAGGCAATTTCTTAACGAACCAACTTTAGAGTTTAGTAGTCAACAATCAAATTTCCGTAAAAGAGTCTAGAAACGATAATACCAAAAATCCATTTTTTACTACAGACGTAGATGAAGATAAAATCAACCACAGTAGGAGTTTGGAATAAAATTCAGAACTGAATTTGGCAAAAATCCCAAAAAAACTTCAAACACCCTGTACCTCGTTCACTTACTTTAACTCTCCCAATTTTTCGGAACAGCCTTTTCGCTTTTCAACTCCGATAATAACTCAAAATTTGAACCCCACTAAATGGCGAACTCCCCATTACCGATGCCTACACTTTAAAACTCCACGTATCGCCTTTATGTATTCATTTTTCACTTTCAACGCGTAGTGAATAATATAAATGAAACGTTTACTTATTGTCACCCTCGAACTCATAAATCACCCTCGTCGCGAGATGCGAGACGTCCCATTCAAAGAGGTCCTGAAAAGGACGAGATGGGAAGGAGTGAATGCGGGAGATGAAATATGGATTAATCGACTAAGCGCGTTGAATTAAAGGTGACTTTTTATATCGCGAGAGTATCGCAAGGTAAATGGAGATAAATGCGAGACGGATTAGATTATCTGGTCGTACGTTAAGTAAACGATGTAAAGTATGTAGGCGGCTAGGGACCCAACTCGTACGAATTTGGTGCGTGCATGCATTCGCTTAGCACGTTCGGATTTCACAGTTAAAATGTAAAGTTTGCCACTTATACCGTTTAGCGTGTAATAGTTGAAAGCAAAAGTAACACAAAATGTGGAGCAAGAATAACCATTACTGTCTGATAGAGTCAAGTGACCACACGTCCTGATTTTGGCAGAAATTTAAAGAAAATCTTTTGATTGGTAAATTGTTGAAAATAATAAATATTTTTGAGCATTCTTGGGAAGTTCCATTGCAAAAGTAATTTTAGTATGAATAGTCAGGAACGTTCTTGATAATCCCCAATTATAAAAGCAAATAATTCTTGAATATATCAAACTGCCGACGTTTCGTTCATCATTATGAGCATAATCATGGCTATGATATGTTATTAAGATAATTCCCCACTTATTCCCATAGTTTTAGTATGGATTTTATGAATTTTTGAAACATGAAATCAAAAGTAGACCAAAGAAATTTCAGTGAATTGTAACCATTCTTTACATTAATCGAGATAACTTCAAAAATGTTCTACAGAAATAATTGAAACTTTCAAAAATCCTTAAAGAAATACGTTTAAGTAACCTAAAAAAGTTTTTTTTATTAAAACTGACTTTAGTATCGGTTTTATATAATTTTGAAATTGGTACAAATCGCAAGAAATTTCAGTCGTAAAACAATCGACGTAATTTCAAAAGTACTCTACAGAAATAGTTGAAACTCTCTATATTTGTAGAAGAAACATTTTTTAGCATCCCTATGAAGTTTCGTGGTGAAAGTAATTTTATTATGGATTTTATGAATTTTTGAAACATTAAATCAAAAGTAGACCCAAGAAATTTCATTAAATTGTAACCATTCTTTACATTAATCGACATAACTTTAAAAACATCCTGTATAAATAATTGGAACTTAAAAAAATTCTTAAAGAAATACGTTTAAACAAACTTAAACAGTTTTATATCAAAATTGAGTTTAGTATCGGTTTTATGAATTTTTGAAATCAGTAGAGATCGCAAGAAATTTGAGTTGTAATAAAATCTACATAGTTTTAAAAATCCTTTACAGAAATAGTTGAAACTCTCGATATTTGCTAAAGAAACATTTCTAAGGAGCCTTATGAAGTTTCATTGCAAAAGTAATTTTAGTACGGATTTAATGAATTTTTGAAAAATTTAATCTAAAATAGACCTAAAAAATTTCACTGAATTGTAACCATTCTTTACATTAATAGACATAACTTCAGAAATGTTCTGCAGAAATATTTGAAACTTTCAAAAATTCTTAAAGAAATACGTTCAAGCAATCTTAAAAAGTTTTATATCAACAGTGTCTTTAGTATCGGTTTTATGAATCTTTTGAAATCGATGGAGATCGCAAAAAATTTCAGTTGTAAAACAATCGACCTAACTTCAAAAATCGTTCACAGAAATAGTTGAAACTCTCGATATTTGTTGAAGAAACATTCATAAGCATCCCTATGAAGTTTCATTGCAAAAGTCATTTTAGTATGGAATTTATGAATTTTTGAAATCTTATATCCAAGCAGACCAAAGAAACTAATACTGAACTTTAACTATTCTTTATAGTAATCAACATAACTTCAAAACTGTTCCGTAGAAATGATTGAAACGTTCAAAAATTCTTAAAGAAATACGTTGAAGTAACCTATAACAGTTTGATATTAAAATATGAATTTTTGAAGTCGGGAGAGTTCGCCAAAAATTTCAGCAATAAAAGTAAACGACGTAATTTCATAAATCCTTCACAGAAATAGTTGAAACTTTTAATATTTGTTGAAGAAACATTTATGAGCATCCTTATGAAGTTTCATGGTAAAAGTGACTTTAATACGAATTTTATGAATTTTTGAAACATTATATCAATAGTAGACCCAAGAAATTTCACCGAATTGTAACCATTCTTTACATTAATCGACATAACTTCAAAAATAATCCATAGAAATACTTAAAACTTTCAAAATTATTAAAGAAACACGTTTAAGCAATTTTAAAAAGTGTTATATTAAAAGTGACTTTACTGTCGGTTTTATGAATTTTTGAAATCGGTAGAGATCGGAAGAAATTTCAGTCGTAAAAAAATCGACGTAACTTCAAAAATACTTCACAGAAATAGTTGAAACTCTCGATATTTGTTGAAAAAACATTTATAAGCATCTTTATGAAGTTTCATTGCATAAGTAATTTTAGTATGGATTTTATGAATTTTTGAAATATTAAATCCCAAGAAATTTTACTGAACTATAACTATTCTCTACATTAATTGACATAACTTCAAAAATGTTACGTATAAGTGATTAAAACTTTCACAAATTCTTAAAGAAATACTTTTAAGTAACCTAAAACAGTTTTATATTGAAAGTGACTTTAGTATCGATTTTATGAATTTTTGAAATCGGTAGAAATCGCCAGAAATTGCAGTCATAAAACAATCGACGTAATTTCAAAACTCCTTCACAGAAATAGTTGAAACTCTCGATATTTGTTGAAGAAACATTTCTAAGCATCCTTATAAAGTCTCATGGTAAAAGTAACTTTAGTATGGAATTTATGAATTTTTGAAATCTTAAATCCAAACAAACCCAAGAAATTTTACTGAACTGAACTGTAACTGTACTTGAAACTTTTAAGAATTCTTAAAGAAATACGTTTAACCAATCTCAAAAAGTTTTATATCAAAAGTGACTTCTGGATCGGTTTTATGAATTTTTGAAATCGGTAGAAATCGCAAGAAATTTCAGTCGTAAAATAATCGACGTAACTTCAAAAAACCTTTACAGAAACAGTTGAAACTCTCGATATTTGTTGAAGAAACTTTTTTAAGAATCCTTATGAAGTTTCATTGCAAAAGTAATTTTATTATGGATTTTATGAATTTTTGAAATCTTAAACCCAAACAGATCCAAGAAATTTTACTAAACTGTAACTATTCTTTACATTAATCGCCATAACTTCAAAACTGTTCCGTAGAAGTAACTGAAACTTTCAAAAATCTTTAAAGAGATACGTTTAAGCAATCTTGAAAAGTTTTATATCAAAAGTGACTTTAGTGTCGGTTTTATGAATTTTTGAATTCGATAGAGATCGCAAGAAATTTCAGTCGTAAAACAATCGACGTAACTTCAAAACTACTTCACAGAAATAGTTGAAACTCTCGATATTTGTTGAAGAAACATTTCTAAGCATCCTTATAAAGTTTCATGGTAAAAGTAACTTTAGTATGGAATTTATGAATTTTTGAAATCTTAAACCCAAACAGATCCAAGAAATTTTACTGAACTGTAACTATTCTTTACATTAATCGCCATAACTTCAAAACTGTTCCGTAGAAGTAACTGAAACTTTCAAAAATCCTTAAAGAGATACGTTTAAGCAATCTTGAACAGTTTTATATGAAAAGTGACTTTAGTGTCGGTTTTATGAATTTTCGAAATCGGTAGAGATCCCAAGAAATTTCAGGTTTAAAACAATCGTCGTAACTTCAAAATTCCTTCACAGAAATTGTTCAAACTCTCAATATTTGTTGAAAATACATTTTTAAGCAACCTTAGGAAGTTTAATGGAAAACGTAATTTTAGTATGGATTTTATAAATTTTTGAAACATTAAATCAAAAGTAGACCAAAGAAATTTCACTGAATTGTAACCATTCTTTACATTAATCGACGTAACTTCAAAAATGTTACGCAGAAATAATTGGAACTTTCAAAAAGTCTTAAAAAAAATACGTTTAAGTAACCTAAAACAGTTTTATATCAAAAGTGACTTTAGTATCGGTTTTATGAATTTTTGAAATCGGTAGAGATCGCAAGAAATTTCAGGTGTAAAACAATCAACGTAACTTCAAAAATCCTTCACAGAAATAGTTGAAACTCTCGATATTTGTTGAAGACTCATTTTCAAGCATCCTTATGAAGTGGCATTGCAAAAGTAATTTTAGTATGACCTTTATGAAATTTTGAAGTCTTAAATCCAAGCAAACCCAAGAAATTTTACTGAACTGTAACTATTCTTTACATTAATTAACATAACTTCAGAAATATTTCGTAGAAATACTTGAAACTTTTACAAATTCTTAAAAAAATACGTTTAAGTAACCTCAAACAGTTTTATATTAAAAGTGACTTTAGTGTCGGTTTTATGAATTTTTGAAACCGGTAGAAATCGCAAGAAATTTCAGTTGTAAAACATTTGACGTAACTTCAAAAATCCTTCACAGAAATAGTTGAAACTCTCGATACATGTCGAAGAAACATTTTTAAGCATCCTTATGAAGTTCCATTGCAAAAAGTAATTTTGAGTATGGAGTTTATAAATTTTTGAAACAATCAAAGGCAGGCCCAAGAAATTTCACTGAATTCTTTACAATAATCGAAATAACTTCAAAAATATTCCGTAGAAATAATTGAAACTTTCAAAAATTCTTAAAGAAATACGCTTAAGCAATCTCAAAAAGTTTTATATCAAAAGTGACTTCTGGATCGGTTTTATGAATTTTTGAAATCGGTAGAAATCGCAAGAAATTTCGGTTGTAAAACAATTAACGTAACTTCAAAAATCCTTCACATAAATAGTTGAAACTCTCGATATTTGTTGAAGAAACATTTTTAAGCATCCTTATGAAGTTTCATTGCAAAAGTAATTTTATTATGAACTTTATGAAATTTTGAAGTCTTAAATCCAAGCGAACCCAAGAAATTTTACTGAACTGTAACTATTCTTTACATTAATCGACATAACTTCAAAAATGTTCCGTAGAAGTAATTAAAACTTTGAAAAATCTTTAAAGAGATACGTTTAAGCAATCTTAAAAAGTTGTATATCAAAAGTGACTTTAGTGTCGGTTTTATGAATTTTTGAATTCGATAGAGATCGCAAGAAATTTCAGTCGTAAAACAATCGACGTAACTTCAAAACTACTTCACAGAAATAGTTGAAACTCTCGATATTTGTTGAAGAAACATTTCTAAGCATCCTTATAAAGTTTCATGGTAAAAGTAACTTTAGTATGGAATTTATGAATTTTTGAAATCTTAAACCCAAACAGATCCAAGAAATTTTACTGAACTGTAACTATTCTTTACATTAATCGCCATAACTTCAAAACTGTTCCGTAGAAGTAACTGAAACTTTCAAAAATCTTTAAAGAGATACGTTTAAGCAATCTTGAAAAGTTTTATATCAAAAGTGACTTTAGTGTCGGTTTTATGAATTTTTGAATTCGATAGAGATCGCAAGTCATTTCAGTCGTAAAACAATCGACGTAACTTCAAAACTACTTCACAGAAATTGTTGAAACTCTCGATATTTGTTGAAGACACATTTTCAAGCATCCTTATGAAGTTTCATTGCAAAAGTAATTTTATTATGAACTTTATAAATTTTTGCAACCTTAATTCAAAAGTAGATCGAATCAAAAGAAACGCCATTAAATCGTATCCAATCGTTACTGTAATCAGAACAAATCAAAAACTTCTCGCCAGAAACAACTCCAACTTTGTACGTGTTAAAGAAACATTTTTACACATCCTTGAGAAGTTTCGTAACAAAAGTACCTCTATGTTGTTATCACTTTTCGAAATCTGAAATAGAAAGAAGACGCACGAAACTTCAGTCACACATTAATCGATACAAAACTATTTAAATTTCAAAATTTCTATCTTCGTAAGTTTTAAAATAAAATTATAGTTTGTCAAAATAACCCGTGGAGTAATAAAACGTTTATGTCGCCGGTAACCAGAGGCGTTCTTAAAGAAATGAACGGAAATTAATAAATGAGTTATAATGGTATATGTAATGACAAGTTTGCTTAAAACCGTTATACCTAATTGTTTTAATAATTACGACCGCGAACGTTATCAACTCAGAAACGCTTCCATTTTTACCTGATTTGTTGTTAACTTGTCATTAATATAATATATTGTAACGAAGCGGCTCACCGCGACATAAACACGCCGGGAGCTACATAAGTTCGCCGAATTGCGATCCCGAGAAGGACGGGTCGAAGCCGACGGGAAGACTCGAGAGAGTTCGATGCGATAACGGGTTCCTCGAACATCGAATATTTTAGCAATTATCGCGAAAGTTCGAAAAGGCTTATAACTGGTATATAAGGAATGCCGGACCCAAGGCGGGACAGTTGAAGAATCGGTGTGTAAACATTCGAGCGAGAGACCGCGCGCGTTAAATAAATAAACATCTCTGTGTGCGAATATAAATTAAGAGTTAGATTGTAAGTGTTGTGTCGTGTAAGAAATAAATAAATTAGGACAAATCGCGTAGTGTTTAGTTTAAGTAAATAGTAAAAACGTTACAATATCATAATATCGGAACACGGTATTTATTTATAGTACTTTATGGTAATATTTTTTATATCTCCTATTTATAACGATGAGTTGGTTTTTTGACGTCTATCTTGCAAATTTGTCGATTCAGATATTGGTGATCAAATCTTGTATTTTTATTAATTCATTCATTAATTTTTTTAAATTATTATGTATGGAGAGATTTGCATTTACTAGTATTTTGTGAAATGTGAAAACTTGCATTACATAAAAATTTCAATTACTTTCACAACCAAATACTATCAACTTTTTTGTAGCTACATTGATTTGGTAATACACACTCATTGATTCTACTAATGTTCCGTCACTAATGTTAATTTTGTCAGAGCAGTAAATGACTGTGAAGAGGGATAATAAATATTTTTTACGCAATAAAGATCTTTACTTTTTCTGTTTTCAAAGTTCGCTTTCCACACTATTCCAACAAGACACCACAAGGGGTATTGTCATCTCGGCAATTCTAGGTAAGTTAAGGGAACTGTAGCTGCAAATTCTTGCGTTAACATCTCGGATGTTGATGTAAATAGCATCGGCCCATTTATTTCATTTAAAATCAGTTTATCAGTAATAGTCAGTCAACATTGCCTAGACGTGCAAGTGTGTGTAATTAGACAGTGACAGTTGTGAGTTTACCAGGAAACCATTAGTCCTGTGTGTTCATAGTGGTATTTTTAAACTACGGAGATACGTTTTGGGGTATGGAAAATTAGCCGGGATCATCGAAACGCCCAAAATTAGCGCCGTTCTCAGTTAATGAGAAAGTTTTAATTTTGAATTATTTAGAGAGTGACTATTCCCTGTATATTTACAATAGCCAGCCGTACAATATTCGCACGTGTTTCGGGTGAGTCACTCAAAATACAAAGCGATTCCGTAAGGCATTATAAAACTCCCAAAATTTAGAGGACGCCACCTTGTATCGGTTTTGCATTTACAATGAGATTTTATTACTCCATGGGTTATTTTGACAGACTATAACCACAGTTTGGTCCTTGTGGATTTAAAATTTGAAACGGGCGTAATTCCAAAGAAATCAATCATGCGTGTAGAAATATCGGATTTTTACTGCACACATCTCGAACTTCCTCAAGTTTCCTCGTTGGGGGAATTAACTTCTACGCTTGCTAAACTTTAAAACCTCATTAAAAGTAATAAGAAAGTCGCCTTGTTGATCATCGGAGGGTTCGGTTTAAATCACTCTTCTCTCTTGAATGAAAATTTCCCTCTACTTCGCGCATTTCTAATTTTAGCCACTGGAAATCCACATCCTCGCGTGTAATCGCTCCGGCAAACACACAGTAATAGACGATATAATTCGATTAACAACGAAACTCCGTACCGATCCGTCAATTTCGACACCGTTTCCTGGATCGAGCGGATCGTAAAATTTTTTACGAGAGAGTTAATTCCCGAGTAATTACCTCCCCTCCTCCTTTCGCCGATATACAACTTAGAAGTAATTATTCCTAAAGTTAATGGACATGTATTATGCAAGAGGTCGCATTTGCTTTGTTGCATCTTTTATCGGAGGGGGGGGGGATGGGTGAATTAGAGTTAATTGGCCCCCTCTTTGAGCTCAAAGCAGGTGCGAATGAAGCGCCTAAACTGTTCTTCTAAACAACAATTCCAGAAACGCAAATATTATTTATAGAGCCACCTGGAAAACGAAGGGGAGAACTGATCGCTACTCTCGAAAATGAGGAATTTCAATTAAGAAAGCTGTAAATCATTGCGATATTAAACGTCGAAAAATTTTCGGGAGCTTCTGAAAATAAACTCCGCTCGAGATATAAATTAGACGTAAAATTTAATGCGTTATTAAAGGCCGATGCGATGTTTACGGCTCCTAACGAGCGTTGCCGTACAGGTGTACTACTTTGTATTGGAAATGTACAGATTTAAAAATATTCCAGATACGACGATCGATCGGCCGTCCAAATATCATACACATTTTCGCGTATTGGAAACACGATACGATTAATCAAACATGTCGAATCTCTCTCTCTATAATATAGAACCGATGATGGAACAACAATCCCGAAACTATTTACCCACGTTATGAAATACACGAGTCTGCCATTAGACGTATTGTATTGTATTGTATCAATTTAGTTTAAAACACTTTTTCTCGAAATTCCGATTAAGTTATGAACTCTCAAGCTGATTTGGAAATGAAAAAATATGAGCCACTTGAGCCACTGACATTATTTTCAGGCTCACGTGCAAAATTTAATTTATTCAATTTTCCAGCGCTCTTAAGACAAGGCTGTAGTTTTACAGATAAATAACTACTAGACCGCTGCAGAGCTGCAAAGCAGCTGGAGGTACGCAGAGTGGGTTACATTAACTTACATACCTAAATTCTTAAAACTAAATCTTCAGTCTAAATATAAAGTGTGCATTTTTCACACTCCATGTGAATCATTTTTCGCATATTATTTTCATCTTCTATTCAATTTTGTTACATTTTATTTATCTTTGTTTTCGTCTAATTTCATTTATCAAGTAAAAAATTCTTCTGAAATATTTAAAGAATACATAGTTTTTTAATATAGATTTACATTTTTTAGTTTGCAATAACTTAACCTCGTTATTTAATTTATTGTAATTTATAATAATAAGTATACTGTGTTCAGAACAAATCCCGATACATGTCATTTTGATGACGTCACCAAACATCCAATAAGTACTACCAACTTAGTGTAGTCCCAGGACATCGCAATTTATGTGTTCTGTGTATATTTTAGGTTGAGAATACACATAAACAATACACACGGAACACATAAATTGCGATGTCCTGTGACTATAGTTGGTAGTATTGGATGATTCTGACGTCATCAAAATGACGTGCATTGGGATTTGTATTGAACAGAGTATAGCTATATATATATATATATATATATATATATGTTAGATACGTGCATCTTAGATCTGACAACAACTATCTCCGCTTAGAGACCAGAAGTCAATTTGGCAACCTCGCCGGGGTAGGAACCCGCGGTCTTCTCTACGATAACGTAAACAACCACTTGAAAGGGTCGAGCAATGGAGGAGAAGAAGAGAAGAGTTTTGTCTTTAGACACGATACATACTCTAATACAAAGCTCTGAATAAAACCCCCATAAAAAGTTATCACGCGCATTATTTACCACCTACCAATCATCTTTAAAATCGGAATCGACACCAAATTTGCTAACATCAGAAGTGGGATAGTTCTTAGTGCCAGTGAAAACACAAAAACAATTGCAAAGACATATAACCAATAAAAGTAACTGAAGTGGTTCCTGTACTTCCAACAATGGACCGAGCAGACCCACCAGAAGTCAGTACGGTGCAGAGTGAAACACCAACTCAACCAAGCGTAAGTTGGCAAGACACTCTAGTATCGTTAATTGCTGCCCAGCAAGAGCAATTAGCACTGCTGTCAAGGAACTCAATCATGGCGGCCGAGCCAACACCCAGACCACCGATCGACGAAGTTACTGCGCATTTATCAGTGCCATCATCAGTGACGTCATTTCATCTGGCGCAGTATACAGGAAAAATAATACTAATCAAAGAAAAAAGAATATTACGCGTAATAAAAATAAATAAATCCGGGTCTGGCAGCCCCATTCCCGAAGACGCGATATAAAAAAAAGAGTAATATTGATCAAATAAAAAAGAGAATATTAGGCGTAATAAAAAAAAATCCGGGTCTGGCAGCCCCATTCCCGAAGACGCGACATAAAAAAGAGTAATATTGATCAAATAAAAAAGATAATAAAAAAAAATCCGGGTCTGGCAGCCCCATTCCCGAAGACGCGACATAAAAAAAGAGTAATATTGATCAAATAAACAAGAGAATATTAAGCGTAATAAAAAAATAAATCCGGGTCTGGCAGCCCCATTCCCGAAGACGCGACATAAAAAAAAGAGTAATATTGATCAAATAAAAAAAGAGAATATTAGGCGTATTAAAAAATAAATCCGGGTCTGGCAGCCCCATTCCCGAAGACGCGACATAAAAAAAGAGTAATATTGATCAAATAAAAAAGAGAATATTAGGCGTAATAAAAAAATAAATCCGGGTCTGGCAGCCCCATTCCCGAAGACGCGACATACAAAAAAAAGTAATATTGATCAAATAAAAAAAATACTCAGTGCAATAAAAAAAATAAATCCGGGTGTGGCAGCCCCACTCCCGAAGGCACGGTAAACCAAAAAAAGTAATCAAACAAATTAAAAAAAAAACAAAAATAATTATTTATTCCCCGAGTTCTAAATCGTTGTGATTCTAGATACGGTGCGAGGACGCCCCGATTTCAGGAAGGCCGTGTTAGATACGTGCATCTTAGATCTGACAACAACTATCTCCGCTTAGAGACCAGAAGTCAATTTGGCAACCTCGCCGGGGTAGGAACCCGCGGTCTTCTCTACGATAACGTAAACAACCACTTGAAAGGGTCGAGCAATGGAGGAGAAGAAGAGAAGAGTTTTGTCTTTAGACACGATACATACTCTAATACAAAGCTCTGAATAAAACCCCCATAAAAAGTTATCATGCGCATTATTTACCACCTACCAATCATCTTTAAAATCGGAATCGACACCAAATTTGCTAACATACATATAAATATGACATGTTCGTCCAATTTCTCTATATATTTTAGGTACACCAATATTATTTTTCTTGTTTTTTTTTTCTATTTTTCTATATATTTTTGTTTCATGGTACATAATAGATCTAAAAATATATTGTTTCCTTATTGGTAGTGGCAGACTAGATGTATTGTTGTTTGGAACTATTTAAATAATTTTATTATGAATAGATAGTAACATATTTATGTGTGCATTATTATGTTGCTAGACTGTAAGAAATACCATACATTACTGTCATTAAATTATTTGGCGATAATTTTTTCTTCATAGATCCCATCTTCAATGTTGGTCTACCATTATCCCTAAGCTCTGACTAGGTTTTCATTATTTACAGTAACGTTAATGTTCCAGGAATACAATCAATATGATCTCTAAAAGTTACTAAGCAAAATTTTAAAACATTTAAAGTTAGCATATTTTCACCACATTTTTAATTCATAGATAAGTTTTTTTGCATTTTCCCTTTTACTTCATCCCATGATATGTCATTTTGGATCTTAAATATGCCATTGACATAAATTAAAAATAAAAGAGGCCCCAATATGGTACCCTGTGGCACACCAATATCACTCCTGGACTTATATCACTCCTGATGTGGCTATTTGTCAAGTAATTTTTTAGGATAGCTAGTATTAAGCCTCTGATACCTAAAGCTTGTAGTTTTTTAAAAAGAGTTGATGGTTCGCAGTATCAAAAGCTTCTGAAAGGCCAAGAAGGCCCTACTTCCTATCTAAACATTCGTATATCTGTTCAGTAAGAGTAGCAATATATAATAATAATATCTGAAACAATTTTGATGAAATTTTTGTAAAAACGACGTTGTGACTTCTATTAATTTGTGTCAATGTAGGTTAAATGGAGTTTATAAAAAACACATCTACGCCACAAAACAATTTTAATTATTTTTTGTGTGGTGGCACTCTTTTTGAAAAAAATCAGTTTAATTAACTGCATACCAATTAGAACCATTAAAACAATTTTTTTTTAGTAAAGCTAGTTCTGAAGTTTAACACAATTTTGGAAAATTTTGTACCGCTCCAAAATTAATAACTCAATTTTAAAAGTAATTCCAACTGCAATGAAATTAGAAATTAGGAAACCCTAAAGTTTGATGGAGTTAAAAAATTTTGTTTTTGTTAAATTAACACAATAAACATCACAAGTATTAAACAAAAATTGGAACAAATAAAAATGATTTTTTAGTGCTTAGAGTTATTTGACGCAATGAAAAGAATTGAAATTGTTTAAAGCGCAGAAATGTAAGTAGTAGTAATACTAACACCGTTCTGGAACACTAGTTCCAATTTCTGCCCTCAAGTGTGACACTACTAATAGACGTTCACACCGTTTGGAACCAAATGCAACTGTGGGTCCCTCGAATTTTTTATTTTTTTTTTGTATTGTGAACTCATTTGTAACAATTCAGTTTCCCGCCTCATAAAATATTGAAACGGGCACGCTGAATTGATACATTTTTTTATGATAATTCCTCCCCATACTCGCCTAACGCGCGTCCCCTTTCCCAGACCCACTCACCCCCTCCCCCGCTACGAGATTATGTCTCATCTCCGAGCGTCGCGTGAGTGGTCGGAATATAAAACTAAATCCGATTTTCGGATTTTTACGCCAAAAAGGGAGGAAAAACATGACACGAAGCGCTACGAATCCCCCCCGAGTGGCCATATGACGAATGCGGAGGGTTAAATTCTGACCTCGAAAGGAACAAATCACAATATCGTGTGTAGGGGGAGATGGGAGGGGATGATGATGATGATGGTGATGGTGATGGGCCGTTTCGTCTCTAATTTACATATAAAACAAATTATTGGTTCAGGTGGAAGGGCTTCCCCGTATTTACCCTCGCCGACCGCCCCACTAGCGCTTTTAATGCTCATACGTCCCATCTTCGTTTAATTAAAACGTACACGTGTACATATAAATATATTACAAAAGGGAGGAAATGAGGACGACGGAGAGGTGGTGTCGTTTAAAACGTTTTTACTTCTGGGGTTAATTAAGGGCTTAATTGGTTTAGTTGATTAAACGAAAAAGGGTGTATTGACACTTCAAGAGTGTCAATGTAACGAATTCCCTTTCAGATTAAATTTCTTCGGCGACTCGCCATTTTTCTTAACTCGCGCGTAGATTAAATTACGTCCTTTAAAATTTACCAAGCGGACGCGATTAACTAATTAAAGTTTATTTCGATCAATTTCGCGAATTACATAATAATAATGGTAATAATGGCTTCGTTCGTGTAACGCGATTAAGAGTTACCTTAAAGTGTAAGCAGTGTTGTTAAAATTACTTCACAGTAAGTAATTAAATATAATTACAATCACTTTGAGTAAACTGTAATTAATTACAATTATAATTACAAAATATGCGATTGTAATTACATTTACAATTACAATTACATTTGCTTTTGAAATAGGACCAGGTAGAAAGTGAAATAAAACATTGATTTCATAATTTATAATTTTTATAGTATAGTATAGTATATAATTATAGTATATAATTTTCGCAATAAGAAATGACGACTCTCTTTTAAATAAATAAATAAAGGGCGTGAAGGAACACCCAATCAGAAACGGCCTCTGAGAGGGTAAAATGTAAACAACCATCCCCAACAATCATCCGAAATGAGCCGTTTCATAGAAACACGACCCTAATAGGATAGTTAAAGATAATCGTTAATGCTAATCATTGGTTGGGACAGGGATAGAGTTGCGTTAAAGAAACCAGGTAGTCAGAACCCACAATAAGCAACTTACATATTACCTACTAAAAATATTAAAAGCACTTTTGTAGAATGTAATTGTGAAAAGTAATTGAAAATGTAATTGTAATTGTAAAACTATTAAATATCTTGGTATACACTTTAGTGGTAAATTAACATTTGAGATATTATACATCTCAGATCTTAAAACGTTCTACTATATGACATCACGAGTTACCTTAATCTTTGAGCAGTTAAAAAATTTCGATATTGCAAGTGACGTCCTCCACATTACATATTGTCTGTATATCAACCATAACTAGAGAGAGCAAGAGAGAATTCATCAACTGAATTCATACAATACGTCACAATTCTAACACGAATTGCCACCAAACAGCTAGCGTGGCGCGATAATCGGCCGTCCGTCTCGTCCTTTTATTTTTTCGACGTCAATACCTCTCACCGATCCAGCGTTTCGGAGCGAAGCCCGCGATAAGAAAACTATGCTTCCGAAGGGGTGATCATGAATTGCGGACAACCGATGGGTCGAGAGAAGGTAGCGCACGAATTGCGGACAGGGCAGTTCTAATCCGCTTAACTAAATGGTGTGCTGACTATCTACTTCTAACGGTACGGTGAGTTAATTATGTAATCTCTTATGGTTTCTCCTTTATAAATGAATTTGTAATTCAATTTGTAAATTGTAATTGAATAACCGTCGAGGTTAGGGTAGTAGTTGTTTAGGGTTGATCCACAAATTTGAAGTTTTTGTATTTAATTTATTTCTATAAAACTGACTTGACAAACTGTTTTTAAAGCAGTAGTACTTTTTAAACACGCCAGTTAAGTACGATATTGTCTTTTCTGCCAGTTCTAAGCCTGGAAAAAGTGCGAGGGTTGCAAACAGTATTTGTAATAATATAATTAACTGCGGGCCCTTTACCTGTTCATTTTACCTGACCGACCCTTGTCCGCAATTCACGCAGTGATTAACGGACCCCTACGGCACTTGTCCGCAATTCATGCATCTGTCCGCAATTCGTGTGCTCCGTTCCAAAGAACGCTTAGAACATGCTTTAATATATTATTTCACAAATAGGTAAAATACACAATTCACAAATATTTGTGAAGAGAGAACAAATCATAAAGTCGATCTCACGTGTCAAACGATTACACGTCATGCTGCGCTCTGAGGAGAACCACCTCATGTTCAAATGGTGGAGGGGTAGAGAAAGAAATGGTTTACCCCCGTTGCGGTATTTCTTGCGGAATTTTGTTGCGGGCCTCGTTATATGTCAACGTGAGTAACCTTGTCGCCGCTTATTATGTTGTAAACCACCCTTGCACACGTGTATCTGATAAGAAGGTGCGTGCGGATTCGATAGGGAAGGAAGGAGATTTGTAAAAACATGTTTTTCCGGCCGGAAAATAGTAAATACACTATTAATTACTAATAAATGTAGGTAAATATAGGGGTGGTACGCAAAGTAACGAATTTAAAGACTTGAGATTAGAAATTTCGAGGTTATGTTTGTTGGATTTTTGTGCCTTTCGTTTAGTACATTATTTAGAAATAATTTATTATATTAAGTGACGCTAGTAGGTTTTGCAACACATATGGCGTTTTCTCATACCTGGACACTTGCAATGCTACAGTTGGGTCTCTTAATATTGTTAAAACTGCAAATACCAAATTAGTCAAGTGGTTAATAATTCTTATGCAAATATGAAAATAATGCAAATAGTCACTTAAGGACGCAGTCTCTTTCAAAATTGAAAAAAAAAACACTTTTTTGTATTTTTTTTAAAAAGGTTGTTGTAGTTACTTAGTCAAAAAAATTTTTTTTAGTTATGCTCTATATCTATTGAAGAATGAGATAATTTTTTTAAATTTTTTAATATGTAATGTTGGGCGTTGACAAAGGACGTCTTTTAAAAATGCCTTTTTTGGATGGTACCAATCACTTTGGTCAAAAAATACATAAAGACAAAATTTAAAATGGATTCTGTTCTTTAGACTTTTTTCTATGACATAGACCTATAAAAAAAGCATATAAATACTCCTCGTTCTTTTTTATAAAAGTACTTTCCCCCCTAAGAAATGGCCCATTTTTTACATTTTAAGAAAAACAGTCTTAAAACAATTTAAAAAATTTCAAAAATAATTTTTTTAGGTCTATGTCTTAGAAAGAAGTCTAATGAACAGAACTGATTTTGAATTTTGACTTTGTTCTTTCCAGGTAGACCACAGTGATTGGTACCAGCAAAAAAAGGCCATTTTTACCAGACGCCCTCTACCGCCGCCATACATTATTACGAATTAAACAAAAAAAATTGTTTTATCCGTTAATAAATATAGACAATATCTAAAAAAAATTTTAACTAAATACAACAGCCTTTAAAAAAAAACCCAAAAAGCCGCGATCGAAAATTTGCAATTACAGGTGGACTAGAGTTTGATAACCGCGGAGCGGATGTTAATTATTGCAAAAGTTGTAATTGCAGGTCGGTGACTCGCTTGGATTACAATGACCTCGGTTGGACAATACACCCAGGTACAAGTATATTTTAGTATTTTGGGGTGGTAAGTTTCGTAAAATTACATTTATCAGATTCTGAAACCTATCACCTTCTCTTACCTAAAATTGAACAAAAACCGAACATGACCGACCTACTGCCCTCCAAAACAAAACTCGAACACAATAAGTCTCTCGGCGTGTTTATTACGATATATCTTTTAAAAAAAAAACTCGTCAACAACTCTTTTTTGTGGTATCCCCCTACCCCAATTTACTTATTCGTTCGTGAAATCCACCCGCTGTCGGAAGGGCTGTAAAAAAATTTCCGTACACAAAAATACCCCCATCCGAGGGTGCTCCAGAGCATTAAACGCGAAAACAATATGTGTGTTGTCGTTCACGAGGTAATGTATAGGGAGGGATGATGACGACGATGATGAGTAAAACGAAATACATAATTATGTGTACTGAAATGTGGGGAATGTGCGTTAGATTGAGGGGGCGGTTTCGGGTTTGGGGTATCGGATTCCGGGGGTTGAAGCGGAGTCGGGTAATTTTCAGGAACCAGGACGATAAAGCTCGTTTCAAACATTCGAATTACAATAGTCAACTTGTCCCAAAATTCAATCACGGATGTACCAATAAATCTACAACGTACTGTAACGCGAAATGTAAACAGCAGAAATGTGTTTACTCTTATCGGACCTCGGCGGCTTACCTCAAAGGAACGCCACTACGCTTAATTGACTCCCGACAACAACAAAAAATGCTTTAATAAGCCTCATTAAAGCACTGTTTTCGGTCATTTTAGTGCTAGAATGAGGCCGGAACATAGAAAAGTATATTAAAGGACAATTCAAACTTGGAAAATTGCGATATTAAAGAGAGTATCCATCGTAGCATTGTCATAGTTTAATATGTGTAGATTTAAAGATAAATCAAACAGTCCCACTCAAAGGCGATAAAACCGAAGTTTACAGAACACAGAACTAACGATGAAGTTGGGACACTCTTATCATGTCTGGCGAATACCGCAACTACTGTTATTACCACCCTATTATATCTATGTATTAGTTAAATGTGTACATATATCTACTTAAGATGGCTGGGTCGGGGAGTAGGTATACAGATTGTCCTTAGTGAAGAAACGCGAGGCCAAATACAGCGTTATACAGTGTGTCACATACACCTTTGCAGTGTAGATAATTGTCATCCAGACGATCCATCATATCGAGACTTCCATTTTTCAGGTCCTTAAGGACCTTACATATGAAAGTATAATTTACTGAAAATTGAATGTCCCAATTTAATATTTAAACTGAGACAGTTGATATCTAAACTGGGAAATTTCAAAGAGACCTTTAAATCACTAACATATCTATATATACAAAAATGAATTGCTGTTCGTTTGTCTCGCTAAAACTCGAAAACGGCTGGACCGACTTTACTAATTTTGATCTTGAAATATTTGTGTAAGTTCAGGGAAGGTTTAAGCGACGAGAAACATAAATAATAAGTAACGGAACTACTAAAAAAGGTACGTTTTGTAATTTGACATTTGCAATCAAACAAATGAAAGTATAGTGTCAATTGGTTGTCAAATAAACAAATATCAAGACGATTATTAAAATCTATCATCAGTTCGTCAGTGCGCGAGAACTTTATCGATTTTAAAATGCCAAGGAGAAGACGACCTGACTTAGGTCGTCGGAGTCAATCAAATGTGCGACGAGCTACCTCACGTGCAAATCGCACTGACGACCAGCGAGAGACAGATAATGATAACGTTCGTATTGGTATGACAGAATTGCGTTCAACAGTGAGTAATTATGAAGTAGATAGGCTTAGAATGGAACGACTTCGGGCACATCAAACACAACAGCAGCGAGCACGACACAATGAAATAGAGCGATTCCGCAGACGCAGTGTTCCTGTAAACCTATAACGAGCAGTATTGCACTACGACTAGATAAAAATTTTGTATCAAGTTTTGACCATATTTTTTCAAAAATATATGTAGGTGATACGACGTTCACCGGGTCATCTATAATTCTTATGTATCTTTCTATTTCTAAAGTTTACGTGGCATTGCAACGCATGCCGGGTACGGCTTGTAACTTATAAACTAGTTGATCAATCTGGTTGAAATTTAGGATATCTTAAAAACTCATCAAATGCCTCATTTTCAAAGAGGTTATATTAAATGTTGTAAAAGCGTTTTTTGCCATTATCTTAGGCATTTCTTAACGGATTTAAACTTGTAGAACTTGTTTTGTAAAAAACTATGTAAAATTAGCTGTACGTCTTCACGGATTCGTCACCCCGTACCCCCCAAATACCTTTTCGAACCTTAAAATATCTGCATAAATTGATTCCAGCTTTTTTCTCTTTCTACCCCTAGACTAGTGTGATTTCAGAGCGTTCCCAAAAGCCGCCACGTCTTGAATTTTAAACGTCTCACCCTCTCGCGCCGTTTATAGAAGATTTCCCGCCTGATCGACGACGTCGGTCGCATCAAATCCGGGCTACGTTTCCGGCGGAGAAATTCGCCGTTAATGGGAAGAAATGGAAAATTTAAAAGCGAACTCAAAACCAATTAATTACTGGACGAGTTGGCTTGAGCGAGACGAGCTGGCACACATCGAGCGAATAAAACGGAAGTGACGTCGTCGTCGTCGACTTCGAATGTCGGAAAGAAAATTAATTCAGAGTATTAGCGCGAAATGCTTTTCGATGGGAACGAACCGTCTTTTGTGTTAATACTCACGCGTCCGGAACCGAATAAAATAACGTCTTTTCCCGACCCCCACGGATCTCGAGGACGCGACTTCGTCACGTTCGCCACGTGCCGGAAAATGGGGAGAAAGGACACTCATGAAATGCTGTTACGTGCATTTACAGCGACCGTCAGATGCACTGAGAGCCGAATCGATTTTATTAGGTACACTTGTCGCAATCTTCGTGGGTGGGAAAGATTTCAAAATGGGGCAACGACGATCACGATACGATGTTATCAGATCTAACGATGCAGTTCGAGTTGTCTCCAAAATGCGAATTATTACCTGTTCCCCAAAGAAGTTCATGACCGAATTGTCTCCGAAGGATACCTGTCGATTCGGGGGATTTCAGTCATGTGATACGCTTGAAAGTAAGGGGGCGAAGATCAAACATGTAAAGGGGGCAAGGATCAAACATGTACTCACCGAGCCTATTAGGCATCATCAGAATTTGCTGTAGAATGTGTAGAAAATCATACACTTGGGAGACAATTCGACTTCACCGGTTGGGACACTCCTTGAATCCGGCATGCTTTATTAGGGGCTGAAATACAGGGAGCAATAAGTATTTACCGGTAGCCGTAGTTGGCGGCTACCAAACTCACCCTTGTCTACGGGGACCGATGAAAATACGAAACAAGTTTAGGAAATTTAAATGTAAATTAGAAGTTAGGATAGACATTGAGATTTTTGATGCTGTACATTGTTTAGATTTAGTGAGCGAAACGATGCTTTTTTGTATTCTGAAAAAACTTACTGAACTATAAAAAGTCATGCGCCAACAGAATTTTTTTGGCGCATTTTTTGGAAATTTCTATGAATGACAAATGTCAATGTTGGCATACCAGTAAAGGTTGGCTGCTGGTAGAAACCCCTTAAACACAACCCTCTCTAAACCCATGATTCGTCGAAACGGTATGCTCCCAATCATTTTATCACCTACTTTTTACTGAATAGAAGTGTTTGTTGCATATCTCTATTAGGTTTTAACAATGACAGCAACTTAACGATTTTCGTATTACATTTTATATAGAAACAAGCGTTGCAATGCCACATAAACTTTAAAAATATAAAGATAAATAAAAATTATATACGATCCGGTGGACTTCGTATCGCCTACATATATTTTTGAAAAATATGGTCAAAACTTGATACAAAACTTTTATCTACATTAAATTAAATGCAACACAGTTATACACATAATCAATTTAAGGCCTTCTGATGTACTATATTTCTTGTCTTTCTTTGCATATATAAAGATCATGGTTTTACGACTCACGAACCGGAACCGGGAAACTCCAAGTTGATTCCGAAAACTGTCCTTGTATCTGCAATTGCATGTTATCTTTTTAAATTTTTAATAAATAATTTATCAAAAACTACCTTGAAAGTGGGCATGAAATTTTCCTGTATGATATGCGTTGCACCAAACGACGTCATTTGAAAGCAATTATTATATTTTTGGATGTTTGCCAAGAAATGTCCAGTCATTTCCCACACCAGAAACTAATGAACGTAATGGATCTAGTGGTAGGAACAATTGTGGCAACTTTACTCTACCACCAGCACAACATAATCCAGTAGATTCACCGCTCTATTTTAACGCTTCACAACATCTTCAAATGATTGTCATTTCTTCAATCGTTACGGATTACTCGGCACAATAATCTATTTCCGGGTCGTAGTGCAACGCTACTCGTTCTAGGTTCACAGGAACACTGCGTCTGCGGAATCGCTCTATTTCATTGTGTCGTGCTGGCTGCTGTTGTGTTTGATGTGCCCGAAGTCGTTCCATTCTAAGCCTATCTGCTTCATAATTACTCACTGTTGAACGCAATTCTGTCACACCAATAGGAACGTTATCATTATCTGTCTCTCGCTGGTCGTCAGTGCAATTTGCACGTGAGGTAGCTCGTCGCACATTTGATTGATTTCGACGACCCAAGTCAGGTCGTCTTCTCCTTGGTATTTTAAAATCGATAAAGTTCTCGCCCACTGACAAACTGATGATAGATTTTAATAATCGTCTTGATATTTATTTATTTGATAACCAACTGACATTATACTTTCATTTGTTTGATTACAAATGTCAAATTACAAAACGTACCTTTTTTAGTATTTCCGTTACTTTTTATTCATGTTTCTTAACGCTTAAACCTCCCCTGAACTTCCAGAAATATTTCAAGATCAAAATTAGCAAATTCGGTCCAGCCATTCTGGAGTTTAAGCGAGACAAACGAACAGCAATTCATTTTTATATATATAAAGATTCTAATTGCTTATTCCAGGGGGCAATTGTTTATACAATTGTCCTTGCCTAAATAATGAATCTAGGTAAATTTTGAAAGTCGAAATAGATTTTTTGTTGCTTTAACTGTAAGATATACTAAGAAAACTTTACATATTTTTTAAATTTGTTATTAAAAATATCGTTTGAAAAGGGTGTTACTTTTTAGCTAATAAACATATTTAGAACAACTTTCATGGTTCAAACTTGTGAGTGGGTGCATTGAATAGCTGAAGTCAAAACACACATTCCCAAAAAAAAACTTCTACCACCAATAAGAACCGAGATAGATTTTTTTTATAAAAAATAATCATATCTCCATTGTTTATAAACATTTAGATCTGAAATTTTAACACATTATGAATGAATATCGTAGTTTTATGATCCCACTCATAGATTTGGTATTCACGCGACGTGTAAAAAGCTACAGCCCTTCAAAATTGAGATATTTGTGAGAAACTGCCTTTTTTTAGGCAAGGACAATTTTTTAAACAATTGCCTTCTGGAATAAACAATTAGAATAATTTATAAACTATTTGACCAATCTGACTGAAATTTAGCACATCTTAAAATGACATTAAATGCCTTATTTTTAATAAGTTACTCTAAATGTTGTTATGCTAATAACATATATTAGTGCAGAAATCGGCGTTTCTTGCCATTATCTCAGACATTTGTTAACCCATTTGAATTTATAAAACGCCAAATTAATGTTTTCTTAATGGGCTACAACTTTTATCCAAAGTATTTTTCTTATAAATTCGAAGGAAATGTTGTATGAACAAAAACAATTTTTTTTCAATTTTGACCCCCCCCCCCCCCCCCAAATACTTTTTAGGATCTTAAAATGCCTAAAAAAATTTTTTTCAGCTTTTTTTCACTGACTACACTGAACTACAAGCGCAAAAAGATGCCACGAATAATTTATAATTATTCTTATAATATAAGAATGCTTATAATATAATAATGCATATATAATATAATAATGCTTATAATTTTAATGAGTCATATCACAGTCTAGATTTCGTAGGGGAAAGGTAATACGAACATTCGCCTTGAAAGTGTTAATCTTTAATTTCTTGTTTAGATCGAACTTCAGGAGAAAAGTTACTTTTTCAAAATTTTCTAAAAATTTAACGCTTGTACCTCAAAAACTAGGAGTTTTCGAGCACATGTTCACTAAAACTTTTCTGTACATTTAGGGTCATATCATCCCGCCATAACATTTGTGACACATTTATTTCAACACCCTGTATACAGCGCGAGTAGGAAATATACTCTTTTCAAAATAAATCCCGATGCACGTCAGAATCATCCAATACTACCAACTTAATATAGGCACAGGACATCGCAATTTATGTGTTCTGTGTATATTTCGGGTTGACAATATCACGGAACACAAAAATTGCGATGTCTTGGAACTATATTAAGTTGGTAGTATTGGATGTTTGGGGACGTCATCAAAAGGACTTGCATCTGGATTTGTTTTGAATAGAGTATACGTCGAAATCTCTTCTTACTACGTACACTATTAATAATGTAAAGTATAAAATTTTTTAAACGTTATGTCTTTTAACCCAATTTAAAATTAATTTTGCCATATTATGACGCCCCTATTGATGGTATGTCATTGTGATACTGATAAGAGTATTTTGGGATGTATACGTTTTTTAGTTAAAATAAGTTGATTTAACTGACTATTTTGCATATTTCTACGACTCAACGCTTATCTTATCAAATACTGTAAACTTCAGTTGCTCTCAACATGTTAATTCCAAATTGTATACTTGTGCCAGAATTATCTAACAATTTGGTAACAAAATTACCATTTAAATAATCTTTTTTAAAATGGGTCTCCAAGCGAAAAATCTCCAACAAACTAGAAACGTTCCATGGAAAGCATCTTTTAGATTTGGTGTCGAAACTAATCAATTTACGCTTTTTAGTATGCATAACCGGCAATTCGTCAAAAGTTCAAAATTTGGTGCATTCGCTGGTAAAACGTTACCCAGACTTTAATATTAAATGATTCATTTAAAATTCCGAACTGGGAATGGGAAAATATTGTGGAAAATTCAGTGTTGAACGAATATTGGCAGAGTTCAATCAGATGTTAGTTGATAGATGGCATTTCAAACAAACGAAAAATGAATAATTAATCGACATGAAGTAAAAGCAAATATCATACCTCCATACAATTAATGATTTAATTAAATATGAGTTTACAATTAATGATTATCAAGAAACGCTATTTGTGACTTTTTTCCCCAAAAAATTGCATATATACTTTATTAACTAAACATGCTGAAATGATTACTACAATTAATTAGTTAGCTTGAGTTAGATTCGATTAGAGAAACTTCGGAATTTACGATATTTTATAAAGTTTTATTACAAACTGTACATAATTTCATACATTCCAATTCCACTTCCCTTTTGTTTGAAAGAAACAAACTCTTGCTTAAAATTAGCAAATTCCTCACTAATGCAAAAATCGCAGTTTGTAAACTTTGACCCTTTTAAATCCACGTCCGAACCCATTACCTAATCACCAATCAACGATAATCACTTCGATGTAAAAGTGAGCGTAAATGTTTGCATAAGAGACACCTAAAACGAGTTAAAATAGCCACGCCATTATATCATCATCTACACACAAACTACTCACTAATATATATATAGGTATACATCCTTCCCTTATTTACTCACCGGTTATTTCCATATCCTCTTCGGATGTAGCCGAATTAATTAAAAGCCTTGCTTGTTTATAAGATATAATTCGTGTATTCAGCAAAGTCGTTGCAAGATTTTTAATTAATAATCATTCGTTATAGATATTAAGTTCGTCTCAATAATTAATAACGGCTCGATAACGGACCTCCTTTAATTTTCAAAATTAATGAACTCACGTTTTAAGTTTAAAAATAAACTCGTAATTGCTTAATGTAACATGTTCGTTGAAGTGGGATCAAATTAAATGGAAACGTAATTGAGGTGCTTATGTTATTATTCCTTCGGAGTCTCGATTAAAATCTCACACAAATTATTTTAAAAGGGGGAACAAACAACACCGAGTAAATCGATAATTATTAATTTTTACTCGATAGGAAGACCGAAGAATCGCTTCAAAAACCATTCATAATTCATTGAAATATGATAAAATGGCGAGACTTAATTAAAAAAATAATACAATAACGGTCTTTTGTGATGCGTCTGATAAAATGATATTCATCAAAAAATGTTATATTAAGCAATTAGAAGGATAATGGGTCTCGTAGTTTCAATGGGATTTTCGCAACGTCCGAGAATATCCAGCGTGGAACAACTCAACAAACTCGTTATTCAGTTGTACCAACCCTGAAGGATTAGTAAAAAAATTCAAATAACACGAGACATCGATCTACTTCTTTGAGCGTTTTTCAAAAATAACATTATTTATCCCTCTGGAATTATATCAGGTTCTAGAAACACCCTGTGCGTTTTCTATTCATTTCGTTATGTTCGTACTGTTATTTCGCATGGAAAATCGAAAATTTGTTCCAAAATATATAAGTAGTTCCATTTTATTACAGTTATCATCTATACTCTGTTCAAAACACATCCCGATGCACGTCAATTTGAACTTAATATAGTCACAACAGTGATATGTTAGGTTAGGGATATGACACAATGGCTAGTTTTAACATAAGAAAGTGGGCCTGGTAGGCGTGTCTTTCGCTAGTTCCAATATGGCGAAATGTCAGGTCCGGATTTAAATTAAAAATCATAATAATACAACTTTCATTCTCAAACAGATTTATTTCATTAATACAATATTATTTGTAAATCATTTCTTCACAATAATAATAAAGACAATATAATACATGAAAGGTGTATTTAAAAAGTAATTTTTCAAAACTAAATGCAGTCAGAAATGTACAAGTAAATTTTCTTGAATACAACTCTGTACAATGTTGAAACTAACCTATGAAAAGTGATTCCAGTATTTCCAGTGAGATCCTTCTTGTCTATGCGTCCGTTGCTCGTACAGCTACGTCGTATCACACATGAAGCCATTACTTGTAAATGTAAACGCAGTGTAGAAGTTAACATAAACACCAAAAACTCCGAAAAATATCACAATCCAGTGACAATAAAAATTTGACAAAGCGCAGTGAGCAATATGGCCGACCTATGCCCGTGCACAACCTCTCCGGGTCATATCCCCTCTTTAACATATCACTGAGTCACAAGCATAAAGATAAAAGAGAGAGGAGGTGACAAATGTGGTTGGAACAAAGCACAGACCAAAGTGGCTTCTGCATATGGCCGACTTCCTGTAAGAAATTTGTCTCTCCAGTGGCGTAGCATTTCAAATACATTAACTAAAGTTATGAAATAATAATTCCTGTTTATATGAAGCAGTTTAATTTTCCATAAAATATCACAAAATGGTAACATGTAAAACAATACGAAGGTTGCTCAATACGAATTAACTATTTTTTTTTTAAATTTTCTTGATTAATTTAATGCATTTTTGATAACAAAATTACCTACATCAGTTTTTACAACCTTACGCTGTTGCTCATTTTTTTTGAAAACTGAAATAAAGCAACAATTACAATCACGCCACTCACTAGAATGCCAACTAAAAATAAGCTATTAATTGAAAAATGGTGTAAATCGCCAGAAATTATTTTAATACTAACAATATCAATCTCAAAGATTTATTATATACCTACCGATGAAGAGAAACTCCAGTTTTCCTCGCTTTGTAGGAAATTATATTTTTATAATGAGTTTTATAGTAAGAAAACTTGTAATTAATGGAAATTCAGAAGCTACCTGAGCGTCCCTACTTTAACGATATTTAGGGACGAAATCTTGTAAGTTTCCTAGAATTGCTGAGTATTTATACCTGTTAATTTTCCAATATTGGGGTTAATCAGTTAATAGAAGAAAAATTACCAAAAAAGAAATGTGCTCCAGGTATACCGGGAGACTGATTCAGGTATGTAGTGGGTATATTATATTAAAAATATGTATGTATTTATTATTAATTGTTAAATGTTGGTTCCCAATGGTAGCCTGTAGCATGCCTCACCACTGCATAATTCAGCAATAACAATCGCAAACACGCGTTCGTAAAGTGGCTTCTCAATATGGCCGGTTCCGTCCACAAAATTTATTACCCCCTCTCCCTAATCGTTACCTCCTGTCTCTTTTATCTCTATGGTCACAAGACATCGCAATTTATGTGTTCCGTGTATATTTTGACACGGAACACATAAATTGCGATGTCCTGGGACTATATCAAGTTGGTATTATTGGATGTTTTGATGACGTGCATAGGGATTTGTTTTGAACAGAGTATACTTACGTGCGGGAAATGGAAGACAAAAATGTAGAATTAACCTGTACACCCCCAGAAATACTAAATAAGAAATTTATTGAAGTAGTAATACTAATAAATCAGAGCTAGGATTATATGTAAAATGCATATGAGCATATTTCACCTTTAAATGTATAAATGCATATAGTAAGTGCATATTTCGGCACATTTTTAGAAAATTGTTAAACATATACTAATATGATAACAATTTTAGGTCATAGATTCTCTATTTTGTTGAATTCAAACCGAAGAGCTTATACAAAGATCAGTTACCTAATGTACCATTACCATCTGAACCTGTAATAACTAGATGGAGAACATGGTTACATTCTGTAGACTTTATTACAAATACGAAGGAATTAGAAAAGTCCTTCTTAGTTTTGATAAAAATAGTTGTCGTGCAATACAAAAATGTGTTGAAGCCTTCGACAATCCACTACATATTATCACGTAGCTGCATGACAGTATATTATAAGCGCATATTTTTAATGCATATTTTGACGTTTTTAAGAGCATATTTTTCTAGCTCTGCTAATAATTTAACCTTGACGTCTTCGCACGTCTACGTGACAGGCTGACGTACCAATCTAACAAAACTAAAAGTTACCAAAAGTAGTGTAATAATATGAATATTATTACACTACTTTCGGTGTAATAATGAGATTATTAGTAACGCAAAGTAGATAATAGTATATTATTATACTAGTTTAATAAGACGGAGTATTGTCACACGAGAGTTTTAAAGCACGACGAGCGAAGCGAGGAGTGCTTTAATAGAACGTGTTGACGCTAACGTCAACATTATTTTAGGTTAAGAAATTGTAATTTATGGAGAACTAATTTTGGGAAGTTTTCAACACGTTTTGTTTTACAAACAGATAATAATTACTGTCGCAGCTTAGGTAACAAGGTTTTTGGGATATCTAATTCAACTAAAAGCACGTCCCATTTTACTACGAAGAATAACAACGCAGACCGAACGTCAACAAATCAAGTTCAAAATCACAATAATTAACCGAGTCAGCATAACAAAGGCGTTTACAGAACGTGATAAGAAGCGCGCTCCAGTTAAGGTCAGTTTCTGCAACGCTAGGTCATTGTAAGAAAACAAATAATATCTCATTTAACCAGTGTAAAATAAGATGTATAAAAGCTCTGAAATTTGGGACAATAAACCAGTATAGCAGTATACCACGTATGCTCAAAACGACAGTGTGTTGTGATCTTGCTTCACGCCAACCAAACCGACAACTCCTAACCTCAATAACTTCAACCCCGGAGAGCACGTCGCGCCCTCTCTCCAACATACTAGAACTTGAATCCGGACCTGCACGTTACGCCCTCAGGTCCACCCGGATAAAGTCACTAAATGAGGAAAGTACCGCAATGGGCGGCCATATTGTGTCCGCGCCGCGCCGCGCGAAATTCAAAATAGAAAACAAAAATTTGCTCGTTTCAAGAGATAAAACAACAACTTGGCATTTTTATTCCCAAAAAGTAAAAACGAAATTTCGCGAGAGAAAAATGTACATAAAAATTAATTTACACCTATATACAATAAAATAAACAAATATGACACTCTATGACACATAACCCACAATCCACAAAACACAACAATAGGCATGAAACAGGCAGATTGTAGCTGTAATCCGCCATATTGTGTCCGAAAATGTACTTCTCTCTCTAACACGTTGGGACATTGAATTGCGGTACTTTCCACATTTAGTGACTTTACACCCGGAGAGCACGTTACGCCCTCTCTCCACAACAACTAGAACTTCAAGAACTTCAAGAGATCACGTCACGCCCTGATCTCCTACCTACAAGAACGTCTTCAGCCTTACAACCTGGAGACAAGATTCATCTCCGCAGCCACCCATGAGCGACGAGAGATTCTACATACAGTCCACTCTCTAGAGAGATCATTACACACTTCCGTTCAGAACGAGCGTGACAATACGTCTTATAAAACGAGTGTAATATACTATTTTATCTACTTTGCTTTATTAATTCATTAAATTTTGGCTGTTCAAGTTTTCGTATTACTCTAGGGAATTTTGCGTGGGTTGGTTACCTGACTTCACTGACATTGACGTTTTTGAATTTGAAAATCTAGTAGCCCCAAATTCAATAACTACTTACTTACGTGAACGAAATGGAAGACAAAAATGTAGATTCATGAAATTATAAAGGTTATGTTTGTTGAAATTTAACCTTGACGTCTACACACGTCTCCGTTACAGGCTGACATACCAACTTAACAAAACTAAAAGTTACCAAAAGTAGTGTAATAATATGAATATTATTACACTACTATAGATGATATAATGAGATCATTAGTAACGCAAATTAGATAAATATTATTGTCTCCCAATAAAGAAATCCCTGTGATATTAATTTGATTTTTATGGTACCAGAAAAACGGTTTGAAAAACTCTTCCTCTCCCAAAACCACTCATTTCCACTTTCCACGATCCACAAAGTTTTATGGGGAATTCCGTCTCTCGCAACGTTCCAAAAATGCCAAAAACCAAAACAACGTCGATTTATTTGTCCGGGACGGAAACAGGGCGCTCGCTCTCCCAAAACTTCCTAAATCTTCATTCCGGTCGATTTCTGGGTCGGATCTGTCCATTAAAGAACCATAAACCTAATTGAAACGCTTTCCCTAATCAAAACCTATACTATAAATATAACGCACATCAAACGAGCCTTTACGACGCATTAAAATCTAATCTGGAGCGAAGGAAAAATGAGGGAAAAACACACATATTCAATTCAAAAGGGAGGAAGTCTTGAAATGTTTTCAATTTCGGCGATTAATTTCTAAATCGATGGGGAACGTCGTCGGTGAGCGAGCGTGTGTGTGTGTCTCGAGAAGAGAAGATCGCGGCAGGGAAAAGAGAAAATAAACCGAAAGTTATCTCGACTGGGAGCTTTCCAGCCAATTAATTGACATTCCCATTCGAGAGTTTCCCTGATAGATCGCGCTTAAATGGAATTGGGTATAAAGTATCGTTAAATAAAACGTGGCGACACGTGGGGGTCGAGATCCCATTTCTGATCGAACGTTTTCTCGTTACAGATTCGCCCATCATGAGGATCTCCTGAGCGAGTCAAGGATGGAGGCGACCTCTCCGAACTCGAGCCTCCTCTACAGCCTCGTCGATAACGTGACAACTACCGCGGGACCCGTGAACAACACCAACGAAACGATCATTATACCCTACGAGGAACGGCCAGAGACTTATTTCGTGCCGGTGCTCTTCTTTATCATTTTCATCGTGGGCGTGGTGGGGAACGGGACGCTCGTCGTGATATTCATGAGGCACAAGAACATGAGGAACGTGCCCAATACGTGAGTAACCACTCACAGCTCCAGGACACCATTTTTAGCTAATCTTCCTCATTTTTCTGCAACATTTTTTTCTCTTCGACTTTCTTCTATATTCAATACTTAAAAAGTTAGAAGCAAATCAAGTCGGAAAAACGCGCTTTTTTCAATTTTTTTTTTAATTGTTGCATTTTAAACAATGTTCCCGACCTGTACCCTTTGCAGGATAAGTCAATCCTTATTCTAGGCTCTCACGTCCCTATGAAGCTAATTTCTGACAGATGGGTCTTGGACTAATGACCAAATGAGCAATATCTACAGCACAAGTTCAGCGCCATTTCTAACAAATATACTCAAACTGTTCTTTTGGACCAATTCTGACTAGTAAACAAAGTTAAAATATATGGGGAAGAGTTCCTGATGAGAAAACTGAAAGACTTTCTTTCGTATGACATTTATTTTCCACGTTGAGCCATTTTGGAAAATCGATTTCCATCTTTTCGGAAAAAGCCACCATATTTCAAAAACCTACCAACCCTAGCCAATTAGAACTGTAGAATAGGATTACAAATCGTCTCAAGAAGAGTACCTGCGACTTTCATTATGAAATTTGAAAATTCGCATTTTGGGTTGAAAATTGAGATTTTTTTTTAAAATAGGTCGACTTGAGATTTTCAAAAACTTCGCTGGGACACACGAGTAGATCATTTCCTGACGCCACAAATGAGCGAATTACTTTCGTACGACACTTATTTTCCATGTTATACAATTTTGAAAAATTGCTCTCCTTTCTTTTTGGAAAAACCATGATACTTCGGAAAATTTTAACCCTAACTATTTGAAAATTTACAGTCGAATCATCTCAAGGACGTTTTCTGCGATTTTCACCATTAAATTCAAAAATTCCTCATTTAGGGCCGAAATAAAAAAAGAGGTTCAAACGAGTACGATTTACGATCCAAAATTGGATTTTAGAAATTCCTTTGTCGGCGAAAGAAGATGGATGCCTTGATGATGTCTATTTTTCGATATAAATGTGAAATACAAGGGTTTCTTTAAAAAAAAATCTAAACTCCTCGAACCCCATTGGCCCAGCCAATTGGAATTAAAACTGCCCTGTTTAAATATAGCATAAATTGCCTATACTCTTTTTAAAACAAATCCCGATGCACGCCATTTTGATGACGTCAGAATCATCCAATACTACCAACTTAATATAGTCACAGAACAATATACATATATGGTTATGTGTATTCTCAACCTAAAATATACACGGAACACATAAATTGCGATGTCCTGGGACTATATTAAGTTGGTAGTATTGGATGTTTGGTGACGTCATCAAAATGACGTGCATCGGTATTTGGCTTGAACGGAGTATACCTACTTCTGTTAAAACAAACTTTGAATCGACCAATCCACCTTCTGCGATTGTGACTCCTTCGATTTGGAACAAAAAGGGAGTAATTTTAACCAAAAATGACTGAATTAAATTTTTTCTCTATGCTCGAATCTACATGTCTGGACTTGATCATACTCAACATATTCCAATCGTTTTTACCGCATTCGTAATTATAAAAAATAATAAGAAAAAAGGCTTATCATTATGCATGAACTCCTCGGGACCCGTTTGCATATCATTAAATCTAATACGCACGGAGATATTCAAATAGTTTTCCACGTTGGAGAGGAAATCCCCGTCGCAAGAGGAAAAATCGGAGGAAAACCGATTAAGGGGGTACAAATTTCCCACTTACCTTCGCGAAGAACTGCAACTTTTCCATTACAACGCCACGAACTCCGGATGATCGGCGAATCTGGAAAGTAAAAAGAGTTTCATTTATCTTCGTGTCGATATTCTTCCGTAATTCCTAAAACTAAACTCCCCCTCTATCTTCCCGCGAGAGGAACATTGGATTTACCGCATTTCCCCAGAGGGTGAAAATCGTATCGTTCGTAGCGAGAAAGAGAGAGAGAGAAACTGCCAGAGAGACAGACACATGCCCTAAACTCTTTATGGGCAAGTTTTTATTGTTTGATTTCTCTCTTTTTCCTTCCCTCTTTAAACGTATCGATTGACGTGTTGTTTTCGAACTAGAGCACAGGCTCGAGAGGCAACAAAGGAAAAATTTTGATACGTAGACACCTCATACATATTAATGGTTTGATTACAATTACTAGTCTCTACTTAAAGTACGTAGCGATTACGTGACACACTGAGATCTTAGCGATTAGAAGAAAATCCTTCTAATATCAACTTAAGAAGAGGACAAATTTTTTAACTACTTGGGATTTCTAATCTTCCACATAGAGTTTATAGATTTTAGATTCAGGATTCATTTCGGTAATATTCAAAATTGGACGATAATTATTATGTTTGAAACACATATCTTTGCTTTTATTTTTTAAGATCCTACAGAACCTATTTTGTCGAAGGTACAATATTGTAGCAATTATGGTTCACACTTGGTACACAGTTTTATTAAACCAGGAAAATACATGGTCAAAGAAATAGAATAAAATATTTGGTTAACTAATCTAATGTAAAAAACCCCATGGCATGGCAGGCTGAAAGGTAGATTTATGGGTAGGATATAGAGTAGGTAATATAACAGACACGATGTGTCAAAAAAATTTATACGAAGTGTGGAAAAATATACAAACGTCAAATTTTGTAAATATTTGCAAATAACTTTTTTACTGTACATTTCTCAAAGATATGTTTTATACAAAAGTCGTTCGCCTCTATAAGAGCAACAAAAAACCTAAGTAACATTTTTCTCTCAGACGCGAAATAAAAGTTTTTTGATTTATTTTTTTCAAAATAACAAGCCACCATTTTGATACCGCTGAACCGGCTTGTCCCATTAACGAACTCGGCGGAGATATTCGGCCAACAGATTTTTTTTCCAAATTTTGTATCGATACGTTAAAGTAGGTGTTAAAAATAATACAAACGTCAAAATTTCTAACTTTTTGCATATAAATTTTTAATGTTCATTTCTCAAAAATTAGTTTTATGCCAAAGTCGTTCGCCTCTATAAGGGCAACAAAAAACCTAAGTAACATTTTTCTCTCAGACGCAAAATAAAAAAAAATTGATTTTTAAAAAAAAATAACTTTTTTTCTGTACATTTCTCGAAAAAATATTTCATACAAAAGTCGTTCGCCTCTATAAGATCAACAAAAAACCTAAGTAACATTTTTCTCTCAGACGCGAAATTAGGTTTTTTTGATTTTTTTTTCAAAATAACAAGCCGCCATTTTGAAACCCCTGAACCGGCTTGTCCCATTACCGAGATATTCGGCCAACTGATTTTTTTTCCAAATTTTGTATCGATACGTTAAAGTAGGTGTTAAAAATAATACAAACGTCAAAATTTCTAACTTTTTGCATATACATTTTTTTATGTTAATTTCTCAAAAATTAGTTTTATGCAAAAGTCGTTCGCCTCTATAAGAGCAACAAAAAACCTAAGTAAAATTTTTCTCTCAGACGCAAAATAAAAAAAAAATGATTTTTTAAAAAAAAATAACTTTTTTTCAGTACATTTCTCGAAAAAATATTTCACACAAAAGTCGTTCGCCTCTATAAGATCAACAAAAAACCTAAGTAACATTTTTCTCTCAGACGCGAAATTAGGTTTTTTGATTTTTTTTTCAAAATAACAAGCCGCCATTTTGAAACCCCTGAACCGGCTTGTCCCATTACCGAGATATTCGGCCAACTGATTTTTTTTCCAAATTTTGTATCGATACGTTAAAGTAGGTGTTAAAAATAATACAAACGTCAAAATTTCTAACTTTTTGCATATACATTTTTTTATGTTAATTTCTCAAAAATTAGTTTTATGCAAAAGTCGTTCGCCTCTATAAGAGCAACAAAAAACCTAAGTAACATTTTTCTCTCAGACGCAAAATAAAAAAAAATTGATTTTTTTAAAAAAAATAACTTTTTTTCAGTACATTTCTCGAAAAAATATTTCATACAAAAGTCGTTCGCCTCTATAAGATCAACAAAAAACCTAAGTAACATTTTTCTCTCAGACGCGAAATTAGGTTTTTTGATTTTTTTTTTTCAAAATAACAAGCCGCCATTTTGAAACCCCTGAACCGGCTTGTCCCATTACCGAGATATTCGGCCAACTGATTTTTTTTCCAAATTTTGTATCGATACGTTAAAGTAGGTGTTAAAAATAATACAAACGTCAAAATTTCTAACTTTTTGCATATACATTTTTTTATGTTAATTTCTCAAAAATTAGTTTTATGCAAAAGTCGTTCGCCTCTATAAGAGCAACAAAAAACCTAAGTAACATTTTTCTCTCAGACGCAAAATAAAAAAAAATTGATTTTTAAAAAAAATAACTTTTTTTCTGTACATTTCTCGAAAAAATATTTCATACAAAAGTCGTACGCCTCTATAAGATCAACAAAAAACCTAAGTAACATTTTTCTCTCAGACGCGAAATTAGGTTTTTTGATTTTTTTTTTGGAAATAACAAGCCGCCATAACTTTTGAAAAATGATTAAGTATGATCTCTAGAGACCGAAAAAACTGAAATCGCATTTTAATTCCTCTTTTTTCGACTTCGTTAACGAATGCAATACTAAATAAATCTACCAATATAGTTAGATTAGTTAACTAGTTGACTAGTCTAACTAGAATATATGTAAATCTAACTGGAACATTTCATGTGATCTTTATTAGAGGAACGGAGCAGAAATTGCCATAATCCAGAACCCTAATATCAATTTACCAATTTCAAATAAGAGAGAAATGAAGAAATTGAAAAAATAAGAATCCTGGCATGTTGTCAACTCAAATTCGAAATCTTTTCAACTGTCAAATTAGCATTTGCGGAAAACACTTGCAGAGAGAAACGTCTAAATTTCCATCTCTTTACAACGCAATCTTCTGTCGTCGAAATGTCTCAAAAGGTTGAGCATTTCCCGATCTCTCAAATCAAATTTGGGATTTTTCAACCGTTAAACAGTATTAACTTTCTATTAATAACCAATATCCAAAGAAGAATAACAAAATACCTTCGTTTACACCAATGGAAAGCCCTCCAAAGTCACACTAAACACTTCACTTTAGCGAGTCCCTTCATTATACGCGGCTATTACATTAAATTTAACCAAAGGAAAACCTTAAAATGTGAAAATTATCAAGAAACCGAGTTGAAATCCTCGCACCAATTTCACCGGAACGACCGAATTAAATGAAATACACTCTCGTGCGACGAGGCAAAAACGCGTGAAAAGTGATAAGACAACTACACACACTTCGGTTACGTGAGACCCTACGACCAATGGGAAGCCGAGAAGGTTTGATAGTACTGACCAGCAAAAAAAGGGTTTCGGAACTCGCTAAGGTTTTTTTTGGAAACAGCGGCTTCCCGAAAGCAGGGGCGTTTCGTAAGATCACAATAGTTTTGAAAATAAAATCAAGAACAAATTACTCTCAAAATTATTACCTACTAAGTTGTAATAGCTTTATTAAAGACACTAAAGGCAATATCTTTACAATATGAAAATATGTACCTACTCTAAGGGTAATGTGATAGTATATAAAAATGAGATTAGAAATATGACTTTGATAAAAAATTGCTTACTTTTCATTGATAATTCGTTAGGTAGATGGGTACTAATATTTTATTTCTTGGAAATTTTAATATTTTCAAATGAATGAAGGTCGTATGTATTTCCTAATTTTAAATTCTAACATTTATATCTTCCTTATATCTATTTAAGAGAGTGCCTTTGTGTACACGATATTACTTAACTAATGTACGAAAATGGGTGAAAATTGCAATATCCAAAATGACCAAGATTACTATCTCTGAATACCAATCAACGACATATTTAGGCACTTAAATTCAAAACTACAAATTGGCATAATTTTTAAAATAAGAAAGAGACTCGTTTTATTGATTTTGAAATTTCAATTCCTCATATCTTATGAGCTAAGGGTAAGGGGAAAATTGCAATGAAACAAAATAATAATCTAGCTAAATGCTCGCTACCAATTTAGGGAACTTGAAACAAAAATACCAAATTGGAATATTATTTGGAGTACGAATGACTCTCTTATTGGAGTTCGGAATTTCAATTTTACAAATTTATTAGAGACATATTATACTTTTTGGATTTTGGGAAAGATGAGATCCTTGGAGAGAGGGAGGAGTTCCTTGCGATTTTCTACGGGTGAACTGAATAGAAAGTGTCATGATGTGGGAAGAGGAAGTTTAATAATATGTTAAGAAGAATCTACACAGGACAAAATGTTATAAAATATCCTACGATATTGTGAAAGCTCTAGAGAAGTAATATATAAGAGAATTGACTTCTTGACCTTCTGGAAACTTTCAGAAGCAAATATACAGAACACAATTTTATACATGAATACAACTTTATGAAACCTTTAAGAGCATTCCAAGGTTTGCCCGAAATGGGCGAGATTAATGTGGAATTTACAAGTATTCTGGTATATATTTTTTTCTAAAATCCAATCGAATATTAAATTCATCATATATTAAAACACAAGGGGCACATGCAATTCCTTACGTGTCCCACTGTTCTTACTCAGGAACGTCATACCATGCTATTATTATAATATTAACTTTTTAAGACCATACTCATAAACCCAGGATCTTTGCAAAATTAACTCTGAAATCTTTATAATTTATATTTTAATTATGAGAAAGTTCGCATAAACTTCAAGTCTATACATCTGACCTACCACCGCAAATGTATCTCACAATTACATCAAAACCCAATTTAAGTTTAAATCATAATTAAAACTAAATTTGCCTCGGATATTACAATATTATCAATGTCACAAAGTAAGATAATAAACTTACCTTATTAAGTATTAATCGTATTAACCAATCAATATGCCTAACTTACTATTGTACTTTATTGTGAAAGTTCTTGAATTCGCAATATTCTTGCAATTTCGTCTTACACTTAAGACGTTCTATCGTTATATAGATTGTGAAAATCGTGATGTGTTCATCAGAGTACTTTATCATATATAGGGGTTAATTTAAGCAAAACCGAAAAACGACAAGTACCTATAAAGTACTCCTCTCAGTAGATTAAGCCAAAAACGTTACAAAACTTTTTCATATATTATATCTAATGTAGAATAGGTACTCAAAATTTTATAAAAATTCTTGGAGCAAATTTCGGGAAAAATTCAATAAATTGCAGAATGATACAAAGTGCCTTTCACAGAAGATTATGCAAAAAAAACGATAGAAAAGTTTATTTTATACTAATTCAATAGCAGAATATATATTCTAAATTTAAAATAAATTCTTGTAGCAAATTTTGAGAAAAATTCAAAAACCGAAAAACCACAAGTATAGGGTGCTCTTCACAAAAGATTTAGCCGAAAACGTTACAAACCTTTTTATACATATTTAATTGCACAATAAATTTTCAAAATCTAAAAAGAATTCTTTCCGAAAATAATACAAAAAACCAAAAATCAACAAGTATAAAGTATCCTTCACATAAGATTTAACCAAAAACGTTAGAAAACTATTTTATACATATTCAATAGTACAGTAAATATTCAAAGTTTAAACAAAATTCGTGTAGCGGATTTCGAAAGAAATTGCAAAAACCGAAAATTGACAAGTATAAAGTGCCCTTCACAGAAGATTTAGCCAAAATCGTTAGAAAACTTTTTTTTATATTATTTAATCGTACAATAAATATTTAAAGTTTCAAAAATATTCTTGGAGCGAATTTCGAGAAAAATTCAAAAAACAGAAAAACGACAAGAGTAAACTACCCTTTTATCCTGGCCGATTTTAATTAAAAGCTTATTTTCACGTCCTGGTATGGTACAAAGTCTAAATACAAAGTTTTGACCGTTTGTGGTTTTTGTTTTTGAGAAAATCCTACCACAGACACATACATACAGACGGTTTTCCGAAAACATGTTTTTTTGACTCAGGGGACCTCAAAACGTTCAGAAATGCTAATAACTCAATTTCTACTCTCTCATATATGAGTACCTCATATGAGAAAGTAATAATAATTGCTGTTTTAGGTATATCTTGTCGCTGGCCCTGGCCGACCTCCTGGTGATAATCAGCAGTGTTCCGTTCACTTCCGTCGTCTACACTTTCCCCTCGTGGCCCTGGGGCGAGCTAATATGTAAACTGTCCGAGACTGCGAAGGATACCTCAACGGGGGTGTCCGTCTTCACCCTCACAGCGCTATCGGCGGACAGATTCTTCGCCATAGTCGATCCCCTCAAGAAACTACACACCAGCAGTAAATATCACATTGAATATTATGTAGTGAATGTGTCCACTTTACTCTCTCCAGAGGCTTACTTGGCTATCTTTTGATACTGATGATCCAACGTTGGCCTCCTTTGGTACCTTCTGGTTCCTTACACAGTTGTGAATTTACCTGGCCTCTCCCTGTAGTTTCCAGTCCCGTTATTATTGTCCTTATTGCCAGAACACATTGTGGAATTTCTGCTTCCATACCTTCCGATCTCCATTTCCCGCAGGCGGTGGGAAGAAGGCGACCCGCATAACGCTCTGCATAGCGATCTCGATATGGATCCTGGCGATAATATGCGCCGTTCCGGCCGCGATCGGTTCTTATATCCGCGGCCTGCCCGACGATGACCCGCAGTTCTTCGTCTGCTACCCGTTCCCGGTCCAATGGCTGAACGGTACCTATCCGCAGGTCATAGTGATGACCAAGTTCCTCACGCTCTACATCATCCCGTTGACGATCATAGCGATGTTCTACCTCAGCATGGCCGTCTACCTCCTGCTGAGCACCAGGAACATACCCGGCGAGATGCAGGGGATGCACAGACAGGTAAACCATGCCTTCATGGTGTTTCTGTTTTCATCTTTCTTATTTCATGACTGCATGTTCCTGATTATAGACGTTGTCACTACCTCACTACTCTGTCATGCCCATATTATTCTGTTTTGTATGAGGTAATAGATACTAGAGCAAACAGAAAGCAAAGTCATTACGTTCTAAGATGGACAGCAATGATCCTATGATCTTATTACACCATTATCATGTTCTCTAGATCAAGGCGAGGAAAAAGGTGGCAGTCATGGTGCTGGTGTTCGTGGGGGTGTTCGCGGTTTGCTTCGCTCCCCTGCACACCTTCATGCTGTTCTTCTACTTCTACCCGGGGGCTCAGGAGCTCTACAACCCCTTCTGGCACTACTTAAGGATCATCGGATTCTGTCTGTCTTATCTGCACTCTTGTGCCAACCCCGTCGCCTTGTACTTCGTCAGCGGAGCCTTCAGGAAATATTTCAATAGGTAAATAGAACTCTATTAGTGTGGGACACTATACCGATGACGTTTTCTATTCCTGCAGATACCTCCTTTGCAAGAAAATCAAGAGGTCCCGTTGTAACACGTGCCAGCAGCCGCAGAACACGTCTTCGATGACTTTGATGTCGATGAAATCCGTGAGGAACCAATCGACCATAAGGAAGAGGCCGAGCAACAATCGACAACTCGTCGTGCAAGAGACTTCGGTCAGCCTACTGGGGAACGGCAACGAGCACATTTGCCGGATATAATTGGACAATTTAAGTGTTTATGTACATAAGAGCACTATGAATAATAAATGTTAAGGATACCCTTTACGTTTCGTTTTTGCGGTGAATCGATTGATGGGAGGTGTATTGCTCAGCGAATTTTATGCTTGAAGTGAACTCGCCTAGTAAGCGATACGCGAGCTCGCACTTAAATCGGATTTACTCCTTTTGAAGTTTCGAGGGTAGAAATTCGCTTTGAACCTCATACGTAAATCCATAATGGTTTTACCCTTACGCATACATTTATATTCGCTTTTGTAGAGAACAGTAAATTCAAAACACTTACCGTCAATAAATGCAGATGCCAACACCACAATTAATTATTGCAAAACAAAAAAACAACACACACTTCTTCAACAAACATATTCAAACCACATTATTTGCCGCTTGACAGAATAAAACCACACAACACTAAGTTATCACACGACTCAAGAATTATATTTACTGCGCCATGATGTCAAAGTGTGTTCCGTGCTAATCGCATTTGAGGTTATGTGTAAAAACTTTTTCAAAAAATGTCTGAAACTTCCATGGACGAAACCGGGCAGGACGCTTCCGCCCCCGAATCGTACGAGTCTCGCGTTCGCAAGATAGACGGTGAATTGGTAAGGGTGGAGTACCCCGGCCTGGTGAGGAACGTCGACAGAGCCCTGGAGACCCTCGGTGGGATCTCTTCCTTGGAAATGGTAAGCGACGAAGCCACCGATCGCAGATAGTGATTTATTTCTCCAGGCCGTCGTTGGGAAGAAGCAAAACCTCGAATTGAACTTCCATCCCGACAACCTATACAGTAAACCTTGTTTCGGGGAGAACGACAACAAACCCGGCATATTGATATGCGTGAAACCCGGCGAGGGCGAGCAATACGACTACGAAGTCGTGGGGTCCACGACCATGAACTTTAAATTTAACAGTGAGTATCTAAAATCGTAAGGAATTGACAAGAAAAAAATTGAAATTTCTAATATGCTGTTTTTCGAAATACTTCACTTGCTTTGCAGAAATGTGCGATTTTCAGTATCAACCGGTCATCAAGAAGGAAGACGATACCGTCGAAGTCGTATACGAGAACATAATCCCTCAGAAACTACCGAACCTAAACTGGTTCCTGTGAGTGTCACGATTCGTATCACACAATTCCACTTTACACACTTCCATTCAGTTCCAGCAACATCACGAACCAGACCAAGCTGTCCTGTCCGAACGCCTTCTCGAGGTTCGACTCGCCCCACAACAAGCTCTACTTGAACGCCTACGAGAAGTTCAACTCGACGACCCCCATCGTCCGCCCGGAACCGAGCAAGACCGGACGCCAGAAGCGCCCGAACATCTTCAAGGCTCATGGCGTTAACCTCTCCGATCAGAACGCAGAGATTCCGTCCGAGCCTATGAGCGGGTTGCTACAGATACTACAAGCGAAGAGGCTGATGATGGATCATAAACGAGTAAAACAGGTAAAGTAGAAATAGAGGGAATTTGGGTATCGCCCAAAAGATGCAGAAAATGCTAACTAATCATCAGATAATTCCTAACGAAACCATCATTTTTAGTTATTTGAAGAAAGGCCGGTCTGGTCGAGGGCCGCCGTACAGTACCTACTTGAACTAAATTTCGATAAGGCCAAGGTGCTGTTACCGAGCGTGGCTTACTTCTGCCGAAACGGTCCGTGGCGCATGTGTTGGATAAAATTTGGTTATAACCCTCTGAAGGACTACAGATCCAGAATCTATCAGACGCTTGACTACAGGATCAGGACGTCGGGTAACATTGAGATTTTAAATTTTTAAGGAGAATAACTTGTAATATCAAATTTTAGATGGGACACAGCTCAAGGTGACTGCTAAAAGGAAGTACACTAAAGAAGTACTGACATCGCAAAAGTCTTATGACGAACCAAAACTGAATACTGTCGAAGAACAGGCTTTCCTTTTAAAACCTGGTTACATTCCTCCCGCACGACAGATGTTCTATCAGGTAAGCCGGTTAGAAAGTCATCCTCCAAGAAAACTTCTTTGGAATTTGAAGAAACATGTCCCAAATATCGGATAGACGCTTTGAAAGTGTTCAATAACTTGGACCCATTAATGGGTTCAATGTATACCTATACCTAATACCTATACATACATTCAAGTGTGACTTAAAGAAATGTTCATTGTTTAATATGAAACAATAATTATTCTATAGTAGTTTTCAGTTAAGATAACTGGCTCTATACCTCAGTTATTAGGTTTGTTCCAGAAAGCCAAAATGCTTCTTTTAACCAATCACACATTTTCCTCCCCATCTTTATCATTCACGTTATTATCGGATAGTATACTCCTTCACCTTTGCCCTACAGTACTGCGACATCCACTTACCGGCGATCCAGGAGATGCTCCAGAGGCTCCCGAAGGCCCCATCGCACATCAAATTCGACCCGAAGTACGGCTGGCTCCCGGCCAACTTCACGGAACAGTGCCGCGAGATAGTCAACAAGTACATCTTGGAGCAGGTCCATAAGGAATTCCTGCGGGAGAAAAAGCTGCAAGAAGAAGAGCAGCAGCAGCAACAACAAAACGAGGCTGAGGAGGAGGAGGACACGGAATCAGCTTCATACTGCAGCAAGATGCTGAATATCATCCAGGATAAGATGCACAAGAGTGTGAATATCACGCCGCTGAAAGAGCCAGAGGCGGGGAGCTCGTTGGCGTTCGATGTTGTGGATTTAGTCGAAGGTAAAAATATGAACTTTGAGGTGATTTCTAAGGAACCGACCGGAGTAACTGGGATTAATGCCCATACCAGCAGTGAGTTACACTGTTGATTTCATATCTTCATTGGGTTGTAATATAAAGGTGACATTCATATCTATTCTGTTGGCAGATTTTGTACTTGAACTACCTTCTACTATAGATAAATGAGCTGTCAATTGATATAAGATACTCTTAGAATATAATTTAACTTTTCAATTGTTATGGTTATTTCATGATCAAGTTACAAGTATGATAATTCTCTAAATTTCTTGAGTTGTTCTCATCCACAATTGTTATGAAGTGCTGCTTACGGAATAGATATGATTCACAAAATGTCCAAAATCTACAAAAAGAAAAAACTTGTCTTACCCCCACTGACTGGATTAAGAATTTTAAATCACATCGCTCTGGTTACTATTGACCACATTTCTCTTCTTTGTTTAGATGAAGAGAACATTGACTGGGACACCGAGCAAAATGTGGAAAATCCAGATACCGAAGATGAGATGGAGGAAGAGTCTCCTATAAACATCGATATGGAGCTACTGGATGAGATCAATGAGCTCGTCGCTATAAGAGAGAAATCAAGGAAGAATTAAATGGGAATATAATTTTATTTTGTTACATTAGAAAATGAGTTATAAATACAACCGATACCGAAAAATAAAACATTTGAGTGGTTATAAAAATATGATGGATAAATTCACTGTACGGTAAATGTCAATATTTATTTTCTTACAAGTTCCTACGGGATCATACAAAATACTCAAATCTCTGCTTACTGGAAAATAAAAACAAAATTTGGAACTTTCACAAACGAAGACTACTCTTGCTCTAATCTTAGTACCAAAATTTCCTAAACTAATTCCAGCCACGTCTCCCTGACTGTTAAACCATCTCAGCTGTCGTCGGTCGACAAAGCGGCTCGAACGCACAGTGCAGGAGATCCTTCGGCTGGGCCTGCAAAACCTCTTAAAGTACCCACAGAACAAACTTACATTTGAGGCAGTTGCTCGATGGGCGTCGCGAATTTGAAGTCCTGAGGAAAGAGTGATGCCGCGTGAGGGTACATCAGTTTGTACGACTGGCGGATGGTGACGTCCGCGACGCCGGCGATGTCGCCGATCTCTTTTTGGCTCCTCTTGTCTTCGGAGGCCTAAAATGAAAAAAGAATTTATCGTAAATGTAAAGGGCAGGATTGTTAGAAAGGGAGTAAAATTTTGGTGATTTAAAAACTAACAAAACAATATATCTATTGCAATTACGGAAAGACACCTTCCCTGCTCGCCTCCCAAAAAGAGACCTGGAACATACTTAAGCTGCGGGGAGAAAACCATTATTTTAAATGTATACAGAAAAGCAAGAAATGAACATCCTTAGTAAAAGATCAATTATAGTCGAGGCGTATCATTCTTAATGCGATCCTGTACTTATTCGCTAGCTGGTCGCGCGCTTTGAATTTCGACGTTTGTGTTTCATGGAAGTGTTCTTCTCAGTGGATTTACTATAGATACTTCCGGTAGTGATTTAAAAACCACCCCATTCACTCCCTGACCAGTTGAAATGGAACCTCCCATATTAAACATGTGCATAAAGTACGCTAAATATACCAATTATCATTATAACTACTGTCCCCTACCTGTGATGCCATGTAGATGGCGGCAGCCGCGACAGATATCGGCGACCTGCCCGGCACGATGTCCATCTCGACCGCCTTACGGGCTATGTGAGTCGCCGCCCTCTGCACCATGTTCGGCAGGCCGAGGTTCGAGCAGAAGCGCGACATGAAGTCGCCCGTCGTGATCAGATCGACGGAGGTCGCGAGCGCCTTCAGGATCAGCTTGAAGCATCTCCCGATCTCCCTCTTGCTGATCTTGCTCACGGCGCAGATCTCCTTGAACGTGCGGGGCACGCCCTCCTGTCGACACGCTATGTACAGGCAGGCGGAGGCGATCGCGTCGTTCGAGCGGCCTGCAACACGGGACTAACTTTAAAACTTTATAGAGAAAAATGTGATTCGACCTCCTCGTGGGAAAAGATAATCGAAGCCGTTTTTGTCTTTGCAAACTCCCTTAAAGAGATTGGTTAGCAATTATGGTTGAAACATCTTCCCTAGTGCTGGCTCCTGTATTCTTTCAGTAACATCACCATGTTAGTTATTTGGATCATAAGGGGAGGACATAAAAAGAACAAGAATTCGTGATTACCTTTTAGATTCCTCCCGTCGTGCACTTGCTTGAACAAATTGTTCGCCCTGTCGACTATCGTTCTAGGTAAATTTATCCTGTCTGCCATGGCGTTAATCTCCTTGAACGCATTGATCAGTGCCCTGTCGGAGCTGTTCATTGTCCTGCGATTCTGATACCTCGCCACTCCGAACGAGTCGAAACTCGCATCGCCTAGAATCAAGATGAGAGTATAGAATCTACTGGATGTCATGGTCCGAGTCGCTTACCGCGTCCGGGTCCTATTATGGTAGTTAGGTCTGAGCCGCCCAGCAATGGATTCTCGGGACCTCCGACACGAGACGGGTCTACTCCGTTCTTCTCGTTGCTGAACGTCCTCCACTCGGAACCGACGTCGATGACTCTACAACATTATGTTAGTTCATTGTTTGAGATTGTGACAATTGATGCAACAGAAAAATATATGAAATCAGGAAGCTAACCAGAAGGGAAATCAAAGAAAACTCAATAATTCATTATTCAAAAGTGGGAAGAATTATATTAGGTAATGTTGGACCAGCATTAAAATCAGTGCAAGTGTAATAGGCCAAATAAGCAATCAAAAAGGGGTCACTACGGATAGCAGAAATTAAACAAAATACTATAATAACCCATATGCAATATGTAAACATTTCAGACAGGCTTTTTGGAATGACCCAAGAAGACGAATACTCTGGCTGAGAGTTTGAAACCAAACATAAGTAACATTGACTTTTTATAAACTACTTTTTCCTAAAATTAAGTTGAAAATAATTTATAAGACAATATTAATAATAACAGGTAATAAGAAAGCAATATTTAAAATAGTTTCCTTTTAGAGCGCCTGATATCAAGAGATATGAAGATACCTCATAAAAATTCCCATACCTGGAACTAACTTATAATGCAAGCCCTTTGAAAATTGGCAGAGAAATAAATTTCCAACTTGTAAATCACTTCAATATACAGTGCAAGGTTGTAAGCCAAGAATAGCTCCTGAAAAGGGAGTTACTGCATCTACGCCTCCACTAATTTGTGTAGCAACATACATGCAATATGTCATGCTGAAGGGACAAGTTAGTAGGGGGTCAGCTTTATTTCACAACTCCTACATGCCAGGCAAAGCAGAATTTTACGAAAATGCCGATGTATGCTCACCTGTCCCCCACGACTAGACCGCATTCGGAGCAGATCTGGTCCCCAGCCCTGTAGTCTTCTATAAGATGGGCATCGGGATGGGCCTCGCAGCATACCTTATTTGCGTCGTACCTGAAAATGGTGAGGTGACGGTCAAAGGATCGCAAGAAAAGGGCGAGACTGCCAATAATACCTGGAAGAACTTGCCATCTTCTCATATACGAGACGAGGATCCAAAAACTAACACCAACAGCACACAAAACATAAACCACAAAACATATAACAACTTTCTAATTGACAGTGACAGCTGAAAAAGTTGTGTTCCGTTATTCGAGTACGTTCTTAATCCAATTCCGTTGAATTGAGACCAAGAATTCCTGTCCAAACTCATTAAAGTGATCATAAACGGCCACTTTCTAACTCCCAAACGGAAAACCATAACGAAATTGAACGAATATCATGAGCAGATCGAACATAACCTCACTTCTCTCACCGATTCAGTGTCCTGTGATTTCATTTACAGTTGTTTACAATACGGTCTAGGCCCACTTTACTTTCTTTAACTGTCCCAATAAAGCCATCAAACCGCTTCGCAATTGCGTTATCACAATTAAACCCACCCGCAGACGAAATGTCGACGGTGACCTCCCCTTCGGTGGAGTTGAGCTCCTATCGGGACCAACACTTCAAAGTAAGTCAATTATCCGGCATTTAAATACAATACACCTCAACACTTAGCTTCTTAAGGGGACAAGAGCCGAACAGGACCGGCTGCTGAGGCTCTCCACGACGCTGTACATAGGGAACCTCTCGTTCTACACGACCGAGGAGCAGATCTACGAGCTGTTCTCCAAGTGCGGCGACATCAAGAGGATCGTCATGGGGCTCGACAAGTACAAGAAGACGCCCTGCGGATTCTGCTTTCTGGAGTATTATAACAGGGAGGATGCGGAAAACTGTCTCAGGTAAATGGAGTGTTGAAAACTGATTATCTCTTTGAAGGATGCAGTGCTATTTTGCCATGTAACTAAATGTAAATGTGTGGGTTGTAAAGTCCTGAATTCAAATATTATAATTTTGTAGATATATAAACGGCACCCGCCTCGACGATAGAATTGTCAGGACTGACTGGGACGCCGGATTCGTGGAGGGACGGCAGTACGGTAGAGGCAAAACGGGAGGACAAGTAAGCTAAGGGACTCTTCCATGGAGGTACCATATAAATTTATGTAAATAATTTTCAGGTGAGGGACGAGTACAGGACAGACTACGACGCTGGCAGAGGAGGATATGGGAAAATTATCCAACAGAAGATCGGCGGCGTCGAGGGTCCCGCTTTCGTACGATAGGACAGACATCTCTTTTTCCATTTAAGTTTAATTGTTTTATGATTATTTAATAAGACTCTGTAGCCTATTTTGTAAGTTTTATTGAAACATTACAGTTCCACAAGTAATACATTTATTTACATGAGCATCTCTCTTAACTCGATTTAAACCTGAATCAAGATATATATTGTGTGCGTGCACTTTCAAGCGTGACCATATGAAAGTAATTGCATTTGCTCAAAAATGAATAAGAGTACCTCAAAATGAGTTTTAATTAGGAATAACTTTACACCACCTACTTATAGCTTCAATATCTACTTGGGAAAAAGTCCTTATTTGTAGCCTGTACCACAATACTAAAGTATTAATCGACATAAAGGGAAGAGAAACATCAGAAATAATAACAGAGGTGTCAGACAAGGATGCAGTGTTTCCCTAACTTTAGTTAAGATATATATAGACGAAATCATAATAGAATGGAGAAACAAATTCAAGAAATGAATTAAATTAGATCAAAAAACAGTTTTAGACTACTCTTTATGCAGATGACCTAGTATTTAGTAGAGAATCGGAAGATGACTTGCAAATAGGAATACACAAACTGCAACAAATATGTAGGTACAGAGTATAACAAACTAATGGCTTTTTATAAGACGATGACTGTAGAGACATCGACAATAACCAAGAAAGATGAAAGTAGGTTGCAAAGTCACGAAATAAAATTTTTAAGAGACGTTTAAGGTTACACACATGGACAGAATAAGAGATCATGGTGTATGAAGAGAATTGAACATCTTTAGCATAAATGAAGAAATTAAAGAAAATGGAAAGAGCATGTAGGCAGAATGCAACATGAAAGAACCCCAAAGAAGGTACTGAACTATAAATGCAGAGGCAGAAGGAAGAGAAAAATGGGTGCCGTAACAGGCAAAGCCTAATACCTGATATGGAGAAAAAGAAACGTTTTATTTAGAAAGTCGTTTCTAAATATCCTAATCGTTTCAGGGAATATTCAGCTATTACATAATTTTCCCATAATCCCATTTGGCTAAGACTATGTGGGATACACAATGATGCATACATTAATGGCGAGTACCCACTTCATTGAATGTTAGGTTTGATCCAGCAATCTAGTCGCCCAATAATGTTAATGAGTGACATCAATTTCATGTGGTCACGTTTGACTGTCGATTCAGCAATCAAATTTGAGCTGTGGATCAGCGTCGCTTTCGAAAAGAACGGGACGGGCGTGAAAGCAGGACGGTGCGCATGTGCGTTTTATATCTTATTTATGCAGTTCTGGTGCAATTTGCAGAACAGATCGATCGATTGCTCGTGAAGGAACCGTGTCCACGAGTGGACAGGTCCTCCGAATTTTGTCGGCATGTACGACATTATAAAAATCAACAACATTCCATTAACACATATAGAACATCGGCGCGTCAAGCTCCTTAAGACCTATTCAACTAGAAAATCATGTTATTTATCTACGAAACAGATGAGAACAGAGATTGGGCACGAAATTGAGCGAGTACCGGTCGGAATTGAGGTCTTCGTTTTAAATTTCCTTCTGAGTTGGAAGTTCTGGAAGGTAAATAATAATAAATACCTAAGCATTTCCAATTATTAGTAAATATGCCTGGATTTGTGGTTGATGATGTGGATGTTGGGAATGGAATTATTACTTATATATTATTTTACACTCCAATTCGTGTGTCAGAATTAGAATGTTAATTAAAGGAGAACTACTGTCGGTTGTTATGAATCTAATAATTTCCAGAATTTGTTCCGTTGGTAGTTTGGAAGGGAATTCGTTACGAAGAACTCAAGTTTCGATTGGCGTTCGCTCGATTCCTTGCCCAACTGTATAAAAATCAACATGGACCCCGAGCGCCTACAGAACCCCACCACCACCGATTCGATCCATACTTGATTTTTACGAAGCAATTAACTCGTTCTACCGACGACGACGTGCCCTTCACCCCAGCACCCTGCTGAAGAAGTACGGATAGAAGCTCTTCCTCTGAGGCCGCGTCAGCTGCCGCTGCCTGTTCGGCCTGTTCGGCTGCTGAGCGTCCTCGGCCTGCTCGGCCCCGGGCGTCGTCGACGTCGTCGACGACGCTCGCAGCGACTTCGGCAGCAGCCTCCGCCTCAGCGAGCCGTCGCCGCCGTCGCCGCCGTCGACGACGACGTCCCTCGTCGCCGTCGTCGTCCCGTTCTCCTGCTGCAGGTGATTGTCGGGGATCTCGTTGAGGACGTCGACGTCGCCGTACGGCTCCCTCGGCGCCTCCTTCCTGAACGTCCTGTTCAGCCGCTCGGAGGGGTCGCCGCCGGCGGGCGCGAACATCGGCACCTCCTTGTTGGTCGCGGCGGCGGAGACCTGGGGGGCCGCCTCCTTCGTCGGTCTCTTCGAACTCTTCGGGTCGGCGCTCTTGTAGATCTCCTTCTTGGTCAACGGCTTCGAGTCGGTCGTCGCGGGCTTGTCGACCTTCTTCGAGGGCTTCGAGGCGGACGCCGGCGACGGCTCCGAGGAAGTGGTGTCGTTCAGGTCGATTATGTCGAAGACTGTACCTTGGAAATAAAGGGAAGGATTGAATTTGACGTACGTACGAGATAGATCGGGTTTTGATCACGGGATTGTTCAAGCCAGCAGAAGAACGTGGTATGAATATACAGGGTGTCTAGAAAATTCCAACTTCCTTACGGTTTGGCACATTGTACCAGTGGTATGATGCAGGAAATATGACAAAATGTGAACTCCTGCCTTAATTAATTTCCTTAGGTCCTTATGATACATGAAGCAGGAAATATGACAAAATGTAAACTTCTGCCTTGATTAACTTCCTTAGTTGTAACGACACTGCACAGTCGCGATTCTTTGCGTTAAGTCGCGTTGAAACAAAATGAAAATCCCTATTGGTTCCCTACTCTTTCTCTATCATCTAATTGAGTAACAAACGCTCTTACCGTTCCCGATCACGCTCAAGTCGGCGAGCACGTGCTCTTGCTCCTCCTCAGTGTTCACTTCGGATTCGGTCGTGTAAGTCGACGTTTCGACCGTCAGGGTGGTAACATCAGAACCTTCACCGACGGCCGATTCTATCCCGGTTTTCTCCGTCGGTTCAGTCGAGACATTCACCGTGGTGACTTCGGTATCGTAGTTCGTGGCTGAAAGAGAAGGTATAAGTAAAATGGTAGCTGTATGTATATAGAGCGTCACTTGGGCCACCCCCCTCCGCCTTTAGAGCCACGCCCGAACAGATTCTAACAGCTTCCCGGAGGAATAGAAATTACTCCCCATAAAATTGGACGATTGCGAACCACCAGAACAGTTAGTTTACTATAAAATTAGTAAGTACGTTTATTGACAAAAGACAAACACCAAGTCTTCGCCAACTAATTTAAGTTAGCTCAACTAGGCAACAAGTTAACAGGGCAACTAATGAAATTAGTTGGCGAAGACTTGGTGTTTCTCTTTTGTCTATATTGCCATGCCCAACTTTGAGACGCTGGACAACCTTCGGTCGTTGAAGTACTGGTCGAAAAGTGCAAAGAATACAGTGTACTACCTCTCCATCTTGCCTTTGTCGATTATAAATAAGGCATTTGACTCAGTACAACTACGGACAATCTTGAGAGCCATGAACATCGCCAGGATAGACTTTAGGTATAAGGGCTTACTCCAAAACATATGTTACAACATATCTCAAAACCAACAAAATACCAGTAAACAGAGGAGTTAAACAAGGAGACAACATTTTCCCCAAAACTGTTTACGCTCGTATTAGAAGACATCTTTCAAAAATGAAGCTGGATAAAGGTTGAAAGTTACATCTATCTGGGCGACGAGATAAGTTTGAGAAAAGAGAACCAAACAGCAGCAACGAGCAGGAGAATAAGGATGGCATGGACAGCAGTAAAAAAGCTGGGACACGTTTTAAGACCAAGCATTATGCCGCCCTTCCAGACGCCAGGGACGTTTAGTGTAAGCAACCACCTCCATAGCTCTATTTCCATCACTTTGTTTTTGATTCTCTCTCCCATGTTAGTGTTAAATAAACAGTATTAGTGTTGCCCTGTTTTTTCACCATCTCTACCGAGCTACCAACCCCAACCAGAGCACTCCCCTTTGGGCACTAAGCCCTTAGGCGAGCCACCATACTACAAGTTGTGGCATACGCTATAAAGACACTAACATTAACAACTAACTCAGCTGATAAACTCAGAACAACACAGACAGTCATAGAACGTCTGATGCTTAGGGTATGCCTAAGATACCATATTTCCAATCAACAAATAAGAAGAAGAACAGGAAGAAGTTGCCTGGGTGTCGGGAGACCACCAAGACCAGCAGAAAGAGACAGCACCATTTCTCCGCAAGACGGAGAAAGGGGAGACCTACGCCCTGCAGTGGGCTCGACAGAGTTTCCCGAAGATCTTACCGGTGAAGAGCTCGGCCGTGCTCCTCGTCGCGACCGGGCTGAGGGTGTCCTCGGTCTCCCTCCTGTGCCTCGTCGGCATCCCGTAGTCGACGTCGATCGTGTTCGACGTCCAGATCCACGTCCTCGTCGTCTTCGAGTTGTCCTCGGACGTGGTGCTCGAGGCGACCGGCGTCCTCGTCGTCTTCTCCTTGTCGTCGAAGTCGTCGTGGGGCACGGCACACGTCAGCTGTCTCAGGATCTCCTCTCTGTCCTGCGGGATGAAAAAAACGGACGTCAGACGAAGAGACGAAGGAATTTAAATTCTTAAAGCAGCGCTTTAAGATAGCTATGCGTCTTCCCGGAGTGTTTCATTTCGTTTTTCTTATTATTGAATGGTTAGCATTGCGTTTTATTAAACCCAATTCTTATTCCAAGGGACATTCTACAATTTTCCATGTGGAATCTTGGAGATATTTCCTTTCTTGGAGAGAACCTTCTTTACTATTTAAGTCTAACAAACTCAAATTTCTTAATTTCGTTGTTTTGGAAGCTCCAAGTAGTCGTATCTACAATTTTCCACTTGGAGATCTAAGGATACTCTTTCTTTGAGTTTCTGAGTCTAACAAGAATTTTCCAAAAGTTAAAGTTCGTGGTTGTGTATTTTTGGAAGCTCCAAAACTTGCATCTACGACCTTCCAGTTGGAGATCTAAAAATATTTTCTTCTTTCGGTTTCTGGGGAGAATTGGAACTTCCTTCAGTTTTTGAGTTTAACGAGAATCTTTGAATATATTCCTAAGCTTTCTGGGCGTCTGTTTTGGTAGCTCCAATAAGTTGTTTCGACAATTCTCCTTTTGGAGTCCTTAAGATGTTTCCTCCTTGGAGCTTCCGAAGGAAATTAGAACCTTCGTATCTATTAGAGTCTAACGGAAATTCTATAAATGTTAAGACTCTTAACTGCCTCTCGTTTTAGAAGCTCCTATATGTGGTTTCTACAATTTTCCATTAGGAATTCTTAAGATGTCCTCTACTTTGAACTCCTGGAGAAACTCAAAACCTTCCTTTCTATTTGAATGTAACGAAATTCCATGAAAACAAGATTGTTGCATAACTTTGGAACCTTTCAAAAATTGTATCAGCAATTTTTTATTTGAAGGTGTATAGATATATATTCTTCTTTGAGATTCTGAAGAAAATTGGTACCTCTTACAATTTTTGAGTCTAACGAGAATCTTCCAATATAGTCCTAATATTTCTAAACTGCATTTTTTGGTAGCTTTAATGTTTTTACAATTTTCCATTTGGAGACCTTAAGGTATATCCTTCTTTAAACTTCTAAGGGAAGTTGGAAAATCCTTCAATTTTTTAGTCTAATAAGAATTCTCCAAAATATTGTCAAGTTTCCTGATTGCTTTATATAGTTTTCTGTTTGGTTCCTTCTTTTAGTTTCTGGAAGAAGGTGGAACTTTTTTCAATTTTTAAACATAATGAGAATTTTCCCAAAAGTTGCTAAGTTTTGTGTCTTCCTTATTCCTCCATTTTTTCTACAATTTTCCACTTGGAGTGCTTGATATGTTTCCTCCTTGGAGTTTTCAGAGAAACTTGGAATATTCTTTACTATTGACTAAGCGACTAAATTTCTCCAAATGGAAGTAATTGTTCTGACTGCTCCTTTTTGGAACTTTCCTTTGAAATTTTTGAATCTTTTGAGAAAGACAGTAATTATTGGTACTCCGTTATCCTAAATGATATTGTTACCTGTCCCCTCATTAATATGCGTCTATCTTGTTGGGAAAAAGAGAGTAATAAATTACAGGAATTATTCAAGAACTGTTCAATAATAAACAGAATGGGATATATGTTTCTGACGTGTTTCCCGTTACCCCCGAAATTAGAGCATATTTGAATTTCCAGACTTTCGCTAAGTATGGATAGCCTGGATTAATCAGGACTTGGACAAGTAACAAGAATTCGAGAAAAGCGCGTGGGATGTCTCCTGTTATTGTTAAGTCTCCATAACTTTGACGAAGATCTGGAATTAACCAGGAAGATTCTGGATAATTCAAGAGATAACAATGAGGGTCGTCGAAAACTCATTTACGTTTATGAGATATAAATCACAATGACAAGTGTATGGAGCACGTTTAAAATTCCATAATTTTAGTAATTTTCCAGGAAAACTTGGATTAATCAGGAATAATCAGTCCGTTTCCAGTCAGTCCAGACATATCTGGATACTTATCTTTCTACTGGAAAACATATAATAAACACTTTTAAATTTTTACAATTCTTCAGTTGAGCTAAAATTTATCAGGAACGTTCTGGACAACGCAATGGCACTAACGAGGGTCCAATGATAAGCGTGGGGGTTTTCTTTTTACTGGAAACAAACATTAAGGAAATAGGACACCTTTACCCACAGGCTGGAATTTACCAGGAACGTTTTGGATAAGGAATCAAGACGTAAGTACGGAGGGAGTAGCTTGTAAGTCCCTTCTCCGTCATTGAAAATACAAACAAAGTAAGTAGAGCATGTTTGGGTTTCCACGAGTCGCCTGTTCTTAATTAATAATGGAAAGTCTGGAAAATTCCCGTTTCGCTAAAATTACAACCGGAAAAGACACGTACGCCACGTCGTGTCCATAAAACCCCTAAATATTTCATCCCGCAAAGCATATCCGGGAAGGGTCGTGGGAAATTCTTTCTCCCGTAACATATCGAAACCGGGAATTTCTTACGAAGTAAGGATAAATCCCCGCCCGGAGCCCCTCAGACCCGATAAAACTTCCGGCAGGACGAGGGAGAGCCTTACCGCGTTTCCCTTACAAGCGATCCTCTTTGTCCCGTCCAATCCGCAGTCTGAAGTCAGCTCTAAGGACGATTGTTCCGGAATGTAAAGTACGGTGAGCGAGGGTAGCTCGGTGAGGAGGCAGCCCTTGGGGCCGAGAGCCCACGACGGAACTGGAATAAGTAATAAATAAGTAAAATAAAGGGATGCGTAGGGAAGGGAAGGGAAGCCCTTTGTGTTTCTCCTGTCGATAGATGTCTAAGGTATCGTCACAGATAGGTTGAAACATTTTTGCCTTCACCCCTATTTTACATTCCCTTAAATAAGCATCTTACATAATTAATTATCAAACTGAATTGACCTTCGACGAATTGATGTAGGTCCATTAGTCCGACCTCCCTGTCGAGAGAGTAATTACCCCGGAGTACATTCCTTGTAAGACACTCCTAATGTAAATGTCACTACGACTTCCCTTAACTCGACTCCCCCGTGTTTCAAAACTCCGGGAAAAAGTTCTCCCGGATCCCCGGGATATTAACTCGGTAGGAGGGTTTTTAATAAAACATAAATTCTTTACGAGAGAGACGTGAGCAAGGAAAAAATACGGTACAAAGACACGGCTGTTACATTAATAAATTGCGTCGAGTGGGGAGGTCCCGCAGGATAACAAACTACACTCTATTTAAAACAAATCCCCCGATGCACGTCATTTTGATGACGTCAGAATCATCCAATACTACCAACTTAATGTAGTCACAGGACATCGCAATTTATGTGTTCCGTGTATATTCTCAACCTAAAATATACACGGAACACATAGATTGCGATGTCCTGTGACTATATTAAGTTGGTAGTATTGGATATTTGGTGACGTCATCAAAATGACATGCATCGGGATTTGTTTTGAATAGAGTATAGTAGAACCGCTTGTAGAAACCTTGTAAAGTGCATTTTCGGCTTGAAATGGAATAATTATAATTCTATCGATTATTACCGTCTAAAATTAATACTACTTACTTGGCATCTCGCATATGAAGGAGGCGATGTCCGGTCCGCCGCAGGATAGTGCTTTCCAGAGGAAGTCCTTCGCAGGATCCATGGCAACGCACATGGGATCCTTCGAGGCGGTCGGTATCGCTTCCTGCCAGTGACCTTCGCCGCTCAGCTGCCGGAAATCCCTGAAAAGTACAACAGGAATTTCAGGAAATATGAAACCTTAATTCCCTTTCTTCCCGTGGGAATAACCGAACGTGAACGATGCAGGTAATGGTGGCTGTCCTAATTCTTTCAAGATCAAGTTACTACGACCCACAAAACTCATTGTATGACAATTAGTCCAGGACTCATCTGTTTTGAAGGGGATGTAAGAGGTAACATTGGGCGCGTTTAGCGAACTCAGCAGCTGAGAGTAATCTACAAATGTTGCTGTGTTTGATTACTTTCATCAGTCCTTGATTCGCTAAACGACGAAACGCCGCTTATTGTCATTTGTACGATTGACATTTGACAGTTTGATGGGTTTGATGTATTCATCAGCTGGGGGTTGTATTGTTAAGTATTATTACTAAACTTAATTAAGTTGAGTACTTGTTAAGACTATTAAGTATCAAGTACTATTACTATTACCTTGCAAATCTTCAGGATCAAAAACTTCTATCGTGATTTCCTCCATTGTTTAACAACAAAATATGTTGGTATGAAACAATGAAGGTATAAATATTTCTTTATTCACAAAATAAGGTTAACACAACAGTTGAGTTTACGAGATTATCGTACGTCATCTGTCATTCCGCATTTTGTTAACAGTCAGCGTGAATTATTTCCGCTGTCTGTTGTACTCATCAGCTGTTAGTAAGCAGCTTCGCTTTTTGCCGTTTAGCGAATTTGATTATGTCATCAACTCAGCTGCTGAGGTTCGCTAAACGCGCCCATTGTTTAAAATGTAACAATAAAAAAAAATGAAAAAACACGTTTTTTTCGGAATTTTTGCTTCTAACTTTTTAAGTATTGAATTTAGAAGAATGTGAAATACAATATATATGGTTATGTGTATTCTCCACCTAAAATATACACGGAACACTTAACTTGCGATGTCCTGTGACTATATTAAGTTGGTAGTATTGGATGATTCCGACGTCATCAAAATGACATGCATCGGGTTATTGTTTTGAATAAAGTATACTTACCTAGAGACTCTTCTACGTTAAGCCCATAAATTAAACGAGCTCGGACGTACGTTCAACGACCACTTTTATACTTTCTCTTCAGTTCGACCATTTAATCCATGGAAATGTTAATAAAACCTCTGCCCGTCGATCTCGCCCCCGCAATAAACGTTCCGGGGGTGGGTTTATTAAAAGTTCATCCGCCGAGGGTAATTTGTCATCGGGAGCGATAAGACGTGGAATGTTGGCGAATTCAAATTCGGATCTCGCGCGCCCCCCTAATAATCTCGCGGAAACGGAAACGAGGCGAACCTCTCGTTTATTTACAGTGTAATTTGTGGGGAATTTCACGGCACGGCAGATATGTAAAATACGCGGGGAATTAACGGGCGAGAATTTAAAGGGCGCAAGAGGGATAGCGTGATGCGACGCTACTCCGTACTTCATTAGATTCTCGTTTCGTAGAAATAACCAAAAACGAATGGACAAATTTCGTATAAGTTTGTAACGTAGTCGATTTTTGAGAGTCGAGGGTAGACCACCCACCGTGCAGTTAATCGCGAAATCAAACCTATCTCAAATAGATGACGGCCGATAAGGCAACGTTCAATCTACCATCGCTTAAACATCCAGACTAAATTTAGATAAGGCAACCTCCCCCCTCAAATGGTCCTGTACCTGAGTTAATCCGAGGACAGAACCAATACTTGTCTGTGACAAGCCGTACGTTATCCGTATTTTTCCGTTGCGTCTGGTATCCGTTTCCGTTCTACCGACCGATAAATGTAATTGTGAACGTTACCGATCGTTAGTTTTAAACCGACCGAATTATTCGTTATTTGTTACGTAATCGTCCGATTGTGAACGTACTACCGACCGATAAATGTAATTGTGAACGTTACCGACCGTTAGATTTAGACCGTCCGATTATGAACGTACCACCGACCGAATCCTAGTCACAACTTACCCAAACGCAAATTACTACATCTAAAGTTTGTTTTTAAATTGTCTCACTCACGTCCATGTGAAGTTCGGTTTCTCCGACGTTTTCGACAGCCCAATCCAGACGTTATCTGCGATATCCAACTCCTTCAGGTAAGCCCGGATCGCGTCGTACTGGGACGTCGTATCGGCTGGAACAAAATATTTTACTTGTGTTACATGGAATAACTCTTAAAACGTCTTGTTTGATGACATGTGTTTGTATATTAGAAGGTCGTGATTATGATAAAACAGTTAGTTTCGCGACGATAAGACGAATAGTTACGGAGGCTCGGGCGATTAACCACTTTACAAAATTTAAAATCTAGTTTAAAAGAAGCTCATATCTATTCCTCTAAGAAATTTACTTCACTATTCTTCAAGGATTTGAGTATATTGAAGCCCCATGTACTATTTCAGATTCTGTTTCCCGATGACCTGGATCTCTTGCATCTCGTAAACCTTCCCCCTTTACGCGGATCCCCTCCCGTTTTATCTCGAAAGTGGGGTACTGGTCCGAGGAAGCAACCCCCATACCCGGCTCGTATCTCGGAAATATTCAACCCCCGAGGGGAGCGATAAATAAAACCGCGAGCTCCGGAGGGGTAGATAAGGGACACGTGTATTCGGGGGGTTGGTTTAGGTGAACTTGTTTAGTACACCCTGTTGTTTGCATTTGTAGGGCATTCATTACCTTAAGATAAGTGACTGTGAGTGTCCTCCGAAACAGATAACTAAACGTGTAGAGTTGTAAGTACACTCTTTTCAAAACAAATCCCGATGCACGTCATTTTGATGACGTCAGAATCATCCAATACTACCAACTTAATATAGTCCCAGCACATCGCAATTTATGTGTTCCGTGTATATTTTAGGTTGGCAATATATGTGGTTATGTATATTGGTGAATCTAATTACGAATTATTTGAAACTTCAATAAAACAATATTGGCATTTATGAGGATTATAATGAGCTCCACTTAAACTGACACGACGTGTAAAATAACTCGTTAAATTTGATTGAATTCCTTCAATTTTCTTGATACGTGTGTAAGTAGAATAACAAACGCGGTGCTGCGACATTAGTTCACATTTCTGCCACCGCGTCTCGTTGAGAGCGTCACTAGTGAACTACACTCTTTTCAAAACAGATCCCGATGCACGTCATTTTGATGACGTCAGACACTTCCAATACTACCAACTTAATATATCGCACATCGCAATTTATGTGTTCCGTGTATATTGCCAACCTAAAATATACACGGAACACATAAATTGCGTTGTGTTGGGACTATATTAAATTAGTAGTATTGGATGATTCTGACGTCATCAAAATGACGTGCATCGGGATTTGTTTTGAAAAGAGTGTAGCGATATAGTATCTCGTTACTGCACAGTGGTATCTCCCGCCGAGTTTCCTCATTCTCTCCATGTTACTCAAATATACGCCATTATACATTTGAAGTGGAGCGGAGTGCTACACGCGACCTGTTTCCACCTCTTTTTAATTAAAAAAAAATCTACCTCCGCTGAATTTCTCCTTTTGTTTCATTTTTGTTCTCGCCCTGGATATATTTCGCCCGATTGCTACGTGTTAATTACGAGTCTTTTCGAGAGGACGAGTGGAAATAACCCTGGAAAGTAGAGCGACGCTCGTAGAGAAAAAAGAAATTGAGAAGGTACAGTCCTGGAATACGGAAATGACGCACAATCATCATCGTTTATTAAAGTGGTATCGATTACAAGGCGTGTGTCGCGTATCAATAATTTAACGTCTGGAGAGGGTTGGAATCCCATTGAAACCATACGAAGTTTATTAAATGAGAAAGGTGGTTCCAGAGATATAACTTCCTGGAATTCTATCAAAATCTAAAATCTAAAATAAATTTTAGTGGCTTCCAGAAATAATTTGGGAAAGTACAAAAAGTCTAGAAAATTTTGGAAAATCACCAGAAATATTCCAGTACCTATCTTGAAATTCTATAATAAATCATAAATACGCATATACTCTATTCAAAACAAATCCCAATGCACGTCATTTTGATGACGTCAGAATCATCCAATACTACCAACTTAATATAGTCACAGGACATCGCAATTTATGTGTTCCGTGTATATTCTCAACCTAAAATATACACGGAACACATAAATTGCGATGTCCTGTGACTATATTAAGTTGGTAGTATTGAATATTTGGTGATGTCATCAAAATGACGTGCATCGAGACTTGTTATGAATAGAGTATACATATTTTCACATTTAATACCAATTGAACCAGGTTTTACCTTACACCCACCAGGAACTCTCCCGGAATTCAAATCAATCTCTATGCACGTCCGTATCGACTTCATATTAAGTTTCCCGGAGTTTTCCTGTTTTCTTCACCCCCCCACCCCCCGTCGACGAACAAATATTTGCCATATCGTACGCAATACATCATATCTGCGCTTCTGGAATGGAAGAAATAACAGAAGAGAAGAAAAAAGAGACCGGGAATATTTTGTTCGAAATGGCTCCATAAATTACCGAAGGAAGAGGGAGAGAGAGAAAAAGGGGAGACTTCCAGACTTCTGGAATGCTTAATGTTTCTCCCGTTTTCTTCCCGCTTTTTTTTCGGGACTCGGAAAGGCGCACCGGGTAATAATTATGAAATATGTAGGGTAATAATGGCCCGGTTCTCGGATGTATCGCTTTCTCGGGGAGTTAATTGTTTTCCACGTGAAAAACAGTAGGCTTTCTCATTGGCCGGCCACGGAGGTCCCAAATATTGGATTCCGATCGGGGAGCTTCGAGCAAGGGGACGTCTTTTAGACAGACATTTTGGAAACATAATTGGGTTGGTTCTTACAACCAAATTCATGTTTTGTAAAAATGTATTTCATATCTACGTTTATTTCACTTTGTTTCAACTGTCCTGTCCTTCAAATTTAATATTTAAAAATAATTTGGGCGAAATATGCGTTTTCATATTTTTGATACATCACGCATATTATATTTCAACATTATTTTTCAGCATAGTGTAACGCGAAACGCAGGGCGTCTCTTATCTTACGAAAGCGACGCAGTTTAAAGAGAGAAGGCCGCTCCGCTTAATTGGGCCATAAAAACCTTCCCGAACGTTCCGGAAACGTTTTATTACAGGATGAATGATCTATTCCTTTCGAGAACAAACAGAATATACCAGAAGGTTCCCGAATACATTATTGAAGACATATAAACACGGGCTTGCGATCAGAGAGACAGATTAGACGAGAAGCCGCGTGAGTAAACTGTGCGATTAACGGACAAGTGAAATTGTATAAATAAATTAGCAGTTAAGAGTGTGATATAAATGAATTAGTTAGGAAATAGCCCAGATAAATTAAGTAGTGTTAAGACAGTGTGTAAATAAATTAGAATAAACGTTACGATACATCATGCATATTATATTTCAACATTATCATCATTCAGCATATGTACTGCGTATCTCAACTCCTGTCGCTGCCACGAGTAAATCCAGAATCGCCACTATACCCCAATTCCCTATTTACCCTACCGGGAATAAACAAAACTTCCCGGGAGGTCCTTGTTCCCCTTTCCCGCGTAATTCGTTCGGGTTTCCGGAGAATCTTCGAATCGGACGAGCTTACACGGGATGAAATCGAGTTTCGATATAACGTTAGTTATATACGGGGAGAATCCGGACGGATGATTTACATACTACACGTAGAGGGGGTTCCCGAGGGAAGCGGTGCGGTCGATCCGCTTTTTTCCCCTCGTCGTCGGTCTATCGTGATTGCGGGTCGAGATGCGAACGGGATAGATGAGTTGGGATCCTGGACTCGATCCAGGATCTTACACTGAGAACTATTTCAGTAAGTGTGTATTTATGACTTAAGTCACATAAGTAATAGTCCAGTAGAATTAGATGAAAAAGGCTTAAAAGGTATTCAGAACAGGTTGGCATGTGGAAAAATGTTTTGTATTGGTCACAAGCAATGGCTCTTTGAAGGGGATCCCATTTTGAAACGTGGCGTTATTTTTTAAACAATGTTTATATATGCAAAAATAGGTAAAAATTGAGTTTTTTGCTATCTTTAAGGCAATTTTAGATAGAGGATTTAAATTTTTACCATTTATGACCTGTTGAAAAACGGTTATTTTCAGACAAGGTAGATTAAATTTGGTTGATAATTTGTTTAAATAATTACAAAAAAGTCTCAAAATTTTGCAAATTTTGTAATATTTTTAATTTCGTGAAAAAAGCACGTAGAAGCTTGAAACTTTCAGATTTTGTGTCTTTTAGTATCCTTAACTTACCGTAATTTTTTTTCCAAAAATATTAATTTGTTCGTGAAAAAAAAACACTTTTTTAAAAAAAAAAAGGTGTTAAATGTAAAATTCAATTTAAACCTTTTTTCGTCAGCCTAGAGGGTTCATCCGCGACTCAGTTTCTCCATCCAGAGTTACAATTTCAATATTGAAATTGAAGGTATTCAATTTTCACCCTTTTCACCTTCAAAATGGAAGGAATTGGAAATAAATCACAATAACTTCTCATAAGTACGTCGAAGTACGTGTTTGATCCTTGCCCCCTCGCGTTTCCAACGTACTTTCGAGCATATCACATGACGTTCATGTATCAGAAAGCTTCCCGAAGGTTCTTAAACAGGAGCCCACTCCTAAGAACAGCCCTTAATACCTTCCTTTAGTGGATGTTTCCCTGACGAATCAACCTATCTTTCTTGACGAATTGGGTTATGGTTGGGAGGATCTCCTGACGAATTTAGAAAGAAGTTTTACCTGGGGTCGATAAACTGACGAATTGGCGCCTGTAATGGATGTCCTTAGCGCAACAAATATAACAACTGAGGTTCAATAAACATATTTAAGGGTCAATCGTTCAGGTTTAAAATTCTGAGATCAACCAGTCTCGAGTTAGTCCCGGTTAGGTTCGACGTCCAACCCCATAAACTCTCTCCCCTCTCTCTCGCGTCATAACATCCCCCATAACACCCTCGTAAAACGATCTACCGGTTTTTTCCCCGCGTTAACCAATTTCAGCCCTTAACGGTTATTAATCCGACGGCGTAAAAATCCTGGCTGCGTTCCCCTACTTCCGGTGAGTTACCGCCCCAATAAATAATTTCGTCATGACCGCAACTCCCCGTTTTAACCCCGCGAGCCACAATAAATTATTGGAGGAGTCTCTAAGTCCCGCGGGCGAAACTAAAAGGTATCGATCCGGGAAGAGGGGGGATGGGATCGCCACTTACCCTTCGTACACGTAGCGTACACTCGCACACCCTTCCTTGGGGGTGTTTTTCGGGAATTCGAGGGAATAGTCTGGAGCGGGAGATATGATTGTCTGGAAAGTTTTTCGGGAGTTTTATGCTATGTTGCTGATGTGCAAAACGGTTGGCGGTTCAGTTACACTTCGCTAAGGAGTTCTGGAGTTTTTTTTTCAGTTTTCATCCTGGAATTTTCACGTTTGATTGGAGTTTCTTACCTTCGATAGAAACAAAATTGGTGTATGTAATGTACGCAGTGTACCATAGCTACCTTGCTACCTGACCTTGCCAGGGCGTTCGTATATCACGTGATAAGACGGTTTAGCCAAGTTATTGCAAAATAATGCAACGTTACTTAAAAACTGTTAAAACAGCATTGACCTGTCACATCCATTCAAAGTAACAGTAGCTAAAAGGGTCAGTATTCGCACAAAATTTAAGTTAAAAGCACTGTCACGAGCCAAACCGTAGTTAGGCAACTTATGGAACCTCTCACTAAGTTTAGACAAATTTCCGTAAGATGGCAATAGATATAATCCACCAACATGTGTTTGTTCTACAGGCCGAAACATAAAGTTGCCTGAGAAGAGCAGTGAGTTCGTACCAACCGAGACTTAGAATGGTAAGGACTCCACCCTCTTCTACGGTGTACTTGAGTTAAACAATGCAAGGTTACTTAAAAACTGTTAAAACAGCATTAACTTGTCACATTAATTCAAAGTAACAATTGTAGCTAAATGGGGTCGGTATTCGCACAAAATTTAAGTTAATAACACTGTCACGAGGCAAACCGTGGTTAGGCAACTCAACCTACTATCTCATAATAAACTTAGGGAATCTCTCACTAAGTTTAGGCAAATTTCCGTAAGATGGCAAAAGATATAATTGGCCAAAAGGTGTTTGTCCTACAGACCGAAATATAAAGTTGCCTGCGAAGAGCAGTGAGTTCGTACCAACCGAGACCTCGAATGGTAAGAACTGCACCCTCTTCTACGGTTTACTTAAGTTAAACAATGCAACGTTACTTAACTGTTAAAACAGCATATTGACTTGTCACATCCTTTCAAAGTAACAATTGTAGCTAAAAGGGTCGGTATTCGCACAAAATTTCAGTTAACAACACTGTCACGAGGCAAACCGTGGTTAGGCAACTCTACCTACTATCTCATAATAAACTTAGGCAACCTCTCACTAAGTTTAGACAAATTTCCGTAAGATGGCAATAGATATAATTCGCCAACACTGGGTTGTTCTATAGGTCGAAATATAAGTTGCCAGAGAAGAGCAGTGAGTTCGTACCAACCGAGACCTCGAATGGTAAGAACTCACCATCTTCTACGATGTACTTGAGATAATGGTAATACCGTAAAAATATTAAACACCGAATTATTACCGCTTCCGAATCAACTAACTAACTTGATTAATTTACACAAATAGCGTCTTGCCTGAAAAATACTTAGCGTAATTTTATATTTTTCGTCTTGAAGCACTTAGAATACCTTAGCATTTTCCACCTTTTCAATAGTTAGGGTAAATTTACATTTTTACCTTTTTAATACTTCGAATACTTAATCGTTTCTTATAGACAATTTCGTAGTGGAATTAATTGCAATTAGCTCGAAATCTCACACCGAATGAAATCACAACCCTCCCCTCCCCTCCCCTCATAGCCGAATTACCAATTAACCGGGATCGATCCCCGGCCTCCCAATTAACCTCTCCCGCCCGGCTATCCCGACTAAATAATTCTGATCTACGCCGAGTACATTATCGACGATCGGGTTTTAGTTAGCGGCAGTTTTGCGGCTCCGGACTAATTATTGCAACCGGCCCGGGAACGAGACTGGGAACAGTCTCCCGAGGGAGAGAGTGCTCGATCCCGTGGGACGAGAAACGGGTAAATAATACAGCGGTGGAAAATTACGTGGATTTTTCGTTATTCTGTTGAATTCTTGTATTGTCCGGAATGTTCTCGGTAATTTTCTGACTTTTCTGTCTCAAAAAACATTTTAATTTCGAAATTCCCGCACATTTCTGTTTAAGGATTACAGGTTTCTTTTTACCAATCTAGCATTTACCGCGGATTTTTACCAATTTCGTTATATGGGAGTCAACCATCTATAACTATATGGGTAATCTGTGGGCGTAACGTTACATATTTTCTGGGATGTGATTTATAAGACGTTCATCACAAAGTAGTTTGAATTCTTCTCTCAACATCTCTGACCAGTTACTTACCTTCCCCATTAGGATCTCTTTAAGGATTTTATATTTGGACCCTCTTAAAATATGTCCCAAGTACCTACGCTACCTTTCTTTTCTTGATCTTCTTCGTCTTGCGGTGCCTATCCTGTGTTGATGTTGGCTATCACATTGGTTCCAATAATCTGTTGACTACTGATCTTAAAAGGTTGTTGGAGCTCATCCCCACCCATTTCCTGAGGTTTCTGGCCCTCTTCTTCCCTTTATATTATCCTGCAGTCTCCTGTTGGAGAAGACGATACTTTCCATTGCTCATGACATGCCCAAAGTATTCCAGTTTCCTTCTTTCAATGGTGTTTCCTTATCTTTATGCATTCGCTCTCAAGGGCTTGTTGGAATATCCTTTCTATACTCTTTTCAAGACAAACCCCGATGCACGTCATTTTGATGACGTCAGAATACTTCCAATACTACCAACTTAATATAGTCTCAGCACATCGCAACTTATGTGTTCCGTGTCAAAATATACAAGGAATACATAAATTGTGATGTGCTGGGACCATAGAGCTAAAAGAGAGAGGAGAGGGGTTAATAAATTTTGTAGACGGAACCGGCCATATTGAGAAGCCACTTTTCGAACGCGTGTTTTGTTATTGCTGAATTGTCAATTGTGGTATCTTCAAACAGATTGTCGTTTTTTGTTATAATACTCGAATAAATTTTTATTTAGTGACACGTTTGATTATTTTTCGGTTTTGGTTTTGGTTAAGTGTTATTTCAAGATATGGTTTCGTGTTGCTTTTGGCGAATTTCCCACAAATCGAGGAAAACTGGAGTTCTCCTTTTCATCGGTAGGTATATAATAAATCTTTGAGGTTGTTAATGTATTTGAAATGCTACGCCACTGGAGAGAAAGATTTCTTACAGGAAGTCGGCCATATGCAGAAGCCACTTTGGTCTATTTGTTTGAACCACATCTGTTACCTCCTCTCTCTTGTATCTCTATGGCTGGGACTATATTAAGTTGGTAGTATTGGATGATTCTGACGTCATCAAACATCCAGTACTACCAACTTAATGTAGTCCCAGAACATCGCAATTTATGTGTTCCGTGTATATTTTAGGTTAAGGTTTAGGTATAACGTGTGGTTAAGTTTGGGTTTAGCTTCTTGGTTCCACTATGGGTTGTACCACGCCATTTGATAGTATATAAAATGGATGTGAAGCAAAGGGGGTGGCCCATGTGACGCCAAGGATTCCCAAAAATGAGATCCCAGATTATCTCCTTCTGCCGCGATATTTATAAAACGTATTAATCCGGTTGTCTCGTGGAAAATTATTTTCCCTGCGCGATAGCATCACGGGCGATATCGATTGAAACGAATATTTGTCGAAAACGGGACGTGGAGGGAGCGACCTTGTTTTCCGGCCTTATTTATTTACTAAATAATTCCTAACGAGGGAAATTAGAAACGAATTTGGAACTTCCCAACGCTGGAAACGGGGGAAAATTCGCCCTATCAAAACTGTGGAGGATTAACTAGAATCTCAACTTTGCTAATTAGTGCAGTGGACTCGAATTTTATTCGACCGTAGGAAGATCGGCCTTTCGGGTACAGTAATTAGAAGTTGATGTGATTAAGATGGAAAACATTCTGCAGCGACGGAAAAGTTTTAGCTATTTTACAAATAGGTCAAGGTTTTTTCAAAAAAGTAATACTTCTTAGTGAGCATATTTGGACATTTTCACAAATATCTTAAGAATATTTCAGTTTTTAAAAAATTATTTTGCTCTTAGGGATATATAAAATCAGTAAATCAGAAAACATTGTAACGTTACTCCAGACCCACGCGTGCGAGCGATAGCGAGAGCGAGAGCGAGAACATGAGACAGAGATCGAGCTTAGCGTTTGCCTTGCGACGCATCTATCTCTCTTCCACTACAGCGTACGAGTGAAAGAGAGGCAAGCACCACACAACCAATGTGAGCATGTCGGCGGCGACGGCGACAGCACACAGCTGGACGTTAGCGGTATTGCCGACTATTATTTATAAAGTTATCTGAATATTTACTGTGCATACCATTACTTATTACTATTACAATAAGAACTGCGGCAACAAGGTTTTTAATTCTTGCATTCTAAGAGTTTGATTAGCCATATAATCTTATACAGTATTTGTTCTTGCATCGGTCAACACCATTTCACTGCAGTGAAGTAATGAAGACATTAGATAGCTTGTAAAATTTTTCTTCAACTCGTGAGTTATAGCTCAGTAACTTTTAGCTCTTATAGTTATAACCACTTACGTCTTGAATTCTCGATGAGTTACGAACCTTATTCCCTTGAACCTGACTCGCTATTACTACATTGTTCATCCTCGAACATTAACGTCATTTTGGCACAATTACCCGTGAATTACAACCATTACCAACGTCCCTATAATTTTTCCTCGCCAGCAAAAAATAATTAATACATCGCGTAATTAGAACAATAGGGTGGGGGGGGGGGCACTCGATATCCCGTTCGCGGGTGATTAATCGCCACTCCGGCCGTAATTAATCGGGAAGCGCGCGAGAGCGAAAAAATTCCCGTCGCCGAATTTTCCGGGATCGGGAAATTAATTGTGGAAGAACCCTTTTTCCTCTCTCCCGTGGAAAAATCGCACGAGCTCCACTAATACAGACGGTAAGAGGAGAGGAGAAACGGTCATTAATCACTTCGAGCCGGGGGAGCCGAGATTCGCACCTCCTCCTCCTCCTCCTCCTCCTCCACTATCTCCGTTGAATAATAACGGTTTTATTACGTGGGAAATAATCGGTGCAGATAAAGGGGACCGTCCGTCTTCCACTCGAGGCTGTGTAGCTGTAGCCTGTCGAGCTACAGCAATGGGAATAAGTGCTATTAATTCGTTTTAATTAATTAAGGAAAGTTTCAGGGAGGGAGGAGGAGAGTAATTAACGGGACCGCTAATGAACTATCATTGTAGTTGAGCGAGAACTCGAGATTAGGTAATCGAAAATATGGGCAAAGTACAGTCAAAAAGCCCCGATAAGGAGTGAGTACCTAGAGCACAAAGACGTCTTTAATACGTCTGATAGACATCACCGTTAGGCATTTGCGACATCTCAAAGATGTGTCCTGTGACGTCCGAAGAACGTCATTAAAGCGTCCATTTTATGTCTATTTCACGTTATTTGTCACAAAACGGTACGTCTCAAAAATGCCTTCAAGGCATTAAAAAATCAACTTTGCGACGTCCATTTTTCGTCTTTAAGACGTCATACGGACGCCTTCCTTAAGTCTGTAAGACGTCTTAAAGATCTCCTATAATTTCTTAGGAACGTCATTAAAGTGTCCATTTTATGTCCATGTCATGTTATTTGTTACAAAACGGTACGTCTCAAAGATGCCTTCAAGGCATTAAAAAGACAACTTTTCGACGTCCATTTTTCGTCTTTAAGACGTCATAAGGACGCCTTCTTCACGTCTATAAGACGTCTTAAAGATGCCTCCTAATTTCTTAGGAACGTCTTTAAAATGTTCATTTTACGTCTATTTCACGTTATTTGTCACAAAACGGTACGTCTCAAAGATGCCTACAAAGCATTAAAAAGACAACTTTGCGACGTCCATTTTTCGTCTTCAAGACGTCATAAGGGCGCCTTCCTCAAGTCTGTAAGACGTCTTAAAGATGCCCCCTAATTTCTTAGGAACGTCTTTAAAATGTTCATTTTACATCTATTTCACGTTATTTGTCACAAAACGGTACGTCTCAAAGATGCCTTCAAGGCATTAAAAAGACAACTTTACGACGTTAATTTTTCGTCTTTAAGACGTCATAAGGGGAACTTCCTCAAGTCTGTAAGACGTCTTAAAGATGCCCCCTAATTTCTTAGGAACGTCTTTAAAATGTTCATTTTATGACTATTTCACGTTATTTGTCACAAAACGGTACGTCTTAAAGATGCCTTCAAGGCATTAAAAAGAGAACTTTACGACGTCCATTTTTCGTCTTCAAGACGTCATTAGGACGCCTTCTTCACGTCTATAAGACGTCTTAAAGATGCCTCCTAATTTCTTAGGAACGTCTTTAAAATGTTCATTTTATGTCTATTTCACGTTATTTGTCACAAAACGGTACGTCTCAAAGATGCCTTCAAGGCATTAAAAAGACAACTTTACGACGTTCATTTTTCGTCTTTAACGTCATAAGGACGCCTTCCTCACGTCTATAAGACGTCTTAAAGATGCCTCCTAATTTCTTAGGAACGTCTTTAAAACGTTCATTTTACGTCTATTTCACGTTATTTGTCACAAAACGGTACGTCTCAAAGATGACTTTAAGGCATTAAAAAGACAACTTTGCGACGTCCATTTTTCGTCTTCAAGACGTCATAAGGGCGCCTTCCTCAAGTCTGTAAGACGTCTTAAAGATCACCTATAATTTCTTAGGAACGTCATTAAAATGTCCATTTTATGTCCATGTCATGTTATTTGTTACAAAACGGTACGTCTCAAAGATGCCTTCAAGGCATTAAAAAGACAACTTTTCGACGTCCATTTTTCGTCTTTAAGACGTCATAAGGACGCCTTCTTCAAGTCTATAAGACGTCTTAAAGATGCCTCCTAATTTCTTAGGAACGTCTTTAAAATATTCATTTTACGTCTATTTCACGTTATTTGTCACAAAACGGTACGTCTCAAAGATGCCTTCAAAGCATTAAAAAGACAACTTTGCGACGTCCATTTTTCGTCTTCAAGACGTCATAAGGGCGCCTTCCTCAAGTCTGTAAGACGTCTTAAAGATGCCCCCTAATTTCTTAGGAACGTCTTTAAAATGTTCATTTTACATCTATTTCACGTTATTTGTCACAAAACGGTACGTCTCAAAGATGCCTTCAAGGCATTAAAAAGACAACTTTACGACGTTAATTTTTCGTCTTTAAGACGTCATAAGGGGAACTTCCTCAAGTCTAAGACGTCTTAAAGATGCCCCCTAATTTCTTAGGAACGTCTTTAAAATGTTCATTTTACGTCTATTTCACGTTATTTGTCACAAAACGTTACGTCTCAAAGATGCCTTCAAGGCATTAAAAAGACAACTTTGCGACGTCTATTTTTCGTCTTTAAGACGTCATAAGGACGCCTTCTTCACGTCTCTAAGACGTCTTAAAGATGCCTCCTAATTTCTTAGAAAGGTCTTTAAAATGTTCATTTTATGTCTATTTCACGTTATTTGTCACAAAACGGTACGTCTTAAAGATGCCTTCAAGGCATTAAAAAGACAACTTTACGACGTCCATTTTTCGTCTTCAAGACGTCATTAGGACGCCTTCTTCACGTCTATAAGACGTCTTAAAGATGCCTCCTAATTTCTTAGGAACGTCTTTAAAATGTTCATTTTACGTCTATTTCACGTTATTTGTCACAAAACGGTACGTCTTAAAGATGCCTTCAAGGCATTAAAAAGACAACTTTACGACGTCCATTTTTCGTCTTCAAGACGTCATTAGGACGCCTTCTTCACGTCTATAAGACGTCTTAAAGATGCCTCCTAATTTCTTAGGAACGTCTTTAAAATGTTCATTTTATGTCTATTTCACGTTATTTGTCACAAAACGGTACGTCTCAAAGATGCCTTCAAGGCATTAAAAAGACAACTTTACGACGTTCATATTTCGTCTTTAAGACGTCATAAGAACGCCTTCTTCACGTCTGTAAAACGTCTTAAAAATATCCTCTAATTTCTTAGTGACGTCTTTAAAATGTTCATTTTATGTCCATTTCATGTTATTTGCTACAAAACAGTACGTCTCAATGATGCCTTCAAGGCATTAAAAAGATGCCCGAAAATCCGTAATGACGCCCAAGAGACGTCTGTTTTAAGACATTTTTTATACAAAACTACGCCTTTAAGACGTCTCTAATACGGCAGGCATAAAGAGGGTCAGGCATGAAAGCGATATATATAGTCCACTTCTGGCATAAAAAAGAGCAGGCATAAAATTGACGTAAATTAGACGTCATTAAGACGTCGGTCTGTTAGTATCTTATGGACATCCAAAAATGGACGTCCTAATGAGGTCCACTTCAGGCATAAAGAAGACAAGGCATGAGATCTACATAAACTGGAACTCATTAAGATTTGCGCCTCTTAGAGGCATCCGAAAATAGACGTCCTACAGACGTCCACTTCAGGGATAAAAAGGTCGGGCTAAAATTCGACGTAAATTAGACTTCTTTAGGACGTCCGGCCTTGGACGTCTTAGAGACTTCCGGATATGGACGTCTTATAGATGTACTTTTTATGTCTTAAGGCGTCCAGGCATAAAAAAGGCTTAAAATGGATGTCTTTAAGACGTTATATGCTGTCTGGGTAATAGGAACATGCAAAATATAAACGTAGTGAAAAGACTACTATAACTCACAGTTCAGTGGATCAAGAACCACTCTATCTGTTCTCGTAGATATGAAATTCGCAATTCAATCTGTAGAGGAAAAGAGGCGAATGACGCAAAATCAATAAACGACGAACTGATACTAGAAACGTCTGCACAAATCGATATTACCAACGGACCAACTTCCGTCCCTCGAACTTCTCCAACTCTCACATTAGACGACGTAATGAACCTCCCATATGCAAATGGAAGTGAAATCGTAAAGTTGGTCCCATACCTCATCCTCCTCTTCCTCTCCCGATCCGTTCACACCCTCTCCCGGGAGAGGAGGGAATAGTTTCTGGAGAGTTTCGGTTCTGGCAACTTTTAATTGCTTCCAACGTTTTCTCCTTTATTGGGACGCGCTCGGAGGTTAATAGGTGAGCTTCGGAGTTGAGGAGTCGTTGGTAAAACTCTTATCGACGGGTCGATCTATCAACTCCACAGCGAAAAAAAAAATATTAATTAGAAGGACAAAGGGGAGAACAGCAAAGTTGTATTGAATTTTATTGATTGATGGAAGTTTCTTTTTGAAGAGATATGGAACGGTATGTTGGAGTTGTTACCTTGTCATTTGCTGCCTGAATTTAGGTCGTTTTAAAGCCATGAAGTCGTTGCATGGCTGGTTGCCAACAAAGCCTTAAAATAATTAGGAATCTCACCTCCCCTCAAGATTCGCCATCGGATTGGATTTTCCTGCGGCCCTCGTAAAAATTTTAATTTTCCATCCCTAGTCGAGCCGTAAAAGAAAAGTAGGACCTTTTCGTCCTTGCACCGCGACATAAAAAACAACCCCTTGGACCTGAATTTATGGAATTTTTCCCGAATTTCCCCAACTCCTCAAGACTTCTCCCGTCGGGAAGTGAAACATCACCGCCCGCCTCTTACTTTTCCCACGGAATTTATTCCTGTGTGTTGTGCTCACATACACTTTCACGCTTGATGAGGCCCGGAAAGTCCCGAGGCGGGAATTTCACGCTTGAATCTCCGAACGGATTTTCTGGGCGGGGCGAAACTTTCGTTCGTCGTCGAGAAAGTTAATTAATCCTGGAATTTCTAGAATTTTCCGGGATGGGAGGTTTTTCGCTTTCGATTAATCTCCATCCTATCGAGAACCGCTTTAGCTTCGAGAAAGTCGGGAAAGTTGGAAAGTCAAGCGAGTGGGTGGGTAATTTTCGAAGTGACTTTCGAAAAAAATGTCTAAATTGACGATGAGCATATCTTTCATATTTTATTATAAGAACCTGATAGTAGGGTAAATCTTTAAAGATAAGATTAAGATAAGAAAATCTTAAGAAAACTTTATTCTAACCGATTTTAATACGAAGCCCATTGGGAGGTCTAAATAGGGTATAAAGTCTAAATACCAAGTTTCAACCCTTTGCGTCTATAAATTTTCGAGAAAAAAAATACCGAAAAAATTCGTAACCCACCGATTAAACCGCGAATTTTCCGACTTTCCCGAATTTCAATCGCGAATTTTCCGACCTCCCCATTTCACTAAGACTCCTAACGACCCATCACAAGTGCCACTGATTAAAAATACGAATTTTCCCACCTCCGCAAGTCAAGATCAAGGTGAAGAAACTACTAATAAATGCAATACTAATATTGCAGAAGTGGAATTGTTAGTACTTAAGAGGGTAAGTTTGGGAATAGTGGTCCTATTTTATGTACTCACGTTTTTAAATTTCTACAGAATAATAGAAGGTACGAATTCAGGCAAACCAGTGTCAATATTTTTTACCATTTGAGAAGTTCAATATTTAATATATTAATATATTAACATCATTTTGATGACGTCATCAAACATCTAATACTACCAACTTAACATAGTCCCAGGACATCGCAATTTAAGTGTTCCGTGTATATTTTAGGTTAAGAATACACATAACTATATATATATTGTCAACCTAAAATATACACGGAACACATAAATTGCGATGTCCTGGGACTATATTAAGTTGGTAGTATTGGATGATTCTGACGTCATCAAAATGACGTGCACCGGGATTTGTTTTGAATAGAGTATATCTCAACATATTGTAATCAAAATTTAGCAAGAGGTACCTACTCAAAAAATTGTTTGCGAATGGAATTTCTTATGACAAACATTTGAGTAGTTTTTGAGTCAAATTTCCCTCAAAATTTTTCACCGTGTACGTTCATCAAAGAAATCCAATTAAGGACGTCACTAAAGTAAACACCTAACCTCAACGTAAAACCGCCAGGAGTAAATTCTCAAGAAAACCCTCCGATATCTGGAAATCCAATACTCCGCCCGAATAGGCCGCGACGGAATCCGATCCGGGAAAAGCAATTTCCCTGCATAAGAGAGAGAGAGCTCCCCCGTCAGATAAATCGGACCGGATTTTCCGCGAGACGTAAAAATATTCCGACGAGGAAACGTAGCACGGATATTTCCCGGTTAGAGCGAGAGGGGTAAAAGCGCTTTTCCGCTTACGTGGTTTCCACTTACCGGTCACGAGGTAGGCGTGATGGAACTGACAGACGGCGTCCGCCTCGTACCAGGAAATGCGGTCACGGAAGTAGCGGTAGAACACCGGAAATCCCTCCTCGGGCAGCATCCACGTGTTGCTGATGTTCACCTGGAATGTTACGAAACAGAGGGGAGGTTTCAGTCCCGCGGGAAGAGCACTGAAATTTCGTTCATTATTTAGTACAGAAGTTACCTGTCTGCAAGGGAAGAGATGGAACGTCGAATTTTCCCTTCGACGAGTTTTCCCCTGCAAACGATAATTCTGGTCTACCAATGAACAAAGGAAACAATACAATTCTTTTACAAATTTACTCCTTTTCCATGAAAAATTTACTGAAAAAAGGTAATAGATCAAATCGTCCTTTGGGCGATTTTAATTTCTCTTCCTAATTTTCCTAATTTTCCTAAGATTTCCTATTTTCTCTTCAGAAATTGAGAACCTGCGAAAAAAGATTGATGGTTTTCCCTGGCCAGTTTTGTTCTTGTTCCCATTGCAATTAGAAGGAAGCATGCCTAACAATTTTACACAGTTTTGAAAAAGGTCAACCGTAAATCAGGGAGAGGTATAAGAAGAAGGTACTAAAAGTATTTTCTAAGTTCTTCAAAATGATTATTTGGATAGTTGATTCATCATTAAGTGTAAGAAACTGTCTAAAAACTGTTTATAAGTTGTAACGTAGTCCAAAAGGAACACCCATCAAATTATCATAAAGTAAATGTAGAAAATAATTAATTCCCAATTTCCAAACTCTGCCTATTGATAGAAACATGTTCAAACATTGTTGACGCTAACGTCAACATTGTTTTAGGAAATTTTTAGGGTTAAGAAATTGTAATTTATTGCGAATTAATTCAGGGAGCCTCTGACATCATTTAATAAATTTTTGGCAATAAATTAGTATACCTTGTATGCTCACAACGACAGCGTGTTGTGGTCTTGCCCAACGTCACCCTAACCTATAAGCTCTCACGTTACACCCTGAGAGCACTACGAGATCTTCGAGACACGAGAACTTCTAACTTCAAGATCTTCAACCCCAGATCTGCACGTTACGCCCTCAGATCAACCCCGGAGAAGTACGTCACGCCCTCTCTCCAGACTTCAAGAACTTCAACTTCGAATCTGCACGTTACGCCCTCAGGTCACATCGGAGAGCACGGTACGCCCTCTCTCCATACTACTAGAACTTCAACTTCAAGAACTTCAAGAGATCACGTCACGCCCTGATCTTCAAACTACGAGTCAGCCTTACAACCTGGAGACTAGATTCATCTCCGCAGCCACCCAAGAGTAACGAAAGAGATTCTATAGAGTCCACTCCTTAGAGATCACTTCACACTTTCGTTCATGGTCCTTCGAGCCCTTCGAGTACAGCGATCCAAGAAGACTCCTGAAACTTCAACGCCAACACAAAGCGGGGAGTCAAGAAACGAAGAAAGCTCCCGAGTAAATCACAGAAACTTCACCAGGACACCGAATCTACAAATTCTACAAGTTCGATACGACGAACACACCGAGTCACTGCAGCCGGAAGAAAAACCGCCGTCGACTACAACTTCAAAACTTCACGAACTTCAACGCCAACACAAGCGGGAAGTCGAGAAACCAAGAAGGGTCCTAAGTAAGTCAAAGCCACTCCACCAGGACACCGAATCTACAATTCTATAAGTTCTAATCGACGGACACATCGAGTGACAGCCGAAGGAAAAACCGCCAGTGATTACTTCAAAACTTCAAGAACTTCAGCACAACGCCGGAAGTTGAGAAACCAAGAAGACTCCTGAGAAAGTCACAGTCACTTCACCAGGACTTCGAGTCTACAAGTTCGATACGACGAACACAGCGAATCACTGGAGCCGGAAGAAAAACCGCCAGTGATTACAACTTCAAAACTTCAAGAACTTCTATAAAGCGAGAAGCCAAGTGTCCTGAGTAAGTCACAGCCAGTTTTCCAGGGCTGTAAGTCGACAAGCCTACAACTTCAAGCAACAAAATGGAGCAAGCAATGTCCCATTTTAAATACAGCGAGAGGGAATTCCAAGGGGAGACTGATGCACTCCAAACAAAGAATCAAGAAACCTTGAAATGATAGGAGGCAGTTTAAATATTTTTTCCATGGAAAATAAAATGATATACTCAATTGGTAAAATTGGCAAAGGAAACACTCTGATCTATCTTTCATAAAGATATGGGAAGTGGCTTTCGACAGACATATTTTTTCCATTTTGTTACGGTTTGAACAAATGGAAAAACCATTTCAACCAAAACAGAAACATATCAACTTCATCCACGACAGTGATAGAGAACCAGGAAGGCAATTTTTGACCAGTTCCCCCCGTCTTCATTTGGTTAATGGGTGATGGTTTAAACAGTCTGAAATTGAAGGAATGGTTTGACCAAATGGGTAAAGGCAAAGGTGTTCTGTTCCAAGCAAAAAGAGAAGAGAACTTTCCCTTTCGCTTTTCCTTACTTTTCCTCCAGATAAATTAATCTTTCGTCCCGTCGAGTTCCCAACTTTATCTCATTACAACACTTGAAATTTTTTTTCAGAAAACCTAAATATCGAAGTACATAGTAAACTACCTCCTAATCCTAACCGATCTTAATACGAAGCCCATTGAGAGGTCTAAATAGGGTACAAAGTCTAAATACAAAGTTTCAACCCTGTGCTATTATCAATTTTCGAGAAAAACAGACCGAAAAAATTCGTAACCCAACGAATAAAACGCGAATTTTTCGACTTTCCCGAATTGCAATCGCGAATTTTCCGACCACCCCATTTCACTAAGACTCCTAACGACCCATCACAAGTGCCACTGATTAAAAATATGAATTTTCCTACCTCCGCAAGTCAAGATCAAGGTGAAGAAACTACTAATAAATGCAATACTTATATTGCAGAAGTGGAATTGTTAGTACTTAAGAGGGTAAGTTTGGTAATAGGGGTCCTATTTTATGTAGTCACGTTTTTAAATTTCTACAAAATAGTAGAAGGTAGGAATTCAGGCAAATTAGTGTCAATATAGATATAGATAAAGAAAGAGGAAAGCAATGTTTGACCAGTTCCCCTCGTCTTCATTTGGTTAATGGGTGATGGTTTAATAAAGTGTCTGAAATTGAAGGAATGATTTGACCAAATGAGTAAAGGCAAAGGTGTTCTGTTCCAAGCAAAAAGAGAAGAGAACTTTCCCTTTCGCTTTTCCTTACTTTTCCTCCAGATAAATTAATCTTTCGTCCCGTCGAGTTCCCAACTTTATCTCATTACAACACTTGAAAAAAAATTTCAGAAAACCTAATAATCGAAGTACATAGTAAACTACCTCCTTATCCTAACCGATCTTAATACGAAGCCCATTGAGAGGTCTAAATAGGGTACAAAGTCTAAATACAAAGTTTCAACCCTGTGCGATTATCAACTTTCGAGAAAAACAGACCGAAAAAATTCGTAGCCCAACGATTAAACCGCGAATTTTCCGACTTTCCCGAATTGCAATCGCGAATTTTCCGACCTCCCCATTTCACTAAGACTCCTAACGACCCATCACAAGTGCCACTGATTAAAAGTATGAATTTTCCTACCTCCGCAAACCAATATCAAGGTGAAGAAACTAATAAAGTCAATACTATTAGTGCAGACGAGGAATTGTTAATGCTTAAGAGGGTAAGTTTGGTAATAGGGGTACTATTTTATGTACTCACGTTTTTAAATTTCTACAAAATAGTAGAAGGTAGGAATTCAGGCAAATTAGTGTTAATATAGATATAGATAAAGAAAGAGGAAAGCAATGTTTGACCAGTTCCCCTCGTCTTCAATTCGTTAATGGTTGATGGTTTAATAAAGTGTCTGAAATTGAAGGAATGATTTGACCAAATGAGTAAAGTCAAAGGTGTTCTGTTCCAAGCAAAAAGAGAAGATAACTTTCCCTTTCGCTTTTCCTTATTTTCCCTCCAGATAAATTAATCTTTCGTCCCGTCGAGTTCCGAACTCTATCCCATCACAACACTTGAAAAGAACGACGCACGACCTCAAATCATTTCCCTGATTAATCTCCGTTCGGTCCAGAACTCGCCCTTTATTGCCGAAAATCTTCTATCGGAAATCCTAGAAAATTTCCCGAAAATAAATCACGGTCTTGTTGACATTCCCCACGCGAGCGTCCCCTTTGTCTACCCCCCGCTCCCCAACGGTTCCAGGAATGGGAAAAAATGTAGAAATTTCCTCCAGAATCGATCTCGGAAAAGCGCCCAAACAATTTTTTGATAGCGCGCGCACCCACACACACGGGAAACCTAATAAATCCCGTGGTGGGGAACGAATAAAAGAAGTAGAAAATAGAATCCGGGACGAGTCCGATCCCGCGGGACGTCGCTTTTATCACAGGATTTATTTAAGAGGGCAAATAATCATAATTTAATCGCGGCGGAGGATTAATGCTCGTCGAGGGTGCTTTCGGGACGACGACGGAGAAAAGGCGTCCCCCCCCCCCACCACTCCAGCTTCTTAATGAGGGGACAAAAACAGGTTCTCCGGGAATCAATTGTCGCGGGATAATTAGGGATGGGTCGATAAACGAGGGGAAGTGGGAGGGGTCGTAAGGGGCATTAACGAAATTGGTGAGAAATTAAGTGGGCGCCCTTTTCGCTTCTTGCTAAGTATTCCCCAAAAAAAAACATAAAGAATTTAATTGTGAATAATTTAGGGTTTAATTTATTAGAAATCAGAGAGCAGTTTTAGCTCAACTAATAATTACCAGAATTCGGAATTTTGGGCAAGCGAAGAAATAAATATATCTGGCCAAAGCGACTTTATAAAGTAATACTATATGAACAAGTTTCAAAGTTACAATCTCTAAATTAATCATCCATCACACTAAAGCGAGGCTCATTGTGAGAGATCATTCAGAATTTTAGAATATATTTGAAAACATTGCTTTTTCCAAAGTTTCAACTTGAATAATGAGGATTTTATTAAAGAAGATATAACAGAATTCTCAAAAGAGCTTCCTTTGAGAGACTTCCATGTACTGCCATGTGTGGAAAAGCAATGGTGAAGCATGCAGCAACAGACCATCCACGCTAGGTGACGAGGAAGAACAGTCGGAGCTACAGGAATGCTCCTTAGATGAGATCATAAGAATCAGCCAAATGAACCAGGACCATCTAGATCAGCTAATTAATCAGTTCGCAAGGGCAAAATGGTGACGGCTCGAAATACTTGAAGCATGGTTCCCTCCTAGCAGTTTTTGGATATTTCTGACATTTCAATTAATTTGTTCTTGAGATTTACTTGTAAAATAATTTTTTTCAATTTTACTAATTATTACTTCTTAGGCTAAGCAACGAGGGGGTTGTAGAGTGCATGGTGAGGGGATTTTTTTTGCTCCAGGAATTTGTTGGGGGTAGTTGGGACATAAACATACTAAAAGTCCCCGCCCCTAGCCCGTCCGCTTCAGGGGGGCGGGATGGGGATAAAACGTCCCCTGTTTTGATTTTTCGCTTATAATTTGAAGACGGTACCTCGTAGCGAAAAATTTCTTGCACAACAAAGAAAGCCAATAAAATTTCCTACAAGATAAGTTCCTACCATTTTTTCTCTACAATGCACCGTTTTTGAAATATCTGCTGTCAAAAAGGGAATTATGACAAAAACAGTAGGACGAAAGAACATTTTTTCTGAAATGACTGACATTTGAGAGCAGATATCTTGAAAACGGTGCATTCTAGCGAAAAAATCTTTAGAACTCATCTTGTAGAAAATTTTATTGGCTTTCTTTCCTGTGTAGGAAATTTTTCGCTACGAGGTACCGTTCTCACATTATTAGCGAAAAACCAAAGAAGGGCACCTCCACCCCCTCCCTATTACCCCACCATTAATTTTTATTTACTTACCCATAATATACCTTCAGACAAATTTTCAGCTTTACATTTTGTTTTTTTTTTGTTAAAGTAAATTTTAAAAGTATAAATTTTAGAAAAGTTTGATCCAATGAATTCTGAGTTCATTGAAACTCTTAACGCTAATCGAAGATTAAAGAGTTTCAAAATTGTAGTCGTCATCTGGATTCAAAGTTACAAAGTCAAAAGAGACAGTTATAGTATCCAACGCTCATCATTCAGAATTTTGTAATATTTGAAAACATTGCTGTTTCCAAAGTTTCAACTTGAATAACGAAGATATAACAGAATTCTCAAAAAGGCTTCCTTGGAAACACCTCGCATTATTCGAAGATACAAGTTCCATAGTTGCAGCCTCCAATTAAATATAAAGTTGCACAGTTGCAATCGTCAATTGAATGACTTTGGTTGAAGTTAATTTAAAAAGTATAAATTTTAGAAAAATTGGATTTAATGAATTGAAGCTGGGAAACTTCGCTTTAACCAAAAGTATCAATTTAAGTGTACTTTCTTTGGGAAACATCTCAGTAATTAAAAGTAGCAATTTTGAAGTTACAATCCGATTAATTTCATAGGTACAAATCCTCTATTGAATTCCAAAGTTAATACAAAGACGTTTTGAAATTACGTTTGTTTAATTTTCAATTTTAGCAAGGTTGATTCAATTTAATCAAAGTGGGCTTCCTTTGAGAAACCTCGCATTAACCAAAAATGCCAGTCTTAACGTCTACGGTCTAATTAAAGTTATGAATTTACACAATTACATTTTGCGATTGAACTCAACAATTGCGAAGACTTTTTGAAGTGAAACTTCGCTCGCATTTCAAAAAGACTGAATACAATAAGCTTATCAAACTGGGCTTTATTCAGGAAACATCCCCTTCACTAAATATACTGAGTGCCATTAAATTCAGAGTTACCGTCTCCGTTGAAATCAAATAAAGTTTTCAATTAAATTCCTTTGTTTAACTCCCTACTCTACAACTTTAGAAAATCATCGAGGAGCGCTTAACGTAATAAACTTTTCGTTATTCAAAGTTCCAAACACACGACGTTCAATCGAACTCCCACGTCTTTCAACCCCACTTAACCTACCAGGACCGGACGGTCCCTAATTACTTGGAAACAAATCGAGCCGACCCTTCTCGGGTACTCAAACCCACCCCATCCCCCAAAAAGGCGAAAACGGAGGACGTAACAAACGAAAAAAAATCTCCCTTGTCTCCCTTACCGCTCTCCCTTGCGAAAAATTGATGACGTTCCCCAACAGGACGAAGATCATCAGTGGAGAGATGGCCATGGTTGTCCTGAAGACGCGCACTCCACACCAACGAAACGTCGACTGACGCTGAGGGGACGCCGCGACGGCGACGTCCCTCTGGAGGAGCGTCGCGGCGCAGGGCGGACGACGCCTCTCCCTCCCTCTCCCGAGCGGGAGAGTAAAGGGGGGGGGGGCGAGGGGCGGAAGGGGAGAGGGCGCCCCGTTTTTCCGATGGGGACGACGGTGAAGGGGGGTTGTCTGTTTGTCGCGGTCAACTTTGCGAAGGTGTCAGTTTTATCTAATTGGGAGAGGAGTGGGGGGGGAGGAGGGGGAAAGGTAGAGCACGATCGATGGGTTTTTTATTGGAAAGTTCGGTCTGTCGATTTTTACAATTATTGGGGATTTCAAGGTGAACGTTGATGAAAAATCCAATAAAACTACCGAACGACCCAAGGTTGCCCAGCTTCTCTAAGTTGGTAATTTAACCAAAGGAAAACACCAAGTCTTAACCAACTGCTTTATTTAAAGATGAGCGACCGGTTTCGGCTTCATTGAAGCCATCCTCAGGCTCGCAAACACGTTGTTTTTAGGGCTCCTGTTGCTCGAAATGTGCGGCGTCACACATACAAAACAAATACGTCGACATACACAGTTAAAATAAATAAAATATAACACACAAGAATGTTAACTACATAAAGTTCTTTCAGGACATGGATATAGCCTTAAAGGAGTAAGCTTCTACATTCTAGAGAGGTTGGGAAGTGACTACCCAGTTACTAACTAACTAGTTACTTCCAAACCTCTCTAGAATGAGGAAGCTCACTCCTTTAGGGCTATATCCATGTCCTGAAAGAACTTTATGTAGTTAACATAACGTATTTGTTTTGTATGTGTGACGCCGCACATTTCGAGCAACAGGAGCCCTAAAAACAACGTGTTTGCGAGCCTGAGGATGGCTTCAATGAAGCCGAAACCGGTTGCTCATCTTTCAATAAAGTATTTGGTTAAGACTTGGTGTTTTCCTGTGGTTAAATTTCAATAAACCTATTGGTATACGGTGGGTTCAAAGTTAAGTGAGCGCTATTGCTAACTTTGTTATTAATGGAGCTACAACATTGATTCAATGTGTAGCTACCTTATTCGGTTGAATGGATTGTAGTAATTTTAACTGGACGTTTTTGAGATATTAAAAAGGTATTCTAATAGTACATTACTACTGACAAACAGTATTTAAGTCGACCTTAATAAAGTAGTGTTTAGCGTTTGTCTTTCCTTTAATACAGAGATATTGCGGAGCCGACGTCACATACTAAGTGTATATTGGCCCTTATAGTGAGCATCAGCGAATAATTTGAGCCACGAATCGGACTATGGCCGATCGATTGGCCATTTAATTCTACACATTTGGCCAAAATTTAAATTGAATCCATATTGCGGAACACATTCAAAATCAAGAAGAACGTGCGGCCGACGTCACATACGAAGTGTATATTGGCCTTATAGTAACCATAAGCGAATAATTTCTGCCACGAATCGGACTATGGCCAATCGATTCGCCATTTAGTTCTACACATTTGGCCAAAATTTAAAGGAAATCCATCTTGCGGAACACATTCAAAATCGAGAAGAACGAGCGGCCAACGTCACATACGAAGTGTATATTGGCCCTTAGTTGGCCCATTAGAGAATAATTTCTGCCACGAATCGGACTATGACCACTCGATTCGTCATTTAATTCTACACATTTGGCCAAAATTTAAATGAAATCCATCATGCGGAAGACATTCAAAATCGAGAAGAACTAGCGGCCGACGTCACATACGAAGTGTATATTGGCCCTTAGTTGGCCCATTAGCGAATAATTTCTGCCACGAATCGGACTATAACCATTTGATTCGCCATTTAATTCTACACATTTGGCCAAAATTTAAATGAAATCCATCATGCGGAAGACATTCAAAATCGAGAAGAACGAGCGGTCCACGTCACATACGAAGTGTATATTGGCCCTTAGTTGGCCCATTAGCGAATAATTTCTGCCACGAATCGGACTATGACCACTCGATTCGTCATTTAATTCTACACATTTGGCCAAAATTTTAAGGAAATCCATCTTGCGGAACACATTCAAAATCGAGAAGAACGAGCGGTCCACGTCACATACGAAGTGTATATTGGCCCTTAGTTGGCCCATTAGCGAATAATTTCTGCCACGAATCGGACTATGACCATTCGATGCGTCATTTAATTCTACACATTTGGCCAAAATTTTAAGGAAATCCATCTTGCGGAACACATTCAAAATCGAGAAGAACGAGCGGTCCACGTCACATACGAAGTGTATATTGGCCCTTAGTTGGCCCATTAGCGAATAATTTCTGCCACGAATCGGACTATGACCATTCGATTCGTCATTTAATTCTACACATTTGGCCAAAATTTTAAGGAAATCCATCTTGCGGAACACATTCAAAATCGAGAAGAACGAGCGGTCCACGTCACATACGAAGTGTATATTGGCCCTTAGTTGGCCCATTAGCGAATAATTTCTGCCACGAATCGGACTATAACCATTTGATTCGCCATTTAATTCTACACATTTGGCCAAAATTTAAATGAAATCCATCATGCGGAAGACATTCAAAATCGAGAAGAACGAGCGGTCCACGTCACATACGAAGTGTATATTGGCCCTTAGTTGGCCCATTAGCGAATAATTTCTGCCACGAATCGGACTATGACCATTCGATTCGTCATTTAATTCTACACATTTGGCCAAAATTTTAAGGAAATCCATCTTGCGGAACACATTCAAAATCGAGAAGAACGAGCGGTCCACGTCACATACGAAGTGTATATTGGCCCTTAGTTGGCCCATTAGCGAATAATTTCTGCCACGAATCGGACTATAACCATTTGATTCGCCATTTAATTCTACACATTTGGCCAAAATTTAAATGAAATCCATCATGCGGAAGACATTCAAAATCGAGAAGAACGAGCGGTCCACGTCACATACGAAGTGTATATTGGCCCTTAGTTGGCCCATTAGCGAATAATTTCTGCCACGAATCGGACTATGACCACTCGATTCGTCATTTAATTCTACACATTTGGCCAAAATTTTAAGGAAATCCATCTTGCGGAACACATTCAAAATCGAGAAGAACGAGCGGTCCACGTCACATACGAAGTGTATATTGGCCCTTAGTTGGCCCATTAGCGAATAATTTCTGCCACGAATCGGACTATGACCATTCGATGCGTCATTTAATTCTACACATTTGGCCAAAATTTTAAGGAAATCCATCTTGCGGAACACATTCAAAATCGAGAAGAACGAGCGGTCCACGTCACATACGAAGTGTATATTGGCCCTTAGTTGGCCCATTAGCGAATAATTTCTGCCACGAATCGGACTATGACCATTCGATTCGTCATTTAATTCTACACATTTGGCCAAAATTTTAAGGAAATCCATCTTGCGGAACACATTCAAAATCGAGAAGAACGAGCGGTCCACGTCACATACGAAGTGTATATTGGCCCTTAGTTGGCCCATTAGCGAATAATTTCTGCCACGAATCGGACTATAACCATTTGATTCGCCATTTAATTCTACACATTTGGCCAAAATTTAAATGAAATCCATCATGCGGAAGACATTCAAAATCGAGAAGAACGAGCGGTCCACGTCACATACGAAGTGTATATTGGCCCTTAGTTGGCCCATTAGCGAATAATTTCTGCCACGAATCGGACTATGACCACTCGATTCGTCATTTAATTCTACACATTTGGCCAAAATTTTAAGGAAATCCATCTTGCGGAACACATTCAAAATCGAGAAGAACGAGCGGTCCACGTCACATACGAAGTGTATATTGGCCCTTAGTTGGCCCATTAGCGAATAATTTCTGCCACGAATCGGACTATGACCATTCGATGCGTCATTTAATTCTACACATTTGGCCAAAATTTTAAGGAAATCCATCTTGCGGAACACATTCAAAATCGAGAAGAACGAGCGGTCCACGTCACATACGAAGTGTATATTGGCCCTTAGTTGGCCCATTAGCGAATAATTTCTGCCACGAATCGGACTATGACCATTCGATGCGTCATTTAATTCTACACATTTGGCCAAAATTTTAAGGAAATCCATCTTGCGGAACACATTCAAAATCGAGAAGAACGAGCGGTCCACGTCACATACGAAGTGTATATTGGCCCTTAGTTGGCCCATTAGCGAATAATTTCTGCCACGAATCGGACTATGACCATTCGATTCGTCATTTAATTCTACACATTTGGCCAAAATTTTAAGGAAATCCATCTTGCGGAACACATTCAAAATCGAGAAGAACGAGCGGTCCACGTCACATACGAAGTGTATATTGGCCCTTAGTTGGCCCATTAGCGAATAATTTCTGCCACGAATCGGACTATAACCATTTGATTCGCCATTTAATTCTACACATTTGGCCAAAATTTAAATGAAATCCATCATGCGGAAGACATTCAAAATCGAGAAGAACGAGCGGTCCACGTCACATACGAAGTGTATATTGGCCCTTAGTTGGCCCATTAGCGAATAATTTCTGCCACGAATCGGACTATGACCATTCGATTCGTCATTTAATTCTACACATTTGGCCAAAATTTTAAGGAAATCCATCTTGCGGAACACATTCAAAATCGAGAAGAACGAGCGGTCCACGTCACATACGAAGTGTATATTGGCCCTTAGTTGGCCCATTAGCGAATAATTTCTGCCACGAATCGGACTATAACCATTTGATTCGCCATTTAATTCTACACATTTGGCCAAAATTTAAATGAAATCCATCATGCGGAAGACATTCAAAATCGAGAAGAACGAGCGGTCCACGTCACATACGAAGTGTATATTGGCCCTTAGTTGGCCCATTAGCGAATAATTTCTGCCACGAATCGGACTATGACCACTCGATTCGTCATTTAATTCTACACATTTGGCCAAAATTTTAAGGAAATCCATCTTGCGGAACACATTCAAAATCGAGAAGAACGAGCGGTCCACGTCACATACGAAGTGTATATTGGCCCTTAGTTGGCCCATTAGCGAATAATTTCTGCCACGAATCGGACTATGACCATTCGATGCGTCATTTAATTCTACACATTTGGCCAAAATTTTAAGGAAATCCATCTTGCGGAACACATTCAAAATCGAGAAGAACGAGCGGTCCACGTCACATACGAAGTGTATATTGGCCCTTAGTTGGCCCATTAGCGAATAATTTCTGCCACGAATCGGACTATGACCATTCGATTCGTCATTTAATTCTACACATTTGGCCAAAATTTTAAGGAAATCCATCTTGCGGAACACATTCAAAATCGAGAAGAACGAGCGGTCCACGTCACATACGAAGTGTATATTGGCCCTTAGTTGGCCCATTAGCGAATAATTTCTGCCACGAATCGGACTATGACCATTCGATTCGTCATTTAATTCTACACATTTGGCCAAAATTTTAAGGAAATCCATCTTGCGGAACACATTCAAAATCGAGAAGAACGAGCGGTCCACGTCACATACGAAGTGTATATTGGCCCTTAGTTGGCCCATTAGCGAATAATTTCTGCCACGAATCGGACTATGACCATTCGATTCGTCATTTAATTCTACACATTTGGCCAAAATTTTAAGGAAATCCATCTTGCGGAACACATTCAAAATCGAGAAGAACGAGCGGTCCACGTCACATACGAAGTGTATATTGGCCCTTAGTTGGCCCATTAGCGAATAATTTCCGCAACGAATCGGACTATGACCAGTCGATTCGTCATTGAATTTTACACATTTGGCCAAAATTTTAAGGAAATCCATCTTGCGGAACACATTACAAAATCGAGAAAAACCAGCGACCGACGTCACATACGAAGTGTATATTGACCCTTATAGTGACCATTAGCGAATAATTTTAGCCACGAATCGGACTATGGCCAATCGATTCGACATTTATTTCCACACATTTGGCCAAAATTTAAAGGAAGTCCATCTGGCGGAACACATACAAAACTCCAGTAGAACGTGCGGCCGACGTCACATACGAAGTGTATATTGGCCCTTATAGTGACCATTGGCAAATAAGTTCAGCCACGAATCGGACTATGGAAAATCGATTCGCCATTTAATTCTACACATTTGGCCAAAATTTAAACGGAATCCATCATGCGGAACACATTCAAAAATCAAGAAGAACCAGCGGCCGACATCACATACGAAGTGTATATTGGCCCTTAGTTGGCCCATTAGCGAATAATTTCAGCCACGAATCGGACTATGACCATTCGATTCGTCATTTAATTCTACACATTTGGCCAAAATTTTAAGGAAATCCATCTTGCGGAACACATTCAAAATCGAGAAGAACGAGCGGTCCACGTCACATACGAAGTGTATATTGGCCCTTAGTTGGCCCATTAGCGAATAATTTCTGCCACGAATCGGACTATGACCATTCGATTCGTCATTTAATTCTACACATTTGGCCAAAATTTTAAGGAAATCCATCTTGCGGAACACATTCAAAATCGAGAAGAACGAGCGGTCCACGTCACATACGAAGTGTATAATATTGGCCCTTAGTTGGCCCATTAGCGAATAATTTCCGCAACGAATCGGACTATGACCAGTCGATTCGTCATTGAATTCTACACATTTGGCCAAAATTTTAAGGAAATCCATCTTGCGGAACACATTACAAAATCGAGAAAAACCAGCGACCGACGTCACATACGAAGTGTATATTGACCCTTATAGTGACCATTAGCGAATAATTTTAGCCACGAATCGGACTATGGCCAATCGATTCGACATTTATTTCCACACATTTGGCCAAAATTTAAAGGAAGTCCATCTGGCGGAACACATACAAAACTCCAGTAGAACGTGCGGCCGACGTCACATACGAAGTGTATATTGGCCCTTATAGTGACCATTGGCAAATAAGTTCAGCCACGAATCGGACTATGGAAAATCGATTCGCCATTTAATTCTACACATTTGGCCAAAATTTAAACGGAATCCATCATGCGGAACACATTCAAAATCGAGAAGAACGAGCGGTCCACGTCACATACGAAGTGTATATTGGCCCTTAGTTGGCCCATTAGCGAATAATTTCTGCCACGAATCGGACTATGACCATTCGATTCGTCATTTAATTCTACACATTTGGCCAAAATTTTAAGGAAATCCATCTTGCGGAACACATTCAAAATCGAGAAGAACGAGCGGTCCACGTCACATACGAAGTGTATATTGGCCCTTAGTTGGCCCATTAGCGAATAATTTCTGCCACGAATCGGACTATGACCATTCGATTCGTCATTTAATGCTACACATTTGGTCAAAATTTTAAGGAAATCCATCTTGCGGAACACATTCAAAATCGAGAAGAACGAGCGGTCCACGTCACATACTAAGTGTATATTGACCCTTATAGTGACCATTAGCGAATAATTTTAGCCACGAATCGGACTATGGCCAATCGATTCGTCATTTAATTCTACACATTTGGCCAAAATTTAAACGGAATCCATCATGCGGAACACATTCAAAAATCAAGAAGAACCAGCGGCCGACATCACATACGAAGTGTATATTGGCCCTTAGTTGGCCCATTAGCGAATAATTTCAGCCACGAATCGGACTATGACCATTCGATTCGTCATTTAATTCTACACATTTGGCCAAAATTTTAAGGAAATCCATCTTGCGGAACACATTCAAAATCGAGAAGAACGAGCGGTCCACGTCACATACGAAGTGTATAATATTGGCCCTTAGTTGGCCCATTAGCGAATAATTTCTGCCACGAATCGGACTATGACCATTCGATTCGTCATTTAATTCTACACATTTGGCCAAAATTTTAAGGAAATCCATCTTGCGGAACACATTCAAAATCGAGAAGAACGAGCGGTCCACGTCACATACGAAGTGTATATTGGCCCTTGGTTGGCCCATTAGCGAATAATTTCCGCAACGAATCGGACTATGACCAGTCGATTCGTCATTGAATTTTACACATTTGGCCAAAATTTTAAGGAAATCCATCTTGCGGAACACATTCAAAATCGAGAAGAACGAGCGGTCCACGTCACATACGAAGTGTATATTGGCCCTTAGTTGGCCCATTAGCGAATAATTTCTGCCACGAATCGGACTATGACCATTCGATTCGTCATTTAATTCTACACATTTGGCCAAAATTTTAAGGAAATCCATCTTGCGGAACACATTCAAAATCGAGAAGAACGAGCGGTCCACGTCACATACGAAGTGTATATTGGCCCTTAGTTGGCCCATTAGCGAATAATTTCTGCCACGAATCGGACTATAACCATTTGATTCGCCATTTAATTCTACACATTTGGCCAAAATTTAAATGAAATCCATCATGCGGAAGACATTCAAAATCGAGAAGAACGAGCGGTCCACGTCACATACGAAGTGTATATTGGCCCTTAGTTGGCCCATTAGCGAATAATTTCTGCCACGAATCGGACTATGACCATTCGATTCGTCATTTAATTCTACACATTTGGCCAAAATTTTAAGGAAATCCATCTTGCGGAACACATTCAAAATCGAGAAGAACGAGCGGTCCACGTCACATACGAAGTGTATATTGGCCCTTAGTTGGCCCATTAGCGAATAATTTCTGCCACGAATCGGACTATAACCATTTGATTCGCCATTTAATTCTACACATTTGGCCAAAATTTAAATGAAATCCATCATGCGGAAGACATTCAAAATCGAGAAGAACGAGCGGTCCACGTCACATACGAAGTGTATATTGGCCCTTAGTTGGCCCATTAGCGAATAATTTCTGCCACGAATCGGACTATGACCACTCGATTCGTCATTTAATTCTACACATTTGGCCAAAATTTTAAGGAAATCCATCTTGCGGAACACATTCAAAATCGAGAAGAACGAGCGGTCCACGTCACATACGAAGTGTATATTGGCCCTTAGTTGGCCCATTAGCGAATAATTTCTGCCACGAATCGGACTATGACCATTCGATGCGTCATTTAATTCTACACATTTGGCCAAAATTTTAAGGAAATCCATCTTGCGGAACACATTCAAAATCGAGAAGAACGAGCGGTCCACGTCACATACGAAGTGTATATTGGCCCTTAGTTGGCCCATTAGCGAATAATTTCTGCCACGAATCGGACTATGACCATTCGATTCGTCATTTAATTCTACACATTTGGCCAAAATTTTAAGGAAATCCATCTTGCGGAACACATTCAAAATCGAGAAGAACGAGCGGTCCACGTCACATACGAAGTGTATATTGGCCCTTAGTTGGCCCATTAGCGAATAATTTCTGCCACGAATCGGACTATAACCATTTGATTCGCCATTTAATTCTACACATTTGGCCAAAATTTAAATGAAATCCATCATGCGGAAGACATTCAAAATCGAGAAGAACGAGCGGTCCACGTCACATACGAAGTGTATATTGGCCCTTAGTTGGCCCATTAGCGAATAATTTCTGCCACGAATCGGACTATGACCACTCGATTCGTCATTTAATTCTACACATTTGGCCAAAATTTTAAGGAAATCCATCTTGCGGAACACATTCAAAATCGAGAAGAACGAGCGGTCCACGTCACATACGAAGTGTATATTGGCCCTTAGTTGGCCCATTAGCGAATAATTTCTGCCACGAATCGGACTATGACCATTCGATGCGTCATTTAATTCTACACATTTGGCCAAAATTTTAAGGAAATCCATCTTGCGGAACACATTCAAAATCGAGAAGAACGAGCGGTCCACGTCACATACGAAGTGTATATTGGCCCTTAGTTGGCCCATTAGCGAATAATTTCTGCCACGAATCGGACTATGACCATTCGATGCGTCATTTAATTCTACACATTTGGCCAAAATTTTAAGGAAATCCATCTTGCGGAACACATTCAAAATCGAGAAGAACGAGCGGTCCACGTCACATACGAAGTGTATATTGGCCCTTAGTTGGCCCATTAGCGAATAATTTCTGCCACGAATCGGACTATGACCATTCGATTCGTCATTTAATTCTACACATTTGGCCAAAATTTTAAGGAAATCCATCTTGCGGAACACATTCAAAATCGAGAAGAACGAGCGGTCCACGTCACATACGAAGTGTATATTGGCCCTTAGTTGGCCCATTAGCGAATAATTTCTGCCACGAATCGGACTATAACCATTTGATTCGCCATTTAATTCTACACATTTGGCCAAAATTTAAATGAAATCCATCATGCGGAAGACATTCAAAATCGAGAAGAACGAGCGGTCCACGTCACATACGAAGTGTATATTGGCCCTTAGTTGGCCCATTAGCGAATAATTTCTGCCACGAATCGGACTATGACCATTCGATTCGTCATTTAATTCTACACATTTGGCCAAAATTTTAAGGAAATCCATCTTGCGGAACACATTCAAAATCGAGAAGAACGAGCGGTCCACGTCACATACGAAGTGTATATTGGCCCTTAGTTGGCCCATTAGCGAATAATTTCTGCCACGAATCGGACTATAACCATTTGATTCGCCATTTAATTCTACACATTTGGCCAAAATTTAAATGAAATCCATCATGCGGAAGACATTCAAAATCGAGAAGAACGAGCGGTCCACGTCACATACGAAGTGTATATTGGCCCTTAGTTGGCCCATTAGCGAATAATTTCTGCCACGAATCGGACTATGACCATTCGATTCGTCATTTAATTCTACACATTTGGCCAAAATTTTAAGGAAATCCATCTTGCGGAACACATTCAAAATCGAGAAGAACGAGCGGTCCACGTCACATACGAAGTGTATATTGGCCCTTAGTTGGCCCATTAGCGAATAATTTCTGCCACGAATCGGACTATAACCATTTGATTCGCCATTTAATTCTACACATTTGGCCAAAATTTAAATGAAATCCATCATGCGGAAGACATTCAAAATCGAGAAGAACGAGCGGTCCACGTCACATACGAAGTGTATATTGGCCCTTAGTTGGCCCATTAGCGAATAATTTCTGCCACGAATCGGACTATGACCACTCGATTCGTCATTTAATTCTACACATTTGGCCAAAATTTTAAGGAAATCCATCTTGCGGAACACATTCAAAATCGAGAAGAACGAGCGGTCCACGTCACATACGAAGTGTATATTGGCCCTTAGTTGGCCCATTAGCGAATAATTTCTGCCACGAATCGGACTATGACCATTCGATGCGTCATTTAATTCTACACATTTGGCCAAAATTTTAAGGAAATCCATCTTGCGGAACACATTCAAAATCGAGAAGAACGAGCGGTCCACGTCACATACGAAGTGTATATTGGCCCTTAGTTGGCCCATTAGCGAATAATTTCTGCCACGAATCGGACTATGACCATTCGATTCGTCATTTAATTCTACACATTTGGCCAAAATTTTAAGGAAATCCATCTTGCGGAACACATTCAAAATCGAGAAGAACGAGCGGTCCACGTCACATACGAAGTGTATATTGGCCCTTAGTTGGCCCATTAGCGAATAATTTCTGCCACGAATCGGACTATGACCATTCGATTCGTCATTTAATTCTACACATTTGGCCAAAATTTTAAGGAAATCCATCTTGCGGAACACATTCAAAATCGAGAAGAACGAGCGGTCCACGTCACATACGAAGTGTATATTGGCCCTTAGTTGGCCCATTAGCGAATAATTTCTGCCACGAATCGGACTATGACCATTCGATTCGTCATTTAATTCTACACATTTGGCCAAAATTTTAAGGAAATCCATCTTGCGGAACACATTCAAAATCGAGAAGAACGAGCGGTCCACGTCACATACGAAGTGTATATTGGCCCTTAGTTGGCCCATTAGCGAATAATTTCCGCAACGAATCGGACTATGACCAGTCGATTCGTCATTGAATTTTACACATTTGGCCAAAATTTTAAGGAAATCCATCTTGCGGAACACATTACAAAATCGAGAAAAACCAGCGACCGACGTCACATACGAAGTGTATATTGACCCTTATAGTGACCATTAGCGAATAATTTTAGCCACGAATCGGACTATGGCCAATCGATTCGACATTTATTTCCACACATTTGGCCAAAATTTAAAGGAAGTCCATCTGGCGGAACACATACAAAACTCCAGTAGAACGTGCGGCCGACGTCACATACGAAGTGTATATTGGCCCTTATAGTGACCATTGGCAAATAAGTTCAGCCACGAATCGGACTATGGAAAATCGATTCGCCATTTAATTCTACACATTTGGCCAAAATTTAAACGGAATCCATCATGCGGAACACATTCAAAAATCAAGAAGAACCAGCGGCCGACATCACATACGAAGTGTATATTGGCCCTTAGTTGGCCCATTAGCGAATAATTTCAGCCACGAATCGGACTATGACCATTCGATTCGTCATTTAATTCTACACATTTGGCCAAAATTTTAAGGAAATCCATCTTGCGGAACACATTCAAAATCGAGAAGAACGAGCGGTCCACGTCACATACGAAGTGTATAATATTGGCCCTTAGTTGGCCCATTAGCGAATAATTTCTGCCACGAATCGGACTATGACCATTCGATTCGTCATTTAATTCTACACATTTGGCCAAAATTTTAAGGAAATCCATCTTGCGGAACACATTCAAAATCGAGAAGAACGAGCGGTCCACGTCACATACGAAGTGTATATTGGCCCTTGGTTGGCCCATTAGCGAATAATTTCTGCCACGAATCGGACTATGACCATTCGATTCGTCATTTAATTCTACACATTTGGCCAAAATTTTAAGGAAATCCATCTTGCGGAACACATTCAAAATCGAGAAGAACGAGCGGTCCACGTCACATACGAAGTGTATATTGGCCCTTAGTTGGCCCATTAGCGAATAATTTCCGCAACGAATCGGACTATGACCAGTCGATTCGTCATTGAATTTTACACATTTGGCCAAAATTTTAAGGAAATCCATCTTGCGGAACACATTACAAAATCGAGAAAAACCAGCGACCGACGTCACATACGAAGTGTATATTGACCCTTATAGTGACCATTAGCGAATAATTTTAGCCACGAATCGGACTATGGCCAATCGATTCGTCATTTAATTCTACACATTTGGCCAAAATTTAAACGGAATCCATCATGCGGAACACATTCAAAAATCAAGAAGAACCAGCTGCCGACATCACATACGAAGTGTATATTGGCCCTTAGTTGGCCCATTAGCGAATAATTTCAGCCACGAATCGGACTATGACCATTCGATTCGTCATTTAATTCTACACATTTGGCCAAAATTTTAAGGAAATCCATCTTGCGGAACACATTCAAAATCGAGAAGAACGAGCGGTCCACGTCACATACGAAGTGTATAATATTGGCCCTTAGTTGGCCCATTAGCGAATAATTTCTGCCACGAATCGGACTATGACCATTCGATTCGTCATTTAATTCTACACATTTGGCCAAAATTTTAAGGAAATCCATCTTGCGGAACACATTCAAAATCGAGAAGAACGAGCGGTCCACGTCACATACGAAGTGTATATTGGCCCTTGGTTGGCCCATTAGCGAATAATTTCCGCAACGAATCGGACTATGACCAGTCGATTCGTCATTGAATTTTACACATTTGGCCAAAATTTTAAGGAAATCCATCTTGCGGAACACATTACAAAATCGAGAAAAACCAGCGACCGACGTCACATACGAAGTGTATATTGACCCTTATAGTGACCATTAGCGAATAATTTTAGCCACGAATCGGACTATGGCCAATCGATTCGACATTTATTTCCACACATTTGGCCAAAATTTAAAGGAAGTCCATCTGGCGGAACACATACAAAACTCCAGTAGAACGTGCGGCCGACGTCACATACGAAGTGTATATTGGCCCTTATAGTGACCATTGGCAAATAAGTTCAGCCACGAATCGGACTATGGAAAATCGATTCGCCATTTAATTCTACACATTTGGCCAAAATTTAAACGGAATCCATCATGCGGAACACATTCAAAAATCAAGAAGAACCAGCGGCCGACATCACATACGAAGTGTATATTGGCCCTTAGTTGGCCCATTAGCGAATAATTTCAGCCACGAATCGGACTATGACCATTCGATTCGTCATTTAATTCTACACATTTGGCCAAAATTTTAAGGAAATCCATCTTGCGGAACACATTCAAAATCGAGAAGAACGAGCGGTCCACGTCACATACGAAGTGTATATTGGCCCTTAGTTGGCCCATTAGCGAATAATTTCTGCCACGAATCGGACTATGACCATTCGATTCGTCATTTAATTCTACACATTTGGCCAAAATTTTAAGGAAATCCATCTTGCGGAACACATTCAAAATCGAGAAGAACGAGCGGTCCACGTCACATACGAAGTGTATATTGGCCCTTAGTTGGCCCATTAGCGAATAATTTCTGCCACGAATCGGACTATGACCATTCGATTCGTCATTTAATTCTACACATTTGGCCAAAATTTTAAGGAAATCCATCTTGCGGAACACATTCAAAATCGAGAAGAACGAGCGGTCCACGTCACATACGAAGTGTATATTGGCCCTTAGTTGGCCCATTAGCGAATAATTTCCGCAACGAATCGGACTATGACCAGTCGATTCGTCATTGAATTTTACACATTTGGCCAAAATTTTAAGGAAATCCATCTTGCGGAACACATTACAAAATCGAGAAAAACCAGCGACCGACGTCACATACGAAGTGTATATTGACCCTTATAGTGACCATTAGCGAATAATTTTAGCCACGAATCGGACTATGGCCAATCGATTCGACATTTATTTCCACACATTTGGCCAAAATTTAAAGGAAGTCCATCTGGCGGAACACATACAAAACTCCAGTAGAACGTGCGGCCGACGTCACATACGAAGTGTATATTGGCCCTTATAGTGACCATTGGCAAATAAGTTCAGCCACGAATCGGACTATGGAAAATCGATTCGCCATTTAATTCTACACATTTGGCCAAAATTTAAACGGAATCCATCATGCGGAACACATTCAAAAATCAAGAAGAACCAGCGGCCGACATCACATACGAAGTGTATATTGGCCCTTAGTTGGCCCATTAGCGAATAATTTCAGCCACGAATCGGACTATGACCATTCGATTCGTCATTTAATTCTACACATTTGGCCAAAATTTTAAGGAAATCCATCTTGCGGAACACATTCAAAATCGAGAAGAACGAGCGGTCCACGTCACATACGAAGTGTATAATATTGGCCCTTAGTTGGCCCATTAGCGAATAATTTCTGCCACGAATCGGACTATGACCATTCGATTCGTCATTTAATTCTACACATTTGGCCAAAATTTTAAGGAAATCCATCTTGCGGAACACATTCAAAATCGAGAAGAACGAGCGGTCCACGTCACATACGAAGTGTATATTGGCCCTTGGTTGGCCCATTAGCGAATAATTTCTGCCACGAATCGGACTATGACCATTCGATTCGTCATTTAATTCTACACATTTGGCCAAAATTTTAAGGAAATCCATCTTGCGGAACACATTCAAAATCGAGAAGAACGAGCGGTCCACGTCACATACGAAGTGTATATTGGCCCTTAGTTGGCCCATTAGCGAATAATTTCCGCAACGAATCGGACTATGACCAGTCGATTCGTCATTGAATTTTACACATTTGGCCAAAATTTTAAGGAAATCCATCTTGCGGAACACATTACAAAATCGAGAAAAACCAGCGACCGACGTCACATACGAAGTGTATATTGACCCTTATAGTGACCATTAGCGAATAATTTTAGCCACGAATCGGACTATGGCCAATCGATTCGACATTTATTTCCACACATTTGGCCAAAATTTAAAGGAAGTCCATCTGGCGGAACACATACAAAACTCCAGTAGAACGTGCGGCCGACGTCACATACGAAGTGTATATTGGCCCTTATAGTGACCATTGGCAAATAAGTTCAGCCACGAATCGGACTATGGAAAATCGATTCGCCATTTAATTCTACACATTTGGCCAAAATTTAAACGGAATCCATCATGCGGAACACATTCAAAATCGAGAAGAACGAGCGGTCCACGTCACATACGAAGTGTATATTGGCCCTTAGTTGGCCCATTAGCGAATAATTTCTGCCACGAATCGGACTATGACCATTCGATTCGTCATTTAATTCTACACATTTGGCCAAAATTTTAAGGAAATCCATCTTGCGGAACACATTCAAAATCGAGAAGAACGAGCGGTCCACGTCACATACGAAGTGTATAATATTGGCCCTTAGTTGGCCCATTAGCGAATAATTTCCGCAACGAATCGGACTATGACCATTCGATTCGTCATTTAATTCTACACATTTGGCCAAAATTTTAAGGAAATCCATCTTGCGGAACACATTCAAAATCGAGAAGAACGAGCGGTCCACGTCACATACGAAGTGTATATTGGCCCTTAGTTGGCCCATTAGCGAATAATTTCCGCAACGAATCGGACTATGACCAGTCGATTCGTCATTGAATTTTACACATTTGGCCAAAATTTTAAGGAAATCCATCTTGCGGAACACATTACAAAATCGAGAAAAACCAGCGACCGACGTCACATACGAAGTGTATATTGACCCTTATAGTGACCATTAGCGAATAATTTTAGCCACGAATCGGACTATGGCCAATCGATTCGACATTTATTTCCACACATTTGGCCAAAATTTAAAGGAAGTCCATCTGGCGGAACACATACAAAACTCCAGTAGAACGTGCGGCCGACGTCACATACGAAGTGTATATTGGCCCTTATAGTGACCATTGGCAAATAAGTTCAGCCACGAATCGGACTATGGAAAATCGATTCGCCATTTAATTCTACACATTTGGCCAAAATTTAAACGGAATCCATCATGCGGAACACATTCAAAAATCAAGAAGAACCAGCGGCCGACATCACATACGAAGTGTATATTGGCCCTTAGTTGGCCCATTAGCGAATAATTTCAGCCACGAATCGGACTATGACCATTCGATTCGTCATTTAATTCTACACATTTGGCCAAAATTTTAAGGAAATCCATCTTGCGGAACACATTCAAAATCGAGAAGAACGAGCGGTCCACGTCACATACGAAGTGTATAATATTGGCCCTTAGTTGGCCCATTAGCGAATAATTTCTGCCACGAATCGGACTATGACCATTCGATTCGTCATTTAATTCTACACATTTGGCCAAAATTTTAAGGAAATCCATCTTGCGGAACACATTCAAAATCGAGAAGAACGAGCGGTCCACGTCACATACGAAGTGTATATTGGCCCTTGGTTGGCCCATTAGCGAATAATTTCTGCCACGAATCGGACTATGACCATTCGATTCGTCATTTAATTCTACACATTTGGCCAAAATTTTAAGGAAATCCATCTTGCGGAACACATTCAAAATCGAGAAGAACGAGCGGTCCACGTCACATACTAAGTGTATATTGGCCCTTAGTTGGCCCATTAGCGAATAATTTCTGCCACGAATCGGACTATGACCATTCGATTCGTCATTTAATTCTACACATTTGGCCAAAATTTTAAGGAAATCCATCTTGCGGAACACATTCAAAATCGAGAAGAACGAGCGGTCCACGTCACATACGAAGTGTATAATATTGGCCCTTAGTTGGCCCATTAGCGAATAATTTCCGCAACGAATCGGACTATGACCAGTCGATTCGTCATTGAATTCTACACATTTGGCCAAAATTTTAAGGAAATCCATCTTGCGGAACACATTACAAAATCGAGAAAAACCAGCGACCGACGTCACATACGAAGTGTATATTGACCCTTATAGTGACCATTAGCGAATAATTTTAGCCACGAATCGGACTATGGCCAATCGATTCGACATTTATTTCCACACATTTGGCCAAAATTTAAAGGAAGTCCATCTGGCGGAACACATACAAAACTCCAGTAGAACGTGCGGCCGACGTCACATACGAAGTGTATATTGGCCCTTATAGTGACCATTGGCAAATAAGTTCAGCCACGAATCGGACTATGGAAAATCGATTCGCCATTTAATTCTACACATTTGGCCAAAATTTAAACGGAATCCATCATGCGGAACACATTCAAAATCGAGAAGAACGAGCGGTCCACGTCACATACGAAGTGTATATTGGCCCTTAGTTGGCCCATTAGCGAATAATTTCTGCCACGAATCGGACTATGACCATTCGATTCGTCATTTAATTCTACACATTTGGCCAAAATTTTAAGGAAATCCATCTTGCGGAACACATTCAAAATCGAGAAGAACGAGCGGTCCACGTCACATACGAAGTGTATATTGGCCCTTAGTTGGCCCATTAGCGAATAATTTCTGCCACGAATCGGACTATGACCATTCGATTCGTCATTTAATGCTACACATTTGGTCAAAATTTTAAGGAAATCCATCTTGCGGAACACATTCAAAATCGAGAAGAACGAGCGGTCCACGTCACATACTAAGTGTATATTGGCCCTTAGTTGGCCCATTAGCGAATAATTTCCGCAACGAATCGGACTATGACCAGTCGATTCGTCATTGAATTTTACACATTTGGCCAAAATTTTAAGGAAATCCATCTTGCGGAACACATTACAAAATCGAGAAAAACCAGCGACCGACGTCACATACGAAGTGTATATTGACCCTTATAGTGACCATTAGCGAATAATTTTAGCCACGAATCGGACTATGGCCAATCGATTCGACATTTATTTCCACACATTTGGCCAAAATTTAAAGGAAGTCCATCTGGCGGAACACATACAAAACTCCAGTAGAACGTGCGGCCGACGTCACATACGAAGTGTATATTGGCCCTTATAGTGACCATTGGCAAATAAGTTCAGCCACGAATCGGACTATGGAAAATCGATTCGCCATTTAATTCTACACATTTGGCCAAAATTTAAACGGAATCCATCATGCGGAACACATTCAAAAATCAAGAAGAACCAGCGGCCGACATCACATACGAAGTGTATATTGGCCCTTAGTTGGCCCATTAGCGAATAATTTCAGCCACGAATCGGACTATGACCATTCGATTCGTCATTTAATTCTACACATTTGGCCAAAATTTTAAGGAAATCCATCTTGCGGAACACATTCAAAATCGAGAAGAACGAGCGGTCCACGTCACATACGAAGTGTATAATATTGGCCCTTAGTTGGCCCATTAGCGAATAATTTCTGCCACGAATCGGACTATGACCATTCGATTCGTCATTTAATTCTACACATTTGGCCAAAATTTTAAGGAAATCCATCTTGCGGAACACATTCAAAATCGAGAAGAACGAGCGGTCCACGTCACATACGAAGTGTATATTGGCCCTTGGTTGGCCCATTAGCGAATAATTTCTGCCACGAATCGGACTATGACCATTCGATTCGTCATTTAATTCTACACATTTGGCCAAAATTTTAAGGAAATCCATCTTGCGGAACACATTCAAAATCGAGAAGAACGAGCGGTCCACGTCACATACTAAGTGTATATTGGCCCTTAGTTGGCCCATTAGCGAATAATTTCTGCCACGAATCGGACTATGACCATTCGATTCGTCATTTAATTCTACACATTTGGCCAAAATTTTAAGGAAATCCATCTTGCGGAACACATTCAAAATCGAGAAGAACGAGCGGTCCACGTCACATACGAAGTGTATAATATTGGCCCTTAGTTGGCCCATTAGCGAATAATTTCCGCAACGAATCGGACTATGACCAGTCGATTCGTCATTGAATTCTACACATTTGGCCAAAATTTTAAGGAAATCCATCTTGCGGAACACATTACAAAATCGAGAAAAACCAGCGACCGACGTCACATACGAAGTGTATATTGACCCTTATAGTGACCATTAGCGAATAATTTTAGCCACGAATCGTGCTATGGCCAATCGATTCGACATTTATTTCCACACATTTGGCCAAAATTTAAAGGAAGTCCATCTGGCGGAACACATACAAAACTCCAGTAGAACGTGCGGCCGACGTCACATACGAAGTGTATATTGGCCCTTATAGTGACCATTGGCAAATAAGTTCAGCCACGAATCGGACTATGGAAAATCGATTCGCCATTTAATTCTACACATTTGGCCAAAATTTAAACGGAATCCATCATGCGGAACACATTCAAAATCGAGAAGAACGAGCGGTCCACGTCACATACGAAGTGTATATTGGCCCTTAGTTGGCCCATTAGCGAATAATTTCTGCCACGAATCGGACTATGACCATTCGATTCGTCATTTAATTCTACACATTTGGCCAAAATTTTAAGGAAATCCATCTTGCGGAACACATTCAAAATCGAGAAGAACGAGCGGTCCACGTCACATACGAAGTGTATAATATTGGCCCTTAGTTGGCCCATTAGCGAATAATTTCCGCAACGAATCGGACTATGACTAGTCGATTCGTCATTGAATTCTACACATTTGGCCAAAATTTTAAGGAAATCCATCTTGCGGAACACATTACAAAATCGAGAAGAACGAGCGGCCGACGTCACATACGAAGTGTATGTTGGCCTTTATAGTGACCATTTGCGTTTATCTTCATTTACAACGAAGGGTTGCACGCATCCCCTCTCCCAGCATTACCAACAACACCATTACCTACACTAATTATCCGCGACACACCTCGACATGACTTTCAGCTGCTACCGTAACTCGATATACCACAATCGATACCATAACCTTTCGAGGGCGGAAACCACCCTTAAATTCCCTCCTGTAATCCCCGCATGAAGACGTGCAGAGGCGAGAATATCTTAACGGGCGATCTTAAGCCTCGATTGAACGTAAATGGGATGACACACGGTTGATTAGGCTGATTACGTTGTCAGCGTACGACGCAGGCGCAAGATAACACACCAAGAAGCAGCCGTATCAGCTGAGCGAATTGATGTTTAGATAGAGAGGGAGAATCCGACTGGGGTGCGCAGCTCCTGCGGGACGTAGTAGGGGTGCTAAGGGCTGAAACAGCCGTAGAAATAGTCCAAAGTTCAGATGGAGGTTGTCCAAGTTGTCACAGTTGGCCATGATGAGCAGAAGGAAGGAAACACTTAGAACATAGAAGGACAACCTTCTGCCAATGGCCAGATGGTTAGAATGTAATTTTGGGCGTTATGGATTTACCTGCCAAAACCTTCTGGTATCACTAGACTGGGGTGGAACAAAAATTGGAAAGAAAATTTTTTAGGTTGGGTTAGGTTTTGGTACAATAGATAGTGATTGACACAATTTTGGAGTCAAATTTCTTACATGGACTTTCGTTCGGACTCTTCAATACCTTCAAGTTAGACAATTTGATACTTGAATCCAAATTGTATATTCCAGTTATTCCAGCAACGTCTCCTGATTCCAGACAGTTTCAGCAAATATACCAATTGCGTTTTGTAGTCAAATTTCTTTGATTCGACAAAATTTGACGTTGGTAGTTTGATTGATAGTTTCAAAGTTTGAACCAGGTATTCAAAACTAGAACATGAGCTAAAATTTGATGGTTTTTCAGAGTTTAAAAGAAGTAGGGGAATTGAGTGTTCGAGTCGTCTCCAATGTTCCATTAAAAATTTGAGTGAAAGAGAAATGGAAACCAAAATTGTATTTTTTTATGTTCCGGTACTAAAATGACAGCTATTCTAGCACTAAAATGACCGAAAACAGTGCTTCAATCAGGCTTACAAGCATTGTTTTTTGTATTTTTTTTTTTGTTGGGTTGGTAACAAGATATTCCCTAATGCTGTCTGATGTCTGTCAAAACAAAATAAATATAAATATGGCCGCCGCGTATTTGATGCGATTTGGATACTGGCGACATGATTTCATTTTATGTAAATCCATTAAATTAAATTTGAAAATGGTGTGAACAATTGACAGATGTCTAGGAAACTTAATACCAACTTAAATGGAAACGAATTACTATTTTCCAATCTAATATTAGGGTCATGGCAATTTCCCAATTCACTTCATGAAATTTTCCGCGTTTGCTCCCCTACTAAGTTCCCCCGTTGGATAAACCTCAGCTGAAAATTTCCATTATTCCAAAAGGTAAACCCCTACACACTACTCCAGTCCCAACTCTCCCTCTCTCTCGCTCTCCCTCTCTCTCTCCCCTTTTAGAACATGGAGAACACGAGTTAATTTTTTAAGACGGTTCCCCCACGGTCAATATTTCATAGGAGGAAACGGTGAAATGGAAATCATGGCCGATGCGGCGAAGGAGGTGAGTGTCTAAAGTTTAATTTATGTGGAAGGTATGATGACGTATGGCATGTTAGAGGCTTAATGGAAGTTCGAGGGGGGCGGTGTAGGCTATCGACGGTATCGTTATTGATGTGAAGGACTTTCTAAGATTAAAACTTTCCTGAGATATAAATGGCATGTATTATTAACTCGTAATAACACATCGTAGCTGATAATATGCTGTATTTGCCCAATACTTATCGATACCCCCCGTGTTTGTTACCGAAAAGTCCGAGCGTTATCTCTGATAATTCCTCTCCTAACGACTTATTAATTTTAATTTTAGTGAGACTTTAAGAAAACAGTGTCGATAAGGACTCGAATTTATTCGCTAAAGGTTACTAAGATGAAAAATTCTAGTCCATCGTCGATAAGATTTTTAAGAGAACCTTGAAGAGATGTGTGTTGTGTGCATGAGATATGCGTGGTTTCGTAAATCGTTAATTTCGAAACTACTTAGAAATCTACAGAACATGGAAAAATATGTACATATTAAGATAGTTGCACTACCAAGTCCAAGAAATTTACAGGATTCTATTATTATAACTTCAAGATTTTCTACCTGTGATATGGAAGTCCTAACTACATTTTAAAGTGTCTGAAATAATAATTTAAAAAAACAACTTTTTTGGGAGGTGTTTTTTGTTTATTACTATTTTGCAAAACCGATAATGAATTTTTGAATTTCTAATCTACGCCATTTTATGTAAAAAGCGATTCTGCAACTTTTTTCTCATTTCAACTTTCTTCTAAATTTAATACTTAAAAAGTTAGAAGCAAAACAAGTCGGAAATAGTAATTTTAATAACCATTATTAAACACTAATCAACTTTGAGGAGTTATATCTCAGAAACTAATGAACAAAATATCAACTTATTATATATATATAAAGAAGCGTCTTTCTGAGTATTTTTGGGGTATGTTTCCAGAATTTCATTTGACAAAAAATTCGCCGAGATAATCTATTTGTTTTTAAGCAAAAAAAAAACGACCCCAACTTTAAACAATGGCTGTGACCGTTGTATTAAATATTTTTTAATTCTGAAAAAAGCACATCAAAGCTCGTTCGCTCTTATATATACTCAGCCAGTTTTGTTGAAATCGAATAGTGGAATAATTTTTTAAACAATTTTGAAAATTTTCACTATTTTCCGATTTTCCTGAATTGCAAAATTATTGTGCAAAATCTAATAAACCAATCGAAATGAAATTTACAGGACTCTTTTATTATAACTTCAAGATTTTCTACCTGTGATATGGAAGTCCTAACTACATTTTAAAGTGCCTAAAATAATAATTTAATAAACCCTTTTCTTGGGAGGATTTTTTTTTGTTTATTACAATTTTGCAATACCGCTAATAAATTGTAGAATTTCTGATCTATGCCATTTTATGTAAAAAGCGATTCTGCAACTTTTTTCTCTTTTCAACTCTCTTCTAAATTTAATACTTAAAAAGTTAGAAGCAAAACAAGTCGGAAAAACACGCTTTTTTTCAATTTTTTGAAAATTCTAGGCATTATTCCCAAGGTATTCATGTCAAAACATTGCGGTCACCTCTTGAAAACAGATGGGTCCTGGACTAACACCATTCAGCATTGCTTTAGAAAAGCCGGGTTCAATATGCAGTACATATTACAAAATGAAGTCGAGGAAAATATGGACTTAACCTCATTAAAAGAACTCCCAACTTCATATCGTTCCCAAGTGGCTTCTGACGATTATGTTCAAAAAGACGCTTTCAGTAATTAGCATCTGTTAATTACATACAATTATTATTGTTATATACGTACATATAAAAATATTAAATTATGTATTACATAATATACACATATATACTCTGTTTAAAACAAATCCCGATGCACGTTATTTTGATGACGTCAGAATCATCCAATACTACCAACTTAATATAATCGCAGCACATCGCAATTTATGTGTTCCGTGTATATTTTAGGTTGACAATATATATATGGTTATATTGCGTCCTGTGACGACGCAATTATATCTTAATTACCTACCAACTTAATTGATATTAAGTTGGTAGTATTGGATGTTTGGTGACGTCATCAAAATAAACAGAGTACTATATGTATTATGTACCTATATGATGAAATACATGTGAAATAAAAATTATTCTTTTTCGATGGTTCCTTTTGTTTGTACTTCTAAAAAAGTAATTATTTCTATGAAACCATTTCCAGCAAGAATTATTATTATATATTATTAATATTTGTATTTAGATACTGTATTGTTGTTTAAATACTGTATTTAAAAACACGTGCCGATGAATATTTATTTTTGTGCACTGCTTCAATTTTTAAGGAAATCTCTGGAAGTTCAGAAAAATGATAAAATTCTAGTATACCGTATACATAGTAGAATTTCCATAGAAAATAGGAGAAAGCCAAGTATAGCGTTAGTAAAAGTTCCCATAGTCTAATTAAAAATTTCAAATGACCACATATTCATAAAAAAATAATGGAACCAATTGAAGATATCAATATTAATTAAAGTACAGCAGTTCAAATTTTCAAGGATATCTTGGAATGTAAACTCCTGGACAAAATTAACGCACCACACAATTAAACTTGTATAATTACAATACAGAAATTAATATTGCAATAACATTTTTATAAAAGCTTACAGTTAGGTACTGTCTAGTAGCTAGTAAATGAAATTAGCAAATCAGGGCGATATCTCTAATAATTTTTTATCAAAGAAATTTTTTTCTTGGAAACAATGCAAACTTGCAAACAGAAAACAAACGAAAACAATAGAATTTTCAGAATTAGAGCTGTTCTAATATCCCATTCCTGCATTGCTGCATCTACCAATTGATTGCGGTTGGCAGGTGGAGGTGTACGACGTCGAATCCTTTTTTTAATATCGTCCCATACAGGCTCTATTGGGTTCATGTCGGGACTCTTGGCTGGCCATCCCATGAACGGAATAGCTATAGCATTTAAGTAGCGAATAACCTGCCCAGCCACATGAGGACGAGCATTGTCCTGCATAAACAAGAAATTCGGTCCCACAATAGGAGCATATGGCATTACATGGTCAACAACAATATGTTCCAGATAATAATCCGCATTCATTGACCTACCACGTATGGGGACCAATTCTGTGGGGCCATCGAAACAGATGCCTCCCCAAAACATTACAGAGCCACCACCAAACGGAACTCTTGGAGAGATATTGCAACTTGCAAATCTCTCTCCTGGCCTTCTCCAGACACGCTCACGTCCATCAGAAGATTTAAGGCTGATTCTCGTTTCATATAAGAATAAAACCTTCTTCCAACCATTACGAGTCCAATCTTGATGTTGTCTCGCAAAACGCAACCTTTGAATTTTGTGCTCTCTGGTGAGCAGGAGTTTTCTGCTGTCTAATCCAGCTTCATTTAAGCGCCTTCTAATCGAAGATACAAGAAGATTGCGAGCAGCTACGAGTTCATTTTGTAGGATGGTACTGGTCGTTGTCCTGTTTCTTAGAGCGGATTGTCTAAGAAAACGTTCAATTATTGGACTAGTAGGTACACCATTTTCGCCCTTGTCCCGGCCTTCGTAAATGAGAACCTGTCTCGTTAAATCGTCTAACCATGCGACTTATGCTGGAATGGTTTCTTCCTATCACATTAGCAACAAGACGCATCGAATATTCCTCATTCAGCAAAGATGATGCTCGTACTGCTTCTTCCACTGACAAATGTGTTCTGCGATTCATTATTAAACTGGAGAACACTCGCACTTACACTATCAATAACAAAAAACCTTGGTGGCTCAAAACAATTAGTCTTAATAAGCAACAATTTCTGATCAGATTTTAAATCAATTTTCATCGAAAATGCTTTTCTTTGCTATTACACTTTTAAATCAAAACCCATGTTGACAACATTTACTAGAACTATCGAAGTATATCCAGAGCCTACTTGTAAGATTGTTAAACAACTGAAAATCATCATTATTTTGGAATAACACAAAATATATGTGGTGGTGCGTTAATTTTGTCCAGGAGTTTATTAAGAATTGAGAAAGTCCCACTATGCCGTTAGTAGAGTACCTAATGAAATTTCCCATAATTGAATTTATAACTTAATTAGCTAAATATTCATGAACATTTGCATGTCAAATGTCAATATTAATTATATTAGTGTAATTTGCTCTCCAGATTAATGTGGGAACTGCGCAAAGTGCACCACTTCAAATTTTCAAGGATGTCATCAAAAGTGTAGAAATAAATCCAAGTAGTGAATCATTGGAAATAACGTGAAATTCTTCACAATGTAATTTAAAATCCCAATCAACTAATTATCCATTAAAATTTGAAAACAAATTTTGGACTGCATAACTTTTCAAGGATATCTCCAAGGTCTGGAAAATTGAAAAATTAAATCAAGTAAGTCGTTAGAGAGGTTATGACATTCCCCATTAAAAAATGTAATTCACTTATTATAAAATACCACTCACCGTACAATTGAAGGCACGGAGCTTCCACGAGGTAAAGTGTTCGAACAATCACCTTCACACTACGAAATATCAACCATTTTCACTTAGATAGGAAAATTACACGTCTAATCAAAGGAACAATTTCAAAAATGTTGACCAATCTTGGACAAGAACACTCCCGTACAAGGCGACTATACGAGTGACTTCCAAAGGTATTTCGCTTATTATTGTACAGCACGCACCGAACAAAAAAAAACTGGGCAAAAAACTGTAGTCGCACTGATAAGGCGAGAGAGACTGAATTTTATTTAAAATAGATACGTACGGTAATACTTCAATTTGGTACGTAAAATTTAGGTAAAAGTGAAAATTGTGGGAAGTAAATCCAGCATCGACGAGCCAAAGTGCCCCTTTCGACGCTTGTTACGATGATTTACGAGTTCGTAAACTTTCTTGAAAATACTTTTTCCACGTAAGAAGCGTAACATTCCTGGAAGAAATTACCCTTTGCCCTTATCTGCGGTCATCGACCACCAAACTTCTTAATACCTCGAAAATATCCCTTCAGTAAGAGAATCCGAGAATTTCCCAGAAATTCCCCAATTTTCAGATAACCACCTCGTCGTCCGTCGGACGGGAGGAGTAGGAGGACCGGGAGTGGGAGGAGGAGGAGGAGGAGGTGGGGGGGCGACGTCGTCGACGGCGATGCCTCCAGTAGCGGACGGGCGTCGTACGGGACGCGTTGAAGACGACGACGACGACGACGCTCAGAACGACGCCGGCGACGCACGTGGTCCACGTGTCGATAGAGTACGTACGTCCTGAAATAGAATTAAACTTTCTTTTTCGTTGTCGGGATAGAGTGTGTTACGATTTCGATCTCCTCGTCGGTAAGTGACTCGAATTTTGAGTTTGTTATATTAATTATGCTTATTATTGTCAAATATATTAAGGAGAGTTTTACGAGGCGCCGATAATAACAATTTGAACATCACAATAATGTATCATGTATCACTGTATTATTTTTACTTTCCTGTAAAATAAGAGAAAGTATTGTAATCGTGGTGATTTTCGGAATTTGAGATATTGGACATTTCTGGACGTTTTGAGGTCCCCTGAGTTCGAAAAACATGTTTTTGAAAACATGTCTGTGTATGTATGTATGTATGTGTTCAATGTTTTCTCAGAAACTATAAATAGTGGAATGGTGAAATTTTGAATTTAGGCTGGATCTCCTAAAAGAGCATTTCACTCGTAATTTTTAGTTTTTTTTAATTATCTCAAAAGCTATTTTCAACGTTATTTTTTCACACTTCTTATGTATACTTTACTATTCAAATCTTAGTAATTGGCGTTATCATGATCTTGACTGAACTTCTGCGAAGGGTCTTCTACTTTTATGAATGTTCAGTTTTTCTCTATTTTTTGGAAAACGGCTTTACCGATTTTTACCACATGTTAGATCTGAACTGGTCTAACTAATTGCTACAACTTTTATTTGAACCATTTCTTTGTTAAACCTCTCCCTAAAGATGTGTGTGAAGTGAGCGACGAATATCAAGAGACGAATTTTGTACGATGGTCATTTCCGCCAACGGTTGTTCCATCCATTTCAAACTATGAAAGATGATTCGAAAATATTGAATAATCTCGGAAGTACAACATTCAATACTTTTGTTCTCATGGTAAAAGAATTTCCAAATGTCAATAACTGAGCTTTTTCGAGGTTTCCGAATCTCGTTCAAGTGTAATGGAGTTACTTAAAACGCTCTAACTCCGGAACATTATTTGAAAATTATTGCTACAGCCGTTGCATGTGTCATTATGTTCTCTATCATTTATAGTAAGAACAAAAGTGTAGAAAGTTACACTTCCGGAGTTAGAGCGTTTTAAGTAACTCCATTACACTTGAACGAGACTCGGAAAACTCGCAATAGCTCAGTTATTTACATTTTTTGGAAATTATTGCCACAGCCGTTGCATGTGTCATTATATTCTCTATCATTTGATATAAGGACAAAAGTGTAGAAAGTTACACTTCCGGAGTTAGAGCGTAGTAAGTTACTCTTTTACACTTGACCGAGACTCTGAAAACTCGAAATAGCTCAGTTATTGACATTTTTTGAAAATTCTTGCTTCAGCTGTTAGATGCGTCATTATGTTCTCTATCATTTGATATAAGAACAAAAGTGTAGAAAGTTATACTTTCGGATATGGAGCGTTGTAAGTAACTGTATTTCACTTGAACGTGACTCGGAAAACTCGAAATAGCTCAGTTATTGACATTTCTTGGAAATTCTTGCTTCAGCCATTGCATGTGTCATTATATTCTCTATCATTTGTTATAAGAACAAGAATGTAGAAAGTTATACTTCCGAAGTTAGAGCGTTTTAAGTAACTCCATTTCACTTGAACGTGACTCGGAAAACTCGAAATAGCTCAGTTATTGACATTTTTTGGAAATTTTTGCTACAGCCGTTGGATGTGTCATTATGTTCTCTATCATTTGATGTAAGAATAGAAGTGTAGAAAGTTATACTTCCAAAGTTAGAGCGTTTTACGTAACTCCATTACAATGGAACGAGACTCGGAAAACTCGAAATAGCTCAGTTATTGACATTTTTTGGAAGTTTTTGCTACAGCCGTTGCATGTGTCATTATATTCTCTATCATTTGATATAAGAAAAAAGTGTAGAAAGTTATACTTCCGAAGTTAGAGCGTTTTAAGTAACTCCATTACACTTGACCGATACTCGGAAAACTCGAAATAGCTCAGTTATTGACATTTTTTGGAAGTTTTTGCTACAGCCGTTGCATGTGTCATTATATTCTCTATCATTTGATATAAGAACAAAAGTGTAGAAAGTTATATTTCCGGAGTTGGAGCTTTGTAAGTAACTCTATTACATTTGAACGAGACTCGGAAAACTCGAAATAGCTGAGTTATTGACATTTTTTGGAAATTCTTGCTACAGCCGTTGCATGTGTCATTATATCCTCTATCATTTGTTGTAAGAACAAAAAGTGTAGAAAGTTATACTTCCGGAGTTGGAGCGTTTTAAGTAACTCCATTACATTTGAACTTGACTCGGAAAATTCGAAATAGCTCAGTTATTGACATTTTTTTGAAATTCTTGCTACAGCCGTTGCATGTGCCATTATGTTCTCTATCATTTGATATAAGAACAAAAGTGTAGAAAGTTATACTTCCGGAGTTAGAGCGTTGTAAGTAACTCTATTACACTGGAACGAGACTCGGAAAACTCGAAATAGCTCAGTTATTGACATTTTTTGGAAATTCTTGCTACAGCCGTTGCATGTGTCATTATGTTCTCTATTATTTGATATAAGAACAAAAGTGTAGAAAGTTATATTTCCGGAGATAGAGCGTAGTAAGTAACTCTATTACACTTGAACGAGACTCGGAAAACTCGAAATATCTAAGTTATTGATATTTTTTGAAAATTTTTGTTACACGCGTTGCATGTGTCATTATGTTCTCTATCATTTATAGTAAGAACAAAAGTGTAGAAAGTTATACTTTCGGAGTTGGAGCGTTTTAAGTAACTCCATTACACTTGAACTTGACTCGGAAAATTCGAAATAGCTCAGTTATTGACATTTTTTGGAAATTTTTGCTACAGCCGTTGCATGTGTCATTATATCCTCTATCATTTGTTGTAAAAACAAAAGTGTAGAAAGTTATACTTCCGGAGTTGGAGCTTTGTAAGTAACTCTATTACACTTGAACGAGACTCGGAAAACTCGAAATAGCTCAGTTATTGACATTGTTTGGAAATTCTTGCTACAGCCGTTGCATGTGTCATTATGTTCTCTATTATTTGTTGTAAGAACAAATGTGTAGAAAGTTATACTTCCGGAGTTGAAGCGTTGTAAGTAACTGTATTTCACTTGAACGTGACTCGGAAAACTCGAAATAGCTCAGTTATTGACATTTCTTGGAAATTCTTGCTTCAGCCATTGCATGTGTCATTATATTCTCTATCATTTGTTATAAGAACAAGAATGTAGAAAGTTATACTTCCGAAGTTAGAGCGTTTTAAGTATTTCCATTTCACTTGAACGTGACTCGGAAAACTCGAAATAGCTCAGTTATTGACATTTTTTGGAAATTTTTGCTACAGCCGTTGGATGTGTCATTATGTTCTCTATCATTTGATATAAGAACAAAAGTGTAGAAAAATAGGAGAATGTTCTCGGGGAGCTAGAAGAATTATGAAGTGAAGTGTTCTTGACAAACCCCAATACAAAAATAATCTTGATCAAACTGCCGACGTTTCGTTCAGTGTTCTGAACATAATCATGGCGCTGAAAATGTCATCAAGATCAAACTTCACTTCATAAAAGTGTAGAAAGTTATACTTCCGGAGTTAGAGCGTTGTAAGTAACTCTATTACACTGGAACGAGACTCGGAAAACTCGAAATAGCTCAGTTATTGACATTTTTTGGAAATTTTTGCTACAGCCGTTGGATGTGTCATTATGTTCTCTATCATTTGATGTAAGAATAGAAGTGTAGAAAGTTATACTTCCAAAGTTAGAGCGTTTTACGTAACTCCATTACAATGGAACGAGACTCGGAAAACTCGAAATAGCTCAGTTATTGACATTTTTTGGAAGTTTTTGCTACAGCCGTTGCATGTGTCATTATATTCTCTATCATTTGATATAAGAAAAAAGTGTAGAAAGTTATACTTCCGAAGTTAGAGCGTTTTAAGTAACTCCATTACACTTGACCGATACTCGGAAAACTCGCAATAGCTCAGTTATTTACATTTTTTGGAAATTATTGCCACAGCCGTTGGATGTGTCATTATATTCTCTATCATTTGATATAAGAACAAAAGTGTAGAAAGTTATATTTCCGGAGTTGGAGCTTTGTAAGTAACTCTATTACACTTGAACGAGACTCGGAAAACTCGAAATAGCTGAGTTATTGACATTTTTTGGAAATTCTTGCTACAGCCGTTGCATGTGTCATTATATCCTCTATCATTTGTTGTAAGAACAAAAGTGTAGAAAGTTATATTTCCGGAGTTGGAGCTTTGTAAGTAACTCTATTACACTTGAACGAGACTCGGAAAACTCGAAATAGCTGAGTTATTGACATTTTTTGGAAATTCTTGCTACAGCCGTTGCATGTGTCATTATATCCTCTATCATTTGTTGTAAGAACAAAAAGTGTAGAAAGTTATACTTCCGGAGTTGGAGCGTTTTAAGTAACTCCATTACATTTGAACTTGACTCGGAAAATTCGAAATAGCTCAGTTATTGACATTTTTTGGAAATTCTTGCTACAGCCGTTGCATGTGCCATTATGTTCTCTATCATTTGATATAAGAACAAAAGTGTAGAAAGTTATACTTCCGGAGTTAGAGCGTTGTAAGTAACTCTATTACACTGGAACGAGACTCGGAAAACTCGAAATAGCTCAGTTATTGACATTTTTTGGAAATTCTTGCTACAGCCATTGCATGTGTCATTATGTTCTCTATTATTTGATATAAGAACAAAAGTGTAGAAAGTTATATTTCCGGAGATAGAGCGTAGTAAGTAACTCTATTACACTTGAACGAGACTCGGAAAACTCGAAATATCTAAGTTATTGATATTTTTTGAAAATTTTTGTTACACGCGTTGCATGTGTCATTATGTTCTCTATCATTTATAGTAAGAACAAAAGTGTAGAAAGTTATACTTTCGGAGTTGGAGCGTTTTAAGTAACTCCATTACACTTGAACTTGACTCGGAAAATTCGAAATAGCTCAGTTATTGACATTTTTTGGAAATTTTTGCTACAGCCGTTGCATGTGTCATTATATCCTCTATCATTTGTTGTAAAAACAAAAGTGTAGAAAGTTATACTTCCGGAGTTGGAGCTTTGTAAGTAACTCTATTACACTTGAACGAGACTCGGAAAACTCGAAATAGCTCAGTTATTGACATTGTTTGGAAATTCTTGCTACAGCCGTTGCATGTGTCATTATGTTCTCTATTATTTGTTGTAAGAACAAATGTGTAGAAAGTTATACTTCCGGAGTTGAAGCGTTGTAAGTAACTGTATTTCACTTGAACGTGACTCGGAAAACTCGAAATAGCTCAGTTATTGACATTTCTTGGAAATTCTTGCTTCAGCCATTGCATGTGTCATTATATTCTCTATCATTTGTTATAAGAACAAGAATGTAGAAAGTTATACTTCCGAAGTTAGAGCGTTTTAAGTATTTCCATTTCACTTGAACGTGACTCGGAAAACTCGAAATAGCTCAGTTATTGACATTTTTTGGAAATTTTTGCTACAGCCGTTGGATGTGTCATTATGTTCTCTATCATTTGATATAAGAACAAAAGTGTAGAAAAATAGGAGAATGTTCTCGGGGAGCTAGAAGAATTATGAAGTGAAGTGTTCTTGACAAACCCCAATACAAAAATAATCTTGATCAAACTGCCGACGTTTCGTTCAGTGTTCTGAACATAATCATGGCGCTGAAAATGTCATCAAGATCAAACTTCACTTCATAAAAGTGTAGAAAGTTATACTTCCGGAGTTAGAGCGTTGTAAGTAACTCTATTACACTGGAACGAGACTCGGAAAACTCGAAATAGCTCAGTTATTGACATTTTTTGGAAATTCTTGCTACAGCCGTTGCATGTGTTATTATATTCTCTATCATTTGATATAACAACAAAAGTGTAGAAAGTTATACTTCCGGAGTTAGAGCGTTTTAAGTAACTCTATTACACTGGAACGAGACTCGGAAAACTCGCAATAGCTCAGTTATTTACATTTTTTGGAAATTATTGCCACAGCCGTTGGATGTGTCATTATATTCTCTATCATTTGATATAAGAACAAAAGTGTAGAAAGTTATATTTCCGGAGTTGGAGCTTTGTAAGTAACTCTATTACACTTGAACGAGACTCGGAAAACTCGAAATAGCTGAGTTATTGACATTTTTTGGAAATTCTTGCTACAGCCGTTGCATGTGTCATTATATCCTCTATCATTTGTTGTAAGAACAAAAGTGTAGAAAGTTATATTTCCGGAGTTGGAGCTTTGTAAGTAACTCTATTACACTTGAACGAGACTCGGAAAACTCGAAATAGCTGAGTTATTGACATTTTTTGGAAATTCTTGCTACAGCCGTTGCATGTGTCATTATATCCTCTATCATTTGTTGTAAGAACAAAAAGTGTAGAAAGTTATACTTCCGGAGTTGGAGCGTTTTAAGTAACTCCATTACATTTGAACTTGACTCGGAAAATTCGAAATAGCTCAGTTATTGACATTTTTTGGAAATTCTTGCTACAGCCGTTGCATGTGTCATTATATTCTCTATCATTTGATATAGGAACAAAAGTGTAGAAAGTTATATTTCCGGAGTTAGAGCGTTTTAAGTAACTTCAATACACTTGACCGATACTCGGAAAACTCGAAATAGCTCAGTTATTGACATTTTTTGGAAATTTTTGCTACCGCCGTTGCATGTATCATTATATTCTCTATCACTTGATATAAGAACAAAAGTGTAGAAAGTTATATTTCCGGAGTTGGAGCTTTGTAAGTAACTCTATTACACTTGAACGAGACTCGGAAAACTCGAAATATCTAAGTTATTGACATTTTTTGGAAATTTTTGTTACAGGCGTTGCATGTGTCATTATGTTCTCTATCATTTATAGTAAGAACAAAAGTGTAGAAAGTTATACTTCCGGTGTTAGAGCGTGTTAAGTAACTCCATTACACTTGAACGAGACTCGGAAAACTCGAAATAGCTCAGTTATTGACATTTTTTGGAAATTCTTGCTTCAGCCGTTACTTGTGTCATTATATCCTCTATCATTTGTTGTAAGAACAAAAGTGTAGAAAGTTGTACTTCAGAAGTTAGAGCGTTTTAAGTAACTCCATTACACTGGAACGAGACTCGAAAAACTCGAAATAGCTCAGTTATTGACATTTTTTGGAAATTCTTGCTTCAGGTGTTGGATGTGTCATTATGTTCTATATCATTTGATATAAGAACAAAAGTGTAGCAAGTTATATTTCCGGAGTTAGAGCTTTTTAAGTAACTCCATTACACTTGAACGAGACTCGGAAAACTCGAAATAGCTCAGTTATTGACATTTTTTGGAAATTCTTGCTTGAGCCCTTGCTTGTGTCATTATGGGCCGTATTTATAATTCAAACTCAAGATCGACTTGGGTAAGAACGTCTCAAGCATAAGCTCTTGCTTATACTTTGTTTTGTTTTAGTCATATGTTCAGCTAAACTCGAGTAAGATTGTCATAAGTGGTATGTTTCCATAGTTTACAGCAACCCCTGTCAAATTTTAAAAGATATTTGTCATTACGCTCATTACAAAAAAATCTTCCATTACATTCCAGGAGGTCTGGTTTACAAATTAAACTTGGTAAGATTTCGTTTTGACAGGAGTGAAATTTTCATCTCAATGTCCTTTACTTATTTAAGCAAGACTCAAGTCCTGGTTCGAGGTGACTCAAACTTATCCCAGGCTTGAGTTGAACTTGAGTCAGACTCAACTTGAGACAAACTCAAGTGGCGACTATAAATACGGCCCTAGATCCTCTATCATTTGTTGTAAGAACAAAAGTGTAGAAAGTTATACTTCCGGAGTTGGAGCGTTGTAAGTAACTCTATTACAATTGAACTTGACTCGGAAAATTCGAAATAGCTCAGTTATTGACATTTTTTGGAAATTCTTGCTTCAGCCGTTGGATGTGTCATTACGTTCTCTATCATTTGATATAAGAACAAAAGTGTAGAAAGTTATATTTCTAGAGTTGGAGCTTTGTAAGTAACTCTATTACACTTGAACGAGACTCGGAAAACTCGAAATAGCTCAGTTATTGACATTGTTTGGAAATTCTTGCTACAGCCGTTGCATGTGTCATTATGTTCTCTATTATTTGTTGTAAGAACAAATGTGTAGAAAGTTATACTTCCGAAGTTAGAGCGTTTTAAGTGACTCCATTACACTCGAGATGCGGAAATCTCGAAATAGCTCAGTTATTGCCATTTTTTGGAAATTCTTACTAGTCATTGCATAGATCATTGTATTCTCTATATTTTGCCTTAAGAACAAAATTGTAGAAAGTTAGACTTTCGAGGTTATCCGATATTTACGGGATCATCAATCATAGTTTGTAATTAGTGAAACAACCGTTGGCGGAAATGACCCTCGTACAAAATTCGTCGCTCTAGATTCGTCGCTAACTTCACACACATTCCCTAAAGGACACTTTACTCCTCAAAAATTTTCAATCAAAATTTCTCAAAAAGGCTTTGAATATGTTTGAATTTACATAGTAAATTGATACAATTTTTATTTGAAAAATTTTTTTCTAAAACTGTCCTCTAAAACTTAGGTAGTCTTAAGAATTTTAATTTTGTTGAATTTATGTCAGATTATCGACGATGTTTGTTTATTATAAGATCTCACATTATCGAAATTTACAGAATGATAAGATATCAACATATCGAAAATACCTCGAGGATACTTTTCATTCACCTACGCACACATACACACTCTCTTTGTGAACGTATTTTCGTTTTTCACACGTCCTGGCAACCGAAACGATGTTTGGAAACTGTCCCGATCTCCCAAGTTCAGCGACATGATCGAAAATGCAAAATAATAACGAAAAACCTAAAAATCCATTACGTAAATCAATTATATCTGTATAACCTATCCTAATTAAAACGACAAAAAAACAATAACAGAACGTTATATCGAAAGGTTAAAGTTGGCGCCCCTGATATCTTGTTTTGTTGTTAAAAACGTTCTGGACAAAAATTCACAAATTCAGTCCGGATTCGTCGTTCAATGGAAACAGTTGTGCATAATTACGCGGTTTTAATTATTCATAAAAGATAAATGTTAATCGACAACGCGGCTATTTATTGGCATAAACAGTAGTGAAACGTGCTATGAAGCGAGAAGGACGTTAATAAATAGCCAAACAAGTATATAAACAAGGTGTCGAATAATGGGAAAATTTGGGAAATTGGTAAGTGAGAAACTTCTAGGCAGTGGTGTTGTATTTTAAATACTTTTTATATATTTAAATACATAAGCTGAATTTGTATTTACTGTTTATTTAAAATACATTTCTTCTGACATTTTAAATACAGTAGTTCAAATACATTTTGGGACAATGTTAAGATCCATTATTTGCTAAACTATTCCTTAAATGCTCTTACATTTCTTTTATTTTGTTACAGTAACTATAAATGCGCATTTTTATACATTTTTTGAGCATATTTCCGACTGTTCATTTGTATTTACATTTTGGTTTATGTACTTACATGCTTATTTTGAAGCTAATTGTTACAGTTATAATGATCCTACGACACTTTCAAAGGAGTCGCGATTATCTTAGCGAAGGTGTACAATTCATAAAGTTTTTAAAAAAGTTGTGACATTGCAAAACAATTTTTAAGGTACTAAGTAGCTTGTCGACATTTTTAAAGAAGTCGCAGTTATCTTAAACTTAAGCTGTTGTTTCAAAAGTAGTTAAGGAGCTTCTAAAGAACTTATGACAACTCTCAAATAACTTGAACTGTCATATATGAAGTTGGAAAAGTAACTAATGAAGTTTTTTAATTAGCTACTTCGTTAGATCAAGTTAAAAATTAAAGTGTCTAATGTGTCGACATCTTTGCCTTGGGATTATTTTTTAGAAGTTTGAAACTTACATTAGCCTGTTGTGTTATGAAGTATCACTTCAATTTCTAAAGACTTGTTTACAAAGTAGTTGGTAAATTTCGGAAAATTGCAAAAATTTTACGATTTCATGAAGCAAAGAAAATAATTCCTAACACTTTTTGAGATTGTTTTAAGTGTTAAAACCATAAACTTAGGTTTAGTGTTTAAAAGTCAGCCTATGTATTTGAGGATTTTCGATACAAATAACTTAGATATTTTGAAAATAATTGAAAAATTCACAACTTCGGGCAATAAAACAAAGATTTTAGAACGGCATTAGAAAGTTTCCATTAGAAGTTAGATTCCATTTTCTTAAACTGATTTAGATAATTTCAACAATTTCACGAAGAAAATAATAGGAATACTAAGCTTCCTGGGGTTATGCTTAACATTTCTGGAATTAAGAGTAATTTACAACTTTAAATACTGTTTAAATACAAAAACTAAATACTTCTTATTTGTATTTAAATACATTGTCCAGAGAAGTATTTAAAATACATTTTGTAAAAAGTATTTGCGTTTGTATTTAAATACATTTTTAAAAGTATTTTTACAACACTGCTTCTAGGTACCTACTTTGTTAAGGTTTCCGTATATACGTCTCATTTTTATTACTTTTTTGGTGTATTTTATAATTGTGTATAACGTTGGTGTATTTTCGTAATTCGTGCGTTTGATAAGCCCGTATCGCTCGGCGGTTTCATATTCCCGATAAAACAATTATTAACAAACATATTACGAGAGATAATTCCGTTTATTCTCGACCATATAAAATTGTGACAGTTCCCTCGAATGCACGAGATAACGTAATCCTCCGCTAGGAACATCAATGGAACAGTACGACAATCATTTTCGTTACGAAATAATGAAAAATTTCAAGACAATTCTAGAATTTTCATTATCTCCCTGGCTGAGCTGGAACATTGAGATCATTACAAATGTTTTCCAATTTAAATTCGATTAGAGGAAATTGTCCTTTGAGGATTTTCGGTGCTGTACGTTCCAAAAATTTTCTAAGTCAACGTAAGACTTCAGAAATTTCCCCAAGCAAGTCCCAAGGACTCCGGGAATTGTTGCTGGCTCTCTAAAATTTTAGCAATTTTAACTTTGTTTCCTTACAGCAGTAAGTAATTTTGAATTGTTTTTTCAAGGAAGAGAGACAAGTATTCCAAACAACGCTTCAAACTTTCCTTGCCTTTACTGCCTTGCCATAATAGAAAACGCTACTTTTTGATTGCTAATGTATATGTGCTAATGACAGGCGCTATCTCGCGACTAAGACGAAACTTCAAAACAGTCAAGCAAGACACGTTTTGCTTCTAACTTTTTAAGTATTGAATTTAGAAGAAAGTTGAAGAGAGAAAAAAGTTGCAAAATCGCTTGTTACATAATATGGCATAGGTTGGAATTTCAAAAATTTATTAGCGGTTTTGCAAAATAGCAATAAACAAAAAAAAACTCAAAAAAGTGTTTTTTTTTAATTTATTATTTCAGGCACTTTAAAATGTAGTTAGGACTTCCATATCACAGATAGAAAATGTTGAAGTTGTAATATAAGAATCATGTAAATTTCGTTTCGATCGGTTTATTAGATTTTGCACAATAATTTTGAAATCCAGAAAAATCGAAAAATATTGAAAATTTTCAAAATTGTTTTAAAATTTTTTCCACCATTTGATTTTAACACAACTGACTTAGCATATATAAGAGGGAACAAGCTTTCATGTGCTTTTTTCAGAATTAAAAAATATTTATTAGAACGGTCACAGTCATTGTTTAAATTTGGTGTTAAATTTATAAATTTGTCAAAATTCGAAGTGAGAAATTTTTTTTAATGTAAATTTCAATCTTTTTAATATAAATTTCAACAAAAACAATAATGTGGTTACTGTGAGAAAAAAATATTTCTTACTTTATTTCGTCTATCAACCGAAATATTTCATTATAAAATTTGCTCATAAACGTAAACAGACAGTAGACATCTTGGATTGAGATCTACACGGAACGAGAGAATCCTTCACGGAATCGTTTTTCTGGGCCTACGACTACGGTCAGGAAGGTTAGGTTTGTTTGGTTTGGCTTGGATAAAAGTATAAAGTGGAATAAATAGTACATTAAATTATACTCGTTGTATTAAAGCACTCCTCGCTTCGCTCGTCGTGTTTTAAAACTCTCGTTTGACAATACTCCGTCTTATTAAACTAGATTATTAAAATAAAATTTTCTCAGAAAACATCGATTTTCCTCACTGGAAACTATCTCCAAATGATATAGTATAAGCTCTTTTACAGCATTTTCTAAAATTTTATTCGTGTGTCTACGAACTTTGCCACCACCGATGGGGCTTGACTGTAACAGTATACCCTAACCTAATACAAAATCCTTTCTTCTCCTTCTCATTTAACTCGATTGATTTGCCGTGTCTTTCATCTGACGTCAATCGTCCTTACGTAAGGGCGACGTTACGTAACGATGACATTTCGATGCGGCTTTATTAAATTCCAGCCTCAATAACTGATTATGTCCGGCGGCCACGTGGTGAAGAGGAAAGAAGATGAAGAGGAGAGCGAATCGTCCCCTCCACCGGACGGCGGCTGGGGTTGGATGGTCGTGTTCGGCTCCTTCGCCATCCACGTAATAAGTAAGTTGAAATTAATGATACTCTGATTTCAAAATTCCATTAATTAAATTAAATCAATTAAAGATTCAATAGAATAATTACCCGTAATGATAAGACCGATTAAGCTCAGTTGAACGAATCGAGAGACGTTATTGTTCACGTAGATTGTTCAAACAATGGTTTTTACGTCTCATGTCTTCGTCAGTTAATTTTTACGTTACGTCGGTCGTACGGAAAACTCTGAAAATATTCTAAGTTATTTTTACCGCGCGTAGGTATATTGTTTAGTTAGAAAATGCAACGACCTAATTTATAAATAACGAAAGACGAGCGAGCGGCATTTCCCTGCTCGGAACGTTGCACACTTAGGTGATTAAGTCGTAAAATTATGACTGTTCCAGCCGATGGCGTGACGTACTCCTTCGGGATATTTTACGACGAGTTCCTGAATTATTTCGGGGAGGGGAAGTCCCTGACCTCCTGGATCCTCTCGATCCTCGTGGGAGTGACGCTGTGTTCAGGTGAGGCCAAACATTTAATTCACAATTAATTATTAAAAACGGAAGCGAGAAATTGATTAAGTTTTGAGGGGTGCGAGGGTGAAATTCTTCGCATAACAATGAAATAAAGTTCCATTTAATTTATTTTTTAATTGAAATATTTAGTAAAGTCTTCAACTTGCCGTCAGCATGAAATCTGTTACGCTGTGAGTCATTGTATATCCAAAGCCGTGTTATAAGTTGTAACGTTAGTTATTTTATTGCTTTGATTATGCTCGTAATGCCGGCTAGCACATCACTATCTCTGGGTCGAAAGAAAATTAATGTTTAATTAGGTACGTCTAATAAGTAAAAAAAAACACAAAAATATCGATCTGATACAAATACCAACGTTAATCCAACAAATGAGTACGATCTTCCTAGATCAATGGCAAGACAATTACTTAAATTTTACTCAACAAATCCTAAAAATAACACAAGGCGTACCAATCCAAACACTGTATATCATTATTCGGGACAGACACACGAATCCACCGCACAGATTTACAAAAGACAATTTTAGCACGTGGGCCCCTCAAATTTTGGGGTTCTCCTGCCAAAAGTTTGTCAAAATCTCATCTCAACGCTTTCAAAGTCTCGGCTTGACTCTCCCTCCCGGTCATCTCCTCTCGAGAATCCCCCCTTCCCTCTTGACCGGAAGTGACGTGACCGCCAATCGTTGAACTTAAACTCTCCCTCTTTCTAGACTTTTAACCTATCCAGGCTTTCTGAACACCCCACTTTGCAATTTTGATTCTCCCCCATAAAATGACGTCAGTCACGTACGCATCTCTTCTTCTTCCTCTAGATTACAGTCACTAGATGGTTACAGTACCGCAACGTCCGCCATATTTGGAGTAAAAATGTTGGCGGTAAAATTCAAATTGAAAATGTTGGATCTACGTTATTTTAGCACAAAAGAAAATAAATAACTCTTCTCGTGCAGTGTTGGATGTAATTAATCCATTTATATATACCTACCTCACAAATCCTTGCTTCATGGTGCAAATTAGGTCTAGAAATTAATTCACACCATTTCTGCCTTCTCTCGGGATTAGCAGGTAACTTAAAGAGTCTATAACCTTTTTTGGTATTACTTTTACACCAAGTCACACAACAATAATGGGGCATATTTAGCTGTAACTAGTCACTAAATTACTAAAAACAAACGTGGGGATTGGGGATTAATTATTCAATGATTTTACATCAAAACGTGCATCAACCTATATAGGAGGCATCAACAAATAACATAACGAACATAACCTAGACCACCACACAACACAAAGATTTCTTTGAGAAAACAAAAAATAACTATTTCGGGCGCCATATTTGGAGTCAAATATACCCCTCTCTCTCTCATACACATTGGAACATAACCTTGCGGTACTGTAACCATCTAGTGACTGTACTCTAGATATTCCCAAACCGGAAGTAGGTAATAAAAGGTCTCCGTGCCAAAGTGAAACAGATTTTAGCGTTTTGCAATTTATACGGTGGGATAGTGGCTAAACTAACCGGAGAATCTCGTTCAAATTTACACAACTTGTGATCAAATAGTACTACATTGATCTGACAAAATCTCAGATTTCTACCTATTGTAGTTTTCGTCATAGTTCGATGGCGACACCGTGTCATTCACGTAAAAGTTACCACACGTACTTGCAAGCAAACCAAACATTCGACTCATTTCACACAATTTTAGATCGGGTTTTAGGTCATTGGGATGGAGAGTATGGCGCAACGTTGCGTTAATATTCGGACTTAGTTAAAGTAGCAACCGGGGAATCGTATTTAATTACAATTCGTTGGCTGATTTGATGTTAAAAAACGTAACGTAACAAAAGATATACCTATAATACACCTATGCGAAGTATAAGCGAGATATAGAGTCTTTTTTAAGTTGATCCCAATTGACTTTTTGTATAAGTTTCGTAAGGAAAGGTGTCGGTAAAACATGTAATGCAACCCTCACGACAAACAGTAGCCCAACATGCATAACGCGTTGGTCTCATTCTCCGGTAAGGAGACTACTCTTCCCTCGAATCAATTTCAAGCTTCCCCAACTCCCCCGTGTACACCATCGAATATTCCGCCGTTCCTCCTCCAGGTCCGGTCTCCAGCTACTTCGTGAACCGCTGGGGCTGCAGACCGGTGACGATAGCCGGCGCCCTCGTCGCCTCCTGCTTCATGGTCGCCTCCTTCTACGCCCAGAACGTCCTCACGCTGTGCATCACGATCGGCATCGGCACCGGCTTCGGCTTCGGCCTGATCTACCTGCCGGCCATCGTCAGCGTGACGATGTACTTCGAGAAGAAGAGGTCGCTCGCGACCGGCATAGCCGTCTGCGGCTCCGGCTTCGGCACGTTCATCTTCGCGCCGATCATCTCGCAGCTGATGCGCGAGTACGGCTGGAGGGGCTCGATGCTCGTCCTCGCCGGCATCGTGCTGCAGTGCATACTGTTCGGTGCGTTATTCCGACCGCTGGAGGACGAGAAGCGACCGAGGGAGACCGAGAGGACGCACGAGCTGAAGAAGTCCGATGCAGTCACCGATCTCCACGTCTCCGATCACAACGTGCCGCAGATGCTCACGCTACCGACCGACGGTAAGTCGAGGCTGTAAGGCAGTTTGTAGTTAGAGCTGTAAGGTTCTCATGATAAAAACTATATCAACAGTAGAACTAATATCTCTCGTTAAAACCACGCAAGGTGACGCAGCTACAGTAGGTACCAGTGCAAAGTTCTGCCTCAACAAATATTCTACCTACAGCTACATTTGCACCAGCTATTGTAGGTGCAGCTGTGAACTTTCTATTACTATCTTCAGTTACAGTTTCAATCTTACAGCTTATTGTCATCTACATATGCTCCAATGACCCACATTTTCCACAACCAATCTCAATCAACATCCACAGATAAACTGTTAAGGTTATATTACAGCACCTACTGTACTGTACTCTACTCTCTCTCTCTCTCTCTCTCCCAGCGGGCACGATCAACGGTAACATGATGCACCGTCCGCACAGCGTCGCCCACTTCTCGCTGCCGAGGGGTCCGAGGTACGAGCAGAACGGCAACGTGAGGGCGACGAAGCCTGGGGACGCGACCAGGCTAGCGCTGAGCCAGCCGATGCTGACCCAGTCCGAGGTGCACCAGAGGCACCACCACTACGGCAGCCAGAACTGGAGGAGGCACGGCCCGATCGACAGGGTCGACATCTTCTACCAGGGCAGCCTGATGAACATACCGTCCTACAGGTCTAGGTAACTGTAACTTGTGGCTTACGTGTGTTTTATGCGACATCAATTATTTAGCCCACCTGATCAAAAAGGTGGAAGGTCTAAACCTCCTACAGTTACCTTACGATGCTCAACCAAGTTTCGATGCTGCAGCTGAAGTGAAAACCTAACGTTGTTCCAGACAGAACCTGAAGAGGAGCGAGGAGGACCCGTTCATGGAACGCAGGCATTCGACCTTCAGCTACAAGCGTCGCCACGCGGACGCCCAAGAGCCGCCGAGCAAGATATGCGGCATCTTCCATTGCTCGGAGGAGATCAGGGAGATGCTGAACTGCTCGCTGTACAAGGATATGATATTCCTCCTGTTCTCCCTCAGCAACCTCCTCACCAGCATCGGGTTCAACATACCCTACGTGTACCTCGTCACCAAGGCGAAGGACGCTGGCATACCGGCCGAGAAGGCCGCCATGCTGATTTCGATCATCGGCGGAGCGAACACCCTCGGGAGGATAGTGCTGGGCTACATGTCGGATAAGCCGTGGATCAATAGGCTGTGGGTGTACAATTGGAGCCTCACCATTTGTGGATTAGGTAAAGATGAAGGGATGTACGAGTGAATTAATTATGATAACATCAGAAAATCTGCCTCATGCAGGATTATGTCGTGTTATCTATTAACTGAATTAGTGTCGTTCAAATGAAAGATTACTAGAATGTAGGTGAATTCGAATGTCATGGCTTTATTTCAAATCTGGATGATTTAGACTATTTATAACGCCTGTGCATTTTTTGTCTTGATATTAATTTATTGCTGTTATAAATAACGTTGTCATATCTTATCTTGGATCAATTCGTTATTAATATTATGAAGTAGTTTATCTGTAGATACTTTGGTGAGGTCGAATTTGGGTTAAAATATTTATACAATGCCGATAATGTGAAGTAACTGTTAAGCTTCTTCTTCTTTACGTTAAGAAGTGGTCTAATAACCAGCTCCATCTTCACTCTTTCCATCATTCCACGTGATCAATTTATTATAATTGGTAACTGCATCACGTAACAAATTGGATTCAGTTAACTGAATCTCGGATGTATATAACTCATCAATAAGTTTTCCGTAATGCTTCCAGCCACCTTCATTAGTGCCTTCTGTACGAGTTTCTACTCTCTGGCCGTGTTCGCGACGGTCTACGGTTTCACCATAGGCGCGTACGTCGGCCTCACCTCCGTCATACTGGTGGACCTCCTCGGGCTCGAGAAGCTCACCAACGCCTTCGGCCTGCTGCTGCTGTTCCAGGGGATCGCCTCGCTGGTCGGGCCGCCCTTCGCAGGTACGAAGAAGTCGTCACAGGAGTAATTTAGTTTATTTTTTGGTTTACGACGAGATGATTTCAACTGGGAAATATCGAAGCGCAAGTTCGAACAGGTTTTGAAAGGAAGAAAGTCGACGTGTTGAAGGTAGGTAATGGGGCACTTCAGACCACCAACCCCCCTTCGAACCGCTTCGAACCGGTAGAGTCTGTAACCGCTTTGAACCGGTCTGGACCGCTATGAACCGGTGTAGAACCGCTTTGAACCGGTCTGGACCGCTTTCAACCGGTTTGGACCGCTATGAACCGGTATGATCCGGTCTGTAACCGCTTTGAACCAGTCTGGACCGCTATGAACCGGTCTGGAACTGTTTTGAACCTGTCTGGACCGATATGAATCGGTCTGGACCGCTATGAACCGGTCTGGAACCGCTTTGAACCGGTGTAGGAGCGCTTTAAACCGGTAGGTAACCGCTTTGAACGGGTCTGGACCGCTATGAACCGGTGTAGAACCGCTTTGAACCGGTCTGGACCGCTATGAACCAGTCTGGAATCGCTTTGAACCTGTCTGGACCGATATGAACCGGTCTGGACCGCTATGAACCGGTCTGGCCCAACTGGTCTGAAGTGCCCCATTACCCACTGTTGAACTTGACCGACGACTGATCGATCCTCTCTTGTTCCGCTGCCTCGGTATTTGGCTCCAAATTTTCAAACCATTTCGAGAGGTCCTTACCGTTCCCTTATCTCCACGAGTTCTACATATCTCTCTCTTCATCTTTCGTTCTCTTTTTGCCGCAGGCGCCCTGGTCGACCTGATGAAGTCCTACAACCCGGCGTTCTGCCTAGCCGGCGTGACGATCGCCCTCTCCGGGATCGTCCTGTTCGCGATCCCGTCGCTCCAGAGGTGGCAGGCCGGCAGGGACCAGAGGAGGAGCACCGTGGAGATATAGCAATTACTGTTGCCCGGCGACGGGGCTGCGACTGTTGCGAACTATAATAGTGTCTAAGGGATTGGGAAACATATCGGCGAAACGTGGACCCGATCGGACTATAGGTGCTAGTGTAGTATGCGGTCTATATGTACTTTAGTGTCTCTAGTGTGTGGGTGTGCGCGGTCTATCTGTGGTCTGTCTGGGAATATATGTGTCTATTGTGGGGATGAATTTTTGGATTAAGAAGAAGTGTGTGCATGTGGCTATATCGGACCAAGTGATCGTAATTTTTTACTCTCTACTTTATGTTAGGTACCTACACATTTATTTTGTTATACTTAATGGTGCAGAAAAAAAACTATTTGTGGTTTATATTAATTCATATTATAGTAATTAATAACACCGCTAGAGTTTAAGAATAAATAATCGGGGATTTCTTGTAATGTATGCACGGGCACGCTATAGCCAAAGCTGAAAATTACATTCTTGTTCCTCTCGTAATGAATGTTATATAGTAACAATTTTGTTCTTATACACACTTCCATATGTAGAACGTAACGTCACTATCAAAGTGGTATTAGTCACACACAAGCTTTTAATGACATTTGTTGAAACAACGGGTACCCAGTCCTTCCCCAAAAAAGACTATTACCATTTTGTTATAGCCTTGCGATATATTTCTGGACAGACTTTACTTAATTGGGGATTTCATGTAATGTATGCACGGGCAAGGTATAGCCAAAGCTGAAGCCAGATATAACTTGACAGCTCAGCCATAAATTACATCCTTCTTCCCCTCGTAATGAATGTTATATAGTAACAATTTTATTCTTATACACACTTTCATGGGTAGAAAGTAACGTCACTATCAAAGTGGTATTAGTCACACACAAGCTTTTAATGACATTTGTTGAAACAACGGGTAGTACCCAGTCCTTCCCCAGAAAAGACTGTTACCATCTTGTTATAGCCTTGCGATATATTTCTGGACAGACTTTACTTAATTGCACCGTAGTTAGTACGCAACATACTAACAGTTCACGTATCGCATGATGTAAGACACGTACTTAGGGCAGGTGTCCTTATTACACGATGTAACCATGCCTAGATAGACCGCATACGACAAGCGGCATCACGGACTTTATATCACTTATGGTTTAGTTAAGTTCTATTTTTAATATTTCTTATTTGTAGAGTGTAAAGTGGATTCCATATCGTTTCAGGTGTCGTGGGGTGTCGGGGGTTAGCTTGTCAGGGATTCTCGATATTTATTGCTGACGCTCCACGACCTTTTCTCCTTTTAGAATCATACAGTTGGGTACATTGAAATCGAACAAGGCCAGTGACCGTTTAATTGCCCTTTAATTAAGTACATTTCATATCATTAAGTTTGATCAATAATTCACACCTTTTTGACTTTTCCATCAATCTTTAGGTATAGTGAACAGTACCTAGTTACACTATATTGATCTTTTCGATCTGTAAAGTTGAGTAAACACTTGTCAAATCTACGCTTAATTTAATTATTGAATTAAAATGTCTGTTGGGTATTTATGCATCGAAATGTACTCGAGATTCTACTTTCTGCTTATACAGCAATTACTAATCCTAATGTCTAATACAATCATTAAGGTGAATTATAATAACGGAATTAGCCAGGCTTGTCTAAAGGGTCGCACTTATGTAGGAAACTTCAGGGTATATATGACACTCCCTCCTACTTATTTGTTACCCAAGTAGTTATATTATGGTCGTTGGGGCCACTAGTTCACATTTCTGATACAATGTGTCTCAGTAATGGCAATTCACAAAACAGAAGCTCTTGGGGAGCTGTTTAAGAAGCTGAACTACCAAATTTAAATACTAGTTTTATTGTTATTTGCATTACGATTTAATCTATCACAATTTTTACGAATCTAGACAATCACTTTGCCATATTTTTGATATTCAACCATTTTTCACATATCTGTTGGGGCAGAAAGTGTAACCTCGTACTACGATTCTAAACTGAGAATATATGTACCTATATAACTGCATTCACCTCGACGACTTATCAATACTTCTTAAGCACAATTTTAGTCATTTCTCATGCCGGAAAGTCTCGCTCAACCAGTCAGTCTTCCACCCCGTTTCTTCACCGTACACGTCTCTTTAATCTCGCCAACCATGACTTTATCGAAACTTGTTCCAGTCTCAAAATCGACGTGGCCTCTGATAGATTATAATATGTACCGTTACGTATTTAAGTGAATAGTTAATTGAATGACCAATACGAGATGCTTTCCGATCAATGCTGCTTCGATCTCGGAGTGATATTTGTAATATAAACTATCTTTTTCGAACGCTCTGCTCGTTATTGCTTCCAGACCCTCCTCCCGGTCCCTCGTCCCCGTTTACTGGAATTTTCTCGACGTAACCGCATAACTTTTCAGCGGTTGGAGAGGAAAAAAATAAACGTCTTCTCGATACTGAATTAGACACAACTCAAATGTATATCCACACGGCACACGCACACACTAGTGTACGTATTTCACACCTTTCTAATTAAAGAAATTTATCCCGTAAAAAAATATTAGTCGCGGTTTAAATTTAGAGCGATCCGGGCTAATTACCACCGATTGATCGACACGTAGATCTATCGAGTCTGAGGCTTGGCGAGGAGGAGAGCGTCCTACTCGAAGGTGAGTGGATTTTAACACCCTCCAGCCATTCCAACCCAATCCTTCGTCCAACCAGTTTAATCCCATTGTTAAAAGTTATATTAAATCTTTCATTGATATTGTAACGTTTATTCTAATATATTTACATACTGTCTTAACACTACTTAATTTATCTAAACTACACTTAACTAATTAATTTATATCACACTCTTAACTGCTAATTTATTTATACAATTCCACTTGTCCGTTTATCTCACTGTTTTCACTCGCAGCTTCTTGATAGTGCTCGATTCTCCATTTCATGGATGCTAATCCATCAGATGCTAATCAGTGGTTGGGACAAGGATAGAGTTGCGTTAAAGAAACCAGGTAGTCAGAACCCACAATAAGCAACTTTAAGCTACTTACATATTATTACCTACTAAAAATATTAAAAGCACTTTTGTAGAATGTAATCGTAAACAGTAATTGAAAATGTAATTGTAATTGTACCGAAACGAGTAATTGAATTACTAGTTAATTACAATTGGAAAGCAAGTAATTAATTACTGCTTCATTTACACTGTAATTGTAATTGTAATTAATTACTTAACAACACTGTAAATATGTCATAGGTTTCTTTACAATTTTTGTCGGGAATTTATGCGACACCCTGTATATTGTAAATAACTACACTGAAATATTTTCGAAACTGCGTCAGTTCGTAACACCAACATAAATCAACCCAAAAAAATACCCTCCCTAATCACCTCAGGTATCAAAAATATAAATACAAAAATAAACACATACTCTGATGCGTGTGTATTTTTACTAACTATTTTATTTACTCACTTATTTATACTGGATCTCTCTGATTCACCCAGATGCTCCAGCACAGATCCGAAGAGAGCCTCAACGTCATCATCCAGAATTATCTGGAGAGGAACGGGATATCGTGCCGAGACCGGCCCTGGACGATAAAACGTTCCAGACTCGGCGGCTTCGGGGTGTTCTCCTCCAGGAACATCCGACAGGGAGAGCTGATCTTCCTGGATAGCGCGATCGTGACCGGACCGAGGTTCTTACCGAAACTGGCCGAGATCTGTGCGAGTTGTTACAGGTATTATACTGTCCCTAGCCTCAATTGGAACGGCATCAAAACCACTTTTTATGGAAAACACGTGTCCGCTCTTTTATGATCCAGTGGACCATTCAGCATCTGTAGAGTTTCACGATTACACTGATCTACTATACACCTGGACCATACAAGAAGAGGAGGTTACAAACGAAGTGCTACTGTCGTAAAAACATTTTTATGGCCCAATGGACCCTCTATTTCTTTATCTGTAGATATCCATACATGCATGTGTACGATTTTATTTGGGCGACTGAACACCTGCATTTTAAAATAAAACAGTGATGAGTTTCAGAATAAGCAAAAAATAAGTCCCATGGTTTCGTATAGAGATAACGGGATCTTTATGAATGTCCTCGGCAAATTCAGATTTTGTTAAGTGTTCCAATTGATACTTGTGAGAGTATAAATCTGTGATTCTGCTGAAGACAGGGAAACCATTTTTAGAAGGAGTATAATCCCAGTAACGTCCAGGTTCTTCTTCTTCTTTCTAATATATGGATAATCATGTTAGTAGGCTACTGCCTGTTCATTACCAACATGTCTTCCCAGGAAGATGAGGTCCAGCATTCTCGGCATCGTTTTGGTGATCTTTTTTCTATTGGATTATTCATAGTTTTGCAGTTTGAACGAGTCTGCTGTCTTCCATTCTCTTTATATTCGTTCCAAATGACTGTTCTCGTCATTTATAGAGTTCTACTCGTGTACGGTCTTCTTTCTGCTTCTTTCTAACGCCTCATCATATGACCTGGTTTGATATATCTTAACTCTTAACTCGTGACATAGCTCTTCTTGGCTTGTTATTTCTACTCCCAGATATTTGAAGTGATTGGATAGTTTTAAATTCAATTTCCAGCTTGCATCTTATCGGTTCTTCGAATTTAACTAAGCTTCTGGTCTTCTAGATGTCGACGAGCATGTTTAGTTCCTTTACTGTAGTATTAACAGAGTGAAGTAACCTTTGGAGATTAGATCTTCAGATCTAATCTTCAGATTGTGCATCATCAGCATAACAAACCGCCTGTAAGTGTGTTTCCCATATCCCATCTCGTATCCAGCTGTTATGAAAATATATTCATATCTTCCTCTTCCTTTTGAAGTATGTATCCCACTGTTCTGACGTGATTTCATTAGTTGACACTCTATCTTTGACTTCAAGCTTGTTTCTTCTTAGCATTCCCCACATTTTTCTCTGGCTTCCATACATGTCTTCCCTATTTCTATTATCATAATGGACATAACGTTCCAGGTGGCAATTTTGAGTTAATTTTAATTCCAAAAGAGATTATCTCCAAAAGAGACTCATCTTTAATAAAGGTGTTTTCCTTTGGTTAAATTACCATGGCCAACTTAGAGAAGCTGGACAACCTTCGGTCGTTAATTCCAAACTTTTTACATTTTCCAGGACCGTACTCGACCTCGTCCCATGCCCGAGCTGCTCGTTACCGATCTGCCGCGAGGGTTGCGTGTCGGACCATTCCCGTCTGTGCTCTCTCCTCCAGAGATTATTCCAGGACCTCCAGGACTCCTCCGGTGATTTGTTGCTGAGGTGTCTCACTCCGCTGCTCGCCCTGCTGCTCCCTGGGGAAGACCGGGACGTGATCGGACACCTCGCGTATCACAGGGGCTCCCAGCACGGCCAGGAGATCGAAGAGTTGACGAAAAAACTGGGGCTGAGGGTATCAGAAGAGGAAAGGGAGTTCCTGGTGAGGGTCTGCTCCGTGCTGGACGCGAACGCCTTCGAGGTCATCGGTGGCACGGAAGACAACCAGACTAGCTTGAGAGGTGGGACGGTGACGGGAAGGGTGTTGCGAGTTAACTTTATTTTTTCATAGGGTTGTTTCCCTTGGCTGGTCTCGCTAATCACAGGTGTTACCCCAACGTGTTCCACGTGTTCGATGAACGCAGGAGGATGGTCGTTAGGGCTTCGGTGCCCATCGGGGAAGGGGAGGAGATCTTCCATTCCTATTCCAGGTTGATCTGGGACACCGGCACCAGGCAGTACCATTTAAAGAACACCAAGCACTTCGTGTGCAAATGCGAAAGGTGATAGAGCAAGTCTCAAGTCTCATTATTCACCAATTCGTGAATAATAAATACGGCCTTTTAGGTGTTTAGATCCCACGGAGTTCGGTACCTATATGAGCGCCATCTACTGCAAGAAGTGCAGGGGCAACGTCCTCCCCGTGGATCCCACGAAGAGGTTGTTCTGGAGGTGCGAGGACTGCCATACGAACGTCAGCACTAAAGAGATCGGAGACTCCTTCCGTCTCATAGGTTCCGTTTTGAAACATCTGGACGACGTAGACTTCAAGATCCTGTACTCCTTCCTGGAGAAGAAAGTATCCAAGATTGTCCCTGATACCAACCAGGTGGTCGTGGAATTGAAGTGCAAGATCGTGTGGTGCTTGGGGTATAAGCCAGGATACGAGTTCAAAGGTAGCTTTTAAAAATAACTTTGGTTCCATTTATTAATTAGAGTGCTCTTTCTCATTTCTCTTTCTCGTAGATCTGCCCTTCGATCTCCTGGAGCTGAAAATCAAATTCTGCAAGGACGTCTTGAGTGTCCTGGAGAAATTAAGGGTTGGACTATGTAAAATCAAGGGGCTGTTGCTCTTCGAGATCTACCAGTGTTTAGAGCAATGCAAGACTCGAGAGAAAAACAACGTAAGTTATCTAACGATCTCCTCGTCCGCTATTCAAATGACACCGTTCCAGAACAACCTGGAAGATCCCATCAAGTACCTGACGCAGTCCTCGGAGATCCTCAGGTACGACGTGAGCGCCCCGGAGATCGTCAAGAGACTCAACCGAAACTAACACTTCACCTAAACTTTTAATCGTTAAACATTACATAAATAAATATATCTCGATCCTCTTCTTTAGTTCGAAGTCCTGTGGACCGTGGCCTTAGTCTCCAACGTTCTCTCGCCTCGATCCTTTCGCATTATCGGCAGGCTGTTGCGGTACTTGAACTTGTCGTTCTCGGGATTGGTCCTCGGCTTCTGCCTGCTGCCGTAACGTAGGAGGCGATTGGTCTTCGAATCGGGCGGCAAGACCTAAAAATGGAAAGGCGGGGCTTGGATTCACGTGTGGATCGAACCCACGAGTTAAAATAAGATTGAAAAAGTGGCTCGTAGTCTAGTTATCCAATAAAATATTGATCCAAGAAAGCTCCAATTTTCGAGCTTGGGCTCTACCTGCAGGACCGTCTCGAGAAGCCTCGCCTGCTTCTCGGGAGACGTGGGGTTGTTGATGACGATCATCGCCTTGTGCTTCCTCTCCAAGGCGGCGTTCTTCTTCATAAGTGACTTCGCCTTCTTATTGAGCAGTTCTTGAGCTTCCGGGTAGTGAGACAGCGCGGCGTTCAGGTCGGCCTTGCTCAGCACGAAGAGGTTGGAGTGTCCCTGCGACCTGTAGGAGGAATAAAACTAGAATAGACGTCTCCCGGATTTCGGTACTGGTTTTACCTGACGTCGGCCGTCCTACGGTTCATCCCAGGTATACCCAACAGGCTTATCTCGCCGAAGACTGAGCCTTCCGAGAGCGTCGCCAGGACTTCATTCCCAGAAGTACCGATGACCTTTGGAAAGGGTAATAAACGTGCCTCATTCGGTTAGTCGGCGAGGTAACTGTTTTACCTGGACTTGTCCGGATTGTATGATGTACATCTCCTTCCCTACGTCGCCCTTCTTGCATATGATGTCCCCGGGTAGGTAAATCACGGACTTCAACTGCAGGACCAGTTCCCTCAAGAGGGCCTCGTCACAGTCGGCGAATAGCTTCACTTTCCCCAAGGTTTGTATGTGGACGTTTATCGCAATGTCGGTTTTCATCTTGTGAGGGAGGCAATCCATGATGGTGTTCTCGTCTACGAGAAAACAAAATCTACAGCCTACCATGAGCTACAACTCATCACTTAAACCAAGCCAGTAAGTATGTGTGCTGTATGAGGGCTGAGCCCTAACTCGAGTAAATAGCATGTGCTGCTATTGACTAAAGCTGAACGACCGAAGGTTGTCCAGCTTTTCTAAGTTGGCCATGGTAATTTAAACCAAAGGAAAACACCAAGTCTTAACCAACTGCTTAAAGCAGTTGGTTAAGACCTTTGGTTTAGACCAAAGCTGAGTCTAAGCTGACCATAAGCATCAGTATGGTTCACCTCAAGCTACTACAACAACTACTGCTTCCGTTTTGAGCTCCAGCTCGATTACCTAACGTATGCTGAGTCTCCCAGGTGTAATTGAACCACAGCTGCACCCTCCTCTGCATGTCCTGAGGTAGGTTAAGTCTCCTCATGTACTCGAGGGTCTCATCGACTAGTTTCCTGTATTCAGTTTTCTGCCTCGTGGCTGTAGATATTATGTCCCTTATCTGTCCGATGAGGAGCGCGAAGACGAACACTCCCATCAGCCAAGAGAACGTCATAAATATGTACTCCTCCTCTTTGGTCGGTTTTGGGTTCTTGCCTGAAACAAACAAAATTGTGATGATTTGAGTTTCTTTGGCCGTTCACTACGTTTTATAAAGGTTTTTTTATTAGGGTGTCTCCATATTTATGTTACCAATGGAAGTGGCGGTCTTCGTCGCAAAGTAGAAACACTTGATGTACGCGTTTCCCTTGCCGTTAAAGACGAAGTTGTTGCTCCCGATCCCTTCCCAAGCGGAAAAGGCGTAATAAGCGCACGCGTTCAGGTGAATCAAGTTCATCATGTACATCAGCGTCGTAGTTATCCTGATTATGTACGGATTGGGTAGGAGCTTGTCGATGAAAGCGAAGAACTCCTGATTGTGTTGTATCTTCAGCAACCTCGGCAGACGCAAGATGACGAACTCTGGCCCCGTGAGGAAGTAGAGGAGGTCCAGTGGGAGCAGCGACAAGACGTCGAACTGAGAAATCAAGTTGTTAGATTAGTGAAATGGAGTTACGTAAAAACGACCTTACCTTAAACCTCCTGCTTTTCAGATAATTCCTCCTCAGCAATCTCACGTCGTCCACCCAGAACCCGTTGCTGAGATATTTTACTCTAGGTTGCATCAGTAGCATGTCCGTTAGGTAAATTGAGTCTGCCAGGTAGTCGAAAAACATCCACGCCGCCCTGTTCTCCGGGGTCTGGTACGGGAAAGTACTCCTCAATGGAATCACCCAAAGGTTGTACAGTACCGCAATTGTAGTCACCGACATCCATGCGATGTACGTTTTGCTGTTCGGATCGATTATCTTCGAATCTGAAAGTCATACAGAGTGATGGAGTTAGCTAGATTGTATTTTCAAAAGGTAAGTAAGACTAGATGGGTTCAACTGAAGCTAGTCAAGTCACAAACGGTACGGTACTCACTGCACTTCTCCTCGTCCTTCCTCTCGTCCTCCTTCTTCGCCTTCGAGTCCTCCTCGTACCTGTCTGAGAAGGACACGCTGAGCTTCTGCTTCAGCGGTAACGTCGAGGACTGATCGACTGTCTCCCTGCTGCCGACCGACGAGGGCGTCGCTGGCGTCTCTATCCTCTCCCTGGCCGCCTGGGCTCTGGTAGAGAACGCGTCCACCAGATGCCTGATCCTGTCCTGGATGAACTGGCGGTTCAGGGAACTTGAAAGGGAGTCGTGTGTGAGTTTGTGTTAAAAGCCTAGTCAGATTTTTTGAGTTCTTATTTAATCAAGATGTGTTAATACTATGTATGCAACTGAATTTCTGTCCGATTAATTACTTCTTGAATTTTTTGACAATGCAGTACATAGGCAACTACTACATTTAAATTTCTGTAGGTACTTGCTTACATTTCAGGGGGTACTTGGCCGACATTGCAGTTGTCGGTGAAGGAAGTGTCGGCCTGCGCGTTCTTAATCCCTAATGGCAAGCTAATGTTATTGCTGTTACTTTCCAGGGGTTCGCTGCACCACGACGCTGTAGTTTGAGCGGTTAATTTCCCTGCGACTTGGTCCAGGTTCAGTTTCTCGGGGTACACCATTCTCTGGAAGAGTAAGGATCGATCATGGGACACGAGAACCACTTCAGACGAGTACTTATTATTATTATGATCGATCGGAGCTCACTAACACATAAAACGAACAATCACGCTAAAACGCAAATGAAACTTTGCATGCTAATATGCATAATACACACTATCCCCTTTGCACGTCCAATTTGGATAATAGAAGTGCTTAGCTTATACGGTCACGAGTCGTAAAGTACGGGAAAGCAATTAAGCGAACAACAAAATTTATTACGCTTTTACCTTTTTAAATCTGTAAATGGTTTCCATTTCTGTCTAATCGTTTCGGATGTCATTCAGGTATGAGTTCATCATCTGCGGATGTATAGGAAAAGCGACCTGCGAGGAAGGGGAAGGGAGAGGTCGCACGCCGCCTCTGTAGCCATGGTTACACTTTACATATTGATTCATTGCCGGGAATCAGGAGAAATCAGTCTGGAGGGGGAGCCAAGGTCGGGATTTATCGGGAATCGTTTAAAAAACGTAATGAAAATCGAGAAGGTGTTTAAGGCACCTTCTTGCTGTACTGACCAACAGCCCAGATGAGGCGAGTTGTACCTCTACTCATTGAGAAACGCGCAAAATAGTTACCATTAAACTTTATTACTATTAAAATTATAGAACCTTCATGAATCTGCTTAAAACGTGTTTTAGAGCCCTATTGTCTCAATAGTAAATCATCAGCCAGCTACCAGATGCCTTCAAACTCATGCACATAATACCCAATTAATTTGTACAACCATTTATTTCATTAATCTGATACAAAACCTTAACCTACTCAACTACAATCATCTATATTCAATGAAAAAATTCTTGTGGAAACTCATGTGTTATAAGGTGGGGGTCCTCCTGTACCAGAACCTCGCCCTGAAGTCGTCGGAGCAAGTCATAAACGCCGCCTGGGTCGGCGAATGCGCGATCATCCGGACAGCCCCGTTGTGCCCCAGCGACATCAACTGCTTCCTCGAGGCGTTCCGAGAGTTCCATGCGCATAGCGAAGTGGTAGCCTCGTCCGGGAAGAGTACATAGTCTTCCGTGTGGTTGAAGACAGCCTGCGCCTCATACTCCTGCTTCCCGGTAGTGCCAGCACCTTGCAATAATATATCATTATTAATTTCTAACTCCAAAGTAAATTATCTAAAATCATAGTTCCTCACAGGGCCTATTTTTGGGTCAAGTGGGTCCTAGGCCCATATACCATCTGAGGGCCCCTCATAGGGATACTTGGGTCAATCCTGAGGGGGCCCCAGGCACGGGCCTATAGGGTCTATTGGAAAAATTGGCCCTGGTTCTTCATTGATTCTACCTGTGTAAGCGATGAGGCATCGGCTGGTCGTCAGTTCCCAAAGCTTCGGTACCGAGTTCCTTCCTGCCGACAGCAGGTACTTCCCGTTCCTGGAGAACTCGACGGAGAACACTTCGAGACCGTCGTGCGCCTTTTGAAATGTATTTATGCACCTGTTAGACACGCCGTCCCACAGCTTAATGCTGCCATCCTTGCTGCAGGTCGCAAACAGCTTCGCATCCCTAGACCACTTCATGTAAGTGACGGTCTGTGTATGCTGGTGTTTAGGGAAAGCGGACACGAAACACTGCATGGTATTCATGTCGTAGAGACGTATCACTGGGTGGTTCGTGCCGACCAAGAGGTGAATTCCGCCTGGGTGGAACGCCATCGTACGTACCGGTTCCGCCTCCTAGGGAAACAAGAGACATTTCTATCGATGTTTTCCAATAATAGAGTAAGTAGTGGTTTCCGATTCCACTCACCGTTATAGTCTTGAACGCCTTCTTAACACTCGCCTTGCTTATATCGAACAATTTAACATTACAGTCCTTAGAGCCTGAACATAAGAACGGCTCCTTCGGGTGGAACTCTAGGCAAGTCACTTCCTCCATGTGATCATACAACGTTCTTATGACGGGATGACCCTGTTGTTCCCCTCTGGATGGATCCATCTCGTCCGGGGCAGATTTCGCCAACATCCTGTCGACGTCTAAAATTTTTATACTGGCATCCACGCTACCGGTCGCTATGAGCTGGCCGTCCGCCGAGAAGCACCCTGCACGACAATTCCCCTTGTGCGAGGTAACGTAAGCGGTTTCGTACAGCGCAGGTTCAGGGGCGGGAAGATTTGGCTCCGTCTCGAACTCCAGATCTAAAATGTATTGTTCACGTCAAATTCTTCCAAATTTGGAACGAACGTTCTCTTACCGAGCCCGGGTCCCATCTGGTTGTTCCCTATGCCGAAGCTCGTCTGGGGACGCTCCTTCCGTTCCGGCTCATGTTCCAGACCGGTCTGGAGTAAATGGAAGAGCCTGTCGCTGGGGGCGTTGTTCGGTTCCCCCTGGACCGCCTGCTGCAGGGTCGTCCCGATACTCTGGTGCCCATCGTAGAATAACTGACTGGAAGATAAATAGCAGAGGTTTCGGTTGTCGGAAATGTGAGGTTATGTAAAGTGATGCGAACCTGATGATCAGCTTGTACATGAACTCCCTGCATTTGATCACGTTCGTTGGGTCGGGATCGTCGTCCTGCTGTTGGTGTTCGGTAGAATTGTTGGTGTTCGTCATGGTTTAAACGGATTAATCGCGATTGAAGTGGATCGAAAATCAAAACAACCAAACCTGTGAACCAGGAACCAAACAAACAAATTCGACGATATAACCACACTTTTTCCCACAGAACATCTCTTTTTCCGTCAATTCTATGTTTCATGTACGTTCGTACCGTTTTGTGACTGCTCCTGAATATATGTTCTGTGGTTCCATCACTTATCACCTGTCAGTTGTCAGTTCTCCTCCATATTCGAAACGCAGATAATACTTGAAAATAGAGTCGAGTTAATTTTTGCTTCTTTGGACCCCGCGGGGTACGTAAGATGTCAGTCAGAACGTTGGGGCTCCGCCTGTTCAAACATGGTATCTCGATACTGCGGAACGCCAACGGTAGGAATCAACTCCACAACGGGCCCAACTTTGCGAGCAAGATTAATGCGCCTCCAACGAACAGGGGCCCCCAGAGGGCCCCGCGAGTGGAGGTGGCGAGGAGCTTCGGGCTGAGGGACGTTGGCGTGCAGATAGGCCTGCAGGCGAGGAGGATACTTATCGATAATGTCCTTAGTCGGGTGACGAACAGCCTTGCAGGGGAGCTCAGGAGGAAGGCAGCTAGAAGGTGGGATCTCGTGGAGCGACAGTCCAGAAGTCTTTAATAGTTCGTACTTTTCGTTTAGGATCCTCTACGGAGACTCTGGTCCATTCTTCGCTTTAGTCGGCGTCAGTCTGGCTTCCGGGACCGGGATCTTGACCAAGGAGGAGGAGCTGGAGGGAGTATGCTGCGAAATAAGGGTAAGGGCAAATTAGAGATATGATGAACATATGGTGGTATTGATAATAATAAAGAGGTAGTGTTGGAACCAACCTTACTAAAGAGTTGACTAACCTTTTACTCACTAGGAGGCAGTTTCGAAAATCGACTGGTCTTTCAACGACACCACCTTAGACCCAACCGTTTTTGAAACTATTTCCATCACCCTCGACGATATAACCATCGGCAAGCCGATTGCTAAGGGAGCATCGGCGGTAGTCTACGCTGCAAACCTGAAAACTAATCACGAAGTCACGAATCCCGATGATACGACCCGTTTTCCATTCGCCCTAAAAATGATGTTCAACTATGACATCCAGTCGAACTCCATGGCGATTTTGAACGCTATGTACAAAGAGACGGTACCTGCAAGAGTCTATAGCAATAACATCGGTAACAACGAATGGCAAGTAGAGTGAGTATCAGAATGCACGTCGTTTTTTCAGATATTATTCGCTTTGTTTCAGGTTGTCGAAGAGGAACAAACGCCTACCGCCCCATCCAAACATCGTCGCTATGTATTCCGTTTTCACGGACTACGTCCCAGAACTGGAAGATTGCAGGGGTTTGTACCCGGCAGCTCTGCCTCGCAGGATCCACTCGGAAGGGGAAGGGAGGAACATGTCCTTGTTCTTGTTGATGAAACGGTAGTGCACAAGATACTAATAGTAGTCTGTAGTTATTGATTAAAATTAACATTCTCGTGAGATCTTAATACTTCATTCATTACAGATACGACTTGTGCCTTAAGGACTTTCTCTCAACTTCCACTCCGTCGCCAAGGACCTCCGTCCTTCTCCTCGCTCAATTAATGGAAGCAGTATCTCACTTGGTCTCCCACGAGATATCTCACAGGGACCTCAAATCGGACAACCTCCTCTTGGATCTCTCTGAACGGGACGCTCCTATCCTGGTCGTCACCGACTTCGGCTGTTGCCTGTCGGACAAGAGCCACGGACTCTCGCTCCCTTACTCGAGCTACGACGTCGACAAGGGCGGCAACGCCGCACTCATGGCCCCCGAGATCATCGGTCAGAAGCCAGGGACGTTCAGCGTGCTGAACTATCAGAAGGCGGACCTGTGGGCGGCGGGGGCGATCGCCTACGAAATCTTCGGGGCCGAGAATCCGTTCTACGGCGAGACATTGAAGAGCGACAGTTACAGGGAGGAGGAGTTGCCAGAGCTTCCGGGGGAAGTACCATACATCATCCGGATGTTGGTTTCAAATTGTCTGAGCAAGAACCCTAGTAAAGTGAGTGTATTAATAAGAGATGAATTTTATAAATGAGAACACAATATTAAAGGAGTACTTTTGATTTCCAGCGTCTCCATCCTGAGATAGCGGCCAACGTTTGTCAGTTGTTCCTGTGGGCTCCTAGTTCCTGGTTGAAGTCCGAAACGAAGCTTCCCTCCAGCACTGAGGTATTGTGAGGATGTACATGTTCGTTGTAGCAAATTGTATCACTGTTGTTTTCAGATCCTTCAGTGGTTGTTGAGTTTGACTACAAAAGTCTTATGTGAGGGTAAGAAGGGCGGGCAATCGGTCTTCCAAGTTTCAGGTCGGCGAACTTACCCGGAGTATTTACTTATATCGAGTTTCCTGTGCAGAGCGAAGTTGTCTAATATTAGGGCTGCCTTAGCCTGGATACAGAACATTAATTGATGTAATGGCATTTTCTTGATTTGTGTACTATATGAATTTTTTAGGCTGTTAGTTTAATTCATTTAAATCTGAAGGTTGAGAGAGTATTAGCGAGTAATCAAATAAATTTTTTTTGTTTATTATAAGAAACAAGACGCAGGTGTTATTTTTAATCTCCTATCCGGACGCGCGCTTTTTGTAAACAATTTTTCCCGGAAAGTTATTTTTAAGGACGACCTCGCCGAAACGCTCTTCGATATTTTCCAATTTCCACGAGGCTCTCGCGTCTAATGGCACCCACAGCTCTTGACGAACATCTGCTTGTACTTCTTCAACATTACGTTGGAGTCGTCGAGAAAGTACAGCACTGAGATGGGGCCGAGTCTCGTGGGGGCGCAACAGGGCTTCGGGTACCTCAGCGGGTTCATCAGGTGGACCAACGTCTGGACGATGGCGTGGTTGGTCGCGTTCATGTGGGCGTTTAGAGGGAAATTACACTCGCCGGCACAGTAATGGGCTTCGTAGCCGTCCGGCGCGATTATCCAGTCCTTGAAAGAAGTAAATTTTGACGTTTGGGATTTTAAAGAAAGTGGGAAGGATCACCTGCCAATTTAAATCTTTGAAGCTGATGTAGAGGGTCTCGATCCTGCAGCTCCTCTTGATATTGAAATTGTCCACAGCTGAAAAATGGAATGTATGAGACACTTTAAACCTAAGTAAAAGTTCTTATAATTTACCATGTTCATCGAATGATCAAGAGAAAGTAACATTTAGACAATTCAATTTGTTCTACTTACATCTTCGAACCAGCGAGCTCGTGACAGACGTGTCTTTCCTCGTCTTGGTCGATCTGGTTGTTCTCACTTTGACGTGATTCGCCGCCTTCAGGAATGCGACCATGAACGGCTGGATCTCGTCATCCCCTTTCACCGTCACCAGTCCTATGTCTTCTGGCCTCACTTCCCGGCCTGAAAATTCATTTTTCTTCGAAAGGTGCCGACCTAATCTCATTTGAAACACTTTGAAATTGTTTTCGTTCATTTTCATGTCGGGACTAAAGTTCGATTGAAAGACCAAATTTGGCTTAGTTTTTGTAGTTCTAACATTTCTAAATTGGGATCTATTTGAGGTTAAACCCACAAATAATTTTTTAATAAATTCAGCACGTGGTACATGCACACTTGTTAATGTGCATACCTATGAATAATTTATTGATGTGACTCTGATCATTAACAGGTGTCTTAATACATTGATTCTTCCATTCGTGGAATTTAAATTGCAAATATAATTCACTATACAAATATGTGTCTATTTTCCGAAAATTCTACCTGCGGAATTACTTTTTTATCTTCTTACCTGGCCTATCAGTAGGATGGACAGACAGGTAGAGACCTTTATTAGAGTCGGGGAAGGCCACCCAGGTAGAAAGGCATGCACTGACGTTAAGGGTGATCCACCCTGTGTAGTCGGCTGTGGTATTTATCGCCGAGACATACTCCAGTTCTCTTTCCCTGAAAATGGGAGTCGATTCTGAATGAGAATGTTTTATAAGTTTCAAAAAACAATATACTTTTTCATTGTTGAGATGAATCAATATCACAATGATTTATTAGATAACTATTAATATCCAGTTATTTGGTGTCAAAGTACAACAAATTTGATCTGGGAAGCAATGCATCTAAGAAGACATTCTTAAAATTTGTTAAGTGGTTTAAATAAACTTAGTAGTTTCTGAGCAATCTGGTCAATTGTAAGCTTTGACTCACAAACTGAGTGGTCAAATCAAACTTAAACTGCATATGCAAATTGAGGCATTGATATTTCTTAATCCTTCAAACCAGAGTTATTAGTCTAGAAATATTAACACAGTCATCAAATCAACATGTATAAACTTTGACCAATTACCCGTTCTCCGTTTTTGTGAGTTGATAGACGGTCACGGTGTATTTCTTGTCTGAACTCTTGGCGGACTTCTCAGAGTTCTTGTACAGTCGCAGCTCGGCGCCTACGATGTCCTCCGCCAACGGGACCTCCGATACGTTGAACCACAGTCTCTTGCCTCTCTCGTGCCGTACGCTGCTCACGTGATGATCTAAAGTAATATCCATGCTTCAATGTGACTTAACACTATTCGAAAGATGTTGTAAATTTGTCTTAATAAAACTTCTTTGGGTTCAAATTGAATGTAACATCAATTCAACTTCAAATAAATCGTTGTTTAATATGAAAGTGTTTCCAAGATGGTATAATGTTAATATCCAGATGTTATATAAGTTATTTCTAAAGTTTAGTGCCGTGCCCTATATATTATATTTGTAGGAAATACGATTATTTGTGGTTTACGAATACACACTTAAGCCACTTATCTACTTAAGCCACTTCGCCTATATTTTGCAACTTTTCTCTGAAGGTAGTTTAAAGGGCGATATATACAGATATTTCCCCAAGAGATAACCAAGGCACCAAGGGGATAGTGGAGTAACTCGAAAAGTCGTTATGTAAACGCAAGAGGGCAAGGATAAACCAAGTACCCCCAGGGAGAGAATTGGTCAAAGTAGATAATCACCCAAATTTTTGTAAAATAATTCTCAATTTGTCTAATATGTGGTTTGACCTATCCAACCTAGAATGCTGTAGAAATAAATATACCTCAGCAATGCTGGGTAATCGGATAGTTTCATTTATAAAAGTGAATGGTAGTGTTGACAAAGGTAGGGGATTCTTGATGAAATATTTATGATTTTTTTAAACATTTGAATAGATCGTATCGTGGTTCGATATTGGCGAAAATTTTCCAGGGAATAGTTGGAAACGATTTTACTGCATACAGGGCGTTCCGAAATTATACCCCAGTAATAAGATATCCTACTCACTTATACTCTCGAACGTCATGATGACATCGCTCTCGTTGATCTGCTGCTGCTCGACCCCGCTGAGGCTGATGTCCTCGGGCTGATCGGCCGCGTCCCGCTTGCTCCTGCGGAAGCCCTCGACGACGGCGGCCCCCTCTTCGCCGTCGTCGTCTTCGACGAGGCTCTTGTAGACGTCGAGAAGGAACCTCGGCGCCGACCTCCTGAGCGGACTCCTGCTGATCCTCCTCGGCCTGTGCGGCAGCCCCAGCAGCGTCAGGATCTCCGTCTCCATCTCCTTCTTCTCCGCCTCGGACATGAGGTGCTCGATTATCGTCTGGTCGTGGCCGTTGTCGATGTAGATCCCCGCCCTCGGCGTCGAGGAGCACGTGGAGGACAACGCGAGCAGCAGGACTATCACAGTTCTCATGGTTTTTATCTTAGTTTATTACTTTTGTCTTCGTCGAGAAAAGCGAGACTTCGTCTTAGCGCGCAGCGCGTGGGCTCAGCAAATGCCACAATGCCACTAAATGCGCTTTATCCACTTTATTTGTTGTTATAAAACCGGTTTGATTCATGGCGAGTGTCGGTCGAGGTAGGGAAATCCCCCACCATCGGCGCGCTTTTACGCCTATCCTGCACTTTCGTTACTTAAGCTTAAGTTAGTATAAGTAACTTAAGCAGTTTAGTAAGTACGTCAGTACGTGTGCTTGCCTTAAGTTCAGCAAGGTGAGGCAACTCGCGACTGTGCAGTAAGGTTTATTCGAAAACGCCGAGATGAGATGTTAACGAGACTAATTAGCATAACTCATACATTTAATTACTGATTCTTAAATGTTATAAAAATAGCATTCACTGACGGTACAAAATACCCTTTTCATTGAAAAGGAATGAATTATGGAATCTCTGCCACTAATTTCGTAAATATTTATAAATTCCATTACATAGTATATTGATTGTGACTTTTTATGTCTTTAAACATATAGAGAAACATTCCATCTTTTAATTTACTCCAAAACGACAAAATATTTTGTAGAAACTATAAGAAACAAATACTCAGAGGGCTGATACCCTTATCGACAACGATTTTATATTATCTCTAAAACCATTGAAAAATGATTGTCCAAAGTATTTAATGTTGCATAAGTAGTTGCCTAACGTATATAACATACTTGTAGAATGTAGGGACTTAGGGAGGCCTATGCTCAATACTGAGCGCAATAAAGGGCTTGATGCTGATGATGACGGATGAAGTACATTTGGTAATTAACATACTGTACTAAATGTAATCAATATAATCTAGTAAATGAAAATTTAAAGATTATCATTGTTCATAACAGAACACTAATTGCTAAGTTTGCCAAGTTGGCAGCATTTCGAGATAACCTAAAATTCCAATCGATTCCAATATATCCAATTTACAAATATCTTATTCCAGTTCCCTTATTTCCCCGAAATGGCAACTTTAATCAAGGACGTAACCCTTCCGGAGAACATACCCTCGAACATACTGTCCGACAAACACGTCGAGTTCATAAAGGAGTACGGCCAGAAGCAAAACATGTATGAATACGGCATAACGGACTACCTGAGGGTCTCGGGGATGTACTGGGGCTACACGGCCTTGGAACTGATGAACACCCTACCAGCGCAAAGCAAAGAGGAGGTAATACTAATCTAGAGCGCATAACTCAATAGTAATTTAAACTTACTCGGACTGTCTGTCGCTAGATAGGAGAGTACATAAAGAGCTGCCAGGACCCACAGAGCGGAGGGATAAGCGGGTGCCTCAAGCACGACGCCCACATCCTGCACACCCTGAGCGCCGTCCAGATCCTTTGCATGTACGATGCGTTATCGGCGATCGACGTAGACAGCGTCGTGCGATACATACAAGGCTTGCAGTTACCCGATGGGAGCTTCAAAGGGGACGACTGGGGCGAAGAGGTCGACACGAGGTTCTCCTTCTGCGCCGTGGCGACTTTATCGCTGTTGAACAGGATGGACGCGATCGATGTCAACAAAGCCGTCGAATTTGTGGCATCCTGCAAGAATTTCGACGAGGGGTTCGGGTCAAAGCCGCTGTCCGAGAGCCATGCGGGGTTGATTTATTGCTGCATCGGATTTCTGTCTATTACCAATAGGTACGAGATAAATGCCACAACCATATAACCTTTCACGAGGTGTCCACTTATGAATTGTTATACCGTCGATGTGTTTACCTTACTCTACTTCTCCCTTATCCGTTTCCATACAGATTGGACATTGTGGACCACGACACGCTGTCCTGGTGGCTGTGTGAGCGCCAGCTGACGTCGGGCGGCCTCAACGGTCGCCCCGAAAAGCTCCCGGACGTCTGTTACTCCTGGTGGGTGCTCTCATCGCTGACGATTCTCGGTAGACTGCATTGGATCGATGGCGAGCGCCTAAAGAACTTCATCCTCGCCTGCCAGGACACGGAGACCGGTGGCTTCGCCGACCGGCCGGGCGACGTGCCCGATCCCTTCCATACCGTTTTCGGGCTCGCCGCGCTCTCCCTACTCGGACACGATTCCGTACAGAAGGTCAACCCGACGTACTGCATGCCGCAGCACGTCATCGACAGGCTACAGCTGAAGCCGCAGATACTGTCGAGCTAGGGGCGACGGCGGCGACGTCGCTAACTGTGATAGTTAGTTGAAAGATTGTCAAAAAAAAATAAATATTTATTTCTTTTTCTGTAAACTTTACAAAAAGATTCTTTCTGGACTCCCCTTTCCGTGTCCCTCAGTCGTCCTTCAGCATGCTCAGTGGGTTGATCTTGCCGGCCCTCGGGGAAGACGATCCGGAAGCCACGCTGGCGCTCATCATCCCTCCTGAACAGAAAGACAAATTGAAATAATCGATAGAAAATAATACACATACACTAAGTACCTTCATTTTTGTAAAATCTACCATTAAACAAATGACGCCAAATTAGCAGTGTATTATGAAATCAACATGAACTTGTATAATTCGGTATCCCTACCAAACTCGAGCTGTTTTACTGAAGCACTGAAGGATTTCTTCAACCCACCTTTCCACCTCCTGCCCTCGTCCTCGGTCAAGCACGCGGTCCACTCATCGACGGTGAGCCTCCCGTCGGCATCGGCGTCGCAGTATCGCGGCAGGCGCCTGCCGCACCTCCTCAGGGCGCCCCCGTGGCCCCCCGAATGTCCAGCGATAGCCTCGCGGAACCTCTTCCGCTCCGCCCTTCCCCATGCGTTGTCGCCGTCTGAATCGTAACGGGAGAACGCGTGCCGGAGAACTGGGGCCGAGATCGCCAGAGACGGAGCGCCACCTACAAATAGGAAACGATAATGGCTAGTTAAATGTCACCCTTCGGGTTACCTTCGGTCGGTCCGGAGCCTTCTAGGAACCCGACGAGCTCCCTCATGAACTCCATCCACTTGCGTTCGTCCTTCGGGCAGCCCTTCCACGCGGGGGGCGTCATTTTCTGCGAGTGGTTCGGGGGTGGGTCGCAAAGGGGCGTCGCGCCCTTCACCGAGGTGCCCGGTATGTTCCTACCGGTCGTCTCGTCCACGCACCAGCAGTAGCCCGCCGACCTATAGCACTGGACCTGGCAGAGGAACAATGCGTGAAGAAACAGGAAGAATATGTAAGCCAGAATCCATTTCCTTACAATCCCTATTTGTAACATCACTAAAAATGAGGTTTACGACGTCATCTTACAAAATACTTGAAAGACATGATGTCCATTTTATTTAAATCCATTAAATTAAATTTAAAAATGGTGCGAAAATTGACTGATATCTAGGAAACAGCAGTAATACCAACTTAAATGCCACGATAAAAAAATTCCCCAGATAAGAAATTTTGTATTATTTAAACATAAATAAAAATGAAATGGAAGCCAGAACATAGAAAATGTTGTAAAGTACTCATTGCAGAAGACATTCCAAGCCCTCGGCCGTTCTAAAACTCGCCACAAGTGGCTCGTTTTAGAATCTCGGGCTTGGAATATGATGTCTTCTGCAACTTGTACTTTAAACTACTATTTATTTTATGTTCAGTAGTTTCATCTAAGGGGATTCATTTCTAGGCCTCACCTTCTGGTACCTCCCGTCTGGCGTGCACTCTGGTACATAAAGCTGCGAGGCAACGCCGCCGACCCCCTCCGACATGGCCGCCCTCCTGTCCGACAGACAGTCCGTCGGCTCGTCTGTCGCGTCATCCGCGTCCCCGTCCATATCGTCCGATGTCGAGGAATCATGACGGCCATCCAGCGGAGTTGTACGCTCCGAACTCAGAACTGAAACACAGATTCATAAAGGACAGTCAAAACCTGAAAGTCGAGAAAAATGTATTCCGTATCAGTGAGATACAGTGTTCTCTGCAGATTAGAATTACAAGAGACAAGAGACAGAAATTTTTGGCTTAGGTTTAGTAGAGCTTGAGCTGAGTGAGTAGCATTATTGAAAGCACAATAAGTAATTTGTTACCTTTGCCGGGACAGTACAAACTATTTCTGAGATTTATTCTCACCTCCGTGCGGAGGGGGCCTCCTCATCATCGTCTGATGGTAGGAGAGCGTAGGGGACGAGTCCTCTTCGCCGTAGTCCTCCTCGTCGGCGTCCGGGGCGGTGCCCTCCTCCGATGATGACGATATACCGCCGCCTCCTCCTCCTTCAGAATCTACGTTGAGAGACAAGAACACACGCAAAGAGACTATTTAAGTTCGATTTAGGGGGAAACGACGGGAAATGTTGGACAAGAAAATGTGTGCGTTCGGCAAGTCGAAAAATGTCAAACTAAACGACAACACCTGAATGTCCCCAAACGCTAAATCGTTGAAGCTAAATTCGATGCATTAAATTAGTGAAGAGTGAATTTAACATGGTGCGATCGAAGTCAAACTATTTGTACAATCACACTATGCTAAATTTAGAATCTCATATATTTATCTGATCCGTGTACTGGATTAAGCTCAATATAAAGGAGAATTCTTCCTTCCTTCCCGTTAACATTTTTCCACAGCGACTGCGACATGCTCAGATCCTACTCACCCTCCTCGATGCCTCCGGTCCCGGCTGCGGCGGCCCCCGGCCTCCGGACGCTCAGGCACGAAGCCCATTCCTCACGCGAGATCGCCGCATCGCCGTCGGTGTCGCAACGCTTCGGGAATGAGCGAGAACACCGCTTTGGACGAGCCGCCTTCCTCGCGACCCTTCTCAAGTCGCGGTACTCGCGACGCTCGAGGCGACGGTCGCCATCGGCGTCGAGACGCCGGAACTTCCAAGCGACGACCGCCGCATCAGATGGCGCATCATGACCGAAGTACCTTAAAATTATGTAATATCATGCAGTAGAATGAGTGGATTGTGGTAGATGGTTCATATATATATTCTTGCCTCGGCCTCACCTGAGATACTCGGAATGAAACATATTGATCAGGTTGTTATTCAGCGTAGCTTTGTCGCGTCTTCGACATGTTCCGCCACCCTTTTTCTTGCCCCCCGGGGAACTCTTGGAGGCACGTTCACCCCCCTCGCTGCTCCTGACATTCTTCGCCGATGGTTCCTGCTCGGAGGAGGAAGCGGCCACCTTCGATTTAGAAAATTTATTCTCAAACAATTAACTTCAATTTCAATAATTGCCTTTATTTACTAGACATGTATTAAATATTACATAAAGCACCAGACTGTTAACCACACTTACGGTGTCTGCGGTCGCCACTACGACTAGAACGAGGACGAGGTTAAGGATAATGTTCATTATCCACGTCTTTTCCGGCGCAGCTTATAGGAGACGAGTGGCGACAACATCTGAGGGAAGGTATGAAGAACCAGTAACGATCATCCTAACTGGAGCACCAACAAAAGAGTTGACGAGGAGCCATAAGAAAGAAAGAGAGGGAGTGTGAGTTAGCTACAACAGTAACACAACAAAGTGATTATTGTGACTTCTAATTCAAGTGAATAATGAATACTACACTTCACTTGAATTGAATATGTCATGTTTTAGTTTGTATAGGTTAAAGCATCCGAAAAAAAAAGTTTCTGACTACTAAATGAGCATGTAAATGCAGCTAATACAGGCACTTACTCGGTCGTTGGCGTAACGTCATATACGAATAGAGAGCAAACAATTATCGAATAAAACTTAAATCCAAACAATAAATAAATCTCTATTGTACTCTACCATGACACATTTCCTTTGACGTTGTAAACGTCAAATTAACCGCAACCGCGCAACCCCTTATACTGACATCGTTTAGGTTCCGTGCTGATCCGTTCCTGATGTGTTCCGTGATCATCTCTCCTCCTCGTCGCGTGCCGTCCTACCGCTCCCCGTGTTTCGCGTTTCGAATTTTTTTAACATCCCCCTGCGAGGACGTCGCGACGCCGCCGTCGTCGCCACCCCCGCGTAGGCGACGCGCGCCCGCCCTCGTGACGTCATCGACGCCGCCTCCGCACACACACACTCAGTCCGGTGCCGTCGACGCGTCGATGAAGAAGGACGACGTCGACGTCGTGTCCGAACGGTGCGACGTCGCGACGCCTGCGACGAAGACCTCAGCGGGAAATAGCCGTTGCTCGCTAGCGCGCCCCGTGGGTAATAGAGATTATCGCACTACGCGGCGATAGAGCGGGAGTTACAGGGAGTGTGTGCGTTAGTGAGCGAGTGCGGTGTGTGGTGTGTGTGTACAGTGTTGCCGATTGAATAAGGGTCTTCGTCGGAGGTGAGTCCCCGACCCAGAGATCTCCTGGGATGTACCGGGCACGTTCGAATCGTTTAATCCGCCCGGAAAATCTAATACTACACGCTTCTAGAGTTATAAACTTGCCTCCCATTAATTCGATCAATCCCTCAATTCCCCAGACTCCTCCAAATTCCCTTCCTGTCGATTTAGAATGCGCCCCCTTTTGAGGTTAGGTTAATGAGCTGGAGGCCTTTCACGGCGGAGGAGCTCTATAACGTTCGGTGGTGGTCACGGCAACGTCGCATCGATGAATAGAGTTTAGAGAATACGCCTATTGGGATCGATAATCGCTTAACCTGCGACGTTGCGATGCCCGTAGAATATACGATTTTTCATGACACAGTTTTCTCATTCAGCTTTTCAAACAAATGTGGCAAATAGTCACCTTCTCAGAGGAAATTCAGAATTCTTGATTATTCACCATATTCACCTCTACTGTTTGGTCTCTTAATAGAATAGAACTAATTCAAGACCATAAATAACCTAACCTAGAATTGTAATGAGATAACAATCAGCAATTACGTCACCTTATTTTGGTTTAGTCAATGTTGAGTTTAACTAATCAAAGCCTAATTGGGCCAATCTTAAACTGCATAACTTCTGAGCTTTAACCTGAGGCTTCTGAGATGTACCCACATAGTAAGGAAAACAGGAGGAACGTTTTGGAAACCTAAAACATTTCGCTAAAAATTTAGAAACCTCCTTCTTTCCAAGAAAATTTCTCGGTAACATTTTGTAAAATCGTGGCGAGCGCTCACCTTTAATTTTATCTTTCTCTCCCCGTTAGATCATTGGCATGCCCTCCTCGGAGCACAGGGAGAGATCGGCGAGGAGCATCGCTTTGGAACAAGCGTACGTGCACGACGTCTACGAACGCTTCCATCACCAGGACGACGACGCAGGCAGGAGCAGGACCTGGCCCAAGATCGAGGCGTTCCTCAGGGACCTCGAGCCTGGTTCGCTGGTATGCGACGTAGGTAAGACGACTCACGACGAATCTTAAGTTTAAGTTAAAGAACGTAAAGAACATGTTAAAGAGGTGTTATTTTGGTCTATTTCGAACGACTGAAGATTTGTTTAAAAGTATGACAAGTGTGTGAGACCATGAGAGCGGAAGGCATCTTGTTCTAAACCCAATTCATCAATTTCCAATCTTCCACAAATACACTGGATTTTTTGGAAAGCATTTGGAGTCCGACTGGCAGAATCGTGAAAAATTTCATAGTTGTAGAGTCTTCTTTTTTAGTTCAAAATAAGGAAACTTTAAAAATTTAAGCCCAAAGTCTGAGAATGTACAAGCAATTACCTTTTTTCTACTATGTCAACTTTTATTCCAAAATTTGGAACGAGGTACCTCAGAAGTTGTCACCTAAACCCGACCCAATTCTGTCTATTTACCATGTGATTAAAATCTAGGTATGTCTTAAAATTTTTTTGCTGATACTTATCTCCTTTGCTTTCCGTTCGCTTTCAGGTTGCGGCAACGGGAAATACCTGAACGTGAACACCTCCCTGTTCAACGTGGGCGGGGAGAGGTCGGTCAGGTTGGGCGAGGTCGCCAGAGAGAAGGAAAATGAGGTAAGTGGCGGGCCGACACGCTCCCGGACTTCCAGAAAAAACCAATGTGTCTCATTTTCCAGGTCATCCTTATGGACAACCTGCGGCTGCCCTTTAGGGACGAGAGCCTGGACGCCGTCCTTTCGATAGCGGTCGTCCACCACTTCGCGACGACGGAGAGGAGGGTGAGCGCCCTGAGGGAGCTCGCGAGGGTGCTCCGGATCGGGGGGAGGATCGTCGTCTCCGTGTGGGCGATGGAGCAGAGCCACAGGCAAGCCGAGGGAATGGGGGAATTAGAGATAGCGACGATATATCTATGTTTCATAGGAAGTTCGAGTCGCAGGACGTCCTCGTGCCTTGGCGTCGCCCCCGTCATCCGCCCTCCTTGGACCTGACCACTTCGACGACGACGGCAACCAACTCGGAGGACGACCAGTGCGCGCAGTACGCCTACCACGCCTACACGCAGACCTCGGAGGACAGCGACTCCAACGGCTCGACGAGCGGAAGGTACGAACCGTCCTCGCCGTGGTCTGCGCAGAACTCAAATGTTCCTCTCATCTACCAGGTCCAGCGGCGCAGCACGGCGCGGCAGGAGGGGCCGCAATCGCGGCAGGTCGGGCAGAAGGGGCGCGTCCGCCGCGACGGCGACGACGACCACCACGTCCCCGTCGTCCTCCTCCTCGTCGCCGTCGAGCCTGTCTAGCCCCTCGAACGAGACGTGCTACAGCTTCGTCAGGAGGGCGATCAGGAGGTTGCACCGGAGGCCGTGGTTCCTCGACGGATGGAGCGCGTGCGCCAAGGAATCGAACGTACGGAAAAGGTGGGAAAGCGCAGCCTCCAGGTGCTCCTCAAGTTCTCGAATATCACCCAGTTCTAGCCTAATTTCCAAAATCCGATCGAATGCAACGTTTTACTCCTTGAGTGACTCTTTCAGAAACCCATCAGGAAATTCTAGGTCCTAGGAAAACCTTCTCCTTTATCACAGGAACTTCCAGGAGTATGTTATTTTAAAAATTATTTCTGGTTAGATACGATCCGGAGGGGTGCGAGTGCTGCTCGTGCGCGATGCCTGACGTCCAGGACCTGCCGATCGAGCTGCGGAGGATCGACGACGACGATACCGCGTCCGCCGCGGCGGCCGAAACGACGTCGGCCTCGTCACAGGCGTCGCGACGCCGCCAGACGTTTCCCTCTTCGCTGCTGATCAACGAGATAGCCGCCTCGCTCAAATCGAAGAGCATGACGAACATTCGAACGTCGTCGGGTGAGGAGGAGGCGGAGGAGGACGAGGAGGAAGGAGGAGAAGACGCGTCGGGGAGGAATAAGAGGGTCGGCTCGAAGGATAACCTGATCAGTGGCGGGGATGAGGACGGGAACGGGAGCGGGAGGAGTTCCCTGGGAAGGCCAAAGCCTAAACTGGTATAAAGTTTTGCTCTGAATCGTTTGGTTCTTTGGTTCTTAAGGTGTTCCTGTAGGTGAAGCAGAAGAGGTCGATTTGTGGCGAGGAGGACGTCGACGACGAGGCACTGGACCAACCTACCGATATGAGCACGAGGACCAGGAACGTGTCGAATGTCAGGATGTCCTTGAGCAGGTACACCAAGTTCCAATCCTCAAAATTAATCCATACCGATTCATAAGGAGTCAAGAGCCCGAACCCTTAATCCGGATTTTTCCGGGACGGGGGACGTAGGGCGGTTCCCAATTAGAATTTCACTACAGGGTCCTGCAACAATACCGTAGGACTTCTTTATCCCTGCTCACTATTTGGCACCTGGTGGAGAAATATCCCTCTGAGGATGACCCCACCAGATCGCCCCCTTCATTATTCGTTAGACTGACTCCTGGACCTTCCATCGTCCGAGCCTAGGGGGTGTCTGCAGGGTCGGGGGAGTTCATATAGGGCTCCCTAATCCCCTAAGTGAATTTACCCGGTGCGGTGCTATTTTGGACCGGAAAGGGACCAACCATTTTGAATTCGCAGGGTACCGAAGCAACGTTCGCTGAACGAGGAGCTGATCCACTCGACGTCCCGTCGGCTGAGGGAGCGCGAGCGCGTCCGCGGCGACATCCAGAAGCAGGCGTCGCTCGACGAGGAGGCGCTGATCCGCCGACGGAGGCGCCGCTACGCCGCGCCCTCGACGGCGTCCCTCTTCTACGAGTCGACGTCGCGGCGCCTCAGGCTCATCAGGACCGGTTTCAGCGAGCGTTCGAGGGGGATCATAGTGCGGATGCTGAGGAGCTGGAAGGGTGGGTTCGATTTTTAAAAATGACGATGGGATCGTACTAATTGGTCGTCTCCTCCAGGTGGCTCGGACGCCTCGCCGACGACGCCGAAAGAGGAATCCTCCGAGGACTCTTCCGGGGGCGGCGCGAAGGACGCCTCCGCCGCCGCGGCCGGCGGCCTGCAAAGCGACACGAGCGTCGACTCCTCGGAGGACTCCTTCGCCTCCGTCATCTTCGTGCCGACGAAATCGCCGACGTCGCCGAGGCCCGCCCCACACCTGCAGCTGCATCAACCGACCGTGAGCGAGCCGACGTCGCCGCGCCCGCAGTGCCAGCAGCAGCAGCAGCGGGGCGGGCCGACGTCGCCGCGGCCGCTTCAGAGGACGAGGACGGGGGCGGCCTCGGCGCCGAATTCCCCCAGGTCGCACGTCAGGCGCGACGACGCCGACGAGCCGCCCCCGCCGAGGAAAAAGAGCCTCGACTCGTCCTCCAGGTCCCTCGTCCCGTTCCCGGAGGGCGACCTCGACCAACAACAGCGGAAGCTCGAGGTGGAAGAGGGAAAGGACGTCCTACCGCCGAAGTGGTACCTGACGCCGTCGGACGCCTCCTCGTTAGCCGTTCCGAAGTGTCCATCGGTGACCGACCACGACCATCAGCCTAGATCACCGACGGCACCGCTGCCGTCGCCGCCCCGTCGCGACAATCTCAACAGATTCGGCGAGCTCAAGAAGAAGACGAAGCGGCACCAGCCGGACCGTTACCCGATGGTGCGGCTCGTCTCCGAGGGCGAAGAGCCGGCGGCGCTCACGAAGCCGCTCCCGGAGCTCCTCCACCTCGAGCTCTTCGACCCCGAGACCGACGACAAGGACAGCAGCCGCGACTCGAGCTGCGTCTCGTCGCCGGAGAACGTGAACGCCGCCCAGGCGACGAGCCCCAGGTTCAAGTTCCCCGAGACGGGTCCGAGGTTCCAATTCCCGGCCGTCACGCACGAGGAGATCGAGAGATTCGACGAGGCAGCGGACGAGGCCGAGTTCAGGGGCTTCCTGCCGGCGTCGTTCTCGCTCGACACGCCGCCCAAGTATGGCAGGACGCGCAAAAGGTGAGCGATAAGCCGATTCAGAACACTTCAGTTCTTTGTTATATAGACTCACATCGTAGAGATATTATATATAGGTACCTATATACGTATGTACGAGTACTAATTAAAAAGTGTGATAACTGAGAAAACAAAACAAAGATACTACAAGAATGAACCTAATTGGAATAAGAGAATGGTAGAAATACTATCAAGAGCTATTAACAGAAACAAGGGAGGGATATACGCAAGCTGGAATAGAAAATTATAGAATAGATCCTAGCTCTATCATGGAAGAAGAAATAACACCAAACGAAATTAGGGAAGCTATGAGGCCGTAGATAACTCGCCATCTACCTATATTTGAAGGCATTCTAGGTATGACATTACCGTATCCTTTCTATCTTTTTGTCCCGCAGGCTCGGCTCGCAGACGGGCACCGGCCGCCCGCCCTGGGACTCCGACGAGGACAAGGAGGTACGCCGTCGGCAGCGACACCTCCTGACCGATTTCGCCTCGAGGCTCAGCGAGCGTCTCCTGAGAGAGATCGAGAACAACTCGAACACCTCGAGGAGCATCAACTCGTACATCAACCGGCTCAGCGAGGAGCTCCGCAAACAGGACGAGTACCTCGAGAGGCTCGACGTGGGGGCCGCGAGGCGACTGACCGAGGCCGAGGCCGAGGAGGCGGTGGAGGCGAAGGAGGAAGCCGTGGAGGCGGCGAGGGAGGAGCCGACGCCTACCGGCTCGTGCGAGAGCGTGCGGCGGCCCTCCTCGTCGCCGTCGCCCTCGACGACGCTCTCCACCGCCTCGCTCCACTCGCTCGTCGGGCCGGCGGCGAACAACCCCCCGGGCGGCAGGCAACGGGCCAAGGCCAGGAGACCCCCGTCGTTGCCGTCGCCCTCCTCGGGGTCCGTGCCCTCGTCGCCGGCTGGAGGCGGCGGCGGCGGCGGCGAACGGACCTACCACCGGTAAGATCATCCCTATCTATCTATCCCTAGGTCTTGTTTCCTATAAATAATCTTGTCCTATTCATTCTTCGCCCTTTCCATGCGAAGGTTGGCGATACAAATGGTAATTTTGGTTTTGGAAACTGCAGGACCCTATTAAGTCACATCATCCACTTCATAAGTCAGCATTTACTATAGGCTCATATTTTATTGATAATTTATTACGCAAACCACGCATATTTTATTACTAATTTATTGCTGACGATCGCGACTAGTAGCGCAATCGCAGTCCCTACCCCTTCAACCCTTAGCAATAAACTCACCCCCGGAATATCAGAAAAATTCTAACAAAAAATGTATGTCCGTTAAATGCAGCATGGGATCTTTATTGCTATTTAATTTCTCATCTTCCAAGGAGAGCCTGATTTTATTGCTCCACCCCTTAGCGAGAAAAGGGGATAAACTGACTTAAGAAACAACCCCAACACCTGTATCTTCGGAACCGTAAGGATATATACATAAACCAAGCGGCGTATTTTATTGCTAATTTATTGCTGAAGACATGCGCAATCTCAGAACCACCCCTTCAACAGTTAGCATTAAACTCACCACCGAAATATCAGAAAAACATTTGAAAGTTGAGCAATCAAATAGTCATAAAGAGCCCAGGCTGTATTTAACGGACATATTTTTTTCTTCCATTTTTCTGATATTTCGGGGGTGAGTTTAATGCTAAGGGTTGAAGGGGTGGGTCTGAGATTGCGCTACTAGTCGCGATCGTCAGCAATAAATTAGCGATAAAATATGCTGCTTGGTTTATGTATATATCTCTTACGGTTCCGGAGATACAGGGGTGGATGATGTGGCTTAAGTCTTATGTCAGATTAGCCCCTTTTTCTCGCTAAGGGTTGGAGCAATAAAATCGTGGTTTGCGTAATAAATTAGCAATAAAATATGAGCTTATAGTAAATGCGGACTTATGAAGTAGATGATGTGGCTTAATAGGCGTGGTTTCTACAGGTGAGCGATCAAACCATCTCCTCAAGTCTTTCAGCCATGAGTTCTAGCTCCCTCCTACTGATCTACCCTCTGTTTACCTCTCGAAGTAATTCAAACCTCTCACCTCTTACCACATGATCTGTATATTGCAATTTTCTTTCTTCGATGGTGTTCAATAATCCTCTTTGTTATCGGTTTCCAACTTCCTCACAACTTCGTGAAATACTTCAGGAAGATCCCTAAGCTAAAATTTGTACCTTCCGCGTTCCGTTACAGGTACTATCACGTGTTCAGGGAGGGCGAGCTCGACCGGCTGATCGAGAAGTACTGCAACGACCTGCACGTCATAGCGACGTACTACGATCACGCCTCCTGGTGCGTCGTCGCCGAGAAGGTTAGAGTGTGGACGATCTGATTTGCGAAGGATCAGGTATATACAACGTTCACACAAACAATTCATTTATTTACATGTACATTTCGCTTTTCAGCTAAAGATAAGGCTGTCGGCGACGTTTCCAAGGAACGAGCGTATATCATCGATGACGATTAATTAATTGATTAATTAAGTTACTACAGAATCATCATCGGTCGATATCGAAATCGCCAAATATCAAAACTTATATTAATCGATTTAATCGGTCCTCTATCAATTAGTTAAACGAATTTTGTGATCGTTTTTTGTTTTTGATTCGCTCAAATCTAGTAATCCAGTAAATGACACACACTCCATTAGGTATTAATTATTGCCAATCAACGATATTATTTTTGTATGTTCTTTTAATCAAACGATCATTAATTAGATGTTTTTAATCGATCGATTTAATTAATTAATAAATCAGGTATCGATCGAAATGCGGCAGAAATTAGAGACTATTTAGCGCGATAATTATGAATTAATTACGTTAAATGTAAATACAAAGAAGACCATATAACAAGATTAATTAACTAACTAATTAATTGTAGTCGAGTAATTAACAGCTTCAAAAATTCAATTAATTACTAAACGCTATTTTCATATCTCTATCGAGGGAATTTTGGAAAATTCAGCAGAATCGAGATATTTTGTTTTTTGAAACATTAGAGCGAGACTTTGATAACTTTTTCGTTACACATGGAATTTTTCAAGCCCTCATCGCCTAATAAGTAGAACCTAATTACTATATTAAAAAAATAAAAGACAAATAATTAAATGATAATTAACCAAAAAAATGATATTCTCCTCGTTCTATTCTCAATTCCCTCACTTGTTTTCTCCTTCGTTAAAAATCTTCGAAGAAAAAATATATACAAAGAAGTATTAAAATTCGTGCCTGTCTTTGTATGAAATTTTTATACTATATATATGTAAATTATATGATTACTGAACGAATTACATACTTGATGTAATTATGTAATATTACCTACCTAAATAGGTTAATTATAATTCATTTTCGATTGTTGTGTTTAATAAAAATATACTCAAACGTTTGAAAAGTAGTTTGGTTTTCAGTGAAAACGATATATGGCAGATAAAAAGTCTTTTACTTGATGAGAATTTCAGTCAAATTTGTTCTGGTTTCGATTTACCGCTTCTCCATCTCCCAGTGGCGTTTTAATTATGGACAGGCATAGAGACGGAAGGTTTGCTTGTTCCTCCTTCACTTCTCCTCCATAGTGAAGTCACTGTTTTCGTTTGCGTGTAGAAATCGACACCCTAAAATAAGAAATTACGAGATTTATTTATAGTTGTATTAACGGACGTAGCCAAATAATGTACTGATGTTTGGGCGAACTATTAACAGCAACAGTACATCTGAATGATAAATAAGTAGTAATAATTAGAATTATACGTGTTTCAAAATTATTGTCATCTAGTCGGCTGTGGAATTCCCATGTAAAATAAAAAAAAATCCGCCTTGCGAAAATAGGGGTTTCTACTAGCTATACATAACCACAAAATAACCTACTTAACCTCTTTTAGTCTTTTAACTTCTAGTTTTTCTCTGTCAAAAGAAAACGAATTCTGAGTATTTGTATATTTGTTTTGGCCCTGAAAAGAGCCGTTAATTGTCAGCAGTATAATTTCAACTAGATGACAATCATTTTGAAACAAGTTGTATAAGCACATACTACTTATTAAAGGACTGTAATACTGTGGTGAAGTGGGACATTAAAAAGTACACTGTCCTAGGCCCTACGTACAGTATTTATGGTAATGACCTGCAGAAGTTGTATGATTTCATTTATAAATTTATAAAGTTGGCACCAGGTACAATTCAAGTCATCAAACCTTTAAGCAGAATATTAACGAGTTTAACAACTTTCATCACCTCTATAGTAGAGAGTTGTACCCTCACCTGCTTCCCGTAGAAATGCTGGCTCCCGTGGAAGCTCCCCCTGTTCCCGGTAAAACTGAACATCGGCAACGGCACCGGTATCGGCACGTTCACGCCGACCTGGCCCGCGTCGACGGCGTCGACGAAGCGTCTCGCCGAACCGCCGTCCCTCGTGAAGACGGCGGCGCCGTTCCCGTACGGATTCGCCCGGATTATCCCGAGGGCGTCCTCGAGGTCCTCGGCCTCGACGCACACGAGCACCGGCCCGAATATCTCCTCCTTGTAGCAACGGTGGTGCGTCGCGACGCCCGTCAGGATCGTCGGGCCGACGAAGTTGCCGTCCGGGTAGGCGGGGACCGTGAGGCCTCGGCCGTCCAGGACGCACTTAGCGCCCTGAAAGGATCGAGATGAGATGCAGTCTCTTACTCAGAAATGTAATAAACTCTAGAACGCCAATCAGTTCCGAAGCGTCCGTCCCACTTCTGGTAGGTGTTTGTTCGCTATGTAGAGTCGTCCCTATTGGCGTTCTAGAGTGTATATTTCCATGATCTCTCACCTCTTGGATGCCGCTCTCGATCAGTTCCAATATCCTCTTCTTGGAGTCCTTGGAGATGACGGGGCCGAGGTCGGCGCCCGGCTCGTGGCCGGCGGTTACCTTCAGCTCGGACGCCCTGCGGACGATCTCCGGGATCCAGTCTCGAGCCGCTCCGACGAGCACAGCGACGCTTATCGCCATGCAACGTTGGCCGGCGGCCCCGAACGCCGCCCCTATCAACTGATCGATGGTGGCCCCTAAAACGACAAAAATATATATTTTTGTATGAATCCAGCATAACTCTAAATAATTATTAGTGATTCTGCAATACTGCAGTACAGTAATTGGAGAAAGGTACACATCGGTGTAGCCATCGGTGCTACATTTTAATTCTACTTCACTTTGTTGTTCCTCTCTATTGCTTAAATACTTATGATACTAAAGTAAAAGTCATTGTCATTAAACACTCTAGTAAATCTGTTAAAGACTACCAATATTACAATCCTGTCCACAGTCAATTAAACGGACTGTTGTATTTAATTATTGCAAACTTTTCTTGTTCACTTATCGAAGATACTTGTAACTGCTAAGGAAGACATATGTCATCCTGCTCTTGGCATAACTCTTCAGCTTTATTTAATCTAAGGATTTTGCAATTAATTCTGACATTAAGAAAATTAGTTTGAAACTAATTATCCACTTTTATAGAAATTGCTGCAACAAACTGATTGGACTGACATTAGAGTTCTATTAATGTAGCTTGTGGATGTCCTTCATTCAAAACTCATAACAACCTCTTCGATACACATGCACCTGTTACGATACACATGCACCTGTTACGAAAACTCGCCTATTATATATAACCATTAACCCTATACCTAAATATATCTAATGAAATTTCCAATTATATTACTAATTTTACACACTAATTTCTCTTACCTAGAGATTAGGGAAATTTGGGTGGAGGATATATTTTTGAAACTGTAAGTTTTATGTCATAAGGCGATTTCCTATTGATATCAATATTTTATTATATAACTGTAAATCGGAATATACACTTCTTCTTGTGGAATTCATTACTATTAGAATATATAACTTCTGAATTCCACTACTGTAAAGTGTATGCATATTGCATTATCTCATTATCACCTTACTTATGACACAAATATACAGGAGAAATGAACGTATACAGTTTAAACTCACAAAATATATGCGGTATAACTAAAGTCAGCTTAGTAGTTATAATCAGTAACATCAATTTCAAACAATTCGATTGGTTTGTACATAGGTAAACCAACTTAAACTCAATATAGATATAGGTGCTAAATTGAACATCTGATCTCATCTTCACTTACCCTTATCCGCATCAGGTAAAATAACAGCATGGTTCTTGGCACCCATATTTGATTGCACCCGTTTACCGTTGGCGGATCCTCTGGCATAAATATACTTCCCGGCGTTGTCGGAGCCCACGAAGCTAATCGCTCTTATGTGTTCGTTGTCGCATATGAAGTTCACAGCGTCCTTCGTACCATGGATCACCTTAAACCGATCGGGTTAGTAAATTGGGTATGTTGCTTATGCTTACTTCCTACACCTTTAGTGGGATAATTCAGGAAGGGACGTGGAAGTAGGGAATTCTGGAAAATAGGAAATATTGTTGACATTACATAGTCACCCTTGTTTTGTATTTTGTGAAGGTATTTTAACCTTGTTCAGAATAACAACAGGAATGTTCTTGATATATACCCAATTGAAACAACGATTTGTTCAGATTGTTACGAACATATTCATGGCTAATTCTTTATAGGACATGGAAACATAACATAATCATCTAACATACATAGATTTGACCACTGTATATCGCTGTTTTTTGAAGCTTATTGAAGGGCCATTATTAGGAATGGAAACCATCCAAAATGCGAGCGTGCTTGATCAGTGTCAAAGTAATACTGAAGTACATTGAAATACTGAAGTAAGCATTTTGGAAGGTTTCTATTCTTAACAATGGCCCTCCAATAAACTTCAAAAAACAGCGATATACAGTGGTCAAATCAATGTACCTATGTTAGATGATTATGTTATGTTTCCATGTCCTATAAAGAATTAGCCATGAGCCATGAATATGTTCATAATCAGGGACGAAACATCGGCATTTACATAAAGACAATCCGAACAAATCGTTGTTTCAACTGGGGATATATGAAGAACATTCAACACTCTCCCCTTCTTCAGAGTAGTACACCACTCACGTTGACTACACCTGGAGGGCAGCCGGCCTCCTTCAGAAGCTCCATCAGCAGCATCGTCGCCCCCGGGACCCTCTCGGACGGCTTCAGGACCATCGTGTTGCCGGCAATGAGCGCCAGGGGGAACATCCACAGCGGGATCATGGCGGGGAAGTTGAACGGACAGATCCCGGCCGTCACGCCGAGCGGGATCTTGTACGAGACGCAGTCCATGTCGCGTGAGATCGACTGCAGCGACTCGCCCAGGAGGAGGGTGCTCGCAGCACAGCTGTGCTCTACGACCTCTGTGGGATGAACAAGAAACGCAGTATAGAATCGTTATACATCAGTAATCAAAAATAGGATCCCCCTTACGTAATCCCCTCATGACGTCCCCCTCGGCGTCGGCCAACGTCTTGCCCTGCTCGGACGTGATGCAAGCGGCGATCCTCTTCAGGTCCCTCCTTATCGCCGCCTGTAGCCTCAGCACGACCTGCTGCCTGCCCAGCACGGACGTCCTGCTCCACGACTCGAACGCCGACCTCGACGACTCGACCGCTCGCCTCATCTCCTCGTCCGTGCTGAGCGGCACCCTGCTCAGCACGCGCTGGGTCGCCGGGTCGGGCAGCTCGATCCAATCGGAGGATGAGGACTCGACGAACTCGTTGTCGATGAAGAGCTTGGTCGTCGTCGTCGGGGTGGATGAGTAGGCGCGCCTCAGCACGCGGGAAGCCTGATGTAAATAACGAAATAACGTTTTTATTTACTCTAGGAGTCTTTAACTTGATATATATGTAGGTGCTAAATTGTGCACCTCTGCAGGATATATAGCTAGCTATGTATGTAACATATATGTATGTATTATGTAATTATGTATTTTTTACTGGCTTAATAAATAACAAAATATTTATGCATCTCCCTTGTTTTTTCAATTTGTAATAAGTAACTTATTCACTGCTGGATTTTTTTTGTTTAACTTTATTAAAAAAAAATGTATTTATTGTACAATAATTATAAAATTTATTTTGTACTATCTATTGTTTACTAATTAATTTATCAACAATGTTTCATTATCTCCTTTTACGACATTTGCATAATTCGACCTATCACCTTACATTACGTAAAAAAAAAACAATGCTGAATGATACATAAATAATTAATAAGTAACAGTGAGTTGGGTTACACGCGCGGTTACGATCAGAATTCACAATTTTATTAGTATTTGAAACCCCGAAAATTCCTACTGAGAAAATTTTTTTGATAAAGATGGGTAATTTCTCTTATCAAGAAAAAGTTTTAAAATGCTAGGCAAAAACTTTTTACTCGAATTACAATAATCCTAAACAATAGATTATTTACTTACAGCTGTCCTTAACATCATTTTTACACACACTCACACACTAAACTGTACACATCAATAAACAAATTGGTGACAATTGTTAATACAAATCGGCGTTTATTTAATTCCACGCTGACGTCTCACGTAATTATGGTGCTGATACCACTACCTCTACGTCCTCTACTTTGCGTCTACTCTACAGCAATGACAGCAATAAAAAACACGTTTGTCCACCCAGAAAGATAAGTAGTTGGAAGGTCATAGTGTTCAAATCTTGTATGATTAGTTGCCTATACTGTTCGAAATTACAGGGTTGAGCTCTTTGGGTCAAATATGAATGTGTGAATGAATCCATTTCTATCTTTAACAACTAGTGAGATTGACAGTTAAGAGATTATCACATTGCATCTCCTATAACAAGGCACTTTACGTCATGTCTGCTCTCGATTAGGTAGATTTACGCTTTGTCATTTACCTTAATTACACTCCGCTTACTGAAGGTAGTAAGTATCCTGTTCTTTAAAGAAGTTATTGGTTGACTCTTTGATAGAAAGTCCTTATGTACTGGCCAACAAGGTATTTTCCTGTATTTGGTCTTCCAATACTCCATTTTTAACCTTCATGTAGCGCTTTTGTAACTCTCTCTGCTTGTACATACTATATGCCATTTTACATCGGTCGTGTTCACCTTTAACACTTCAGTTCCCAGATGAATGTACATGGATGAAACTTCATATGTATTGTAACGCGAAATGTAAACAGCAGAGCGAAATGTGTTTACTCTTATCGGACCTCGGCGGCTTACCTCAAAGGAACGGCGCTACGCTTAATTGAGCTCGCCGCCAACATCTTATTAAAGAAGGAATCGTTCCCGACCTCTCTAAAACAAACATTATTAGAAAGGAATGACCTGGAACTATCGCGAATACAATTGAGGTGTATATAAGCGGGCTTGCGGTCGAAGAGAGAGATTAGACGTGAAGCCGCGAGTGAAAAAAACGGACCAGTGAAATAAATTAACATTAAGAGTGATATAAATTAATTAGTTAGGAAATAGTTAAGTGTGTTATATAAATTAGTTCAGTAATAGTCTAAGATAAATTAAGTAGTGTGTATTGAATATTAGGACAGTGTAAAACGTTACAGTATTATGTATTGCATAGTTATACCTTATAACGAATCTTATCGACTCTAAAATCCACAATCACAGAACAATGTTCTGTGATCCACACTATCCACAGACAGACAAACTGTGACGTTTGACTGCTGGAGGTTTGTCACCTTTTGTTATTTTTTTTTTGTAACTCGGGGAAAAAATAAACATCATGAGCTATTCCGAAAAGTACGAAGTCACCTCGAAAGAAGACTGGTTGAAGTTGCTCGAGGAGAACGAGCTAGGCAGGAGTAACATGAACAAATTGATAATGAATTATCTGGTCACGGGTGAGCGAATACTCCCTTAAAAATTATAGGCCAGCAGGTGCCCTTAATCCCCTTCGGGGCGTTGTTGGGTCTCTCTCAACCCTTGCAACGCGCCCAACAATAATTCACCAAATCTCACAACGCCTCACCGTGGATGTTCCTTCCTTCCGTTTCCCATTTAAGAAAGTTACTATTAACATGCAATGAACAAAGGGAGCCCATAATTTAAAAAATTTCTGCGTCAGACAATATTTTAATGTGGTATAAAATGTGTCTTATAATTTGTGTATATTTAAAAGTACTATTCTAGAAGAGACAAATGTTTCGTTTTCTTTCGTAGAAGGTTTCAAGGAGGCTGCCGAGAAGTTCCAGCAGGAGTCCGGGGTGATACCCACAGTGGATTTACATTCGTTAGACGACAGGATCCGAATAAGGGACGCCATCATGACCGGACGAATACAGGAGGCTACCGCTTTGATTAACCAACTGCACCCAGAGTTACTGGATAACGATAGATACCTATACTTCCATTTACAAGTAAATCAAATGAGAGTTATATCGGACTTGATTATTTTTATGGTAACATACTTAAATTTGTTCTCATTGCTTATTCGTAGCAACTACACTTAATCGAGCTAATAAGGAACAACAGGATCGAGGAGGCGCTGGCGTTTGCCCAGAGTCACCTGAGCGAGGCTGGCGAAGAGGACCCCTCCGTGTTATCTGAGCTGGAGAGGACCGTAGCACTCTTAGCGTTCGAGGAGCCCATAAACAGCCCCTTCGGGGACCTGCTGGCGCCCTCCCACAGGCAGAAGGTGAGGAAATCATAATTTTTACAAACACTAAAAAACTACTATTAAATGCCGTTAGTTTGAATGTGGTAGTTTTTAATGTTTCATTTAAATATTTGTTTTAGGTGGCTAGTGAAGTGAACGCTGCGATATTAAAAATGGAGCACCAAGAGACGACGGCGCCGAAAATCTCTACCCTTCTAAAGCTGATACTCTGGGCCCAGGACAAGCTGAACAGGAAGAGCGTCAAATACCCCAAAATGACAGATCTAGCAACGGCAGCCATCGAAGATCCACCTAGAGACACTAAATAATGTTAGCTTAACTTGTAGAGATTTAACTTTTGTTATTAAATTTTTTTTAACTTATGTGTATGTATGTTATCAATAATTCTTTTCTAGAATTAGGTGACTAGTGCTAATCTCGATTACTTGTTTGTAAAATAGACTGTGTAATTTTTTTTATGGGTGATCAACTAGTATATTTTGTATGACAAAAATGTTTGGGAGATCGTGACATTTTTAATATACATCATAAAAAGAAATCTGGACTATTTTATTTACATCGCAATTAAGAAACTGATAAGGAAAGATCAGTTACGTCAGGGATTATGTAATACACGCATAAAATCAAGCAAAGATAATGGATATACGTTAGCATTTATATTTAACGAGTTAATAGGACAAAGTTGTTTGTTAAGATGACAATTTTATAATCATAAAAGCAATAAATTTCTGACAAATTTTCTCGCGGTGCAAAAGAAGCTACAACGTAATTTTCTTTAAGGGACAACTTATTATCTGTACTAATACTTCTAGAAAATTAGGACAGCCAGCTTTCTTGTTCTTAAGGCAAGAATGGTTGGGTGTTTCAACCTGGTCTACCATGGATATAGGGTTGCCTACGTACGAGCACCCCAACTCAAAACTTTTTGTGTCCTGTGAATGATATGTTCTCGTGGTGTCTGTGTTTATGACTTCTGTGATCGTGTGATCTGCTCCTAACCTCAAAATTTTCTGCCGCGGAATGCACATGAAACGCTGTGTGGGAGTCGTGTCTGTTTACTTATAGAATCCGGTGTGATAAAAACGTGTTCTTCTCGAAAGAGAGATGTGATAACGATCCGGTGAGTAACGTCTATTAATCTTACTGCGTCTCGTCGTGAACTCACGACGACGCACTTTTTTCCACAAGCTATCTAGATGTTAAGAGGTCGATTGATATGGGAACGATTGATAAACGTGCAACGCGGTATTGTTTATGATCTTAAGCGCCCGATTGTTTATTTATGCAAACGTTAAAGCAGCCTTCAGAATTTAATGGTAGCATCGTTGTTAAACTTGATCTTTCGCAATGTTTAGGAAGCCGGTTTTCGAACAGATTGCGACATTCCCAGGGAGAGAGGACACGGAAATAGTTTCCGGGACATGTTTAGTTCACGTTAAGAAAACGGTTACAACGACGACAAAACGACCGTTGTTGAAAGTATTAAGATGGTAGAAGTATTGAATCAGTAAAGTCAGTAGTACTCTACCAAAAAACGATCAACTTAAGGGAGTGCTTATTTATTTTAAATAGTTATACAAGTTTTGGAATGTATGAGTCTTCGTATTCTCTTTGAGGATTTCCTTCAGATCTGAATAAATTATAAACCAGTGTCTTCCTTTATATTGAAACACGAATCAAAAAGGTTCAATCGTGTTCGATTCCTTTGGAACCAGATTCATATTGAAGCCTGGAACAAGTTAAATGTGTCATTGTTTAATGGTGTATTGAAACACACCTTATTGAAATCAAAAATTGAAATGTTATTGTCCAGACTGGTTATAGTCTTTTTTGAAACATCTTCACATTTGCACAAGTTGAATGTCATTGTTCATTAAACACCTTCAGGTATCCAAAAAACATTTTTGGACTGCTGCCATCCTTGCTTTGATTACCTCTAACTTCCATGATTCAAGTCATGCTTTAAACTATACTACCACTTCCCTTCGACTTTCAATGTTGTCATTGTGAACGCCCCATGTGAATAATCATCCCATTTTGACCTTCACGCTTTAGCCTCGCAAACAAAAGAACACCCCCTCGACCTACTTTACCATCCCCCCTATTCCATCGTCCAGATGTTGCGTTTGCTGAATGGGGAAATCGCGCGCCGGTGGAAATCGGAAAATATCGATTTTCCACCCTCTCCTGACGACCGACCACCAAAACATAAAACAGCTGAAGGGTTGGTTCGGAGGGTAGGTACGTGTGTAGCTGAAGTTTTCCGGGAGAAATTGAAAATTAGAGCCGTTGATCCGTTTGTTGTGGTTATCCTCGTACTAATTTTCGTCGCAAATCGATTCGGTGAGTCATACTCGCGTTCTATTGTCCGCCGTGGAATCCAAGGAATTACATTCGATTCAAATCAGGTCCGATGATACATTTCTTCCGTGAGAATATCGATTATTTAAACGTTAATTAAGGTAACGTGAAATCATCATAATTATAATTCCAAGTTGTTTCCAACCAATTTTACATTATAAGATAATTTATGATTAAGGGGTGATTTTTAATGTGTTTTACATAAGGCAAGGTTAAGGTAGTAATCAGAGCATTTTAGCGAACGCGTTGGTTGTAAGCCATGACATGACGGTTTTCTTGTAATTTTCCTACCAAAACCGCGAAAAAAGTACACTCAATGAGGTTTCAAGGAAGTAACTATCAAGTATAAGTCTGTAAAGTGATAAGTATTTATTTATAAAAATTTATAACTTCACTTGTCTGCAGTGTGTTTATTTGCCATGTATGTCCCTTTCTCCATTCCCAAAAATGACATATTATGTACCAAAAGGTGTTATAACTTGGAGTTACAAATCAATCCATTCAGCTACATATCACTAATAGATTCTAGCACGCTCTAACTACTAACTAATGCCTAGATCTTCTACTTGATCATTAAAACAACCTTGGTATCAGCTAGTATCTGCACGCTGCCAAAGTAATGTTGTAGCATATTCCAGGCCAGAACGAATTTTTTTATATCTCTACGTTCTTTGCCAAGAAGAGCAAACATTGTAATGCAAATGTTTGCTTTTAGTTGGGTCCTCGCGTTATTTACACGTCGCGACCTGTTGAGATGTAACAGGAAGAGACCGAGGGGAGAAGATCCATGTTTTGCTGCACCAGATTGTAAGTACTTATAAATCATTAACTTTACCTATCAAAGTAGTTATCAACCAAAGTGGATTTACTCAATTCAAATTATTACAAGAATCTTTAATTGATCGCTATTTTTTCCCGCCGCGTTTAATTCAGCTCATCTAATTATTAAAAAACTGTCTGATTATGTAGTGCGTTCACTCGGCCTTTCTCTAATCGGCCGTGGCGCATGTGTTCTCTTTGTTCTTCTGATCTTTTTTTTTTCGCGTCTGTTTGTTTTTCATCCATCTCTCTCTTTACTTTTCAACTTCTCGTATGACCGATAAGGACGCAAAATAGAGAGAGAAGTGCAATCGCATAATGCACATGCGTTCTGCATTTTGTGTGTGTGTTCGAACAGCTGACTTGTCGATGCGACGTTGCCTTCGAGAATTGATCGGAAAATAAGATCAAAATGGACAAGTTGGTAGATATTTTCTAGGAGTCGCGGGCATGTCCGGACTTGATATTATATGAAACAAACCTCGAATAGCTTTTCTATGTTCCGGCACTAAAATGACAGCTATTCTAACACTAAAATGGTCGAAAACAGTGCTTTGGTGGGGCTTATTAAAGCATTGTTTTTGGTAATTTTTTTTGTTGGGTTGGTAACAAGATATTGTTTAAATTTGAAAATTTAATGGTGTGAAAATAGACTACCTAAGTGCTGACGTCACGCGAGGGGGCGGAGCTTCCAAACCTTTCCAAACAAATCGAGAAAGCACGCAATTTGTCCGTAAGAGAGTTTTAATTCTACATTTATTCCTAATTTTGTTGGAGTTTATTTTATTTGGAGATATTGACCACGAGCCTAAAAAACGGTCTTCAAACACAGCAGCACCACTAAACTTAACAAAATTGATAAGTTTTGATGAAAATAAAACGATAACATAACCTATAATATATAATATGGGCGAAAACTACATTATACTACTTACCTATCTAGAAATATTTGGTGATAACATACGTTTGAACAAACTTTATCACAATATATAGCTGGCAACTCTTATTTACAACAAAATTAGGAATAAAAGTAGAATTAAAACTCTCTTACGGACAAATCTCCTGATGTGATCGAGACCACATCAGCATGGGTTAGAGTGATTGAATTCTGGTTCGGATTGACCAAAATGGTCACAGGTTCTCCTTATAGACCAACAAGAAAGTGTTAGAGATTGAAACTTTGCTTCCTCCTGGTTGATGATTGAACAAAATGGCTTTAATTCGATGTACTGGAACGAAGCTTCTTTGGCTTTGAGTAGTGAATCCGCGGCACCAAGCGAAAGCGTACGTTTTTGCGGCTTAAGAGAGGTTACTCACGGGAGAAAGAGAGAGAAACTAAGACACTTAGACGATAAGTCAGCGCGAACCAACTCTACAAGCTGTGTTAATAACATGTAATATTTACAGATTGCACTTTCATGAAATGTTTTATTAAAATAGCGTAACGCGAAATGTAAACAGCAGAGCGAAATGTGTTTACTCCTATCGGACCTCGGCGGCTTACCTCAAAGGAACGCCGCCACGCTTAATTGAGTCGCGGCAACATCATATTAAGGAAGAAGATTTATTACCTCCTAGACCTTTCTGGACGTTTTCTAGGTAAACATTATTATGGAATTATCGAAAATACAATTGAGAAATGTATATAAGCGGGCTTGCGGTCGGAGAGGATTATTTAGACGTGAAGCGCGACATAGTAAACAAGCGAGAAACGGAGCAGTGAAATAAATTAACATTTAAGAGTGACAAATTAATTAGTTAGGAAACAGTTAAGTGTGTTATATAAATTAGTTAAGTAATAGTCTAAGATAAATTAAGTAGTGTGTAGTGAGGATAGTGTAAATAAATTAGAAAATAAACGTTACAATATGTAGTCTAGTGCGTTACAAATTTGTCTTCTACTTCGTGAAAACCGCGTACCATAAATTCAAACAAAGTTTGCTATGTCAAGACGAGTACGTATGGATACAATTGTTTGCCTCTGCCCGATTGACGAGTCCAATTGGCGAAAGTGATAACTGATTGACTAGTTGCTATGATTGCTGATTGACCGTCGGTGACGTTCCGATCGGTCAATCGTGTGTAGATTTCCTGGAAGGAGCGTCAACGTCGCCGACGTGTTTTTTTTTCCTTCTCTTCCTCCTCGTTCGGTTCATATAAATATAATCGGCTCAGTCAGTTCACGGTTCGCCGTACGCGGATCGGTCCGTTTCTCGCTAGATTGACTCAGATCGCCTCTCTCTCTCTCTCTCGGTTTTCTTTCCTGCGGAATGTAAATGGACGAGGCGACGAGTAGCATGGACGGGCTCAGGTTGGCCATACAGTAGGTGACATTATTTTATATATTTGTTTCCTTATGGAGAATCCGGATTTCGGACCGTCCACGATCGGGACGGCTAAAATTAGAAGAGGGTATTTTCGGAATGTTCGAAAGGTCGCGAAAATTTTTGACGGTAGTTTAGTATGCGAAAGGTGAATCCTAAATTGGATTTAATTATATCCGTCGGTTTTGTTCGCGTATCGATCGATTGAATCGACTTTGGATCGATTGACCTCTCCCGCCTCCGTCTCCAATTCGTTATTAACATCGTAGCTATCCTCGTCTTGTTTATGTTTACAGTTAATATATCCCATACCGGGAGAGGTCAAGATTCTTTCGGACGTAACTCGCCAAATTAAACGACGCATTCGATACGACCGTGTCATTGGTCGGAACGACCTTCCAAGGGACCATTCCATTGGCCAGAGGGTCGTGGAACGTGGGATTCAATGAAGATCCAAGATTGTGCGATCAAATGTTGGAACTTATTTTCTGGTCTCCACGTGAAACCGATTGAGCTTACTATTCATTGCGTGGAATTCCTTTTGCTTGATTGACCAAAAGTGATTTAACCAATGGAAAGTCGATTTCGGTCGTAATATGAATCCAAAGTTAGTTGATCCAATGAATCATATTAATGAATTACTATTCTCTCTATTGTCAATGTGAATTTAAAAGTGGCGCAACCCAATGTGACGTTTCGTTGTATACGTTCTATTGGCTGAAATCATGGAACATCGAATTTCAAGTACCCAATAGAAATCCAGAATTGATTCAAGAGAAGTCGTTTTGTGGCATTGATTTCAAACAGCTTCATAACAATTTCATCAAGCCGGACGGACGTGGCGCTGTTTAAACCTGTCGAAAGCTGTTCAAGTCTGTTTGGAGACACGCTCGGACAAATTAAAGTGACGTTTCATTGGCTGTTTCTATCCAATCAATGGAGCCAATTTAACATCTAAGATCCTAGCCAGTAATAGGCATTCCAACCAGTCGATCTCTAGACTGGGTGATCAAGAATGACTGTTTGAGTTGGCAATCCTACCTTTTTTTTTGCCTAAGGGTTTGCAACGCTACAACCAGATATGTTTATTTGACATAACAATCAGCGATAAGAATAAAATTTAACGCTTAATAAATGAAACTCGAAATACAGAACAATGATTTAATTAAACAGCTAAAGGTAATGCTCATAATGCCCTCCATTTTGGTCCAGACATAAATTAACTGTTCTGTTTAGGCTCTCGAAGATATTCACCAGCATATTGGGGGTAATGTTTGCCACTTTCTGAACTTTTGCCTTTTGCAGCTGTTCTTCAGTATGTAATATGTTCCTAAAGACATTGTCCTTCAAGAGCCCAAATAATGAAAAATCTAATGGAGTGAGATCTGGTGACCTGCTTGGCCAAATGCCCTGACTAATTACTCTGTCGCCAAAATTCTCTCTTAAATATCCCATAGTAGCACGAGCCGTACGTGCCCTTGCGGAGTCTTGTTGGAAATATCCAATTTGACGCTCTTCGTCTGTTAATTGGTTTATAAAAGGCCTCAAAAGGTGTTGGATATATCTCTCCGAATTGACTGTAAAATTAAAAAATATCGGCCCATACACCCGCGTCCTTGAGACTGCCAACCAAACACCAACTTTAACTGGGTGCAAATGTGTCTCTCTGATAGCATAAGGATTTTAACCTGACCAAATTCTCTAATTTTGTTTATTCACATAGCCGTTGAGATGAAACGAGGCTTCGTAGAAAAAGAAGGTATTGTCATGGATATCATTATTAGGTATTTAATATGTCATTGAACCAATTGCAAAATAAAACTCTCGGTGGGTGATCAGGAGTGGTTAATGACTGGACGATGGAAATTTTGTAAGGGTGGTACTTTAATTTCTTTTTAAGCACAGTGTGGAGCAACTTCCATATGATAAACCTGTAAAACCGTGAATTAGAACAACATGGAAAAGTGGAAGTCTTATGGGTAAGAATGAAAATTGGTTGAATAGGAGGCATAAGGACCAAACCTGTTTGAAGGGAGAGCTTTCTTAAGGATTTGGGAGGACTTCTGTGCGTTGGAGTTCTGATATCCTCGACAACTTCCTCGTTTAAAGTAGAAGGTCTACCAGTTGATTTTTGTTTGCTTACGCTCCCTGTGTTTAAATAATGTTCAACTACTCGCATGCAATGTTGCAGAAAGACAGCAAAAGTGACCACAGTCTCCGGAAACAACTCCTGAAATTGCTGGTATGTCGCTTCGAGAGAGTACTGCCAACCACTAATTGGGTTATAAATCCCGCTTCGAAAGTACGCCATTCCAACGAAAATATCGTGTTGTAACGTGAAAACCATTTTAAACAAATAAATTTGAAAAGAATACCAGAAATTTGAAATAACAAATTCAAATTACCAGTTGTACCATTTAAAAATGAAATTCAGCATTGCCAACTCAAACAGTCATTCTTGATCACGTTGTACTATAAACACACAGGACGTTTTAAAACTCGACCTACTTCATCGGACTCGGGAAAAATAAACACGCTTCCACGCCAGACCGATCCGGATGTTTATCACGTTGTCACATTTCGGACTGGTTTACCGGCGTTTCATTGGCCGGCGACCTTTCGCGGATTCCTGCAAGAACAAAGCTCGCCCGATGCGGAATTCGCCTTTGTCCGTCGCGCTCGGCCGATTCGCTCTCGTTCTGTCTCATTTTCTTCACTCTCCCGTGTAACGGATTAGAGTGGAATCCGTGAGAACGAAAAAAAATCTCACGCCTCGTCCAACGGGGCGTTCTCATTGGTTCGTAGTCGGTCCAGTACGACCAATACAATGAGAGAGACTGATAGGGTACAGTCTTTCCAGAGTGAATTTAAGGAGGCATGTTTACATAAGTTTTCAAGACATGCGAGCTCCACATTTTACAATAAGAGAGTGGAATGTGCTCGCATTCGCTCTGGAAAGACTCTACTAGACGATGAATTCAAAATGTCGTAGGAAGCGTCAGGCACATGCTCTGTTCACACCTTCGCCCCGAGCATGCGCTTGAATAATCTCTAACTTAAACCCTTCAAATTTGAACTTATGTTTTGTTTTCAGAACGAGATTGGGCGAAAGAATGGTCAGCATGAACTCAACTTTGGTTGAAACCGTCAGTATAAACTACGAAGATTTCAACGAGAGTTTCCTTACATGCGGTACATGTCTGTGTAAGTACATGTTGTCTCGTATGACTGTATCAATTTTTTTAGGAGAGCTTAGTTTTAGTTGTTTAGACACGATAGGTGTGTGTGTAAATACGGAATCGTAACGGAGATTGAAGATATTTGAAGTTTCCGCGTTTATTTTTAAAATAATCTTTTCACACGAAATATATGCGTTTCAAGGTAATGTTATGTGTATCGAACCTGTTTCTGTTATCTCGTATAGTACACATTCTGTTTGTTCACTACAAACTACCTTAATTAATTAACATAACTGATATTTCTTAAGTCGGTCACAGTAAAACTACATATACAGTAATGATAATATCGAGGATTACACAGTGTTAACAAAATTTAATAATAGTACTCTTTCCCTTTAATTGGTATTATTTTAAACAACAAATTTCTGTTGTTGCAGATCGCATTTGGAATGGTGCGTGTCTTTCACGAATTTTCCGTTTACTCAGCATGCGTGGGTTCTTAACTTCCACCACTTTGTTTAAAACTTTTGTTTTTGCTTCACTCTTAGTTAACTAACCCCATAGCAGACTTAGAGTAGTTGGGATTCATAATAACAAATTAACCGAAAGGACGAATCAGAGCAGTTAGTTTTCGAACTGTTCAGTACTCTCGGCTCTGATTCGTTTCTTAAGTGGGATACGTTTGATGTTCTGGTTGTCTCACAACGCACCGCACTAAAAAAAAGAGTATTGTAAGGGTTACAGTGAGGATGAAACTGTTAATTCTGAAGTAAGAAGTTGTTTAAAATATGAGAATCAATAAGTAAATTTATAAGAAGAGATTGCTTTGACGTGGTATATGAGAATTGTGTGAGGAATTCACTGATTCCTATCGAGTAGTAGTATTCAATTCCATTGATACTACTAATACTGATCCAAACTTTTTCAATAATAGTAGTTATCTGAACGTCTTGCTTGAAGAGACTGCCCGTGCCAGAACGTACCCAACGCCCGAGATCCAAACCTAACCACGAATTGAATCCTACCTATTTCAGGCATGTACGATGGCCAAGAGCACACTCCGAAGCTCCTCCAGTGCTCGCACACGGTCTGCCTCCACTGCCTGACGAGGATAGCGGCGAGCCAGACGAGAGACACGGGCTCGTTCCGTTGCCCGATATGCAGGGAGTTGATCACGATACCGAGGGGCGGCGTCTCCGCGTTGCCGCCTTCGTTCCTCGTCAACCAGCTGCTCGACCTGATGTCGAGGCAACGGAGGGAGGTGATACCGAAGTGCTCGGTCCACATCAATCAGGAGTTGCTGTTCTGCGAGACGTGCGACACGGTGTTCTGCACGCTGTGCACGGGCGGCTCGCACAACGACAACGCCGCCAGCGGAGAGCACACGATCATACCTTTCTCCATTGCGATCAAGAGGATGTCGGAAATATTGCTGTACAAGGCCAACGATTGCATATCGAAAGTAAGGGGATGTATCGCCGCAACAAATAATTACTCAACATCGAGAATGATCTATAGTAAATCCGCTGAGAAGAAAACATCCACGAAACGAGAAAAGTTAGTAAAGTTAGACAACACCTAATACACGTCGCTTGCTATTGGTGGAGAAGTCATAAAACTTTTGGCGGGAATTGTTGATGTAACAGAGTCGGTTCGGTAAATTAACAAGTTTATTTGTCTGATCTATGGTTGTCTGTTTACAAGCATTCAGGAAAGTTGTTGAAGGTGATAGTGGACTTTTAGTTGATAGTTTATTTTAACGTATCACTATTGTTATTCAAATTTTTGATATAAGTTTGTATAAACATATTTCTGTGATCTATTGCAATTATGGAAAGACACCTTCCCTGCTCGCCTCCCAACAAGAGACCTGGAATATACTTAAGCTGCGGGGAGAAAACCATTATTTTAAATGTATACAGAAAAGAAAGAAATGTACATCCTTAGTAAAATCTTAGTAAAAGATAAGTTATAGTCAAGGCGATCATTCTTAATGCGACCCTGTACTTATTCGCTAGCTGGTCGCGCGCTTTGAATTTCGACGTTTGTGTTTCATGGAAGTTTTCTTCTCGGTGGATTTACTATAGGAAGAATCAAAATGCCCACAATGAGTTTATCACCATTTAGCGTCTCTTTTATCGTTTCAGTTAACTCAGGCGCAGGAAGGTGTGACGTCAGAGCTGAACAGGTTGGACGCCGCTAAAGAGACGTGCATCGAGAACATAAACACGACATTCCAACACATCCAGGAATTGATGGAGCAAAGGAAACAGGAGATAATAGACAACGTGAACGCGATGTGCTCGGAGAAGAGGAGAGTATTAGAGGAGCAGCATTCACAGATCGAGAACGAGAAGAATAAGGTTAGAATCCAATGTTACTCAGATCGCATCGTTTATATCGACTTCTTTCTCTCTGCCCAAGGTGGAGCAGGAGTGCCAGGGCCTCCAGTACCAGGTCGAGGTGCGTAACATAACCCAACGGATCGAGATCCTCTCCGAGAAGCTCGACGCGACGACGACGCTGGGCGAGCCGAGGGAGAACGCCTTCCTCACGTGCGACTTCTACATGAACGATTCGCTCGAGCAGATCCAGCAGCATCTGAGCGTGCTCGGCAAGGTGCGGACGAGCACGACGTTCCCGAGCCTCTGCTCGGCCCAGCTCGATGGCGAGATGGTGGCCGGCATAGAGAACTACGTCACGTTGACGACCGTAGACTACCACGGCAACCCGAGGAAGACCGGCGGCGACCCGATCCAGGCCGAGCTAATGACGGTCAGCGCCGCCGAAGACGGCGACCGGGTTCAGGCGGTCAGGACCGTCGACAACGACGACGGTACCTACAGGTCGGTGACACCAAAGAGAGAGCACATGCTTAATTCCAAAATTCTAATATTTAAACCGAGAGGTTTAATATCTTTTGAGTCTTAATAACCGATTCGCTGTCTCCGTTTCTAGACTGTACTTCCGTGCGTCGAAGGCGGGACGCTACGGCATCAAGATCTCAGTGATAGACAGGCCGATCAGGGACAACCCGTTGTACTTTGACGTGACCGAGCACAACAATCCCGTCTGTACGTACGGCTCGAAGGGCAGCGGCAAGGACGAGTTCATGCAACCTGTCGCGGTCGCCGTCGACGACCGGGACCAGACCGTGTACGTGCTGGACACGGGGAATTCCAGGGTGAAGGTGCTGAACGAGAAGCTCGAGTTCCAGAAGCACGTCACGAACGAGGGGTTGCTCGGCAGAAGCTGTACAGGTATGTTCAGAATTAACCGGCTGTTAGGTCGTGGTCCAGACAGGTTTTTTGAGCCTGACGTTTCGTCTGCAACTGCGGCAGACATCTTCAGAGGGCATCTCAGGCTCAAAAAACCTGTCTGGACCACGGCCTAACAGCCCGGGAACCTACTTATACGGTGACTCCGGCCGTGAAAGCCTACGATCTTGGATTAAAGAAAATGAGTTAGGACAAATATCGTTAGTTTTCAAAATCACGAACTTTTCGGGCACCGTTCTACATCAGATAATCGATAGAGAACAATAGTTGTGTCCTGAAATTTGTTTTGTACCATACGGCGTGTCATTGTTTATTACTGTTTCATCTCATAGGTATAGCGATATCCAATGACGGCCTCGTCGTGATTAATTGGAGATCGAAGTACATAACGGAAATGACGACCGATGGAGAAACCCTCAAGTCTTTCACTTACAACGCATTCCAGGAACCCATCGACATAGCGGTAGACAAGAACTACGGTCACGTCCTGGTCGCCGACAATGGGATGAGTTGCGTGTTCGTCTTTGACTCAGAAGGGAAGATCCTCTTCCAAGTAAGAGAAATATACTCTATGCCCTAAAAATTTATGATTCCAGACAACCTTGAATGTTTGTCTCTGGACTTCTTGAAACTGAAAAGTCTACTACTGGCCATCTAGATCCTGAAATGTTTTCAGGCACCCTGGAAGCTCGTCAGTACAACTCTAAAAAATTCCTGAAACTTTATGAAACTACATCCTTAAGGAATCTTTCAAATACCCCAATAGAATTTATTTAAATATTTCCTCATTGTTGTATTCCTTTTTAGGTTGGGAAGAAGGGCACATTCAGTCTGATCTCATCGGTCGCCGTGGGTCCCTTGGGGGAGATAGTCGTGGCGGACTCGAGAGTCCAGATGTTCTCGGCGAAGGGGGATTTCATGGAGGTCGTCTATGACGAAGGGAAAGGTCAGTATGAAGTTAAGTCGAGATGCTGAGTAGATCGGATCATTCTAAAAATTGGCAAAACTGACTTGATTTCAGAACCCCAACATGGACATTACAAAGGTAAATGATGATGATGAGATGTGGCGCTAGGCCATTTTTGTTTTTTTATTTCGGAAGCATGTTAATCTACATAACGAACGTTCAAAGCATGGAGACCAATGGGGAATGTTGTTGTTTTTCGTGGTGTAAATCTTGTCGTCTCATTCGCTAGAGTCATCTCCATTTATTCGCATCTGGTCGGCAGCTAGAACATACCCCCAAAATATATATTTGTTCAACCCTTGAGGTTAGGAAAGCTTCCTAGAGGAGGCTTAGGAGTATCAATCATATTTTAAGGGACTTACTACTCGTTAATTAATAACATTTAATTACTTTGGAATACCTATGAAAAATTTTGAAAGTACTACTTTGATTTAAACACACGATATAATTGGTGGATATTCTAGATATTTCTCTAGTGCCATTTACAACATGAATAGAACGTTCTATTCACTTAAGAAATTAAAGAGGAGATGTAGTTCTTATAAAGTATGATAAGTGTTTTGAGATGTCCCTTTTAAAAACTAGACATAACACAACTGTAATATCTTAAATCATCCCATAGTTGGACCGTTCTATCCTTAAAATTCTGATCGTGGACCATACACACATCACGCCACAACCACAAGTCTATTTCTATACCGTCATTAAAGCCGTCACGACCGTCTCTTATTATCTTTTTAGGCAAGGGCCGATACGGGGGCGTAACGGTGGACCCGGAAAACCGCATCATCCTGTCGAGGACCGACCAGAAGGGAAGGACGTACGTCCAGGTGCTCTCGACGACGGACACGGCGCTGAATCACTGCATCGACTCCCATGACGCGAAGCTGAAGCGACCGAGCGGAGTCGCCGTCACCAGCGATAACCACGTGATAGTCGTCGATCTCGGCAACAACTGCATCAAGAAGTACAGGTACTGGTAGACCGGATGTACTTAAGATTTGGTTTCGACATGCACAAGCGAGTAACTCCCCTTTGCTGGTTTGCCATTTTTTTTTATATTTTTATATCTTACGATAGTTAAGTTGAATCATGTTAAAGCAAAGTTATCTTTTTCTCTCTCTATGCGTCATTCATGAAGATGTTTGTACTTAAATTACGTATTTATTGCTTTTGTATATTGTCATAAAAGGACTTCTTGTTTCTAGTCATTAGCGATTTTCTATATTCTTATTTATTGTATATAAGACTAAAATAAAATGTTTCTTATCAAAACTATGTATTTTATTCATTTCTAATCGATCATTAGTTGGTTAACGGCAGACTTGTACTTTGAAGGAAGATTTCTCATCAACTCCTCCTTGTCGAGCCACTTGAAGTTGTTTTGTTGTGAAACGTTACCCTGAAGGTACCTCGCAAAGTATATAAATACCTAAAACATACGAACCGTTTGAATTGTACGCCACTTACCAATTCAATACTTTGAGAACCTTCGCTCCTATGGACTTATCCCCGTCCCGCACCTTTGTTGGATACTTATACTTGTAAAACCCACACGGGGCATTTCCATAAATTTGAGCCTTAACCTCTGAGCCACAATGCTCTTGCAACACTCGTTCAGCGGTCTTAAATAACACACATTACTTTTAAGACGAGGCAATCCAAATATGTTTATGATTTTGATTACATTAGTAATAATAAATAATCAATTACTTCTATTACAGACCTGTCGTAATGTTTCGCCGTCTTGCCATGTCCCCTGTGGCAATAAGTACAACCTATCGGTACCGATCTGCTGATTTATGACTAGTACCAAGTGCTTATCAAGTTTTCTGTTCAATGAAGTCACGTCATCTTCCGTCTCTAAAACCAGCTTGAACTGTATTCCTTTCCAACATATTCACTCGTCTACGTACTTGTTGTTCGATCAGCAGGTTTGAACCTCGATAACTCATCAGTCCACGCGTCCAACAGATCCTGAGAAGTCTGCCTCAAACCTAACTCGGCCTCTTCCGCGCTACCTCCGCTCTTCTGGAGCTCTAGCTGCTTCCTTAAAGTATGATTTTGGTATTTATGGTGCATATTTAAACAAACGTATAACTTACAGATCCGTTTCGTATTTGATCTCGAAATTGGACTTGAGACTTCTCTCGAACTCCACTTGCGCTTGCACGTCTTTGAATTCAGCTTCCAATTCATTCAGGGCGGGAGTTATCACCGGCTTCCTCTCCAAGTACACCGCAGCCAGGAGGTCCCACTTTTCCCTGAGGGGGGTACTGGTGACGAAACGCACTGAAACGGGACAGGCTTAAAATTAGACATATCAAAAGGATTTTTGGGGCACCTTTGTCGATACTGGTGAAGGTTTTTAGTAGAGACTGCGGTTTTCGAAACATTTTTGCAAATTTGAGGTTAGAAATCACAGAACGCAAGGAATAATAAGACTGTTCTGACTAACTGTTTCGTCAATGTTGATAGTTCCATGTCATCGCGTTCTGATCCTAACCTAAAAAAGTCATATCCTGATCCTGTAATATTTGTTATATATTATGTGATATGAGTTCTATTTTCTAATGGATAGTAGAAGGCATGGCAGGAAACGCAGCCCCAGACCGGCCTCCCCGGGTCGTCATAAAAGACCCAGACTGCAGTCCCCGGCGGACTACAAATACGAACTCAGAAGCCTCCTGGGGTCCCAGGCGAACGTCGACGACCCCGAGGATTTCTGGAGGTTCCACCAGAAGTACACTGCGACGCTCTCGGCCAGGCGGACCGACTTCGATAGAAGTAAGCTGCTGAATTTGGAGTTCATGAGTAGGCACTCACACCTCTACGACAAGTTACCAGTATTGGATCGGCACGGCGAGAGATTTGACCTGAGCAGAGAGAAGTTCGGGGAGTTGCTGACCGCGGTGAAGGTGTATCAGGATTTCCAGCAGAAGACGAGCTTCGCGAAGCTCCGGAAGCTGAGGGTGTCCCAGGCCGAGCTGCCGATAGCCAGACACAAAGAGGAGATCGTGCAGGGGCTGCAGGACAGTCGGGTTATGTTAATCGCAGGTAAATTTAATATTCTATGTATGCAAATAATTCAAAAATGATATATTGATTTATCACTGGTATGAAATTGTTTTTAGGCGACACCGGTTGTGGTAAATCGACCCAGGTACCCCAGTATATATTAGAGGCGGGTTACAATAAGATTGTTTGCACGCAGCCGAGGAGGATTGCGTGTGTAAGCTTAGCGAAGAGGGTGGCGACGGAAACGCTTACGAATTACAAGAACACTGTCGGTTATCAAATACGGTTCGAAAAATCCAAGAGGAGCGACACCAAAATCATTTTCATGACGGAGGGTCTGCTTTTGAGGCAAGCGTCAGAGGTGGAAACAATGAGCTCTTACGATGTCGTAATCCTGGACGAGGTGCACGAACGGCACTTGTATGGAGACTTTTTAACTGGTAAGTAAAGAAAGTGCTTAAATTTACGTAAGTTTAATACTTTATATTTTTCAGGTGTGATGAAGTGCTTGTTGCGTAAGCGTAAAGACTTCAAGCTCATTCTTATGTCGGCCACAATCAACATCAAGCTGTTCACGGATTACTTTGCCGAGGAGAAAATCGTGGTGATCGAAGTGCCTGGCCGTTTGTATCCGATAGATATCCAATACCATCCCATCGTGAAGGATCCATACGAAAGGAAACGGGACAGGTTCGATTGTACGCCGTACCTTCGGTTATTACAAATGATAGATGAGAAGTACCCACCTAACCAAAAAGGCGACATGTTAGTTTTCCTGAACGGTTTCTCGGAGATCTCCACGCTGGCCGATGCGGTCACAGAGTATAGCCAGGCTAAGAAGAATTGGATCGTTCTGCCATTGCATAGTTCGCTCTCCTTGGAAGAACAGGACAAGGTGATGATTTTATGGAAAATAAATTTAAGTAACTAATTATAGTTTCTATGTTCTTAATTTTAACCTTAGGTGTTTGATTACCCGCCGGAAGGCGTGAGGAAGTGCATAATATCTACCAATATAGCAGAGACATCCGTCACCATCGATGGGATAAGGTTTGTTATCGATTCCGGGAAAGTCAACCGAATGACCTTCCAGACGAGCATGGGTGTCAATAAACTGAGCGAGTGTAATATATCCCAGGACAGCGCCAAGCAGAGAGCTGGTAAGGAATTAACCACTATTAATAAAATTCATTTATTATAAACAAACTATCAATTTTGATTCACTTTTAGGTAGAGCAGGGCGCACGGGTCCGGGCACCTGCTTCCGGATGTACTCCGAGGAGGACTTCCAGAACTTCGATCCATTCACCCCGGCAGAGATCCACCTGGTCCCGTTGGACTCATTGCTGCTCCACATGATATCGTTGGGTCTGAGGGACGTGTCGAATTTTCCATTCCTGGAAAGACCGTCGGCGAAGAGTATAACCGAAGCCATCGAGAAGCTGAAGTTCATAGGGGCGCTTGAGCTGGGCGAGGAGAATCTAGTGCTCACCCCGCTAGGGGACGCTTTGAGTCAGCTGCCAGTGGACTTGAGCATAGGTAAATAAATTAATGAGATACAATAAACAACAGAACCAATGTGAGTAACATAGCTATTATAACCAGCAAATTTATAACCCTGGATATTGAAAGTATATTGTCCGTAACCGATCATAGGTAAGATGCTGATCCTGTCGACGGTGTTCGGTAACGTCAGCTCCGTTCTATCACTCTCCTCCTTGCTGAGCGTGCAGAACCCATTGACTCAGAACGCTTTCAGAGATCTCGACGCCGAGAACCTGAGGAAACCCCTCGAGTCGAACCATGGCGACCCGTTGACTTTGCTGAACTTCTACAAGGAGTGGCTGGCCATAAAACAGGCGACTCCTGTTAAACCGAAGGAGAAGCTGGAGAGCTCGAGGGTGTGGACGAGGAAAAGATGCCTGGAGGAGCAAAGGTTAGCTCATACAGAGCATAGTATTGTATCCAGAATTTGTAGGATTCTGGATTCTAGAAATATTTCTATCATTAACAATTCTGAAATTGTTCTTGTGGTTGCCTAAGGTTCTACGAGGCGACGAAGCTGATAGAGCAGTTCAGGGACATCCTGCATGAAGCGGACATATTGCCGAAGATCACCGAAGAAGGTTTGAGCAGCGGCGAGAGAGCGATCAGATACGGGGAATTGAAGCAGTTGAAGTCGCTGCATCGGCAGTTGAAAACCGAGGGCAGGTCAAGACGGAAGAAGTTTTTAAAATACGACCTATACAATACTGAGGACGGCAAGGAAGAGGGTTCCGATATCAGGGATGTGGAGTTCAGGATTGCGAACGATTTTAAACGGTAAGCTCAGTCAAAAGCCAAGGATAAGTGGGTAGGTTAAAATTCTGTCAGGTGCTTGAATTTTGCTTGTATATGGGTAATTCATTAAATCTTTTTTGAATAGAATGCAGCAACTTTTGAACGAAGCCTCCCCGGACAGCCACAAAGACTTGACGATACTTAAACTAATTCTCACGAGTGGATTTTACCCTCAGATAGCTGTCGAGGATGAATTCAACTCTTCGAAGACCGTATCGGAGAAACTGTACCACACGAAGAATAAAAATTATGTCTTTTTGAAACAGCTAAGTTACTTCGCTTCTAACCCTGAAGCCCTGGAGTTGTGTAACGATGATATCGAAGTACCTCCTCCTGGTAAGTCTAGGGTACAAATCAAAATGCAAAAGTACAAGAGCCTAAATCGACTGTAGTAATTAAGTTTGATCGTTTAAGCAGAAACTTAATTTGGCTTAAGTCGATGGCGGCGAATAAGAAACTTGATTAAACTCCTTGTTTTAATCAGTCGATCACTAAAAAGTATTATTTTTTCACGAGGTTATTTCAGTAAACGACCAATCAGTAAAAAGCATCAGATTCTGGTCTACCAATCGATATTAGAAACCAAGAAGGTTTTCCTTGTGAACACAATGAGGATGCCCGCACTTCAGACTCTGATGTTATTCGGTAGGAAGATAAACACCAACGGCACGCTCACAAAGTTTGTATTCGATGATTTTCTACTCGTCGACGCGCCATACTTCGGACAAGGTAAATGGATATGCTAGGTCGTCTACTTATGACTTAAATGAAAATCAACTTTCTAGGTAAAACTTTGCTCCTGAGAGCGATCTCCCTACGTCGAAAATGGAAGACCAAACTCGAATCGAAGCTGAAAGACCCCGTATCTCACTCGAAGATCGACAAAGAGGAGACATTCTACTTCATGGAAGATCTGGTCAATTTCATGAGCACCGAAGTCAGCTACAACGTCAAACGTTTACTTCCCGCCGATCTCAAAGAGATCTACCTCCACAACTTCTGTTACATCGATGAGATCGACACAACCGTAAACCCGTTCGACGAGAAATACGTAATCGAAACGAACAGAGAGTTCGGTGGAGTTAACGTTACTGAGAACGTGATCTACAACTGTCTGCTGCAGGAGCAGTGGGCTTGCGACATAGAGGACGAAATCTACAATGCACCTTTCGTATGTAATTTTTGCAAGAAGGAGCTGTTAGGGTGTTCCGTCTATGCGATCATGCAACACGAAGCGTCTTGTCGAAGCGAGGTCGGGAAGGAGGTATCCGTAAGGAATAAGGAGGAGATGGTCGTGAAGCCGAACTCTAAATTGTTTCACTGTAACGTGTGTGATCAAGATTTGCATTTGACACCCATCGATATTTTAAGGCACAAAAAGTCTTGTGAATGAGGTTGAGTGTGAAATGATAATAAAAATTATTGAAATATGTTCAGAAACCTATACAGTTGTTTGCTTGATGGGGAAAATCCTAGCATTGGGACAAATTTTGAATTAGATTAACAATACAGTATGTTCTACTAATGTAGAATAATCTGGATAGCTGTTCTAGAATTATCTTGAGCCATTTGAGGCAGTCTCAAACCTTCTAGTTTCTATTTAACGCCACTTCCATTATATAACATTCTTCTACTACATTCTTTGAACACTGTGATGCTTGGAACTAAACTAGGAAAGCTTCTAGATCTATCCTGGTCTATTTGGGATATTCTAGATTTTTAATGTCTTCAGAGACACATCCATATATTCCAAAAATCCCAGAAATATAAATAGAATTATCTATAGCGTCTCAATGTTATGTTGATGTATGTGACAACAGCATCAAAAAGTTCATTATACGGTTGTTTTATTTACAACACGCCAATTAAGTTAAGCACTAGAAATGTTTTTGGTATAACCAAATTTCATGAACCTCTTTGAATCTGAATATGATTAACGAATTAATTGGAAATTTTTCCTGGGACACCCTGTACAAGACATCTGCCCTCTACCACGATTAATCAATTTACTCGTCTTCAAGTACGCCTTTAAGTGACTCGTTAATTAATTCATCGCAATGCGTCCATCAAATCATTTAATAGTTTGTGAATGCAATTTGTGCAGTGTGGAAACGTCCCCAGATTATCTTAAATCTATTTTGCAGCAACTTTCTTTACTTAAAGTTTTATGGTCCTAAGATCCAACACACTGTTAGATTGACATCTTTTAGTTTAAGACACTTAATTAGTGCGTTCTGTATACGAACATGCTCAAAGCCTGGACCAATCCGATCATATACTAAAACGCCCTTCGAAAACTTTTTAATGATCCCAAAGATAAATAATAATCCCATTCCAATGTGTTTGGACGTTTGTTGGATATTTCTGACCATCATCCTCAGATGTGGTAGTACAGATGAAGGCGTAATCGAAGATGGGTACTACTTGGACTCTCTCGACGAGATCGCCCCTGGTGGAAGGTAAACCAGAAATCGACTCGAATGTTTTAAGTATGAACCGTCTAAGTTTTTAGGTCTGAAACGACGTTGACTTGCCCATCGTACAATGTCATATCAACGAAGTACAAGTGCAACGTAGGCGGCGACTGGGTGGACTGCACACGCAGGCACTGCTGCAAAGATTACATATTCGTCGCTGGCAGGTAACGAGATTTTATAAAACTTAGAACAGTAGGAAGTTTGATTAGGTTACTTTAAGAGAAGCTTAAAACGTTTGTAGCAAACCTAATGAAACACTAGGAGATTAAATTAAGTTGTAAAGACCGTTTACAGACATTATGTAGGAACCTTATCTTAAAATTCTTCCCAGAAACCTATAAATCAATTACATATTACATTAATTCTTTTCAAATTTAGCTTGACACATTGGTCAGTTAGAATCATAAATTGGATCTTCAAGGAGTCCAACTTCAAACTATGACTTAATGGTATTATTTCTAGATGTATCCATAAAGACGAAGATCCCTGCAAAATGAACCTGTGCGAGCAAGTCTGCACGGTCTACATGCAACGGATCATATGCAGCTGCCACGATGGTTACAAGTTCAGTGCCGAGAACCAGAAGAAGGGCATCAAACCGGTATGCGTAGGTGAGACCTTTAATCAAGCATTTCAACTGCCTGTGGAAACATACCGTTCCGTTACAGACGTAGACGAGTGCCTGGAACAGAATGGGGACTGCGAACAGATATGCGTCAACTCCGTAGGCAGCTACGGTTGCACCTGCAACCCAGGTTTCCGCCTGAGGTCAGATAACAAGACCTGCGAGCCTGAAATCAATAGCGGCGACGACGAGAGGCAACCGGCCTACGTGGACCGTTGCTACGCGAACTGTGAAAGCCTCGTCAGGCTGAACGAGAAGCTGAAGTCGCTCCAGGAGAAAGTGAGACAAAATCAAGCTTCTAACTCAGCTTAGGTAGATTATATTTAATAGACAAACCTGCTAATTTTGTTTCTAGGTGTCTGCTCTGAGCACCGCGGTAAGGCTGTCGAGCTTCGCCTCCGGACCGCCTGGTCCGGCGGGGCCGCCTGGAGCTCCAGGAGCGCCCGGACCACGAGGCTTTCCAGGTAAGAAGGCAGAAATTAGTTGGAATTGTTCTGCAATATCCTTCGCTGAACTGACTAATGTGATAGTTATAATAGTTTATAAAGAATAAAAAGTAATTAGAGGACATTTGAAGTAATTACTACATAAGTATACACCCAGTAGATCATTTAAAATTTACAAGAAGTCTCTGATGAATAGTTCTAGATTCTTTTCACTTTATAATATTTGAAACTCAAATGAAAAACTGTGACATATGTGAAAATTGCAATGTACCTTCTAGATTCTTTAGACTAAAAGGTTTTAAAGTAAAATAAGAGAACCTTAATTATAACTGCTTGTACTTTTTCTAGGGCCAGACTCTGTGACCACGGGAACGAACCTAGATTACACGTACTCCATGTTAGACGCCTTCGTGCCATTGGCTGGACAGGAGGAAACCCAATGCCGGTGCAAGAGGGGACCACAAGTCAGTCTTAATCACTTCTCCTTAATAAATACCAGGACACCATTCCTTCCACTGACATTCTTTATTAAGATCATAGACCGTTTTATATTGATATGTTTGCTGAAACTTGAACTGAAACTGTCCTACTCTTTTTGTTACCAAGGGCGAGATAGGCGCTCGAGGTGCCGAAGGACCCAAAGGGGAACAAGGCGATCCTGGACCGAGGGGGCCAAAGGGCGACAGGGGATCCCTCGATATTTTCCTATTGTTGTTGGCGGACGTCAGGCACGACGTGATCCAATTACAGCATAAGGTTTATCCTAAGGGGGAGAAGTGCGTACTATACTAGCCCCCGGAACACCTTCTGTACCCATAACTATGTTTTCTTTTAGTCCTCCAAAGTTCGACTTCGAATCCGCTCTGAAGCAGATCCACTGGAAGCAAAAGAACAAACTCCTCAAGAGGAAGAAATTACTCGAGGCGTTCACTGGGAACGCAGCGACGGTCCAGTTCGACGTGCCTAAAACTTCGACAGTTACTACCACTACTGTCGCAGCGGATCCGGACCAGGTCGAGGAATTTAGAGATGTGGAGTATACGATTGTAAGACAAGAAGATGATGTGAAGTTCCCGAGGCGTTTTGAAGGAGATGATCCACATGATATCGACTATGGAGAGTTCTCTGGTGATATGAACTACGAGGACTATTTATGAAGCTGTGTTAATGTACTTTAGAGAATAAAAGTTTGTACTTTGATTCGTCCAAGCGGAAGTTAGTACACTTTGTCTATTTAAGCTAAATGAACTGGTTTAATAAAAGATTGTGTAATATGTCTGTCCTTAAACAAATGCGTTAGATGAAATTAGTTTAGGAAATTTCAGTTCAGGCGTTAGTTCAAGGAAATTTATTATTGTTCTCTTGTCCCATATTTCTTTTTACTAAATTGCCATTTGCTTTCGTATTAGATGTTCAGACCTACCAAATTTCGTAGATTTTTGTCTACCATCATTACTTTGTCTAACATGCCCTTGTTCATTGAAAGAATTTAAAAATGATTATGCGACAATTTTCCATTTTTCGAACCTCTATCTCCTGGACTAACTTTGTTTATAGACGTTCTACTAACAAATATAAACAAACTGCCAACTTACCGATAACCTTTCTCGCCGAGCAAAACTTCCCATCTCACTTTATGTAGGTACGTAAAATGATCACTTCCTTGGTAAGAAAGATCGACCTGTCATATTGACATACTCATTTTCCGACTACATTTCCAGATACTGACAGCACTGATCCTATCCGAAGGCATCCTCGGAGATGAACCGACAATGGAACTGAACAACAAATGCTCGTACCTGGCGGGCAAGAGGATATTAAACTGCGCCGGTCTGAACGGTCTCGATGGAAACCTCGGGAACTTCATCGCCGAGAACACTCAGATGATATTACTGCGAGACATCAAGAATGCCACCTTACACGCGAACTTACACTCCGAGTCTAACTTCAGGAAGATCACTACGTTCCAACTGCTGAACAGTGGGACGGTCCGGGTGCAACCCGGGACTTTTATCGGCCTGAAGAACGTTCGACACTTGAAGTTCAATGGGAACGACTGGAACGAAATCAGCGATAACACCTTCACCGGACTGCAGAGCCTGGAGGTGCTGGACCTGGACGGTAATCGAATCGAACACATCAACACCTACTCCTTCAATCACTTGGGCAAGTTAAAAGATCTGGTTTTATCCCAGAATAAACTCCATAGGATCCCGCCGTTCGTGTTCCAAACGTTGAATAGATTGGAGTCGCTGTACCTAAACAGCAATGACATCGAAACCATAGAAAAGGACGCCCTGGTCGGTTTGGATCGGCTCGGTATGATGTTCCTGACCGACAACTCTCTGGAGACCATCGAAGCGGACGAGTTTAGTAAAATTAAGAAGGTGCAACATTTACATTTGGATTTTAACGGCATTAAGTGCATCATAGGTAGCTTCCACTTGCCAAACCTGAAGTTTCTGCAGTTGAACAAGAATAAACTAGAGGGTTTGGACGAGGGGGTTTTCTCACATTGCGCGGAGTTAACCTCCATAGACCTATCGAGGAATAATCTGAGAAATCTCACGGAAAAGCCGTTTCTACCTTTGGAGAAATTGGAACTGTTAAATTTACACGACAGTATGGTAGATATTAACAAGTTCCGAAACTTGAAGAAAACTGTACACATCGTACATTAAAGTAAATAAAACAAAACAGCCATACTTGTACTTTTACACGATTTATTCTCTCCTCTCATCTCACTCCCGAATAAATCCAATAACATCGATAAAGCAATGATATAAAAGTTAAAACTTCACAATTCAATTTACGATTAGGAAAATATCTCGCGCGCCCCATAAAAAGTAACTGATCAATCACACATTAAAGCCGACCCGATCCGATTACAGCACGATGTAGTCTTTGAGCTGCGACAACGTATCGCCGTCGATGCAGCGTAATAGCTGCTCATACTGCTCCAAGCCCAGCTGGTACTTCAACTCCACCATCTGAAAAGTTCATAATGATCATGTAAAAAATTCCAGAATCCCATACAAGAAGACACTATAAGACGAAAGGGGAAATGTGTAAAGGCATCACCAAGCTCCATAGCCTGAATGCCTGTAAATTCGTTTCTATATGTATTATCAAATATCTTACTTGTGACTGGAGGTAATCTTTGAGTACGACAACATGCACCGGATCGGAGAGTATGAGCTCCTTTTTCCTTTGATCATGGCAGGTCTTGTAGTAGACGTCGCCGTCCTCATCGAAATCGCTGGGGCTCTGCCCCCTGCTCAGGACGAGCGAGTCCGTCATCGTGCCATCATCCTCCAGTTTGGTTATGTCGTTTAATGACTCCAAGATGTTGAGCATTATCGCTCCGAACCGTTGCAAGATTGTAGAGTTCCTCGTCGTAAGGAGATTCGTCAGGGCGAGACCTGGAACAAACCAATGGATGGGTTCTTAGTTCAACACCTGAAGCTATGAACAATTACTTCTATTTTTATGTAACGATCATGCAGCAATTTTACAAAAACATTAAGGAAGTTACCCTTTGAATTTTAATTACAAGACGAATTGCACCATTATCGTATTATATTTATAATTAAATCTCGCCTTTATATAACTCATGATAGTGACATAATGACGATAACAACGTTACTGCAATTCTAGTACGTTTTGATCACATAGTAACAATTCTAGATAATATCAACAATCACTTCACCTAACCTTATAACAATTATTTTGTTTATAATTTTGTTGTTTGTAATATCGTTATTGATCATGCAATAATTTTGGGATGGCTATAAGAAAGCTGTTAAAAAACTAATTGTGAATTGTAATTAACAGGAGATGTGGGTTAGAGATTCTTAATGTTACCAGATAACCACATTAATGCAATTCTAGTGACTTATGATCCATATAATAACAATTATTCTAAATAAGGCAATAATCAGTACTGTCTTAAACCAATATTTGGGTTATAATAGTGTTAGTTAGTAACATCTGATTGTTACAATAATTGCAATAACAACATTACTGTCTTTCTAGTGAGGTATGGTTATATAGTGGCAGTTCTAGATAATTACAGTAATTATCACTGTATTTAAATTACAATTACCAAGAACTATGCCCTAGTTTTGTTTGATATTAACTTAATTTAATTTGTGGTAGTAGTATAATTGTAATTATAGTGACTTGTAATCATATAGTAACAATTCTCGGTAATATCAACAATCATACCATCTTATTTTGATTGTAATCGTGTTGTTTGTAATATGCTCATCATGTAACTGTCATGTTAGAATTTATGAATTTTTGTGAGAAAACATTAAGAAACTAATTATGATTTAAAATATAATTAGCAGGAGGTGTATGCGAGGGATTTTTGATCTCACGTTTGATTAACTAGTTATAGAGAAATAATCACAACAACAACATCACTGCAATTCTAGTGAGTCACGAACATCTAGTGACAATTTTAAATAATAACACCATTATGAGGTTTATAAGTGGCAGCTCGATACAGTCTAAATTACAACGTGGAGACACCTTCACGAGTTATGATATGCATAATCTAACTTGTAGCGACCACTGATTCAATTTCAATGGGACAAACCCTTTACAGTTCGTCTAAAGACTTTAACATATTATTCGTGTTTACCCAATAGTTTCCTATGATCCAGCTGCGAGACATTCCTCATCTTCTCCAGCCATACATCCATCACCCTTGCCAGCACGGCTTGATCGCTCTTGTCGTGGTTCTCAGCGAGCTTCATCACGACCCTTGTGAAGGCTTCGTGGGATACCAGGATCACCCTGGACAAAGTGCACAGGTACGTCGTCATCAACATGGGGTAATGATCTCCGTGGTAAATCTCCCTGAAGAACAGTCACTCATTTAAAGTCCATATTTTCAAAGATTCTAACTTAAAAAAGAACCAATGTTGACTCTACGATCAACATAAATAAGAGCTAAGTAGGGTTGTAGGGATTCAATAAGGAATTTAGGGAACACATTCTTCAATTAGGGATTAATAACCATTAAGTAGGGAACTAGAGCAAAATATCTTAGGTGGAAATTCTACTTGCGAATTAAGTAATCAAATATTAATTAGAACAACTAAGTCAGTGAAATAATTTAGTGTGCGTGCTGATAAAGTAATCAATTATTAAGTAACTAATAACTATTAAATAGGGAATTAAAATATCTGAGTCGCTTAGGTGGACGAAAAAGCGCGGATCAAAGTGATAATTCTTCACCCTAACCTACAAGCTCTCACGTTACGCCCTGAGAGTTCTACGAGATCTTCAAGCTACGACAACTTCTAACTTCAAGAATTTCAACCCCAAATCTGCACGTTACGCCCTCAGATCTAAACCGGAGAGCACGGTACGCCCTCTCTCCACTCTACTAGAACTTCAACCCCGGATCTACACGTCACGCCCTCAGATCCAACCCAGAGAGCATGTTACGCCCTCTCTCCATACTTCGAGAACTTCAACTAGAGATCACGTCACGCCCTGATCTCCAAACCACGAGACCGTCTTCAGCCTTACAACCTGGAGACAAGATTCATCTCCGCAGCCACCCACGAGCTACGAGAGAGATTACATACAGTCCACTCTCAATAGAGACCACTTCACACTTCGTTCAACCAACAAACAGTAATGCTTATGTTACTTTAAGAAGCTTTACTCAACAAACCCCAACTCTAATTAGAACTCTTTATATCTTACTCGAATATTCTTGGGAGTATCGGCGCGATGCACTCAATGCCCAACATCGGAGCGGAAGGCCAAGCCCTAATGAACAATTCTATCAGTCTCATTAACATCACGATGCCATCATTCTTGAGGTCCCCCATGAGACCGCACAAAACGTGCACCACCTGCGCCCCCTGCGAGTTCATCACCAAAGGGGGCGCCAGCAGGAGATGCGCTTGGCATATACACAGGCACACGCGGAGTGTCTCGGTCGAATAATCTGAAACGAGAAACACATCAGGTAACGTGATCCAACCTTCATCAAGACATATGTACCTAACAATGTCGGCATGTTATTGAACAGCTGCATCAACTCATCGGTCATATTCTCCGAGTACTCCAGTATCGTCAGCCACAGGTCCAGCGAGTCCTCCAGCAGGTACACGATGGCGCTCTGATTCGTATCAGTACCCAGCTTGATGATCGGCAGCAGGAAGGGATTGAGCTCGGGTTTGACGCCGCCGAGTGTCTTGACTAGTTGCACCAGGGTCGAGACGATCGCGCACCTTAGCATGTTGTGCTCCTCCGACTCCTGCCAGAGATGCGGCAGGTACTGCACGAGCGACTCCGAGTGAGGCTGGATCGTGCTGCCCATCCTTTCTAGGAGAAGCGTCATCACGTTCAGCACTTGCATCTAAAGTTAGTGGCCCCGACAATTACACCACGACAGATAAGTTAAGTGTCCGAATCTTACCTTGGTCTCACATTCCGTCGCCTCCTTCAACAGGCCGAACAGCAGATTGAACGCCGTGAACATGTAACCCTTGAACTGGTCGCAATCAAATTCGAAGTCATCGATGGCATACCTCAGGGTGTTGGCCGCGGTCAGTCTGACGGCCATGTCCTCGTCCGGTCCGAGCAGGGTGTTGATGCACTCGTACAACGTCGGCCTCAACTCGCTCGAGAGCTTTATGCCGGTCCAACGGCCGATCAGTGCCATTACCCTTCGTCTGATCACTCTGTAGTTGTTGTGCTTGATCCTCAGCTCCTGGAGGAGCGTGTTCGTGAACCACCGATCAAAGTCCACCTAAATACAGACAACACAGATATTAAATAGTACACATATATATGTGAACTTAAGGACACATAGATATAATCTTCATGATAGTCAAGTCAAGCTGTAACGATTAAATATAAGATCAGCTTTTTCCTTGAAGTAATTGCAATTCATTATCCAATGCTCGGAGCTCCAATGCTTGTTTGGTTTGTAATAGTAGGGTTAGATATGGCAGTATCAATTTACCCAAAACTACATATATTAATGCAGAGTTCATAATGAGTAGAATGAGATGAAAAAGTAAAGATGGATGATTTTTATTCATCAAGGGGAGCTTGAATTGTGCGGTTTTGGGTTTTTTTAGTTTAGTAATATGTGTATGTATATACATATTAGGTATACAGGTATATGCATACATATAAAAAATCTTTGTATACATACTATAGTGTTGTCTGTAAGCCAAATCTACGCACGGATTATTCTATAATCCCCTGTAGATACATAATATACATGTACTGTAGTTAACAAGAAGCAATGTAAAATCTGTAGCATGTATTACGTAAAGGATCCAACACGTAATGTATTTATGTAATTTTTATTGGCAATAGAATAATAATAATATTTTGTATTATTATTATTATGTATTACAATTTACCTCGTCATATAGATCGAAGGCGCACAAACCGACGGCGTTATACACAGCATCCTTCTTAAGTATGGCAGGCATATCGTCAGGAGAGACGAGGACATTCGTCTCGGTAACCAGCTCCAATATGACCGGTATCAGGTATTCCTGGCACTCATAGAATATTGTTACAAACACTGCGTCAATGCTCGGCTAGAACAAAACCATTTTAAACATTCAACTATGTTAGATTGGTTAAAGGTATATTCTCTTTCCTTTGCTCTGCTTCAATCTTCTATCTGTCTTAAACCCTACTCACCCTCAAACTATACTTCCAACTGTCTCCACTCTCGTCGTTGCAAAACGCTTCGGGATCGGCGTCCCACATCTCGAGCTCGTCCTTGGTCAAAATGAAGTAGTGCCCGACCAACTTCCTGCATATATCCGATACCGTCTCCTGCTGGAAGAAGGCCTGTTTTATCTGGTGTGCCCTCAGCGTCTCGGGTGGTTTCGTCAGTTCCGGTATCTTGGCCGCTTTGTACTCGACACATATCAGGATGTTCTTGATGAGGTTGAGGCATTGGATGAGGAAACGCTCGAAGAGGAAAGTGATACCTTCATCGGTGAAGAGGTAATGCGTAGTGAACTCCAAGGTCGGTTGGATAAAGTCGATGAAGGAGAACGGGTGGATCTCCAAGAGCGAAAGTAGTACCTTTGTCATATGTATTATGAATTTTTCACATATCTCCAACACGTAGATGCCCTTTCCTTTCAGCTGCTTACCTAAAATGAAACACAAAAGTACTCCGAGAATTACTTGGAATGGTTCTTGTCACAAATGATATTTATACTTATGTTTAACTCTATTTTTATATAATACAAGGTCTATTGCCAAACTTTGTCTTCTTACTTACGGCATTGGAGTACTGTCCTCATCTTTTCGAACAGGATATTCAAGAAATTCATGCAATTCGGATTTTCATGGGGTTTGTAGAACCCGAACACAGACAGCTTTCGCAGTATCCTCAGCGTCAACAATGCCTTCTCGAGGTTCGCCGTGATCGTCTCCGGGCTCGCGTCACAGATTATATCATTGATAAAGGTGGTCGTGTAGATGTTCCACAGGTTCAATACGAACCCGTAGATATTCGTTGTGAACTCATGGAACAGTTTCCGATCACCTGAAGCAATTAATGTAATCTAATTTTAAGATGGAGGGATTCGTTCTACCTGCGAGCCTTTTGGAGGAAATCGCCTTTATGACGTGGTGGAGCGTCAGCAGGGATCTGTGCTGAATTAGAGCATCGTTGCTCTCGACTGCCTGTAGGAGGGTCGGGAACAGTTCCGGCCACTCCCTCGGATAGTCCATCCGGGCGATCTTCGACATTATGACGGCCCTCTGGACCGCTATCTGGTTCACAGGCTCATCGAATTGACACAGGAGCCTATTCCTGATGCCAAACTTCTCCTGATCGGCTATCGCACTAAAACAGACAGCATGAGAACTCCACGTTGTAAATCATGATACAATGTCTAACTTAGAAGCGTTTCTCCTCCAGTACTTATCGATACCATTCTTCATGTACAGCACGGCTATCCATCGGACGTTCACGTCCAGCGAGTGGTCCGATATGACGTTCTGGAACAAGATCGTCACTCGTAGAAAACGCGGATACCTTTAACAACAGTTCGACTTACGAAGAGAACCGTGTAGAACCCCGGTTGAACCTCCCACTGCCGCAGCTGCTCCTCGGCTGGTTTCAGGACAGCCTGGTCCTGGCTCGAGGCCCTGTGCAGGACCTCGAGCACCATCGAGTGGATCGCCTCCATGTCGTCGGGCGGCCCCCTTTAAATGGACCGACAACGTGACCGATCGGGTATTGACGCGAAAGAAAAGTGAGGTTAGCTTATCATTATCACAGTTTAAGCTTTTTTAATTAGCAGGTTTTGGTTGCTTTCGCTGAGAGAGAGAGAAAAGTCGAGAGGTGCGAGTATCCACTTATGATTAAACATCAACAATGATGACTGTCTTAAATCTTGATGTAAACAAGGCTATTATAGGTTGATGAAAGTTGAGAGTTGAGAACTTTTGACATTTTCACAGGTTCCAGGTTCCATAGCAACGAGTGTGCTCGGCTCGGCTCGTGCCGTACTCCCGAATTATTTAGCCAATCAGAAGCGTTAGAATATTATACATAAATTTAAAATATTGGGATGCTTGTAGCCTATATGTTTATATAAATAGTTTAAATAATAAATAGTAGATATATAGATAATATATATTTTGTGGCCTTCCTTCCACGGTCTTACGGAAAGATCTCGATAAGCATAGGCGGCGCAACAATACTGTCTATACATCTGTAAGAAGAGTCCGAATGCATGCTTAGTTAAGCCTAGTTAAGCCAAATAAGTACCCTTCTCTTGATGCGTGTCGGCTACGTGAAAGACACTTAACATGTAAATTTAGCTTTAACGAGAAGGTTTACAACACTTCAGCGTCTCTATGATATAAATAACGCACCAGGCAGTTCTCTACAGTAAAAAATATATTCTGATTTTTAACAATCGTACAAAAAAATAATTAGCACTTATTACTAATCACTTGAATGTATTACTGAAACTCGAAGATGTTTAGCCTGTAGGGGATAAAAAGTGAAAGTCACAGAAAAACAGTGGAATAAACTTTACAAGACAATTACCGTTAAGTTGAAGGCACCCAGGTAGGTATTACTTTACATTTGACCAGTTACTGTAACTGTAACTTCGTACCAATGCATCCAACATGTATAGACAATAAGTATAAATTTAAAAACAGATGGTTCAGAAAGACCATCGGTGATATACAAAATAATATACAGTGAGGAAGATCAAAGTACCTGTGACTTGACAATGAGTGCAGTAAGGTAACGATCCATTTTATTATGTCGTTTCGTAAAACATTCATTGTTAACTTCAGGGGGCTTTACCTCTTACACTCATGCTTTATGCCATTTAAAAGCGAAATTGAATGTTTGAAAAAAAATGAACAAAATATGGATCATGACCTTCTCAAACTGGTACTATCAAACCAGTACTTTATGAAATGATTTTCCATTTTTGCAATAGTCTTTCTAAACCATCTCTAATGAGACCATTCGAGTTATGGCTGTTAAGAATGTTCTATTTTTTGTCCGTGTTTAACGGTAGTGATGAAATTGGAAATTGCGTACAAGTGCTACGACATCTTCAAGTTTCAATATACATCATATATGGTAACGATAGTTTCTGCAGCACCAATCAAATAGGCTACCCTACATCAAATAAACCTTAAAAGTAACCTAAAAAAGGACGTAAAAACACAAATATGAAAAGTACATGGCATGATGTGATGTGCACCAATTTCCAACCACGGAACACACACTCAGATGTGAGAATAATCTTCCAGAAGTGACTCGCCAAAATGCACGACTATGTAATCGTGGTAATACATCATGATGCACAACGGCTGCCCGATTATTATCGAAGCCCAGAATATCAGGTTGCCGAAACGTGGGCCATAGTGCCTCTCGACGAACTTGGAGATGTGCGATAAAGGAATCTGCCCCATCATTCCCATGAAGGCCCATATCTTGTAAGTCTTCAGGGGTACGCTTACCTGAATCAAAAATTCAATCGTCAAGGTCTAAGAAAGAACAAGTAGTGCTCATAAAGCAAAATATTTTACCATATACTCGTGGAAGAATGCACTAATGAAGAACACCGCGACGCTCCCTTGACTTTTACTATACCCCATCTCGATCATCGGAAAGTAAAGGTGCCTCAGCGCCCATCTGTGCACCGGCAGGTTCCAGTTCCTCCAGAATGAGTCGATGTTATTTGCATTCCACCAATCATTGTAGAAACTCCTGTCGGCGAAGTGTAACACCTCCCCCAGCAGGTTCAACCATGAGTGGAACACTATGTAGAACATTGTCAGCCACGCCAGATGGTTCGGAATCTTAAAATGCAACTCAGTGATAAAAACCGAAATGATAAACTACCGAGTGTTCCTCTCACCGCTAGCTTCAGCAATCTCTCCATGCTCTTGGTGTAGTCCATATTGCTGAACGGTATGAGGGAGTTCTTCACCGACGGTATCATCCATTGTTGAATGACGCTGAGGATTATCTGGACACCAATGAGCACCTCGAATATCCTCTTGATGAGGAACCTCTTGCGGATTCTCGTCGTCTTCGGAAAGTTCAGTTCATAGCACAAAGTGGGCGCAAAGAGGAAGTAGTACAAGTCCTTTAAGTTCAAGTTGTCGGGATACTGTGTTAAATTCGTCTTGGAATCGTCCGGGAGCTCGTCCTCGTTACCTGGACCATCTGGAGAGGAAAATGAGGTGAATACATTGGTGTTGGTGGTACAAGAAATAAAGAAACTCATTCTTACTCGAGGGTAGGTTGCTATACGACAGCGACTGTCGCCGCATGCTGCCCTTACAATGTTGCCTGGCCAACCTGCACCACATGTTCACCTGAACGTATGACCACAACTTCAGGAATAATATGCTGTATAACATGGTGACGGCGGAAGCGCCAACTGAAATAATGAAACGTTGCCTATAAAACGTACTGAAAGCGATTGCGTGTCAACCTAAGCTAAATCCATCTTTGATGTGGATGATGACCATCGGCAGTAGTATTATCACTAGCAGGTTTATTATGTGGATGAGCAGGCCTGGTCCGGGCGGGATTATTTCCTGCATAAAAAGTGACAAGTAGTAGTAGTAGTAGGAGATGTTAAGATTATGATAGCATACCACGGATAGACCTTTCTCTGTGAGGAGGCACAGCACAACTGGCACAACGGAATCTGCAGAAAAAAGTGAAGATATCTTTTTTATTGAATAAAGAAGAACTTCTAGAAGACTTCAATAAAAATTTCTAGTTTCTATTCTAAGCTAAAAACCTGAATATTTTAAGCCATGAAATTTTCTAGTTAACAAGTCTTGTACGATCCTATCATAAAAAAAATGTTGTAATATTGTTATTAAACCATTTGCCCAGACTTCACCGTGACTCACATAGAATCAGTACGAGCGACGGGTGCTCTGATCCGCTCTCGTCTTGACCAGTCAGGATCTGGAACCACTGCACGGGATCGATTCTTAAGCCGTACCTGGAAAGTATCTTTCATTTAGCGCGACGTACGATAGGGAGGCTTATCATCGACATACTTGATGAAGTTTTCCAGCAATAGTCTTATACCGCCGATCGAGAGAAGTAGGAAGGCCCAGTTCACGAAACCGGTAAAGTTGTCGAAGCCGGAATTCCAAGAGAAGAGGGAGTCCCTTGGTTTGTGACATCTGAAAAATATAATAATAGGAGATGTTGGGCTAGAAGGATAACTGGAAACATTTCTACAACGCACTATGACGAAAATTGTTTGAACGTAGTCTTGGTTTGAAAAATGTTTTTTTCAGGAAATCTCCGAAACCATTTCTTATCATCTTAAGCAGTCTTTTAATAGAAATGTCAGTGTCTGGACCAGACCTAAATTTGTTTTTGTAGTTTTTAGTCTACTTCTATTTATTTTTGTTACAACGTTCCTTTGTATTTAGAAACCATATAATGGGTATGTCAATTTCATTTAAAAGTATTTATTCTTACGGCTTGTCTGGCTGGCCTTTTCTCGCCTTCTGCGCCTCGGCCTGGATCTCCTCGGCCCTAGTAACGCTCTGGGCTCTCTTCCGGACCCCTTCGTGCTCTGTCATCGCTTCGACCAGATCGGACTGATTCAAACGTGAAGCATCCTACAATTATTTCCTAAAAAAGTCAGACTTTTAACCTTTGGTACCAGTTTTTATCTATCTCTTATCAGGTTTCACTCTCCGACCGGTTTAAAAATATATTTTCCTCTTTCGTTTTTTAGAGCGACCGATACCAGAGAGTGTTTATCGAGGGGTAGTATTATGAGTTGTTCAGTTGAGGTATTTCCGTTAACAATGGAATTAATTAATTAAATTGAATATGTACTTGGGAATAGGTTGGCTTACCTAACCTAGAAAAGTTTGAAAGTCAACATTCAATGTTCGGTTACCATTGTTGGTTGCCTGATCCAAAAAAAAAGTATGGCGAGAAACGTTGGTTGCCTATAGTTTATTAAAAGTACATACTTCTTTTTGGAAAACTAAACGATTAATTAAATACGTACTCAGAACATTTGTACTTTTCTCTACATATTTATTGCATTTCTGCTTATTGCTTCATACGACTATTGACATCAATATATTTTTTAATCTAGGCGCATCTATACATTGCGGTGGTCTTATCTTAGGAACTTTGCATTACGCGTCCGACATGGGTAACAACTTGCTCTCGCTCTCCGAGGGCCCCAGTCTCTTCCCCCTCGCGACCGTCACGCTCAGGACGTACCCGACCAACGTCCCCGTCAGGAACGAACCGACCACCAGGAGGACGGTCAGGTCCGTCGAGGACAATCCGAGCTCCCGGACCGTCCTCCAGGTATCGCAGCCGTCGACGACGAACACCCTCTCGACGCTCGAATCCTCCCTCACCAACGAGAAGGGTTTCTCCTCCAACGCCTCGATAGCGTCGCTGGGTCTCTCGCAATCGAAGGGCCTGAGGCGGCCCCCTGGGAAGATGTCCAGGTACTGCGAGTCGTCGCTGAGGCACTGGTACGGCTCGGAGTCGTCGATGAAGCTCCTCTCGGAGAGGTACCTGAAGAATGTAATGCAGAAATAGTGTAAACGTAATCGAGATGTACATATAATTTGTCAGAAGATAATTATTACCACTACTGATTTGTTGACCAGCAGCTGGCGTTCTACCAGCGTTTTGTAGAGCTCTATAGTTAGAATTCGCTATAAAGATCGAGAAACGACATTATGGAAAATATATATAGTCTCGAACATCCTGGGACTGGATTTGGCTAATCTCAGAACTGTCACCAACAGTTCTTCTATTTAAGAGTACTTTATCTCAACAAAAAATTCAAAAAGTCCTTTATGGAATCTTAGACCATCAAAAGTGCCTTGTATACAATGGAATCTAGAACGTTTGGGAAAGTTTAAATTTTTTTCATTCCTCGAGGACCAGAACAAAAATCTAGATTTCCTAAGTGGCCTCAGCTATAGGATCTAGAAGCTTTCTAGTTGTTTTACTGTCAGATGCTGAAATCTCGAAATTACGTTGAAGAAATATTCTGTGCAAGGTGTAAGATTTCATGGCTTAAGTTAGAGATAGATAGATAGATCGGTGCTATAATGTCACACTGTCCCTATAATGCTACACTGTCCCTTTCGTGTGATTTCTTAGGGCATGCACTTCACCTGAAGAGGCGGTATGTGTCACAGCCGCAGCTCCAGACGTTGTAGCCGAGTCGCACGAAGAACGTGCCGTCCGGTATGTGTGCGAACGCCGCCGGGCTGATCGCCTTGATGTTGTTCCTCTGGAGCAGCAGCACCTTGAGGCTCGGCAGGCCGACGAGGACGTCGTCCGGGACGTTCGTCACCTTGGAGTTGGCGACGGCGAGGACCTCGAGGCTCGCCGACCTCAACCTCGGCAGGTCGCCGGAGAAGTAATTGCCCGAGACGTCGAGCAGAATCACGTCCTCGAGGTCCTCGAGCAGCTGCTCCGGCAGGGAGTTGAGCAGGTTGTCGGCGAGGTAGAGCTCCTGGAGGTTCTCGAGCTCGTCGAAGGCGTCGCCCTCGATGTCGAGGATCTCGGAGCCGTTGAGGTAGACCTCGCGGACGGCGTAGCTGTGGTCGAAGGTGAAGTCGTCGTTCTCGACGATGCCGAGTCGGTTGCCGGAGAGGTCGACGACGGCGGGAAGGACCGTGAGGCTCTCGAAGCTCGGGACGCTCTCGAGGCCCCTCGACACGCACGAGACGGACAAGTCCTCGCACCTGCAGCTCGACGGGCAGCCGGACTCGCCCCCGACGACGAAGAGCAGCTGGAGGAGGAACGCTACGGACGGGCGGAGGGTCATCTCTCGGGAAGAGTCACACTAGAAGTCAAGGAGGTGGAGATGATTGGACCGAGAGGAAAGGAACCAAATGTACTGAATGAAGCACTGCAGTAATTAAAGTACCTGGGTTCATCCACATCCTTTAATAGCGTATCACTAACAATTGTTGAGGATACCTACATTTTCCAAAGACAACAACTATTGTTGTCACTCGATCCTCCTATTGCACATCCAACGCCTTCCCTAATATCCATAAGAGGGTTCTATCACTTTTATGATCAAACCGTTCACCTTATCCTCAACTACACGTACTCTCCAAAATTTTCTATATCTTTTGTTTATATTACTTTTGTGCAATTTGGGTTAAGAGAGTAATTTACCTCTAAGGAATATTTACCTTTATTGGTTGTTCCTCCCCAGGGAGAGTACTTGCATGTGCATTTTCATTTGATACGTACAAGACGCGATTATTCTGAACTAGATCGACGGGATGCTTATCGAACGTTTATCAATCGTTTACACAGCTGATAAGGCGGATTATTATCGATTGAGTACCTCACGAGTAAATATTTATTGTGACGAGTACTTTAAGTTCTTTCTATTCAGGTGCAGTTTTTACAAATCTCAAAGTGCGAAGTTTCTAAGTTCCTGCTCGTTTCACAGAAAAAATTATGTAATTTCACGAATGCACTTTAAACTGAAACCTATAGTTAACTACATCATAAAACATCTTTTGGGATTAATTTAGTGACTCAGTTTTTAAAAAAGTTGTGACATTGTAAAACAATTTTTAAGGTACTAATAAGTAGCTTGTCGACATTTTTAAAGAAGTCGCAGTTATCTTAAACTTAAGCTGTTGTTTCAAAAGCAGTTAAGGAGCTTCTAAAGAATTTATGACAACTCTAATGCAATAGAAATAACTTGAATTGTCATATATGAAGTTGGAAAAGTAACTAATGAAGTTTTGTAATTAGCTACTTCGTTAGATCAAGTTAAAAAGTAAAGTGCCTAATGTGTCGACATCTTTGCATTGGGATTATTTTTTAGAAGTTTAAAACTTACATTAGCCGGTTGTGTTTTGAAGTATCACTTCAATTTTTAAACACTTGTTTACAAAGTAGTTGGTAAATATCGGAAAATTGCAAAAATTTTACGATTACATGAAGCAAAGAGAATAATTCTTAACACTTTTTGAGATTGTTTTAAGTGTTAAAACCATAAACTTAGGTTTAGTGTATAAAAGTCAGCTTATGTATTTGAGCCTTTTCGATACAAATAACTTAGATATTTTGAAAATAATTGAAAACTTCACAACTTCGGGCCATAAAACAAAGATTTTAGAACTTCATTAGAAAGTTTCCATTAGAAATTAGATTCCATTTTCTTAAACTGATTTAGATAATTTTAACAATTTCACGAAGAAAATAATAGGAATTCTAAGCTTCCTGGGGTTATGCTATAACATTGCTGCAATTAAGAATAATTTACAACTTTAAATACTGTTTAAATACAAAAACTAAATACTTGTTATTTGTATTTAAATACATTTTCCAGAGAAGTAAATACATTATGTAAAAAGTATTTGCGTTTGTATTTAAATACATTTTTAAAAGTACTTTTAACAACACTGAATTTAGGGCCACGACGTGTTATACCTATATGTATGTCAGACGTGTTATGAGTCTCTGCCAACTCAAGAAAATCCGTTTGAACGAATCAGTGCTCTATAATAGAATCTTTAAGTGAAATGGAAAGCGCGAATGGTGGTGGAACGGTCTCTTCGCCTTTTGCTTTCCTTTCCTTCCACTTCGATCGGCCAGTATATATCTGACCTGTCGCGAGAAAATACATTTTGCTCTCCCGGGAAGTTATAATGGGGTAGAAGGACCAAAGTCCCGAGGGAAGGACATGGATCGGACCGTCGCTAGAAACGCGTCGGGATGCTCTTCTTACTATATACCGACGATACAACAGTACTTCTCAGGTGGGTTAGCACGCACGCGTAGAAAATGCAAATATGGAAAAATATCAAACCGTCAAGTATAGGGGTGTTTTGCACACGTTATTTTAAGATCAGATTTCTATATTTTCTCGGTTTTACTGGATTTTCTCAGTGCTTTCCAGACGTCCGGAATTGAGTAACAAACAGTAATATAGATCGTTGGTTTATTGCTTGGGTTCGTTCCAGAAAACCCCTAAACTACTTGAATTGTTTTTCTTTTATTAGATTGTAATAATTGAATTAACAATGCAAATTTGACAGGTATGACCCAAAAATGCAATACTCTGTGAGAAAATTTATTAAATCACCGTACCTACTTATTAATTAATGTTTATTTAAATCGCGGAATTACAGTGAAAGTTCCACCGGTCCGCTCTTTGCTATTACATGTTACCTGAAGTAGGTAATAAACCCGATGGATTACGTAACATCGAGAAGTTATTATATTATATTACATCACAGTCTTCATTCATTCAAAACCCTACCCAATTATCTCAAGCAGACAAATATATCATTAAGACCGTCTTATTTTGTTAAATTATATTTTTAGCGACTAACATATATGGCATAACGTTGGTATCAGTCGGCACTACGGCGCTAATTGTTGTCCTGGTGATGTTTTTGGACACTCTACGTTACATCATGTGCAATTCTTCCTCAAGAGTGAAAGCGCATTCCGCTTTCGTTATCGGAGTGTATCCTGTAAGTACGTGAAGATGCAATGCAGTATTCTTTGCAAAAAAAAAACAAATCGTGAATACTACAATTGATGACAAAAGAATAATGCGTTATTTTTCGAAGGAAACAACCTCTCGCTAGTTTTTACTTGAACCACTAACAATCGAAGAAGATAGAAAATACTTAATTCTTTCAATCATAACAATAACAACTTAGTTCCAGTCAAAACCTTCCCCATTTCTCCTAGTACGCATTAACTAGGTTCTTCTTTCTGCTTCCCATCCAGGTGGTGTCGCTGGTCACCTACTTAGCGATTTTGGTGCCGAGGGCGCACTTACTCGCCGAGGCCATCACCCAGGGGATGTTCATGGCCGGGATGTATCAACTGTTCTGTTTGTTCATCTCCTACTGCGGAGGCGAGGCGGAGCTGGTTAGGAAAATGAAGGGCGCCACGCTGGACCTACGAGTCGCCCCTTGCTGTTGTTGGCCCTGCTGCGGCTTCCTACCCTCCGACATAACGATCGACAAGTAGGTACATAATCCCAAGTGGCGAAACCTACAACCCTACCCTGCCTTTAACTGGTGGTTATAACTTGCAGAAGGACCATCGGTATCCTACGGCTGCTCGTGCTCCAGTTGCCGCTCGTCCAAGGCTCCGTCTACCTGATCCTCCTGGTGATGTGGGCCGAAAGAGAGGTGACGACCTTAACTTTAACTAACTCGCCCCCGAATACCTGACTCTAACTTTCAGAGTCTTTACGAGATCAACTACATGTACGTCCAGCCGGTGGTCGTCGCTTCGATCCTCGTCGGGATATGGTCGATGTCGATGGTGATACGGGCGTTACGGACGAGGCTGTGTTCCAGCTACCTGCTGATGGGGAAGTTCATGGCGCTGCAGATGGTGCTGGTGTTCGCCAAGACGCAGGGGATCGTCACCAGGGCTCTCGTGTACTTCGAGGTCATGCCGTGCAGACTGCCGATAACTCCACAGGTCTATGCTAACTGTAAAAAAGTATTTTGTTAAAATGTGTTCATATTAATGCGCTGTTCTGTTCGTAGTGCTGCATAACACCCTAATGCTAGCCGAAATGGTGTTACTGGGAGCGATAGCTCGACGTCTCTACAGCCAACCCTTAACACATACCACCGATATCGCTGCGATCAGCACGATAGGCAAAATACTGGCAGGGTCGATGAACAATCAGAACAACAATAACAGCGACGATAACTCCGATGATGGAATCGATAACAAGGCAGTCGATGTAAACTTATAAGTTAGTAGACGAGGTTATAAGAGAAATTTTATTTAACTTAAAAATAGCAAATAACATGCATGTATCTTTTTTCTGTTCAGGTTATCATCCTATTTGTATATGTACAGTTAGAAGAATTAGTTTGCGAGATATAAATTACATATAAAAATACAACAACGGTATTAGACTTAATGAGAAATACATCTGAGACATTGGTCAGTTAGTAAAAAAGGCTATGAGTAAGTTTTTCTGTACAGGTCAATCACTTCTGCACACTTTCCAAGAAATCTAACAGCAATGTTAAAAAATTACATATAAAAACACAACAACCGTATTACACCTAATGAGAAATACATCTGAGACATTGGTCAGTTAGTAAAAAAGGCTATGAGTGAGTTTTTCTGTACAGCTCAATCACTTCTTATTCCATTTGCACACTTTCCAAAAAAATCTAACAGCAATGTTCAGTATAAGATCGTTTAAGATGCGAATAGGCCACACTTAAGGTGAGGAAATCACAGTTGTGGTTTGCTTGCTGATGACCCTCTCACCCTGCGCCAACTGACCAGCCCTGTAGACTTTGTACTTCAGAAAAGCGTCAAAGGCGTATGCCAACAATGCCATGTAGCCGAAAATCTGAAAAAAACCCAATACACAATTTCAAAAAATAAATCATACCATCGAAACACATCAAAACCCAAAACAGGATCCCCCCTCTCATTTAAATGTGCATGTTCTTAAAAACAATTTACCCCAGCGGCGATGTATGCACCCGTCCTCACGTCGACGGCCAGAGATGCGGCTATGAGGTACATCAGCGCCCACACGGCGCAGTATATAAGCTCGACGAGGACCCATGGGATCCGGTACGTTTTCTCGATAATGTGGAACAGGTAGAAGACGAGGAGCACGACCGTGAACCAGAACCCCGTCATTGCGATCCCATTGAAAAAAGACCCACGGGAGTGAAACTGGAGGGCGCTGCATTCTATGCAGATGAAGCCTATCAGGTTCAAGACCTGCAATAGAATTAAAGGATATAAACGTCTCCAGGATGTTTTTCTGCTGTTCTTACTATTTGGACTACTTTTAATATCCCAGGTATGGTCCGGATGTATGATGGGTCATACCTGATGGAGGTCTCGACGGTGGTGCTGCTCGTGTGGACCGTAGTCTTCGTGGTGTGTTGGCCAGGGAAACCGGAGTCGCCCATCTTAAGGAAATGGTATCCGTAATTGGGTTAATTAACAGTAACCACAGGTGGGCACTTACAGTTTATTTGTGTGGCTGAAAGTAGAAAATAAGAGCGATGGTTTGTTTTATTTGTTGTAGTACAAATAAATAGTTATTAATCTTTGGAAAGTTTATAACAAACAATAACCCAAATTACACATTACATCATTAATATTTACCACCAGCCAGGCACAGCAAATCACAGAACATCAACAGGTAGAAACGGTAGAAAACTTCTCCTTCTTGTGTTCCTTATTTCGTAGGACGTAGATTTCGTATGCTCCATGTCAAATAGGCAATAGCGTCAAGTGTTCTTTTTTCCATTTACTAGATATGCCGAAAATATAAAACAATTCTGTTAAGCAACGATTATGGAACACTTCGAAGACGAAATTAGCAGTATAGATGAAGAAACTTACTCCCTTCTCAACAACGGCTCGTTCTCGGACAAGAGGTCCACAAACGGCTACGATGATGATGATGATATCGAAGACACCCGATCTGAATTGAGATTCGATAAAGGTAAGATTACACTACCTCCTTTCAATGGTTTTATCTGGTTTTACCTCAGCTTTGGAAACTCACGAGGAGACCACCAAGAGGGCACTGATCGAAGAGGCCCTGAAAGATAAGAACACTCCTCTGAAAACCTGGCAGTCCTTCTCCCTCACCCCTTATGGCTTAGTCGCAGGTAAGACGGCGGGTCGTCCAAAAGAGCCCAAACTTTGATCTCATCCTTTCTCAGACGATCTGAGGTGTAAAGTCTGGCCATTACTTCTCGAGCTCGATCCGGACCCCAATGAGAAAGTTCCTTCGTTGGAGGAGCTGTCCACACATCAGGAGTACCAACAGGTCGTCCTGGACGTCAACCGTTCCCTGAAAAGGTTCCCTCCAGGCATTCCGTACAGGCAGCGTGTCGCCCTGCAGGATCAATTAACTGTGTTAATACTCAGGGTTATTATGAAGTACCCTCACCTGAGGTACTACCAGGTAAAGAACATTCCTAACTATACAAGTTGTTACCCCAATGAAGGAATGTACCCTAACGATTTCTTTCTTAATATGTAAACTTACTAGAGTAGGGTGGTTTTTCTATAGGGATATCACGATGTTGCTGTTACATTCCTTCTGGTGGTAGGAGAGAACGTTGCGTTTAGGATAATGGAAATACTCAGTACTAACCACTTACGAGGCTGCATGGAACCTACGATGGAGGAAACTTCCTACAAACTGAATTATATCTACGCGCTGCTGTCTAAAGTAGATCCGGAACTTCACAAGTTCATGGACAGGTGAATAAACGAATTCATTGATTTAGAAAACATAAATGTGAGCCTCTTTTACACGGACCATTTTCCTCATCAGGGCTGAAGTGGGGACGATGTTCGCGCTGCCGTGGTACCTCACGTGGTTCGGCCACTCGCTGAACCAGTACAAGGACGTGGTGCGGCTGTACGATTTCTTCCTGGCCTCGCCGGCCGAGATGCCGTTGTACGTCGCGACCGCTCTGACGGTGCACAGGAGGGAGGAGGTGTTGTCCGAGAGCTGTGACATGGCGAGTGTCCATTGCCTGCTGTCGCGTATACCCGACGACCTGGACTTCGAGGTGATACTCGAGGAGGCATCGAGGTACCACAAGAAGTACCCGCCGGAGGCGCTGGAGCCTCTCGTCAAGATCAGGCTGCAGAAAGAGTACGTAATTTTTGGATTGCTTAGCTATTTGCACAAGGCGTTGGTGTTTATCAAGCAGTTGTTCACCTTCCGCTTCTATTTCTTGTTGCTTGGTTCTTTGATTTTCAGTAGGTATAAGCACAAGTATAACTAGTCTGGTAGAAGCACTAATTCTGTTTTCTTTTCTGTTTTCGCTTATTTTCAATAAACTCACTGTGCATTTTCTTTACTTCTCTCTAACACCTTTCCTTTAACACGATATTAGGGTGGTTCGAAAGAGCTCATAAGAAATGCCCGTGTATAATTACATATACACAATTTAAGATGTTTTGATAGTTGATTAACTCTCATTACTTAAGAGCGAAAAAGAGGAGCATTGAACCTGTTCAGTTGCAACTACTACATTTCTACAAATATAAAGTGTCGTTTTTTGGGCGATTATTAGCTTGCAGGTTAGCAACATATCGGGTGTTTTTTCTTAAGAAAGACAGCTCACTCATCTACGCCTAATTAATAGAGCCAAGCTGTCTTTTTTAAGACACTTGTAACTGATTTGAGCAGTTTCAATTTTTATTAAAAAAGTGAGGTTATGTCAATTTTGACATTTTTTTAGTAAGGCGCATTCACAAACACTATCCACAGCCTACTGTGAGGTGAAATTTAAAAAAACACCCGTTATAAATGAAACAATATTGAAAAAGTGATAGAAGTCTGGAGTAATGTTATATAGACTGTTTCACTGAAATGAGAGCGAGGGCAACTTGTATCCATCCCGCCTTCTCCAGATCTCCATGGTTTGAAGCATTACACTTCTATCACATCTAACAAGCATAGTTAAAAGAGAGAGTGGAAAAGAGATGGATATTAACCACTCGCATACATACCTACGGGACTGGCACAAATTGCCCTTTGCCTAGACGTATCAGAAAATGTTAAAGCAGCTCCATCCGTCGTCGATTCCGGTCTCTGCGTCCGATTCTTGTTACCGTTTTGCTCTGTTTTTACCCCAAGGCGGGAGCAGCGCCTGCGCGACATGCAGCTCGCTCAGAACCTGAGGAACAAGAGCAGGGGCGGCCTGTGGAGGCGGATGAACGTGCCGGCTTGGCTGTTCTTCAGCTGCAGGAACAGGTACGGGCTGCTCTTCGCCGCAGCGACCGTCCTCATAGGCTACATCTACTACCTGCGGATGACGGAGGGCAGGTACCCGTTCATAAGGTACGTGTCGTAGGTTAAACTAGGTCTCGCTCATGCCGTGATCATTCGATCAAACGCCTAGTATCATCGATTCATGTTCATTTGATTCGTTCACATATGCCATTTCTGATCGTCTTAGTGGTACTCTTGTGATTGAAATGATCCCATTGGTTCCAGTTATTTCACCACATGACATTTACTGGTCCCAGCGCCAATTCGGACGCTCACCCACAAACGGTTTTATACAATTTTCTAAATCTGGATAGGTATTTTTGTATTATAAAAGCATGTATTATCGCGGAGGACTTTGTTTTGCCTATAAACATATATTTTCTATTGTAATGGTTATCGAGTTTAATTTATGTATGTGGGAGTATAGCGTATAAGAAGCTCTCTTAGAGGCCCGAAGGATGTACGACTTCAAGATCAAAAAGAGGCGATTCTTCTAGTTGTTACCAGAGCATTTAGACTGTACAAAGTGTTGTTATCTCATATAAAACTTTATGTAAAACTTTATAAGTGTAATACAAGAACTACTATATTTAATATATTTTATTCTTCATGTATATATATCACAATACTTTACAACACAACGGAAGGACTAGGTGGAAGCTGATTTTGCACACTTTTAAATAAATTAAAAATAATCTCAATAAGGTAGAGTACTAATTACTAATCAGAATATCCCTTCTAATTATAACTTATCTCGAAACGGGATAGTTAAGCTTTGCCTTAAGGTTATCACCTGTTTTCAATTTCTTTGTTTTATTGCACCACATTTCCAAATTTTAAATGATAACCCATAAACTATATTGGTATATTGATTGTTTCCATTTCTGTTAAATGAATATGCCAGTGCATGGACTGTACAAATTCTTCCTACAGAAATAAATTAGTGCCACTTAGTCTGAGGAATTTGTCTCATTGTCAGTCGAAGAGTAGAGTTTCCCTATGTATTTTTAGCATTTAGGGCCAGTAAGGATGCCATCGATAAAAAATACCCTAAAGTTATAAATCATCACTTCTGAGCCAGTTGTACAATTAATATAGACGTTACATTTAAAAGTATTTCATTCTCCCCTTTCCTTTGATACTAATTGAATTTCAGTGAATTCGTTTTTGCCGTAAGTAATGTTTTTCGTGCTTTTCGCAATTACTATCCACTCCCTGGATATCAGTCACTATTTCTTAAAGTCGCAATTATATCGAAGGCGAGAGAGCTAAATTAAAAAGTCCCCTTAATGGTGGCGGAAATATCACAGATAAGAAATGAATTTTTTCTCTAGGTTATCGTCCCAATTAGCGCTATCTAACAGACAACAGTTCAAACTTTTAAAACAATTAATAAATACTGTATAATGTTCAACTCGCGTGGCCCTCGATCAGGCTGGATATGTACGCGAGGGTGGATTTGTCATGTAAAATCTTGAGGTGCTCCACGTTCGGCAGTTCCTTACTGTAGACCTTCTGTTTTTGGAGCTGCCTCCAGTGGAGGCAACCCTCCAGGGACCTACGGTTGACGGTACCGTCCCCATCGCCCATCTGGAACTTTGGGTAGCCGTCCAACCATGTACCATCCTCGTAAATCAACCTGAGGAGGAAACACCTGCTTAATTAAATCATAATGAAACAGAAAATGGTCTAAAGGAGTGAGAAGTGGTTCTAACTGATTAGTAGATGATTTGTCGTCGAGGTTACTTTAAAATTTTGTACCAAATGACTCAATTCCAACACAAAACCTAGATCCCCTACTTACTTTTCCACCGTTTGTATGTTACTCCCATACAAGCAATGCACCTCCACGCCGGGCGCCTTGAAGTGCAACTGGTAGGGCTCCGTGTCCGTCCTCAGCTCCCAGCCGTTCATGTAATCGATGCCCCTAAACAGAACGTTATTTTGGTCTTTAAGAACATACGATCGTTATTACCTGAAGAACTCCTTTAAGTTACCCAACGTGTAGTTCATCTTGTTGGTCTGCACGAGCACCTCGTCGGGCTTCCAGAACAACTTGGAGGGCAACAGCCACGCCAGGCTGGGCATCGTGATCTGCTCCTGCCTCATCGTGCTCTCTCTCAGGACGTACGAGCCCAGATCGTCCCCTGGAAAATTATCAAACGTGTGATTTCATGGTAATTTGCTCAGGTGGCATAATTTAATGTTTAATGCAATAGTAATATTACTTTCTTGCATGTGTTGGGTATATTTCATGCATATATGTGCTTTCTGTAATTTGTTTAGAAGATTACAGGAAAGGTGAACCAATATTTTGTTAAAATCGATCAGGGTACATAATGCTGATAAGGATGAGTAAATAATGATTAACAATTTAAACGATTTAGTGTAAATGAAATTTGATGTCACTGGGTTATGGTTACGACCTATTTTGATTCACAACTTTTTTTTATGTCATGCAAGATTTTCCACACTACGTTTAAAGTAATTAACCATCACTTATCAATATATTTAGTGATTGCAATACCAACAGATTTCCACTTTTAATAGTTGTAAAACACTTTAATGAACCACTAAAAAAAAATCGTTTGAACTATACCTTTTTTAGCATAATTTGGAAAAAATAGTAATTGTAGTGATAATGACAATTTCTCATTAGCCCTTACCTACTGCATACACCTTGATAGCCTTCATGGATCCACCCCATACGCCACTCAACGTGACCAAACTCTTGATGTACTTATCTTTCCAAGATTGGCTCTGCAGGTTGAGGAAGAAAAGGGTCATAGGACCTCCCATGGAATGAGCGATTAGTATCACAGGGGTGTTGTTATTCTGGGCGTAGGTGTCTTCGACCAGTTGCTTCAGTTTAATGAAGAATTCACCATTTTCATCTGAGAAAAATTTATATATAAACCAACAATTGGATATCAGTGTCAAGATAAAAGATGATTAATATCCTCATAACAACTAACAAACTTGTTTTTTATTTTAAATTGAAATCCCTCTTATCTAACATCTTTATCTTGGTGCCTAAAGACAAGAGACCTTTGACTAACAAAGGTAGTCTTCTGTGTTCTAATGTTGTACGAATATGTGACTGTAAGCAACTTACTGGGCGCCCTCCTGAAGTCGTACGGCGCCCCCCTAATGGTCACGTTTCTGGTATGCCCCATCTTGGTGAGCGTCGTGGCGATGTCGTAGTAGTAACAACCGGGCGACGCATGGCTCGGGTCCAACCACTCGACGGGCTCCGTGAATCCCCAGCCGGGCACCCTTATATCCACGCCGTCGTTATTCCTGCTCGTCCTCGTCACGTTATCGTAGATCAACTTCACGTTGTCTATCCAGCAGTCGATGACGAGCGGCACGAGCAGCTCCATGTTGAGCCACACGTTGAAGTAGTCCTTGGTCGTCTTCTGGCAGATGTAGTGCACGACGCTCGGCTTGTTCAGCCGAGCCTCCAGCTGGGAGCCCCCGTCGCCCGGTATGAGGATCACGGGGTTGAGGGTGGCACCGGAGGCTGAAGACGTCAGGAGAAAGAACAGAAACGTCGCGGTAACGGACCGTGTCTCCATCGTCTTTACGTGCTCACGATCAGTTTGCAGAGTCGAGCCCGATCCATCCTACGACAGAAATAATACTGAATTGTTGATAAACATACATCGTAACGTAAGCAGCTTGGATGATAAGTGATAAGTGAGGTTACGATTACGTCAAAGACACGTGTTTACAAACAGCCAATGACGAAGAGAGCGACGACCGGGGGGGGGGGATGATTGACTGTTGTAACAATTTGTTTTTATAAATAATAAGGCAATAAAAGTAGTCTTGAATTATAAATTCAGGACGGGATTATTAAAATTATCTACTAATTTACGTAGAAAAGTGTATTCTTGGCATTTTCCAGTTATTTTTCAATACAGGCATTTAGTAACAAACTCAGGACTGTGTTATTAAAAGAAAGTTACATGGGCTAATTTCATTAAAATGAAACACAATGTTCCTTATATTTGCTAAAAACGTAAAAACAAATTTGAAACAATGGTTGTTTCAATTTGGAGTAAAAAGCACAAATAACTTGATAGAGCAAATATATACCTACATAACATATTCCACAATAAAGACTCAATAATATTCATTTAAGAGTAAAAAGCACGAATAACTTGATAGAGCAAACCTACACATAACATATTCCATAATAATGACCCAAAAATAAGGACAAGAGCACCCCCACCTTTTAACGTAATTAATAAACAGACAACAAAGTTTCACTTGATCCAAACAAGGACACTAATTGATAAGATATTCGATTCCAACCAACCCACCCTAGAAGGTTATTTCAACCGTTCAACGACACCACTTTCCTGTGACCCTCCTCTTCGACGACCTCCCAAGACTCGTGTATATTGCTAATATGATTCTTCAGACTCCTCGCATACTTGGTCTTGAAATCGCAATGAGGGCATTTGGCGAGCTCCTCCTCGGAGTAAACCTTATGGACCTTGTTGTGAGCCTTCAGATAAGACCTCCTCCGGGTCGCGAAAGAGCACTTGTCGCACTTAAATTCCCTGCCCTTCCTGTGTTGGATGACGTGCCTTAGGAGGTACATCTTTTTCTTAGTCTTGAACGGACACTTGGCGCATTCGAACGTCTCCTCGTTCTCGGAATCGGAACGGTCGACTTTTTTCTTTTTCGTCATGTGTATGTCTCGGATGTGGTTGCGCAGGCTGCGCCTGTACTTCGACTCGAAGGGGCACTCCTCGCACTTGAACATCTTCAACTCGGAGGGGTCCTTATGCACCAGCTGGTGTTGGATTATCGAAGCTTTGATTTTGGTCGTGAACTCGCACGAGGCGCACTTATAATCCGGGTGGTCGTCCTTCCTGTGGACGTTCTCCTCGTGGGAGCGTTGGCTCTTCCTGTGCACGGTCTCAAAGTCGCAGTACCTGCACTTGAACATCTTCTTCAGGTGGATGTTCATGTGGTTCTTCAGGCTGATCTTCCATTTGCTCTCGAAGGGGCAATGGGCGCACTTGTACGTCTCGATGTGGTCATTGTGCTTCCGCATGTGAACTCTCATCACAGACTTCACCTTCGATTTGTAGTCGCAGTGTGGGCACTTGAACCTCGGAGGGAAATGCCTCACTTTGTGGCTGTCCAATTTCTTAGCCGTGTCGGTGCGATAAGGGCATAGCTTGCACACGAAGGAGAATGTGAGGTGTGCCTTCTCGTGAGCCTTCATCGTTTTCTCCCTGACGCTGGTGAAACTGCATTTGGCGCACTTGAAGGTTTTCATGCTGAAGTGCTTGATGTGGATGTATGAGTTAGCGTCGAAGTACTCATCTAGTTGGTGGTGCTCAACCAAATGTTTTTTGAGATACAAAGACGAGTAGGTTAGCAACGAGCACTTATTACATTTGTACACGTTCTTGTCGGGGTCGGTGTGGATCTTGTAATGTTTCTGAATGTGTTTTTTGTAAAGGGTGCGGTACTCGCAGTCGGGGCACTCGTGGTACTTCACCTTCCCTTCCTCATGGTCTCTCAATTTGTGCAGTTTAAAGGTGTCACCCGAGTTGAACTTCTTACCGCATATATCGCACATGTACGACCGTTTCTTCCTCACCCGACAAACGTGTCCACTTATCGGCAGTTTCGATTTGAAACTGCACTTATCGCATTGGAAACTGTACTCAAGACCATGTTCTTTCAAATGGACGACCATGGCGTACTTATTGAGGGTGTTGAAGTCGCACTTGTCACACTCGAACAACTTGTCGCCAGGTTGGTGAATCTTCATATGCCTCACCAACGATATCTTGTGGATCGTCTGGAACGGACAATTGAAGCAGTAAAGGGTTTGATCGGAGTGCTTCGTGCTTATGTGCTTTTTCAGGCTGGAATGGTATTTCGTCTTGAGGGGACACTCCGGACACTGGTAGGTTCTGTAGGTGGACTGGTGGGACAGTATGTGCTGCTTTTTCAAATAGGTTATGCTGTTTGTGGTGTAGTCGCACTTCTCACATTTGTACTTCTTTTTCAGTGACACGTCGTGTACTTTCATTAGGTGTGACTCTAATGTGGCCTTCGTGTTCGTGGAGTAATCGCACTTTTGACATTTATACAGTCCCTTTCGGTCTGAATGTAATTTGATGTGTATCTTCTGAAAGTAGGCTTTTTGATAGGTTTTGTAGTCGCATTCGTCGCATTCGAACAGCTTTTTCCTGAAATGAAAATATAAATAAATAAATAAATGGAATAAGAACGCTAGTTAGTTACGGTCAAGGGAAAGAGACCTCTTAGGCATAACTCAAGTTGACTCACAAAACTGATCAATATAATAAATTTAAATAGAAATACTTTTAGGTACCTTTTGAGTGATTTGTTGACTTTCTCAGCGTTTTTTAATGATTCAAAGTAGTGGTTGATGTTTTCTTCATTCTTTGTGCATACCGAGGCAAATTCGAAATATTTGCTGAGGGACATGTGGCATAACTTACAAATAAGTTCGGAGTTCGTCTGCATTAAATCCTGCAACAAAGAAATTAACAGAAAAACGAAATGTATCAGCACGAAATTATCAAATTATAACTTTTCAAAAAAGTTCTGGTTTAAAACTTTTTACTTTTGTGAAAGTGTGTAATTATAGAATTATTGTTCTAGAATGGTTCTTACGATTTCAGGAAAAAGCTCGAGGAACATCCTCCTCTCGTCCTCGCCTAACGTGATCACATCATTGGTGGCCACGAAACATAACCGACAAACCGTCTCGAAGGCGTCTCCCTTTGCGTTTACTATCTGGGGATGGATGGTTTTCAGATCTAGTTTACCCTCCTTCTCTAGGAACGGCGTTAAGTAGTCTTCGATGTAGACGCATTTCGATTTGAACATGAACATATCCTCCAGACTCATCCGGCAGGCATTGCAGGCTACAGGCTCAGCGGTCCTGGACAAATCCTTACGAGAAAACTTATATATAATGAGGGGTATAAATTGCAATGAAGTAATAAGTGTTTGTTATACAGAAGTGTCCATCTTTAAAGGTTTCACCATTAACTAGGGTGTCTGAAGTGTTTTCATACTTTGGCGGGATTTTAAGCGCCATCTGCTAGTTTGACAAAATTTACAAACAACAGCTGTAATTTATTTAATTGATTTATTAATTGAACCCTTGTTACACTCTTGTTTAATGAAGTTAAATAAGCGCAGAAAGAACTACCCATTTTTTTGTAACAAGCGCGTTCATTTACACACAAGCGTCTTTACAACGCCTCCTCTTACCAAAGAAAGGCCGAGCGCTTGTATCACCTCCTTCTTTGTTTCCTCGATGGTCTCCACATAAATTTTGCCAACAGTGCGATGGCAGAGTCGGCATACATCTTTCAGCATTACTCTCCAATGGGAGAACAAAACCCGAACACCTGTTGATTGTTTTGCTTAAGAACTTGCCACTTGTTGATTGTTGCATTAGTTGCATATCTTAGCATTTAGCATCTGTACCAGTACCAGTCAGAAACCTGTCAGATATGTCAGCTATAGAATTGGAAAAGAGAAAAGAATCAATTATAATTTTCAAATGGAAGCTTGTCATTATTTCTTGTTTTCAAATTTTCATTATTTTCATTCCTATTTTGCCAAAGTTTTGTTGCGGCCGGTTCAGTTTGCATATGCATCGAAAGGTGAAGGTATAATAGCAAAGAAAAGATTATTTTTTCCCACAAAAGCGTCAAGAATGAAATAGTTGGTACCAAGAAATATCCTTTATGTAGAAGACGCACTTTACCCAGGAAATTTAGGAGGAACCTTCGATCGACAGCGATTGCCATACCCTTATAAATAAAAAGATGACCGCAATTTTAGAGCTGTAGTTTCTTTAATTCAGCATCTTGAATCCGCTGTACAGCGCTCGTATTCTATCTTTTTTGGAAATAATGAAGTTATTAAAGAATATGCAAATACGCTGTTTATGTTTTGTGCACAAAACATACGGTTTTGTGCTTACTCTTGTCAATATACAGATGTTGTGTGGCGCCCTCTAGAGTTTTAGTAGATAAACCGACGGCTTCCTGTCCTGTCATTTCGTTATCAGTATTGTTGTTATGATTGTTGTTTCCTTATGCTAAATACCAGCCGGTATTGTAAATATTTACGTAAACATTTCGAGACACCAGGTGCAAAAGCCACCAACGATGGCTTCGGATAACATGACCACCAAGAAAAAGGTAAACGTCAACGCTCCCTTCGCCCTTCCGTAACTCTTCTCCAATTTTTCCAGAACTCCTCGACGGATTCGAGCTCAGCGTCCTCCTCGGACTCCTCCAGCTCGAGCTCCTCCTCCTCCAACTCAGACTCGTCCTCGTCGAGCGACAGCGAGTCCTCCTCGTCGCAGCACTCGACCAAGCGCCAGTCGGAGGTCGAGCCCCAGAAGAAATCCGCCGAGGTTCAGAAGAGGAAGAGCACCGACAGCAAGTCGAGCGTCAAGGAGACGAAACCGACGCCCACGAAGACGACGAAGTCGACGCCGAGCGTCAAGGCGGCGAAACCGCCGCCCAAGTCCGTCTTCAGCTCGGAGGACGACGACGACGACAAGAAGGAGCCGAAACCGCCGAGGCGGAGCAACGTGAAGCCGAAGAGCAGCGCGACGGTCACGCCGAAGGCGACGGCGACGGCCGTGCCGAAGGCGATGGCGACGGCCGTGCCGAAGCCGGCGAGGTCGAACGCGAAGGGGGCCGCCAAGGGCGGCGGCGGTGCGGCGAAGGGGAAGGAGCCCTCGAAGCCGAGGCGGTCTCGAGCCAAGAACGCCGACGCGAAGAAGAAGAGTATATTCTCGCCGGAGAACAGCTCGGAGTCCGAGGCGACGCCGAAGGTGAAGGCGAAAGCGCCCGCTCCCAAGTCGAAGCCGGAGCCGAGGGCGAAGGCGGCGCCGAGGACCGTCGAGAAGCCGAAGCCGGCGGAGAAGAAGCCGGAGGAAACGGGGCCCAAATCCAAGGAGACAGCCGGTGAGAATCGACCTTTCTTCCCTAGAGAAACTTTGAATTTTCACATCACTGTAGTGGATGAGGTGTACCACATTTGTAATATCATTGAATTTTGATTCACCTTATCGGGTTTAACACGTAACTTTCTTGCTTACTTAACATCAAATTCGAATCTCGCCGACTGAACATCACGTTTCCAGACTCTTCCGCCAGCAGCCCGACCTCCTCGTCCGGCTCGAGCAGCAGTTCGGACAGCGACAGTAGCGCGGGCTCCGGCTCGAACCGCAAACCCGCCAAGAAGCAGGCGAGGAAACAGTCCGCCGCCCCGAAGGAACCTACGGCGAACAGCGATATGGAGAACGAGGGCACGACGCCGACCAAGAAGAAGGTGACGAGGAAGTTGACGAGGTCGACCAGCCTGAGGAAGTCTAAGCACGTCTTAGGTAATCATGGCCGTGGAATGAGTCTGGGGGTGATGTTCTGGATGTATTGAGTTTATGAGTTGGTTCTTTTATTGAGGGTTAGTGATGAGTTCTACAAATTTTAAGCTGTCTTGAGCTTGTGTGTTAGTGGTGACTGAAAGTCTAAGCCGGTACGTTCTTTCATGTTTCATACCTCGACACTTTTGCAATAACACGCTGAAACTGAGTAATGCCTCTGTGGTTGCCAGTCCATTTCTGAAACCAAACTGTTCCAGGCCCACGTCTTCCTCTCATTTCTGATATATTTGATTGTGTATAATTTTTAAGAATAATTTCAATATAAGCAACATAAGGCTGATGAATCGAAAGTCTGTGCTTTTTTTGGGGTTTTTAGTTCTAGGTAAGGAAACAAAAGCCGATGTTAACCATTCTTGATGAATTTTGTCTGTCTTATATATGTTGTTCAAGATGTGTGTGAGTAGAGCCGGATTGTCCTTTCACTTCCGTTGGCACTCCTCCGAGTACGACATTCTACTTCTGTCTTTTCAGTATGATTTCAAACTTAGCTGCTAGTAGAGTGTTGATTAGGATTGATGAACTGCTCTTGAAGAGAATTTCTATGTTCCGGCACTAAAATGGCTATATTCCGGCGCTATTCTGGCACTAAAATGGCCGAAAACAGTGCTTTTTTAAATTTCATCTCATCGTCCGTTCTAAAACTAGCCGCAAGCGGCTCGTTTTAGAATCTCGGACTCGGGCTTGGAATATGACGTCTTCTCCAACTTATACTTTAAACTACTATTGTTGGTAGCATTGCTTCTACGTCGACATCCTACTAGATGGGAGTCGTTCCGAAAACAAAGGGGGAACCATTTCATCCGTCTTATTTTCTTTCAGGTAAAAACGTTTTCTCTGATACAGATTCCGACACGGAGAGCACGAAGGGCTCGCTGTCGAGGTCGCCGGTGAAGAAGGGCGCCGCGGCCCCCGCGAAGGGCAAGACGAAGAACAGCAAGAAGGCCGAGTCGAAGGGCAAGCGCGACGAGGTCCCCGTCGAGGAGGAGCGCAAATGTCCACTGGAGGGCTGTGCGAGCGTCGGCCACCTGAGCGGCAAGTACGAGAAGCACTTCACGCTCGAGGCCTGTCCCGCCTATCACAACGCGACCGCCGAGTCGTGCAGGGAGGAGCTCGAGGAGCGCAGGAAGCGCGAGGAGGCGAGGCGGAAGGCTCTCGAGGGGGCGAAGAGGTCGCCGAGGCCCGCCGAGCAGAAGCTGAACCTGCAGAGGATGCGGGACGCGAGGACCAAGTTCAAGATGGAGCCGCCGTCGGAGGACGTCAAGCCGTGCGTCGACAAGACGAAGGAGCCGGACCTCGCGAATTTCGTGCCCGAGTATGACTTGAAGTTGTTCAGGGACGCGCAGGCGCTGGCCAGCGAGAAGATCGAGGAGGATCTGAAGGCCCTGCCGAGCATGAAGGGTAAGATTTGTTTGAAGTAGACAGGTCTACTTCAGGGATGCACCTGCACCCCTGCCCACGCGAGCCATGATTTCCTCTACCTCCTGTAATCTACTTTGAGGGAATCATATCCAAACTCCTTGAACCCATTTAGAACTAATCCATCCTACCCTATTCCCCTACCCTCTACCAACCCAAAGGGCTAGTGTGGGAGATTATGGTCAATTTTCCCCATAATTCTGGAAACATCCTTTAAAATACATGCAATGGGCGATGTCGCCCCATATCTCTCGAATTTACCATTGGATGTTTCCACATTAAAAAAATAGTACATAAACGACTAATTAAAGTTCCTTTTGATAATCTTGTACTCAAATAGTACTATTATTTATTATGTACTTCCAGGCACCAAGTACATTGAGATGGGCAAGTACGAGATGGAAGTGTGGTACCAGAGTCCCTATCCGGAAGATTACGCTCGTCTCCCCAAACTGTACATATGCGAGTATTGCTTGCGTTACATGAAATCCCGGACTATCCTGGATAGGCACGTCGTCAAGTGCGTCTGGAGGCATCCTCCAGGGGAGGAGGTAAAGCAACAGAGAACTTTTGGGGTATAGAATGTCCAGTTAACTTGAAGAGTCAGTTCTGATTTATTCTCCCATATAGCCCATAGCTATTATAGCCTACGGCGTAACCCACAGCCATATATTCCATTTATAGCCATATGTATATTCCATATAGGCTGTCAGAGTAGAATAACAGAAAATTTTTGATGTATGGAATGTCTAATTATCTTGGAGAGGAAGACCTAACTCATTCTTCCATATGGTCTATAGCTATTACAGCTTGTAGTCTAACCTATATCATAACGGCCTATATTCCACATAGGCTGCCAGACTGGAATAAGACATAAGAATTTTGGGGTATAGAATGCCCAATTAATTGTCTTGGAAAGTCGGTCCTAACTCATTCTTCTATATAGCGTATAGCTTGACAGCGTTGATTTCATATATGCTGTCGCAATGGGGTAACACATAAGACTTTTGGGGTATAGAATATCCAGTTAACTTGAAGAGTCAGTTCTGGCTCATTCTTCCATATAGCCTATAGCTATTATAGCCCTACAGCGTAAGGCCATAGCCATATATTCCATATAGAGTAGGGTATAGAGTCAGAGTAGAATAACAGAAGACTTTTAATGTATAGAATGTCCAATTATCTTAGAGAGGCAGTCCTAACTCATTTTTCCATATGGCCTATAGCTATTATAATTTATAGTCTAACCTATAGCTTGACAGCCTATATTGTACATAGGCTGTCAGAATGGAATAACACATAACAATTTTGCGGTATATAATGCCCAATTTTCTTGGAAAGTCAGTCCTAACCCATTCTATATAGCCATTATAACCTATAGTAGCTTGACAGCCTATATTTCATATATGCTGTCATAATGGGATAACACATAAGACTTTTAGGGTACAGAAAGTCCAGTTATCTCAAAGAGTTCATCCTAACTCATTCCTCCATTCTAAGAGAAGTACTGGGCGAGGTTTCAGGTCTGATTAGCGTTCTAAGATTCGATCACGCTTCCAGGTTTACAGGAAGGACAAGATAAGCGTGTGGGAAGTGGACGGCAAACGGTACAAGCAGTACTGCCAGAACCTGTGCCTCCTGGCTAAGTTCTTCCTAGACCACAAGACGCTGTATTACGACGTCGAGCCGTTCCTCTTCTATGTCATGACGATGGTCGACTCGGATGGATGCCACACCGTCGGCTACTTCAGCAAGGTAAGGGAACCATATAGTTATCTGGGGGAGGGAATCCAGCTTGAATGCATTCGCCAATAAGTCGATGACAGTTATAACTAAGCAAATGAAAGGATGGTAGTGTATAAAGTAGACTTTTGGAAATGGTTCTGGAGAGTTTCAACGAAATCAAAATTTAGGTAAATTTTTTTGGAACTATTGACAGCATGAGTTTAGTTTGATTTGTCAATGCTTGATAACTGATTTAGCTAATTAAATGAAACTCCTCAATTTTATGAAGTAGATTTCAGTAAACATTTGCAGAGAGTTTCAAGTAAATTTGAGGTTCAGTTTAAGGTTTGAATCTGTCAGGACTCCCAGTTCATATCCAGTCTAGTCCGACTTGGATTAAATTGCTAATAACTCTATACAACTATTTTAACTAATAAGATGAGAAGATGGAACTGTTTATAAACGAGTATTAAAAGTTTCAATGAAATTCTAGATTCAGTTTCGAAACTCTTCATAATATCAGTTCGTTTAATTGGTCAAGACTCGATGATTACTCCAGCTAATGTAACGAAACTCTGAAAGTTCATAAAATAAGCTTTAAGGTTAAGTAAATGCCGTATCGTTTCCGTATTGCGACCTTCGCGTCTAATGCCAGCGGAGGCACGTGTTTTTTCGAAGAGGTCGACGTTAAAAGGGGGCAATTTTGAAAAATGTCAGGGTCGCGCAAGCGCAATTACTTGTTTCGATTCGGGCTATCCCACGAGAGATGTCGCTAGGAGTCGGTTCGGAAATTAGGGGAATACCATACAGAAGGAAATGTAGTAATTTAGATAAGGAGATAACCATGCCAATTCCTATAAAAATTATTACTTTGTGGAAATGTCGATATTATATTACTATTGTCTATATTACTTTTTGTCGAAGCCTGGAGGTGTTGTTTTTCGTTTATTTTTATTTCCCAGGTCTGGTACGAAGAAAGAATGTGAAATGTTGAAACGCCGTTAGTCGAGAAAGTTTATTGTGTTTTCCACGGCAAAAGTGTCGATAATAAAAGATCTCCGCTCGTCGGGAAGATCGACATAAACATTTCACGCGTCCCACCGAATGCCCAGACGCTTACGTGTCGTCTCCCCCGGATTCCTATTTTTCTATTTTTACCGTTTTTATTGAATCCATCACATTTTCTATTTTTACCGTTTTTATTGAATCCATCACGGATCTTCGTTTTATCGGCTTCTCTTGGGCGCCCCTGAAGGAATATCGAGAGGAGAGTAAGCGGTAAAAATCGCCGAGGATTGATTAAAATAGATTATTTCCTTGAAAGTAAAACGTTCTAGATATTCAACTGGTTGAAACTGTTATTTTTAGCAACAGATGGGTATTATCGAGATCATCGGCATCTCTCACTCGAGCGAATGTGAGGAATTTCCGTGGCCTCGTATCAGACGGCGAAAAAGCAATCCCGACAAGTCGAATTTGGTAAAAATGTTTTAAAACAAATTTTGCCTTTGTTCTGCCACAAAACGAAACTGAGGAGACGTTTTTTGAACCCAATGTTTCTCCATATTTTTCTGAATTTGTTCTGCCACAAAACGAAACTGAGGAGACGTTGTTTGAACCCAATTTTTCTCCATATTTTTCTGACTTTGTTCTGCCACAAAACGAAACTGAGGAGACGTTTTTTGAACCCAATTTTTCTCCATATTCGTCTGTCTTTGTTTTGTCACAAAACGAAACTGAGGAGACTTGAACCCAATTTTTCTCCATATTTTTGTGCCACAAAACGAAACTGAGGAGACGTTGTTTGAACCCAATTTTTCTCCATATTTTTCTGACTTTGTTCTGCCACAAAACGAAACTGAGGAGACGTTTTTTGAACCCAATTTTTCTCCATATTCGTCTGTCTTTGTTTTGTCACAAAACGAAACTGAGGAGACTTGAACCCAATTTTTCTCCATATTTTTGTGCCACAAAACGAAACTGAGGAGACGTTGTTTGAACCCAATTTTTCTCCATATTTTTCTGACTTTGTTCTGCCACAAAACGAAACTGAGGAGACGTTTTTTGAACCCAATTTTTCTCCATATTCGTCTGTCTTTGTTTTGTCACAAAACGAAACTGAGGAGACTTGAACCCAATTTTTCTCCATATTTTTGTGCCACAAAACGAAACTGAGGAGACGTTGTTTGAACCCAATTTTTCTCCATATTTTTCTGACTTTGTTCTGCCACAAAACGAAACTGAGGAGACGTTTTTTGAACCCAATTTTTCTCCATATTCGTCTGTCTTTGTTCTGTCACAAAACGAAACTGAGGAGACTTGAACCCAATTTTTCTCCATATTTTTGTGCCACAAAACGAAACTGAGGAGACGTTGTTTGAACCCAATTTTTCTCCATATTTTTCTGACTTTGTTCTGCCACAAAACGAAATTGAGGAGTCGTTTTTTGAACCCAATTCTTCTCCATATTCTTATTTTAACTCTTCTCGTAATACCTACCTGCACAACCTACATATCAAAATGTGACTAATTACAAAGCAAACATTCCAAGAGGATACGAGTGAGTCACCGCTGAGTGCAACGTTTTGTATCATGATTCATCATCATCTCCTAATCGTTACCGTTGGGTTCTTAACAATTGATAACCAAACGATCTATAATTATCCAGTGTTTGTCTTTAAGAATGTGAATTAATGCAACGCAAAATTCGATATAACGTTTTTTGTCTTCTAGAATTGCAAAAAATGTTTCACAAGTCCAAAATAAATCTAGGTAGGTGCTTTTCTTAAAAAAAATCTAATTTAGTTTTAAATATCATAAGATCTGAAGAATCTAGAACAGTTATTTCAGAGATTTTTTTATGAATTTTGAACGTTCTACTTGGTGTTAAATCGAAGCTAGAAAGTTTGGAATGGCAATAAACTTTCTATGTTCCGGCACTAAAATGTCAGCTATTCTAGCACTAAAATGGCAGATAATAGAGCTTCAATTAATTATTCAAGTGATGTGATTGGTTATTTCACTTTTTAAAAAGTAATGGAATTATCGTCGAAAAATTATTAAACCTAATTATTTAATATCGGAAAAATTAATTACCACTATTGTTAAAAATCATCACAAAAACATGGTCATTTTTCGTGTATAAACAAATACAATAACTTTATTGATGTTATTTATAGAGAAATTATTTTTACATATTTGAAAAGATGGCATTTTTACCTTTATTTTAAAACAAAAAAAGATGTCCTAAATCAATTTGGGGCAAAGTTAGACATTTTCTTTCTAAAATTCACAGCTAATTTGTTTATAATAATTAAGACACCTAACTAACCCCATTTTAAAGATAAAGAGTTGAACTATTTGTTAAATAAATTCGGAAAGTATTGAACTTCAACATCGAGTTTGCTGAAGCTTCAAATATGCAGCTCGACTGAAGACGAGCTGAGGAAACTTGAGAACTGCGAGCTCAAAAAATGAAAAGGTAACTTCAAATCGAAGCAGAAAGTAATTAATCGATATCTCTGGCAATTATTAACGGATTTTGATGATTCTTTTTTTAATTTGGGGTACCTCGTCGAGTACAATACAAATATGTAACCTGTTAATTAATTGCCATTTAAATAAACAAAGTGATTTGTTTAAACATTTTTCCAATTTTGTTATTAATTATTTTCAGTATTAAGAATGTTATTATTACTAATTACTTATTACGAACGGAAAACAGACATGTTATGTGTGCACCCCAAGAAACAAAAACAAAATTGCTATATAAATAAAGTAGTTTGTTTAAACATTTTTAGAAAAGTTATTTCGTTAAGTAAAAATTTATTATTTGCTTATAAAGTGTTTGAAGGTTTATATCAAAACAAAAATTCATATCGTTATAAAAAAACTGATAAATAGTATTTACAATAAAATTTACATATAAACATAGTACAAAAAACTACCCCCTTCCTATACCCGAACTCTGGAACTGTGACAATTCCTTACATAATTTGATAAGAGAAGAGAACCAAAATTTCTCGCCGTCGTAATGAGACGCAGATAAAACACCTCTCTCATTACACTTTCAAGTACATCGCGATCGTTGAACTTTTTGGAATATTTGCGGACGAATTACTAATTTACGGGGCCAATTAGATGGTCAGGAGGCCCGTTCTGGGACCAGACAGACGTCCGATATCTCTCTCTCTTTCTCTCTCTCCTCTGTCTCCCTTCTCGTGTTTGTTCTCTCGGGTTGCTAACCCGAGACTCGTGTCTCCTTAAAATCTTTTGAGTTATTTCGAAAAAAAAAAAGATAATGTATTGACAGTAATCGCACTAAGAAGTGATGCGCGTGCGTCGACGAGTCATCGACGGTGATTCACCACATTACGTACATGGATTTAAAAGTGTTACGGTGACGAACGTTCCGGGAAGGAGAGCGCCGCTTTTCGAATGCCGCATGGCATTCGATTCCATGTAAATTTCCCGGAGGAGATTACGAAGAGTGGCTTAATCTTCGAGGCGGTAGCGGCAGATGGCGGACGTTGCGCAAAAGTCGTATCGCGCAGAAGCATTATGAGGTCATAAGTTCGTCATGTAATTGTCAGTCGGAGCCTTTAACATCGACTTGTCAATTATTGTGACATTGTAATTGTTGTCAAACCTCGGCTTAAAGTTTAAGTGTCACTTAAAATTTAAAGTGAACTGCACCAACATCTAAGTGAAGCTTAAAGTGTATTGGGTATCCTCTTTTATTTCCAAAGCTGGGCTGTGTGCCCCTTGCTTCTTTTCCCTTTTTTATTTGTCATTGTTTCCCTCTAGTATTCTTTGTTCTTCTCATTTGTCCCTCTTGTATCATGCTGTTTCTCCTGTTCTTCTTCTTATTATGGCCTCTTCTGTTCCTTCTTTCTTATTCCTCGTCCTCCGATTGTAGTAGCGCTAGTCTTGGTCTCTTCACTTTTGACTTTTCCTCTTCGTCGTAGTCGATGGCCTTATTAGCGGGTTTTGGTGCGTCTCCATTCTTCTTATTGTCTTCCTCGTCCTGTCCCTGATTACCTTCTTGATGGTTTTCATTCCTAAGTCCCTTCGTTGTTGCTCGTTCCTCATGTGCCATGGTGCGTCCGTCATCTTCCTCATTGCCTGGTTCTGTATCACTTCTAGCTTCTTGATGTTGGCGTCCGCTGTTGGTCCCCATGCTGCTGCTCCGTATAATATAATTGGCTTGATGCTTGCTTCATAGATCCTCTTCTTTATTCTTAGTTGTAGCTTGCTTCCTCTTCCTATCATTGGTCCCAGTTGGTTTAGTTCTCTGCAGTTCGAGAGTAGTAGAATCTGTCTTCATACATTCTATAATCTCTTTAAAATCTCTAACAAGCTCCACCAACCTAATTTTTTCACTCATGGTGTAGTTTGCAGTTTTTACTCTCTTCTTTTCCATTATCAATATATTACGATCGATTACGACGATTACTATGATAAACACATACACACAGTAGTGACAGTCGTCACAGAATACCAAACACCAACACGGAGTATACTGCATAGAGATAAAAGATAGAGGAAGTAACAAATGTGGTTGGAACAAATAGACCAAAGCACAGACCGAAGTGGCTTCTGCATATGGCCGACTTCCTGTAAGAAATCTTTCTCTCCAACGGCGTAGCATTACATTAACTACAATTATAAAATAATAATTCGTATGAAGCAATTTTATTTTCCATAAAATGTCACAAAATGCTAACATATGAAACAATACGAAGGTTGCTCAGTACGAATTAAATAAAGAATATCATTTTTAATTTTTTTGGATTAATTTAACTCATATTTATACTAATAGTTCATAACAAAATTACCTACATTAGTTTTTAAAACCTTACGCTGTTGTTCATTCTTTGGAAAACGGAACCAAACAACAAATTTCCGATTTTGGGATTAATGAGTTAATAGAAGAAAAATTACCAAAAAAGAAATGTGCTCCAGGTATACCAGAAAGACAAAGAACGAGCAGGAAACCAGGAAGAGCTGATTCAGTTATGTAGTGGGTATATTATATTAAAAATATGTATGTATTTATTATTAATTGTTAAACTTTGGTTCCCAGTGGTAGACTGTAGCTCCCCCCATAGATCCGCCACTGCACAATTCAGCAATGACAATCGCAAGCACGAGTTCGAAGAGTGGCTTCTCAATATGGCCGGTTCCGTCTACAAAATTTATTACCCCCTTTCCCTATTTGTTACCTCCTCTCTCTTTTATTTCTATGGTATACTGTTTAGTACGAGATGCAACTAACCAAAAATAAAAACCCTAGTAAATTGCGGCTTAATTAAGGGCAGGATAAGTATTGACGGTGCAGTTGGCAATTTTTAAGTGATGCTTAAAAATTGAAGTTAAGCTTAGGTAAGTATCACTTATCAATTGCAACGGTGAAGTTGGCCCTAAGACAGTTATTACGTTACACCCTGTTTGAATTCAGAAAAGGCGACAGTTTCTACAACAGTGTAATATAAATTAGGTGTTAAGTGTTAGTTACTTTTTTAACTAATTTTTTTTACTTCATACTTATACTTACTTATAATACTTTTTTTACTAACTAAAATTAGTTACTGATCGATTGCTGTTTTCCCTCGAGTTTGTCTCAATCTCATCCCGCCACACCTAATCGTTAAAGGACTTTTATGGCTCCCCCGAGAACGATTTAAATTGTTCTTCCGAGAATTTCGGCGCCGAAAAAGCATTTAAAGTGCACGAGTTTATCTGTCGTTGTCCGCGATCTCTTGATGGGCCACTAAAAACGTGCAGAGAGAGAAAGAGAAAATGAGAGCGAGAGAGATCGAATCCTGTCGACCTACATTACATTGCGAATATTAAAAAAAGAAGTCGGTTCTTCGGAAAAGGTTCCGATCAGAGGCGTCGCGACGAATAAGAAGCGTCCCTTTGAGTAACTTCAACCCTCCGGGTACTTCCTGAAGCCGCACATTTGTTTGAAATTACTCTACGGGAAAAACATTTAGAATATTTTATAAATAAACTATTCGATCGATCCCATAGAGACCCTTGGAAAATAATTATTAACATTTGAAATAATTGCACAAATAATAGGTAAACAATGTACCGATTTTAATAGACAGTAATTCACAATAAAAGACCCTTCCGACGTCTTCAACTTACTTTTTTAACCATTTTGCGTGGGATGAAAGCGGAAAATTACAAGCGGAAAACTGAATTTTCCACTTATCAATACTGTTTATTTATCCAGGACGCAGACTTAGCCGTAACTTTAAATCCAGCTATTTTCAGTTAAATCTCCCATACACGAGAAAAGTGTCAAAATGCCGTTAAACTTTTTTCCCGGATCGCGCAATAAGCGCCTTCGCCATTTCTCACAACACCTCGATCTGCGCAAGCGTACATGTCAATTGTGTAACGGACGTATTGGCCTGATGACTGGTCCCAGTCGAACCGAAACGTGTAATAAATTCCATCACAGAAGTTTCTCAAAACTGTCTTTTACTAATTTCCCGTGTTAATTTAGCAGATTTCACGACGTTGCATTATACCTAATGGCAGTCATTGTCTCTTTCTCTCTCTCGTTGCGAAAGTTCATGACGTCAATCCCACCAGACCATGTCACTGGCGATAATTGTTGAAATATTTTAATTGGTCGTTTTCTCTCTCTCTCTCTCTCTCTCTCTCTCTCTCTCTCTCTCTCTCTCTCTCTCTCTCTCTCTCTCTCTCTCGGGAGAGAGACGCGGCGTAATTGGCGACTGAATGAATGATCGAAAGACATAACGTCGGGATCCTCTTAATATGAGGCGAAATTCGGGACTCGCGGGGGAAATGTAATGTAAATTTCAAAAATACTTCATTAAACGGTCAAAAATCTCAGAGATTCATCAATTTTTTAGTGGAACCATTATCAAATTAACAATTAAAGTGCCAAAATCACTCTTTTATTTGTAACTCCAAATGGCTTAGATTTAGACGTTTGCGGTCAACAGTGAACTTTTAGAGAAAACAATTATCTTTAAAATGAAACTTTCTAAATTAAAATTGCACTATAAATAAAAGAGTTATTGCAAAAAAGGTGGCAAAATGGCTATTTCTAAATATTGTTAATAACCTTTTAATTAGTCGTTCGAATTAAGTGAAATGTTTATAATTTGTGAGTTGTAATGTACTTTATATGTATGCAAAAGATGGGCTCTATCGGTCTAGTAGTTTTTGCAAAATTCTAATTGTTTATTCCGTTTCTTGAAAAAATCAACAATTTCTAAGTCCTGTCCAGTCGATTTTTCTAAATGGATCGTAACAAACTTGGGCTCATCCTCTTCGTAAAGACTTATATTAACGTTCTATGTAAAAAAACAATAAATTTTTAATGTTTATTTATGAAAAAAGACTTAACAAAAAGTATAGGTTTTTCAGCTTATAAACATTTACAATAATTTGGTTGGTTTTTGTTCAAACTTTATGGCAATGATCTATTCGAAAAGCTGATTCAAAAATACGCTTTTAAAAAGAACTATAAAAACCTCACAACCTTTATGAGCCAAGATAGCGATTTTTTAAAAAAAATTCACCGTCGCTACAATAATTAATATTAAAGGCTGAAAATAACAAGGTTTTTAGAAGAAGAGTTGAAGTTTCCAATGGCACTTTCAGCATTTAAAAAAACCGAATATTGTTTAACGGAGAGCATTATAAACAAAGAGTTGATTACTTTCCCGCTCGGAGTCCACGGAGTGGGGGAAACCGACTGGGCGCTTGGCACAGCTCTCCTGAAAAGTGAGCGAGCGGCTTCAAATCGGACCGCTCGAAAAAAATACTCTATCTCGGGTTCTACCTGACCGAAATTGCTCATTCTTTTTTTAAACTGGGATACAATGAAGAAATAATAACAATTAACATACTTTCTGCGCCACCTACTTGATGTGTCATGAAAGTTCAAAAGTGTATAGATTATATCGGGTGTTTTTTTTTTAATTTCACCTCATTGTAGGGCGTGGATAGTGTTTGTGAATGCGCCTTACTAAAAAATGTCAAAATTGACATAACCTCACTTTTTTAATAAAAATTGAAACTGCTCCAATCAGTTAATAGTGTCTTGAAAAAGACAGCTCACTCATCTACGCCTAATTAATAGAGCCAAGCCAGTCGCCAAGCTGTCTTTTTCAAGACACTAGTAACTGATTTGAGCAGTTTCAATTTTTATTAGAAAAGTGAGGTTATGTCAATTTTGACATTTTTTTGTAAGGCGCATTCACAAACACTATCCACGGCCTACTATGAGACTACTATTTGTTTTGTATGTGTGACGTCGAACATTTCGAACAACAGGAGCCCTAAAAACAAAAACAACTTGTTTGCGAGCCTGAGGATGGCTTCTATGAAGCCGAAACCGGTCGCTCATCTTTAATAAAGCAGTTGGTTAAGACTTGGTGTTTTTCTTTGGTTCAATTAGCATGGCCAACTTTGAGAAGCTGGACAACCTTCGGTCGTTTCAGGAGAGCTGTGCCAAGCGCCCAGTCGGCTTCCCCCACTCCGTGGACTCCGAGCAGGAAAGTAATCAACGCGCAATTACTCTTTGTTTATAATGCTCTTCGTTAAACAATGTTCGGTTTTTTTAAACGCTGAAAGTGCCATTGGAAACTTCAACTCTTCTTCTAAAAACCTTGTTATTTTCAGCCTTTAATATTAATTATTGTAGCGACGGTGAATTTTTAAAAAAAAAGGGCTATTTTGGCTCACAACGGTTGTGGGGCTTTTATTTTACTTTTTAAAAGCGTATTTTTGAATCAGCTTTTCGAATAAATCATTGCCATAAAGTTTGAACAAAAACCAACCAAGTTATTGTAAATGTTTATGAGCTGAAAAACCTATACTTTTTGTTAAGCCTTTTTTCATATATAAACATTAAAAATTTATTGTTTTTTGAACATAGAACGTTGATATAAGTCTTTACGAAGAGGATGAGCCCAAGTTTGTTAAGATCCATTTAGAGAAATCGACTGGACAGGACTTAGAAATTGTTGATTTTTTCAAGAAACGGGATAAACAATTAGAATTTTGCAAAAACTACTTGACCGATAGAGCCCATCTTTTGCATACTTGTAAAGTACATTACAACTCACAAATTATAAACATTTCACTTAATTCGAACAACTAATTAAAAAGTTATTAAAAATATTTAAAAACAGCCATTTTGCCCCCTTTTTGGCAATAACTCTTTTATTTATAGAGCAATTTTAATGCAGAAAGTCTCATTTGAAAGATAATTGTTTTCTCTAAAACTTCCCTGTTGACCGCAAACGTCTAAATCTAAGCCATTTGGAGTTATAAATAAAAGAGTGACTTTGGCACTTTAATTGTTTATTTGATGATGGTTCCACTAAAAAATTGATGAATCTCTAGATGAGAGGCTTCTTGTAATAACTCAAACTACCTTTTCCAACTGTCAAACCCGTCTACACAGTTTTTTACAAAAAAAATCTAATTTGATTCGTCTACTAATGTTCCTCATTGATTCTACAAACTTCTAGATTCTTTAGACTTTACAATATTTAAAGCTGAAATGAAAAAACTTTGAAGCATGCAAAAGTCTACAAGATTCATCTGAAGCTCTACCAAGCTTCAAGCTATCGACTTGAAAACTATTCATAGTACTTTAAAATTTTTAAAAGTAGAATGAGAAATTTCGTGTTTCCAAAAACTTTCAAGATCCACCCTGAATTTTCTTGAAAAACGTTATTTTCACATCTTTTTCAAGACGGAACTTTGAGTTTTTGTCTCAGTTTCGGGCCATACGCACAGACAGATAATGTAACTCGTAGTCGCGCCCCTCACTTTCTAAGGGTTGCTCGTTTCACTCGCAGTCACACATGGGGGATGCCGCCGCCACCGCCGCCATATGTAGATATATATGTGCGTCGCGACGCCGCCGCCGCCTCCGGGAGTTCGACGACCCCAAAAGTCGGCGGCGGCGGCAGATCGTCTAGCCCAGGCAGGTGGTGGTAGTTAAAAAGGGTGGCGGCGGAGAAGGGTGGCATCGACGTACAACCAGACCGTCGAACGTAGAATGGAGTAAGGGTAGAGTCGCTTCGAGGGGGTAGTTTTGGAGGGTGGAGACGTCGATAAACGTGTGGAGGAGGTCGTGCGAGACGTACTACGGTGCAGGCGTTTCATTCAAGACTGGGGGAGACTCTGATTGGCCTCAAATTCGAAACTTGATTTAATAGATAATTGACTGTGTCATTTAATAAGTTTCTATTTTCATACGGTCAATTGAACTCCAAAGAAATAAAATCCAAAAGTGCTACTAAATTTAGCCATGCGTTTTGGAGAACGGGGTGGTTTGTCCACTTTTCCATTTTTCGGCTATAGCGCAAAAACTATGCATTTTTCAAGTCAAAAAAAATTACTTTTTAATGAAATAAATTCAAAAAACTAATATGAAAAATATTTTTTTTTTAATTTTTTGGCTATAACTTTTTTATGAGCGAATTTAGGTATAGGCATTGCTCCATAAAAAAGAAAGCTTATGAAATTCTCTTTAAAATGGTGGCTTGTAAGACTTTATATGTTGAATATTGACTGAGATATAAAGGTGCGAATTCAGCCATTTTTTCTCTATTTTTTACATTTTCTTTAAATAGCGTATTGCCTCATATTTTTACCTGAAAAAAAAAAAAGATTTTTAAGCAATAATAATGTTATGAAAATTCGGGGAATTTCCAAAAGAAAATTTTGTGGGCACCCTGTGATCATATTGAAACAATCCTTCTCATGTTTCTCATAATCTATCAATCTGCATGCGAATATTTGCGATTTCCGCTGTTTTCCCTCCCGGACTTTTCCGGGCATTTCCCCGTTGCGAAGGCAACAAAACATCCCGGACTCCGACCCTGACATGCGGGCACAGGCAAATTATTCGATTCCCGGATTTGTGCTCCTCTTCCCCAATCCCCCATCCTCCTCATCCTCCTCCTCCTCCTGCGATCTGTAAGACCCGTCTAGACGATCGGCGGTCGCAGGAGAGAGGGAATATTATCGCTAGACGTCTCGCGACCTCCCCAAAGATCTCCGGGATTGAGGAGGAAGGGGGAGGACGGGAGGACGGGAGGGAGGTCGCCCGGTCGAATATTTCGGGAGTTGGGGTAGGAAGAGGAGGGGATCCGAGACGGCTCTCCCGTTTCTCTCCCTTGGAGTGTTGAAAGTGGTAAATTAAAGAAAGTCGTGGAGGTTGGAGGCATATTGAATATTTTAGGGAAGTCGGGGGAGTTCGATTTTCTTATGTTCAAAGGGGAGATATTTTCCACTGAGTGGAAATTCTGTTTGTTTGTCTGATCCGTGATATGCAGGGAGGAGACACTTTACCATCAAATAGTCGATTTCATTACAATAGGTTCAGGGAACTTTCCTGAAACTCCCTTTTGTTATGTAATTTAGACTTAAGTTTATACGTAGACTAGTCAGTCTTGTCGTGGTCCAAACAGAACATTTTAAGTCTCAAGACTTAAGACTAAATGTCTATTATAGTTATTTATGGTACCAGTGTGTTATGTTGAAAATAAATCACGCGAGAAGATTTATACCACTCGTCCTGACGGCCTCTTGGTATAAATTCTCAAGTGTCTTAGGAAACATAACACGCGAGTGGCATACAATGTTTTATCCAACAAGTGGAAGAAATCGGTTTTTTTATGAGATAATAATTAATAAGCTTTGTGATCAAATCAAAGCTACTTGCGTCTCAGTACCCTATAAATGTCAGAATGACTTGACAGTGACTTTTTTACATTTTGGTTAATGTAGGTTATTTGTTTGGCTGCCACGGGCAATAAGTAAATAAATAAATAGAATACACTTTAAATATGAACGTGAATTATAATACATAACTCACTAGTGTGTTATGGATTATAACTAGCTAGTCCAGCTAACTAATTACACTAGTGTGTTATTTGATAGTTTACTTGTCTAAAATGACATTAATAATGACAGTCATAACTGTCATGTGTTTGATAAATTAATTAATTAAAGTCTGTTTGCTCTTTCCCGAAAGACAGTTTCTTTCAGTCTCTTTCACAGTTCTACAGTGACATTTACCATCGACCGTCTTCACTAGAGACACATTAAAAATTTCGCACGTTTCCCATACAACCGAAAACCGATTACCGGCCGGATATCGTTATTGAAGCCGCCGAAATTAGACTTTAATTAAATATCAGAGACTTACCTACCTACCTGTCTCTCTCTCTCTATCTTAGTTAATTGACTTATTTTCACGAAACCCATGCCCATATCGACTTCCTTCCTGTGTTAAGAATCTCATGTTTTCCCCTTTTATTTTGTACGACGTTAATCTTTCGTTAATTGGCTCGATAATGAGCCGGTCGGTACACGTCGACCGAAAACGGTAATGACGACGATAGCGATCTACATGCTCGCCCAATCAGAGGCGATCGGAAACAGATACTTCGGATAGATATCGATCTATCTGTGCCGTATCGATATTCTATCGATATTTTGTGTATCGATGCTAACCAAACCTGAACTTTTTTGAAAATGTCGGGGTTTGTTCGAAAACCTAAAATTCCACGTCTTCCTCGAGATAATCGCAACTCCTTGAAAAACCCGTCGTGGCCTGAGAAGTGGTGAACAGGGGTTCGCTGCTACCCCAATTTTAGACATTTTTGGGTCTTTTTGGTCACCAAATGTCTGGGTTGTAATGGGTCAATTTTACGTTTAATGGGTCTTTTCGGATTTTGGGAAATTACAATGGGACATTTAATGGGTCAGTAGATACTGCGTCACTTGGGCCACTTTCTACCAACTTGTCTCTTAAACAGGTTGAAAGGCTGGTCAAATCTATCTACATAGTATTTATAGTATATTATATACTACTACATAATTTATCCGAAGTGAGATTATTCTATTACCATACACTACAATTTAAATAAAAGTGGGATTATATACTACAATTTAATCAGAAGTGGGATCTTGGCCGCTTAACTCATATACGTCTAACGAAACGTTATAATTTCTATACTTTTACCGTGTTGCTTCAGGCGAAATATAAATAAAAATTCGAAGAGCAGAAAGAATGGAAGGCAAAGAGGTAGAAAGTAATAGATAAATAAAATCAGTCTTAAAATTCTTAACCAGCTACTTTAAGGTCTAATTGCTCTACCATTTATTTTCCTATAAATATTTTCAATGATACCCCACGCACATATCCGGCTCGAAGGACCAATTTCGCCTTATGAGCGATATGAGTGAAACCTCACTTTCACTCTTTCACATCAACGTATACCTACATACGTGAGCCATGATCGACGGGTTCGCAACAGAAGATGTCAGTTTCGGCATGTCTCCGCTAAAGTAATTATTATCCGAATAAATTAGAAAGGATGAGAAGTGCTTTTAATGCGTTTCGAAGTGAAGTTGGATTTACAGCTTGAGTAAAGTAAGGAACGTATACAGTATATAGATGGAATATGTTCTCGAAATTAATTCATGGTAGAGGTGTATATATGAAATAAATGTAAGAGAATTTTTGAAAATGGAATTTTGTAGCCGAGCCGGGATTTGAACCCGGGTCTCCCAATTTCGCGTTGGGTGTTAAACTACCGGGATACGTATCAACTCTATAAATCGATATAAAATTTAATTTTCAAGCAATCTTCTTGAAATCCAGTCTGGACGTGTAGAAATGTCTAATCTACACGTAGAAGTAGTTTTGTCGCTTTACACCGACCGGGGGTGAAAATACAGGGGATGGAACCTTCAGATCCTAAAATCGAACCTGTTAAAGCTTAGTTTTAAAATTCATAAGAAATTCCAATTTTAAGCAATCGACGTGAAATTTAGTCTAGACGTGTAGAAATGTCTAATCTACACGCAGAAGTAGTTTTGTCACTTTACACCCACCGGTGGTGAAAATACAAGGGATGGAACTTCCCGATCCTAAAATCGAACCTGTCAAAGCTTAGTTTTAAAATTCATAAGAAAATCAAATTTTAAGAGATCGACTGTAAATTCAGTCTAGACATGTAGCAATGCCTATTCCGTAAGTAGAAAAAGTTTTGTCACTTTTCAACCACCGGTGGTGAAAATACAAGGGTTGGAACCTCCATATCCTAAAATCGAGCCTGCCAAAGCTTAGTTTTAAAATTCATAAGAAATTCAAATTTTAAGAAATCGACTAAAAATTCACTCTGGACGTGTAGAAGTGTCTAATCTACACGTAGAACTAGTTTTGTCAGTTTTCACCAACCGGTGGTGAAAATACAAGGGATACAACCTAAACGGTTGAACCGACGCAACTGATCGCAAAACCGAGAATGTCTAAGATTTATTTAAAAATCGATATAAAATTTAATTTTCAAGCAATCTTCTTGAAATCCAGTCTGGACGTGTAGAAATGTCTAATATACACGCAGAACTAGTTTTGTCACTTTTCACCCACCGGTGGTGAAAATACAAGGGATGGAACTTCCAGATCCTAAAATCGAACCTGTCAAAGCTTAGCTTTAAAATTCGTAAGAAATTCCAATTTTAAGCAGACTTGAAAGTTAGTCTAGACGTGTAGAAATGTCTAATCTACACGCAGAAGTAGTTTTGTCACTTTATACCCACCGGTGGTGAAAATACAAGGGATGGAACTTCCAGATCCTAAAATCGAGCCTGTCAAAGCTTAGTTTTAAAATTCATAAGAAATTCAAATTTTAAGAAATCGACTTGAAATTCACTCTGGACGTGTAGATATGTCTAATCTGCACGTAGAAGTAGTTTCGTCACTTTACACCAACCGGTGTGAAAATACAAGGGATGGAACCTAAAAGGTCGAAGTGACGCAACTGATCGCAAAACCGAGAATGTCGAAGGTTTATTTAAAAATCGATATAAAATTTAATTTTCAAGCAATCTTCTTGAAATCCAGTCTGGACGTGTAGAAATGTCTAATCTATACGTAGAAGTAATTTTATCGCATTACACCAACCGGGGGTGAAAATACAGGGGATGGAACGTCCAGATCCTAAAATCGAACCTGTCAAAGCTTAGTTTTAAAGTTCGTAATAATTTCCAATTTCAAGTAATCGACTTGAAATTTGGTCTAGACGTGTAGAAATGTCTAATCTACACGCGAAGTAGTTTTGTCACTTTACACCCACCGGTGGTGAAAATACTAGGGATGGAACCTGAAAGGTCGAAGTGACGCAACTGATCGCAAAACCGAGAATGTCGAAGGTTTATTGAAAAATCGTCATAAAATTTATTTTTCAAGCAATCTTCTTGAAATCCAGTCTGGACGTGTAGAAATGTCTAATCTACACGTAGAAGTAGTTTTGTCGCTTTACACCGACTGGGGGTGAAAATACAGGGGATGGAACCTCCATATCCTAAAATCGAACCTGTCAATGCTTAGTTTTAAAATCCGTAAGAAATTCCAATTTTAAGCAATCGACTTGAAATTGAGTCTGGACGTGTAGAAACGTCTAATCTACACGCAGAAGTAGTTTTGTCACTTTACACCAACCGGTGGTGAAAATACAAGGGATGGTACTTCCAGATCCTAAAATTGAACCTGTCAAAGCTTAGTTTTAAAATTCGTAACAAATTCCAATTTTAAGCAATCGACTTGAAAGTTAGTCTAGACGTGTAGAAATGTCTAATCTACACGCAGAAGTAGTTTTGTCACTTTACACCCACCGGTGGTGAAAATACAAGGGATGGAACTTCCAGATCCTAAAATCGAACCTGTCAAAACTTAGTTTTAAAATTCATAAAAAATTCAAATGTTAAGCAATCGACTAGAAATTCACTCTGTTCGTGTAGAAATGTCTAATCTGCACGTAGAAGTAGTTTCGTCACTTTACACCAACCGGTGGTGAAAATACAAGGGATGGAACCTAAAAGGTCGAAGTGACGCAACTAATCGCAAAACCGAGAATGTCGAAGGTTTATTTAAAAATCGATATAAAATTTAATTTTCAAGCAATCTTCTTGAAATCCAGTCTGGACGTGTAGAAATGTCTAATCTATACGAAGAAGTAGTTTTATCGCATTACACCGACCGGGGGTGAAAATTCAAGGGATGGAACCTCCGGGGTTGAAAATGCAATCTTCTTGAAATTCAGTCTAGACTTGTAGAAATGTCTAATCTACACGTAGAAGTAGTTTTACAGTATATACATTGTTTTTTTGGATTTGTGATGAATTATAAGCGAGATGCGCAGTACGTCTACTGCGCATCCAAACGTTGAAACTCGCATAATTACCGCAAATATGGAAAAAAAATATTAGACGATTACAGCGTACGTAACGTTAACGACCCGTTTTCGTTCCTCTTTCTTTTTATTTCCATCCAATTTCACTTTAACGATTACTACTCGCTACTTTTGCGTGGTGCGTGTGCGTGCGTATATGTTGTAAGATGAGCGCACGGCGACAACGTACATCGCATGACACGTAAAGAGGATGTGTACGTTTATTTTCGTACCTTATATGGCCTTACACTGGTTTCGGATTATTCTCATTCTGCGCAAACCGTCCGGTAATTGCCTTCACGGACGCAATTCATCAACGTTGGAGGGTCCCGGAGGCGGATAAGTCACCGACGCGACGGTATCTAAACCATACCTTCTACTCATCTAATGATGAGGTAGCTCGAGTGCATCATCCCAAACACACCGTGCAGGATTGCCGTCTGTAGAGATTCATCCCCCAGATGATTTAAAAACAGTATTTTGAGTTGAGGTTGATGAGGTCTCCATTGAAGAAATGCCAGTCGTTGCACACTCTTAAGTCGAAATGGGGGAATCCCACAGAAATTTTCAGGTCATCTAAGATTTTGTATGGGAAAGTTTTCAAGCCACGCCCCCTCGTAACATTTCCATAAAAGGATAAATGCCGATATGACTCATGTTTTTAATGAGCAAAAATTACTGATCTAAAATTTGTAGCGACATACCGACGACGCATGTGCGAAGAAAAGAAGATTTCTATTATACTAAGTTAGAACTGTCATACACTTGAAAGGGTTTTCCGGTTGAAAGTGACTATTTAACACAATAAGTATGGTAAAAGGATGAAGTGGCAACTACAGTCCATTATTTGTAACCTAACATTACTTACACGCAAAGTTTTGGATAAAGTGTCGTAGAAATAAAACTTAGGTATACATTTTGCATATAATCCTGGCTTGGCTGGCACAACGATTTGATCATTGTCCCTCGTGATCGATGTACAGCAATATCGAAAGAGCTTTTGGCTTCGATATCGTATCTTCTTTCAATTATCTACACTGAGAGAGATAGAGTCATGTCATAATCATCATAATCAACCGTCTAACAAGAGGCCCTCTCTGGCGATTTGCGTTCCTCGACCTCGTCCTGTTAGCCACGTCCGCGTGATTGAGAGGTTTCTCGTATTTTATTTACGTTAGAAGTGGATGATCGTTCCTATGAACGGTGGAATCTCATTCATTTATTTCCCACGAGCGACCGAGACCGACTTCTCTTTTTCCCAGACGTGGAATTGTGGGCCGCCGAGTCGAAGGTGGAATTAATTTTCGATGTTTCCTCGTAGATCGGGTTTGGGATTTTGGGAAATTTTTATCGATATGTGAGAAATGCTCTTGGCAAAGTTTTGGCTCAAGTGAACAAAGTAGGAATTTAATATAACGTTTTTACAAGAATGTAGTCACTTCTGGATGGATAATGGAAAGAAACAGTCAGTATATTTGCAGGAATTATCAATCAAAATTGATAAAATTTTGTGGTTATACAAGAATTATCCTTATAATCATCCTGACAAAGTTTTGACCCAAAATAATAAAGTAGAGATTTTTTATAACACTTTTACTCAAATATTGTCACTTCTGGATAAATAATGGAAAGAGTCACTCAGTATATTTGCAGAAATTGTCAATTTAGATGCATACAACTTTGTGGTTTTACAAGAATTATTCTTATAAACGTCCTGCCAAAGTTTGGATCCAAATGAATAAAGTAGGGATTTTTTATAACACTTTTACTCAAATATAGCCACTCCTGGATGAGTAATGGAAAGTGCCAGACAGTATATTTGCAGGAATTATCAATTTAGATGCAAACAACTTTGTGGTTTTACAAGAATTATATTTATAATCGTCCTGACAAAGTTTTCATCCAAAATAATAAATTGGGGATTTTTTATAATACTTTTGGTCAAATATAGCCACTTCTGGATGAATAATGGAAAGAGCTAGTCAGCATATTTACATGAATTATCAATTTAGTTCCATACAACTTTGTGGTTTTACAAGAATTATCCTTACAATCGCCCTGACAAAGTTTTGGCCCCAAAACAATAAAGTGGGCATTTTTTATAACACTTTTACTCAAATATAACCTTTTCTGGATGAAGAATGGAAAATGGCAGTCAGTATATTTGCAGGAATTATTAATTTAGATGCATACAACTTTGTGGGTTGACAAGAATTATCCTTATAATCGTCCTGGCAAAGTTTTGACCCAAAATAATAAAGTAGGGATTTTTTATAACACTTTACTCAAATATTGTCACTTCTGGATAAATAATGGAAAGAGCCAGTCAGTATATTTTCACGAATTATTAATTTATATGCATACAACTTTGTGGTTTTACAAGAATTATCCTTATAATTGTCCTGACAAAGTTTTGACCCAAAACAATAAAGTGGGGATTTTTATAACACTTTTACTCAAATATAGCCACTTCTGGAAGTGTAATGGGAAGAGCCAGTCGGTATATTTGCAGGAATTATCAATTTAGATGCATACAACTTTGTGGTTTTACAAGAATTATATTTATAATCGTCCTGACAAAGTTTTCATCCACAATAATAGATTGGGGATTTTTTATAACACTTTTGGTCAAATATAGCCACTTCTAGATGAATAATGGAAAGAGTTAGTCAGCATATTTACAGGAATTATCAATTTAGTTCCATACAACTTTGTGGTTTTACAAGAATTATCCTTACAATCGCCCTGGCAAAGTTTTGACCCCAAAACAATAAAGTGGGCATTTTTTATAACACTCTTACTCAAATATAGCCACTTCTGGATGTATAATGGAAAAAGTCAGTCAGTATATTTGCAGGAATTATCAATTTAGATGAATACAGCTTTACGGTTTTACAAGAATTATCCTTATAAACGTCCTGACAAAGTTTTGACCCAAAATAATAAAGTGGGGATTTCTCATAACACTTTTACTCAAATATATCCACTTCTGGATGAGTAATGGAAAGTGCCAGTCAGTATATTTGCAGGAATTATCAATTTAGATGCATACAACTTTGTGGTTTTACAAGAATTATCCTTATAATCGTTCTGCCAAAGTTTTAATACAAAATAGTAAAGTGGGGATTTTTTATAACAATTTTACTCAAATATATTCACTTCTGGATGAATCATGGAAAGAACCAGTCAGTATATTTGCAGGAATTATCAATTTAGATGCATACAACTTTGTGGTTTTACAACAATTATCCTCATAATCGTCCTAACAAAGTTTTAACCCAAAACAATAAAGTGGGGATTTCTTATAACACTTTTACTCAAATATATCCACTTCTGGATGAGTAATGGAAAGATCCAGACAGTATAATTGCAGGAATTATCAATTTAGATGCATACAACTTTGTGGTTTCACAAAAATTATCCTTATAAACGTCCTGACACAGTTTTGACCCAAAATAATAAAATTGGGATTTTTTATAGCCCTTTTACTTAAATATAGTCACTTCTGGATGAATAATGTGAAGAGCCAGTCGTTAGATTTGCAGGAATTATCAATTTAGATGCATACAACTTTGTGGTTTTACAAGAATTATCCTTATAATCGTTCTGCCAAAGTTTTAATACAAAATAGTAAAGTGGGGATTTTTTATAATACCTTTACTCAAATATATTCACTTCTGGATGAATAATGGAAAGAAACAGTCAGTATATTTGCAGGAATTATCAATCTAAATTAATAAAACTTTGTGGTTTTACAAGAATTATCCTTATAATCATTCTGACAAAGTTTTGATCCACAATAATAAAGTTGGCGTTTTTTATAACACTTTTACTCAAATATAGCCACTTCTGGAAGAATAATGGGAAGAGCCAGTCACTATATTTGCAGGAATTATTAATTTATATGCATACAACTTTGTGGTTTACAAGAATTATCCTTATAATTGTCCTGACAAAGTTTTAATCCAAAACAATAAAGGGGGGATTTTTTATAACACTTTTACACGAATATATCCACTTCTGGATGAGTAATGGGAAGAGCCGGTCAGTATATTTGCAGGAGTTATCAATTTAGATGCATACAATTTGTGGTTTTACAAGAATTATCCTTATAATCGTCCTGACAAAGTTTTGATCCAAGATAATAAAGTGGGGATTTCTTATAACAGTTATTGCACTTTTACTCAAATATAGCCACTTCTGGATGATGAATAAAAATAGCCAGTCAGTGTATTTGCAGGAATTATCAATTTAGATGCATACAATTTTGTGGTTTTATAAGAATTATCCTTATATTTGTCCTGACAAAGTTTCGACCAAAAACAGTAAAGTGGGGATTTTTTATAACACTTTTACTCAAATATATCCACTTCTGGATAAATAATGAAAAGACCCAGTCAGTATATTTGCAGGAATTATCAATTTAGACGCATACAACTTAGTGATTTTTAAAGAAATATCCTTACAATCGTCCTGACAAAGTTTTGAGCCAAGATAATAAAGTGGGGATTTTTTATAACAGTTATAACACTTTTACTCAAATATAGCCACTTCTGGATGAAGAATAGTAAGAGCTAGTCAGTATATTTGCAGGAATTATCAATTTAGATGCATACAACTTTGTGGTTTTACAACAATTATCCTCATAATCGTCCTAACAAAGTTTTAACCCAAAACAATAAAGTGGGGATTTCTTATAACACTTTTACTCAAATATATCCACTTCTGGATGAGTAATGGAAAGATCCAGACAGTATAATTGCAGGAATTATCAATTTAGATGCATACAACATTGTGGTTTCACAAAAATTATCCTTATAAACGTCCTGACACAGTTTTGACCCAAAATAATAAAGTTGGGATTTTTTATAGCCCTTTTACTTAAATATAGTCACTTCTGGATGAATAATGTGAAGAGCCAGTCAGTATATTTGCAGGAATTATCAATTTAGATGCATACAATTTGTGGTTTTACAAGAATTATCCTTATAATCGTCCTGACAAAGTTTTGATCCAAGATAATAAAGTGGGGATTTCTTATAACAGTTATTGCACTTTTACTCAAATATAGCCACTTCTGGATGAAGAATAAAAAGAGCCAGTCAGTGTATTTGCAGGAATTAGCAATTTAGATGCATACAATTCTGTGGTTTTATAAGAATTATCCTTATAATTGTCCTGACAAAGTTTTGACAAAAAACAGTAAAGTGGGGATTTTTTATAACACTTTTACTCAAATATATCCACTTCTGGATAAATAATGGAAAGACCCAGTCAGTATATTTGCAGGAATTATCAATTTAGACGCATACAACTTAGTGATTTTTAAAGAAATATCCTTACAACCGTCCTGACAAAGTTTTGAGCCAAGATAATAAAGTGGGGATTTTTTATAACAGTTATAACACTTTTACTCAAATATAGCCACTTCTGGATGAAGAATAGTAAGAGCTAGTCAGTATATTTGCAGGAATTATCAATTTAGATGCATACAACTTTGTGGTTTTACAAGAATTATCCTCATAATTGTCCTGACAAAGTTTTGATTCAAAATAATAAAGTGGGGATTTTTTATAACACTTTTACTCAAATTTAGCCACTTCTGGATGAATAATGGGAAGAGTCAGTCACTATATTTGCAGGAATTATTAATTTAGATGCATACAACTTTGTGATTTTACAAGAATAATCCGTATAAACGTCCTGACAAAGTTTCGACCAAAATAATAAAGTGGGGATTTTTTATAACAGTTTTAATCAAATATAGCCAATTCTGGATGAATATTAGAAAGAGCTAGTCAGTATATTTGCAGGAATTATCAATTTAGATGCATACAACTTTGTGGTTTTACTACAAGAATTATCCTTATAATCATCGTGACAAAGTTTTGATCCAAAATACTAATAAGGGGATTTTTTTATAACACTATTACTCAAATATATCCACTTCTGGATGAATAATGGATAGAGCCAGACAGTATATTTGCAGGAATTATCAATTTAGATGCATAAAACTTTGTGGTTTTATAAGAATTATCCAGATAAATGTCTTGGCATAATTTTGGCTCAAGTGAGAAAACTAGGAATTTTTTATGACCTTTTTAACTAATTCCTGGTTGAGTAATGAAAACATTGGCCACATTTGTCCATGATCAAATCTGAGAAATAGGATTTTTTCTTTTTTCTCTATTTCTTAACGTGGCTAACACCTATTGTAAGGCGCTCTGGCGAATAATGGGATTTGTAGGTTGATTTTCAATTGTGTGCTGCGCTCTCCAATGAAATCCATCCATCGCCTTTCTTATGAGTGAGTGTAATGGGGAAAAAACCATCGTCGATATACCGACATCCTGCCATTAAATAACATCTGGGATTGGATGAATCGTGAGTCATTACGGTGTATGTGTGTGTGTGTGTGTGTGTGTGTGTGTGTGTGTCGGTTGATATTTAATCGTGACGTCACGTGGAATTCCACGAATCGCCCGGTGAGCTGTCGTCCATTTTGGCGCCAGCCGTTCTTAATTCCTTTCCAGAAACGGTCCTGTCACCGGAAATGCCCAATTGCACTTTTTATAGCCTCTTGATGCCAACTTGGATTAGATACTTATTATTTATTATTAGCCTTCACGTCGGTTTCCATTTAGACTTTTAAGGCTTTTAAGACGTTGAACTAAGAAATAAGCTAAAAGAGCATTGCAAAATATGCAAGTAAAGCCGTGGGAAAAGGCATTTTGAGCCAGGCAACTATTGTTAGAACTCTGATTCCAATAGGAATTCCGAGGATGTGGGCACTTTGGCATCAATTCCAATAAGATATTTTAAGTCCATCAAAACCGAATAAGTCATTTTCTTCGAACCGTGCCAATTTTAAAAAGAAGATTCAAATTTATTTTTTCGGCTTCCTTCGCTTTTGGCAAGAAATCTTCGAGACGTAAATTTTTGAAAATCGAGGAACATTTTGGTAATAACCGACTTTTGGAGCATTTAAAAAAAAAACGCAATAGCCGAGTATTTTCACTTAAAACTGTTCAATAAGATTTTCCTCGCTCTCGTCGAGTGAATGGACGAAAAATATGTAACGATAACTCGACGTTTCATTACTATGTATTACTATTCCGCCCATTCGAAACACAGTTAATGCTCCCATTTCGCGGCGCTTCCTCTCGGCAGTTTCGAAACGTACCTATTTACCGGTCATTATTGTTATTATTACACTATGTATTACCGATCGTAAAGTTTAAAGGAGGACCGCTCACGTCTAATAATAGTAATTGTTGCGTCACTCGCATCACCGAAACTAATGAGTTATGCAGCACGTCTACGCAAATAGAATATCTCTCTCGGTTTTCCGGCCACGCACTTCTCATGAATGAACGAACCACCGCCACCGCCGGCCGGCCGGACAGGATGCTGAGCTGGGGGGCCCAGACAAATGGAGTAAAGGACGAAATGGGAGCAAAATCACTCCTATCACCACCTTAGCCCAGTCTGTGTATACGACATTAATTCAGTACCGGATGAGAGTGGTCAAATGTTGTAGGTTCTGATTAGTTGATCATGCCTATATAGTTTTAAACATTCAAAAAGTGTGCATTAACAAATGGGAGGGGTCCAAAGGTAGCAAAAACAAGTTTTTTGATTCTACAAGCCAAAGTATGCATTTTGTGGAGAAAAGTTTCAAATAGAAGTTGTAGAGAATTGAAAAACCTATAATTTGAGCTACCCGCGTAGAAGTCGCGTACCCTACTTCTTCGAAATGTAATACTCGATTACCTTCCCGGGAGGGTCTTTGTTACCCTTACGGCTCATTGTGGACTTGACTTGTGTTTATAGCAAATAAATCTCGAAGAAGTATTGGGCACTCGAGGTGACAGCAATATCGACCTCTGTAAATCATCATCGGTTCAACAATACATTAAAAATGTCACTAATCTGAGACGAAACAATTGTTATCACTCAATGAAAGTGTCAAACCAACCAAAAAGTCACAAAAACTTCGATTTACAACCGTCCATTGCAGCTTCTTTATCAAGTTCTTACAGGTTTACCTATTTTATATCTGCATCACTTTTGTAATATTATGGTAGAGTTAATCACTTTACCGAAATTGGACTATAATCTATAGAATCAAATGTCAAAAATTCTTTAAAAATTTTCCTGAAACTTAGATTTTCACTTATGCCTGCCTAATGAGTTGACAAAGTTTCGGCATACCCTGGAACAGTTCAAAAGTATTGCTGTTTGCATAAAATCTAAGAAATTAGATTCGGAAACTGAATACATAGTTGTTCGAAATTTATTAAAATAACTAGGTACTGAGATTCCAGTTGTAATGAAACTTCTGAAAATAACGAAGTTTTCATTATAAATTGTAGTTTCGCGGGTAAATGTTATCAAATCGATCAATCAGAAACCGGCGACTTCTTTGCAGCTACTGCGCATGCACCGTTTTCGTGTAACACCTTCTCTACGAAGGGAAATTCCTATTCAAAATTCTCTCTTTCTTCTAAGGATAGTAATGATGTAATTATGATAAAAGAGAGAGAAAGAGAGAGAGAAAAGAATGATTGTTAATAACAGCAAAGAAGAATGAGAAGATGATTGACTGGTATCACGGGCTATAAATAGTCAGATGTGGTGTGTTTTCTTTTAGCGCATTCCGAACCGGTATAAATAGACGCTCGTCTGTACGTTGGCGTTCCCATTGACGGAAACCGAACGTTTATTGAACATGACAATGATAATTGATACGCGGATAAAAGGAACGCTGAGGTCAACATTCCGCTCATATGCGTATAGTACATAATGCCTTAACATTGATCGCCCCGTTCTACGTATATGTACACGTCGCCAGACGGATAAGGACGTCGGAAATGTTTTAGTACTTTTTGATCCTTGAATTGTGCCAATTCTACCACATTTCTCCTCTGTGGAAATTCTCACTCAAATATGATCAGTACTGCAAATTACACAACACTGTAACGGTTTCAAAATAACTACATTCCACTTATTAAACACTTAACTAATTTATTTAACACTAATATAATAACTAACACTTATTACCTAATTTACATCTCACGGCTGTTTATTTATATTCCACGCACGGCCGCTCAGGTCAATGGTATGGCCTCTATTTATTTTAATTAATTATCTAGACATCCTTGAAAATCAGTTGAAATTGCTGTTTTCTTCGTTGCTTAATAATCATTATAATGAGGCTTTGAAAAATCTTGGAAATGGGAAATTTCAGCGTGATTCGACTATTACTTTGTGAGATATACTTTGTAATATTTCAACATGAAAGTCTGGAATTAAATGAGTTTCTGCACGCAAATCCAACAAATGCATTTTCCAGAAGTTGAGGCCATTTTGAGTCATTCTTAGTTTTACTGATTTTTCGAAAATTTACCGGCTGATTGCATGAAAGTTACCTTCAAACTTTGGTTTTTCTCCAAGAACACCATCAACCGGTGTCGGATTTTCCAAAAGAAAATGCAAATTTTGCCCGTTAACTTCGTTTCTCGCTCAAGGGAAAAATCCTCTCTCTCTCTAGAATTACTCTTGCATTCTCTGTTTCTCTCGGCTCGGAATCTCATTCGACGTATTTGTCATTTTGATGTGAGTTTGTCGGATTCCTCATACTCTACAAGAAATCCTACCTGGGCGATTAATGTCCGACGGTAGATCGTCGATTATTTTATGACCGGCCTCGATGTTTTAATCCCGATCGTTTTTCTTCCTACATTCATTCACGAGCAGAAAGAGAAAGAGAGAGAAGAATTTTTATAGAAGACTTGTGAAGCGTGAGATAAAATCTGAGGCGATTTTGGATTCTGGATGTAGAAACCCTTTTGAGTTTATTTTCAGTCCAAAATTTGAAACCAGAAGAGTAGCCAAATGTCCTAAATTCTACATTTTTTTCTTTATAAGTTATACTTATAGTAAAGTGTTTTTCAAGAACATCCAGTAAAATTCTTAGCTCAAAATATCGAAAAATAAACTTCTACCGACGAATTTTCGCATAGTCTAATATTTTATTGAGATATTAGCCGGATCTAGGCAGGATTAATCAAGCCATTAGCTATCTCTTATGTTTCCTGTCTTTTATTTTTACAGCGTAGAGAGGTATGCTCATAGGAGCATAGGCGTCACAACCCTTAATTCAACATTTTAACTTTTATTCATTATTCTATAGGATCTTCTGAGGGAGCCTTAAGTTCAAAATATGATAACCTCAGAAATCAATGCCCGTTTCTAAGGTTCTACAAGACGTCATCCAATTCTAAACCCACTCTTATCAATTTTTATCTTTCCACATCTATACTATGTGTTCTGGAAAGCATTTGGAGTCCAACTGGTAGAACCGTAAGACGTTTTATTCTTCTAGGGTCTTCTCAAGGATCACCAAGTTCAAAATATAGAAATCTCAGAAATCGATTACCGTTCCTGGGTTTGTACGATCGCTTTAAATTTATCTGGGTCCACTTTTATCCCAAAATTGGGATCTTCAAGAGATCCTAGAAGTTGTCATCCAATTCTAAACCCACTCTATCAAATTTTTATCTTTCCACATCTATACTGTGTCTTCTGGGAAGCATTTGAAGTCCAACTAGTAGAACCGTAAGAAGTTTCATTCTTCTAGGGCTTCTGAAGGATCACTAAGTTAAAAATATAGAAATCTCAGAAATCGATTACCTTTCCTGGGTTTGTACAATCGCTTTAAATTTTTCTGGGTCTGCTTTTATTACAAAATTGGGATCTTAAAGAGATCCTAGAAGTTGTCATCCAGTTTTAAACCCACTCTATCAAATTTTTATCTTTCCACATTTATACTGTGTCTTCTGGGAAGCATTTGGAGTCCAACTAGAAGAACTGTAAGACGTTTTATTCTTCTAGGGTTTTCTGAAGGATCACTAAGTTCAAAATATAGAAATCTCAGAAATCGATTACCGTTCCTGGGGTTGTACAATCGCTTTAAATTTTTCTGGGTCTGCTTTTATTCCAAAATTGGGATCTTCAAGAGATCCTAGAAGTTGTCATCCAGTTTTACACCCACTATCAATTTTTATCTTTCCACATCTATACTGTGTCTTCTGGGATACACTCTGGAAGTCCAACTGGTAGAACGGTAAGACGTTGTATTCTTCTAGGGTCTTCTGAAGAATCACTGAAGTCACTAAGAAGAAATCTCAGGAAATAGATTACCGTTCCTGGGGTTGTACAATCGCTTTAAATCTTTCTGGGTCTGCTTTTATTCCAAAATTGGGATCTTCAAGAGACCCTAGAAGTTGTCATCCAATTCTAAACCCACTCTATCAATTTTTATCTTTCTACATCTATACTATGTCTTCTGGGAAGCATTTGGAGTCCAACTAGTGAAACAGTAAGACGTTTCATTCTTCTAGGGTCTTCTGAAGGATCATTAAGTTAAAAATATAGAAATCTCAGAAAATCGATTACCGTTCCTGGGGTTGTACAATTGCTTTAAATTTTTCTGGGTCTGCTTTTATTCCAAAATTGGGATCTTCAAGAGATCCTAGAAGTTGCCATCCAGTTTTAAACCCACTATCAAATTTTATCTTTCCACATCTATACTGAGTCTTCTGGGAAGCACTTGGAGTCCAACTAGAAGACCCGTAAGACGTTTCATTCTTCTAGGGTCTTCTGAAGAAACACTAAAGTCACTAAGAAGAAATCTCAGTTAATGGATTACCGTTCCTGGGGTTGTGCAATTGATTTAAATTTTTCTGGGTCTGCTTTTATTCCAAAATTGGGATCTTCGAGAGATCCTAGAAGTTGTCATCCAGTTTTACACCCACTATCAATTTTTATCTTTCCACATCTATAGTGTGTCTTCTGGGAAGCACTTGGAGTCCAACTGGTAGAACCGTAAGACGTTTTTTTCTTCTAAGGTCTTCTGTAGAATCACTGAAGTCACTAAGAAGAAATCTCAAAAAATCGATTACCGTTCCTGGGGTTGTACAATCGCTTTAAATTTTTCTGGGTCTGCTTTTATCCCAAAATTGGAATCTTCAAGAGATCCTAGAAGTTGTCATCCAGTTTTAAACCCACTAACAATTTTATCTTTCCATATCTATACTGTGTCTTCTGGGAAGCATTTGAAGTCCAACTATTAGAACCGTAAGACGTCTCATTTTTCTAGGGTCTTCTGAAGGATCACTGAAGTCACTAAGAAGAAATCTCAGAAAATCGATTACAGTTCCTGGGGTTGTACAATTGCTTTACATTTTTCTGGGTCTGCTTTTATTCCAAAATTGGGATCTTCATAAGAGATCCTAAAAGTTGTCATCCAGTTTTAAACCCACTCTATCAAATTTTTATCTTTCCACATTTATACTGTGTCTTCTGGGAAGCATTTGGAGCCCAACTAGAAGAACAGTAAGACGTTTCATTCTTCTAGGGTCTTCTGAAGAAACACTGAAGTCACTAAGAAGAAATCTGAGGAAATGGATTACCGTTCCTGGGGTTGTACAATCGCTTTAAATTTTTCTGGGTCTGCTTTTATTCCAAAATTGGGATCTTCGAGAGATCCTAGAAGTTGTCACCCAGTTTTACACCCACTATCAATTTTTATCTTTCCACATCTATACTGTGTCTTCTGGGAAGCACTTGGAGTCCAACTGGTAGAACCGTAAGACGTTTTTTTCTTCTAAGGTCTTCTGTAGAATCACTGAAGTCACTAAGAAGAAATCTCAAAAAATCGAAAACCGTTCCTGGGGTTGTACAATCGCTTTAAATCTTTCTGGGTCTGCTTTTATCCCAAAATTGGAATCTTCAAGAGATCCTAGAAGTTGTCATCCAGTTTTAAACCCACTCTATCAATTTTTATCTTTCCACATCTATACTGTGTCTTCTGGGAAACACTTGGAGTCCAATTGGTAGAATCGTAAGAAGTTTCATTCTTCTAGGGTCTTCTGAAGGATCACTAAGTTCAAAATATAGAAATCTCAGAAATCGATTACCGTTCCTGGGGTTGTACAATCGCTTTAAATTTTTCTGGGTCTGCTTTTATTCCAAAATTGGGATCTTCAAGAGATCCTAGAAGTTGTCATCCAGTTTTAAACCCACTATCTATTTATACTGTGTCTTCTGGGAAGCACTTGGGGTCCACCTAGTAGAACCACTGGAACCTTCATTCTTCTAAGATCTTCGTAAGGGCGCTAAGTTCAAAATATAAAAGTCATCTGCATAAGAAACCACAGTTGAGTCTTTATTTTGGATCTCAAAAATGTCATTAATATAAATTAAAACACACGAGGCCCCAATATGGTACCTTATGGTACACCAATATCAGTAGGACTTATATCACTCCTAATTTGACAATTTGCGATCTATTTGTTAAGTAATCTTTTAGTATTGCGAGTATTAAGCCTGTGATACCTAAAGCTTCTAGTTTTTTGAAAAGTATTTGATGGTTCACAGTCTAAAAAGCTTTTTTTTACTTCAAGTTGCGTTAATTCCTTATGATAGTCCTACATTTCTGAGGTTTTCCGCTGTTGATAAATGCGCGACATGTCTCTCTCGTCGTCCAGGCGTTCCTTACACATCCAGGAACGCTGAGACTGGAAGCGATTGTCCTCTAACACAAAAATCCGTACCGGTTTACATGATCCCGGCATACGCCCCCGTGTGTATCGTCCCACTTTCCGAGCCCGTGAGTTATGATCGCTTTTATTTCTATTTGATAGCCGACATTATTCGTCGTCGGATGTTTTGGCAGGAGCCGCCGGCGATTTTCGCAACACGATATTCAATACGACGTTACCCGTTTTAGGAACACTCACGTCTGGAATTTTTCAATGCGACAAATCGCTATTTAAATTATTACGCGGTATACGGAGGCATAAAGACTCATCCCCGTAAAATTATTAGTATTATTATTATAACGCGAAATGTAAATATCGGTGTGAAGCGTTCTCCTTGTCTGACGCAGACGGCGCGTTTTAAAGGGGACCATTAAAACTCCAATTAGAGAAAAAATAACCAGGAAGCTTCTCGAAAAGACATTATTAGTGTGATAAGTCGACTAGCGATAAGTGTACAAATAAATTAGGGCGTTAAGTGTTTAACCTAAGTTAAGGAATAGACTAAATAAATTAGGTAGTGTTGAGAACTGTATAAATAAATTAGAATAAACGTTACATTATTATTTCGATAATATTACACTGATCCCTCTTGGGAAGAATTCTTACCAGAAGATGACCCCACTTTAGAGCTTCTTGTAGATACAAATTTTGGACTTAGAGTAGCCTCAAAAAGATTTAAAGTTCTGCTAGTTGGACGCCAAGTGGGGCAACTTCTGGAACGTCTTGAAGATCTAAATTTTGGACTAAAAGTAGATTTTGCGAACTCGAGAAGGGCCATCAATTCCTGAGGTTTCTATATTTTGAACTCAGAGTTCACACATAGAAGAATGAAGCTTCTCATTGGTTCAGTGTAGATGTAGAAGGATGGAAATTAAAGGAGTAGTGAATAACTTCTGAGGCGTCTTGTGGTTCAAACTTTTGGACTGCATTAGCCTCAGGAGAACTCAGAATGACGAAGGATAATCAATTTCTAAAATATTTATAATGCGAAACGTGCTTAGATAAACTCGTGAAAAGCTCCTTGTGGCTCCACTAGTCCAACTTTAACAGTTATGAATGTTGCAACTTGTGGTTTTCATGATTTATTCATTCTTTGGAATTTAAAATTGCAAAAGCATAGTAGTGTTAGTATTGGACGGCAATTCATCGAAGACGTACAATAAACCAGGAAGAAGTCTCTAGTCTCACGATGAGAACGCATAATGTTGCATAAAATCGATTATTTATAATAAAGGCGAATAGCGGGAATGAGAATAGAGACCGCCTCCTGGAAGTGAAGTGGATCCTTGTCCTGTCGATCTCGTCCTCTTTTTTGAGGCGGATTCCGCGTTTCTTTCCTAGCCCGGAATCCATTAAACGGGCGAGGCAACAGTTAATTGAATTTTTATACTCCGGCTCGGTGTATTTGCGCCTTCTACGTCCTCCTCTTCTCTTTTTTATATTTTTTTCCGCTTCGAGAACAAAAGAGGAGAGGAGAGCGTCGAGGATTCCACGCCGTATAAATTATGTATTCATTACAGTCTTTGATCTCGGGAGTTGTCTCCTCCGTCGTCTAGTTGAGTTAAATGGCAAAAACTGAAATTTGACGTGCAAAGGTGAAAATGTGATGATTTTTCTATTCACATCTTAAATTTCTGGTAGATATTAGAGGAATTAAAAGCTGTTGGGGTTGAAACAACTCTAATAACTAAATATCGAACAGTTAGGCCTTTCTTGCCTGAAATTACAATTTTTGGTTATTTTGCAAACTTTCATGTATTTGTCTTATTTTGCCATTTTTTGAGATTTTCAGTTATATCTTGTTAACTACAATTACGAAAAATATCTCAAATGTAAGTATTTAATTATTGACTTCGTTACACACCCCCCCCCCCATTTATAAAGTGCGTTTCCATAACCATATATATTGTCAACCTAAAATATACACGGAACACATAAATTGCGATGTCCTGTGACTATATTAAGTTGGTAGTATTGGAAGTATTCTGACGTCATCAAAATGACGTGCACCGCGATTTGTATTGAACAGAGTATATATGTATAGTGCCTTCATTGCATATAACGTTATCGCACGCTTGACGTCCTGTTCCTCTTTTGCAGGAGAAGAACTCGTTCCTGAACTACAACGTCTCCTGCATCCTGACCTTACCGCCGTACCAGAGGCAAGGCTACGGGAGGCTCCTGATCGATTTCAGTAAGTAGTACACCAAGTTGGAATTTTATAGAAAAAAATTTTGCGCCCCTCGTAACCCCTAAAAGCACGCAGTTCAACGAACCCTCACGTGATAAACACACACGTGCACGCATTAAGTGTGTACAGGGGTGGTCCGGGATCGAAGGGTGCGAAAGTGCGGAAACATACGGCAGACAGCAAAAACGGCGAGGGGTAGGTAGATATAGGCCAGGGAAATGAAAGTTTCTCGTGACTGCTGCTGATTTTTTGATGCTTCATGTGTATCGTAACGAAAGTCATAACGATGTCATCCGAAAACTTGTTGTATTTTATTAATTATAGACGATCAAGGGTCAAAAATGCATGATTTTGGCGAGTTTTTTTTCTATCGCCGACGACGGAGTGGAAACAGTGCAATCACCAATCAGAACGCGCGTAGCGCGTACCCGTTCGTCCCCTTTCACAGCGCTCGCGAACCGAGCCGATCGCCAAATCGAGCTTTCACTCGGACGCTGTCGTGTAAAAATGGTAGATGCGTCGCAAGGCAACCGCCAAGGTCGATCTCTGTCTATTGTTGTCGCTCTCACTCTAACTCGTGAGTTAGACTCTAGCTAACTCTAACTTATAGTGAGCTATCTTGAAGGTCAGTTCATGCATTTGTTGCTGAATACAGCCTTAAGAGAGTAAAACTCGAAATCAGATTGAACAAGTAAGAAGCACATATTATGACAAACTCAAGCCTCTGCTATCCAATAACCCACTAAACTTGGAAATTCGTGAAAGGTTCGGAAGGTGTTATATTTGGTCAGTACTAAAATCAAGGCACTTGACATGTGGCTATACCGAAGAATACTTAACGTACCATGGATCAGTAGTACTAGAAACAATTCCTTCGGCTAATTCTCAATGGTAAAATCGAAGGGAGGAAATGGACAGGGCAAAAGAAACTATCCTAGTTGAGAAATTTGCGAGATAATGGACAGCAGACCAATTACTACACGCAGCCTAAGATCTAGATGAAAACACTAATATTGCAAGCTTGGCAGTTCCGAGGGACCAGCACCTTAAGAAGTAGAAGAGTCTAAAAATGAGTTAAAAGTCTTGAGAAATTATATGTACATCTTTGATTTTGCGTAAAAAGCAATCTCTTGTAATTTGACAAAGTGATTCATGCGTTACATATTTCCTGCTGACGACGAGTTGACGATTTTACCACATCTAAAAGCGTTTATTTTTCAAAATGCAAAAATTTTTTGGACGTCGTCATATGACTTTTGTTACTAATATGCACCAGCAAGAAAACAATCAGAATGCCGTAACAGCCGGCTGTTTTTTTTTTGCTCATTTCCCTGGGCTAAGAGGAAGAGCGACTGCAGCAACAGCAGCACCAAACTAGCAAAACGAAGGGTCTGGTTCGAGAGACAGACAGACAGACAGACAGACAGGAATAGGAAAACGAGAGAGAGAGACAGAGAGAAAGAGACTGTACACACAAATCCACCCCATCCCAGTCTAGCCGGGTCAGAGCACTCGCTCTCCCGCTCTCTCCTCTTTCCGCGAGTTAAGGGTGGGACGCAGGGGGAAGGGTGGGACGATAAGGGCCGATACGGCTGGATCCCTTTGTTGCCGCGACGGGGAAAGTTTTACGATTCCACGTTAACTGAAGGTGTGTGTATGTGTCTGAGCCTGGAACGTAATGAAAGTGCTTAGAAAGCTGTTAAATTCGATGAAATTATCCTGTAGGACTCGAAGGAGTCGAAAAGGTATCGACCGAGGGAAATGCATTTTCTCGGTAGAGAAAAATATTTTGCTTTTGCTATGAGTGAATGTCAAAGAATAGTTTGTAATCCTGGGAAGAAAATTTCGGAAAATTGGCCTAAGATTTAATGAAGGATAATGTCAGGTTGTTACCACAACAATTTTCTGAGTTATGACCTTATGTATGACCAGAAGAGAAGTAATGCAAATTTTCCACGTGTCATAGAAACTTTTTTAAATTGAATTTCGATGAAATTGGGTAAGATACTTACAATAAGTCTCATAATAGGATCTAGAATGTTTCATTACATAACCATAACAATTTTCTAAGTTACTATCTTCTGTGTGACCAGAACGTTATCAATGAATGAAAAGACATGTTCTACAAGTCATAATTTAGTTTCTGAAAATCCAATTTCGATGAAATCCTATTAATACAGTTAAGGTGAGTTTCATTATAAGATCCAGAGAATGTCAAGTTGTTACCACAACAATTTTCTGAGTTATGACTTTATGTATGACCAGAAGCGAAGTAATGCAAATTTTCCACGGGTCATAGAAACTTTTTCGAAAATCCAATTTCAATGAAATTCTGTTATGATCGTCGAAGTAAGATTTTTTACAAAATTATACAAAGTTTCAAGCATTACAACAAATTTCTAATATTAGATTGGAACTGTGCCCATCTGATTTATTATGCATTGACGACGGTTTATGGTCGTAATATGACCAACCTTAATTGAATATAATTTTCCCTACTTTCTCCTGTAAATACTTCGGTGAGAGGAGATGTATGTTTATGTTTGATAAATTGCATGTTTGTGTCATTTTGCTTAAAGGTAGTCATTACAAATATTTTGCATCCACAAAGAAATAGATCAGGGAAATATAAATTTAACAGGACTGTAATTAAAAATGTTAATATATTTTTTACAGTGGTTTTGTAATAGGAAAAAACGTTTTTTTCCTACTTTTGTTTTTGATCGATGTTGATAGTTTAGCTCTCCTTGTTTCTTATGGTATCTGTATGTTGTTGCAAAGAAATGGTCTCTGTTGGTCTCTAGTTGTAGGTGATTTTTTGAAAGATTTCTTAATAATTTTTATTTTGCAAATTTCTAAGCAACAAATTAATTTTTCAACATTTATAAAACGCCATGTTAAAGCTTGTTTGATGCTTATTTAGAACTTTTTATTGGACATAGACGCGTGCAATGATATGTGATAATGGCAAAATTTTTGATTTGATGCACTTAATTAAAAAAAAAGAGTTTCGAAATGCAAGGGGGCAAGGATCAAACCTGTACTCACCGAGCCTAATAGGCATCATCAGAATTTGCTGTAGAACGTGAAATTTGTATTGTAATTGCGTGGAATGGGTTTTCCAAATTAGGGTTAAGATTACCAGTAGGTACTACCATCGGACGAAAGTGTATAGTTGGAAATTAAGACAGCGGAAGACAGTGTATCTCTTACTATATGTCAATATTACCTATAACGCTTCTCAGATACCTTTTGATATTTCACAGTCCTAGACAGTCTCTTTTTCTTCTCATTCGCCTGGTCTAAAATCGTATAGCATGTTATATGTATGCGGGAACGTTTACTCTGGAATTCAAATTTGGCAATGTCGTCGTAGCCTGTGGTGGTTTTTCAGTTGCCGCCTGTTTGCGTAATCCAACTACTAATTAGTACCGAATATCGCGACTGGTAAAATTTGGGCAGACCTGAACCGTATCGGCCACCTGCCGATTTTCGCATAGATTAATAATTCCATCGGCATCTGGCGATTTTTGTTACATCAAGCAAAACCGTTAAGAGTTACCGAATTCTGATACCCTAAATGATGTAGCTGAAATTCAAATGAACGTTAATGTAGCGCCCGGGCTATAAATATGGCGCGTTCGTCTAATACCGCTCTACGTTTATTTGTACCTATTTATTATTGTAACGATGTCGACAAAGATGCATGACTTGTGCGAGAGGTACAGGAATTTTCGCTCTGTCATCGTGTCGCATACGAATAATGACGACAACGACAATGATGATGATGATGATGATGATGATAGTGATGGTCGTGGTTGGTATACAATGAAATTAACCGTTAGGAGAAGTATATGATGAAACGATTTCATTACTTATTTGTAGCCTATACAAGTAGTATTGATTGGCACCAACTTGTATTCTTAGAAAGAGCCGTTCTAGAATTACATTCGTACAATTCTGCTAGGTACCTGGGCTATTGATTATGTCGTAAAGAGCAGGAGGGCAAGGAAGTAGGTAATTCGCAACAGCAATTTTCTTGTCGCATATATACCTTGAAAATGGTAAATCCAAAAGTGCTGTTAAATTTAGCCATTGGTTTATGAAAACGGCGTAAGTTTGCCCACATTTTGGTTTTTGGACTATACCTCAAAAACCATGCATTTTTAAGGGTTTTTGTGAAGAACATTTCTTGTAGAGAACTAAATTTCCCATCAAAGTGGCACTTTTTCTAAGTCACAAAATTAATTTTTGAAGAAAATTCATCCAAAAATAATTGCGAAAAAAAAAAAAACGAAAATTTTTGTTTTTTTTTGTGCTTGAAAATCAAACTCGAAACGAACTGGAAATAGCTGCGAAGCTATTAGGCCATCCGAGGAGAAACATTAAAGACTATATTGTAACCGTTTATCCTAATTTATTTTTACAGTTCTTAACACTGGGTCCCTAATTTATTTAGTCTATTCCTTAACTAAACTTAATATGTGTTATTAATTTATTAGCACTGTTTCACTCACTACTTGGACCTTCGCGATTATCCGAGAAGAGAGTCTGTATGGTCGCGCACTACTGAATTCTCACTTTAAAACGCGTCGCCTGCGTCTGATAAGAAGGAGCACGCTTCACGCTAATGTTTACGTTTCGCGTTGCGATATACTTTGATCGGTGCCACAAACACAAGGAAACAATTGGATTGTTATCCATAGAAGTTGACCTGGACGAAATTCTAGAGAGAAATTACTTCAAATTGGCAATTTTTTTCAAAAATACTTAATGTGAAGAACGAGCAATTATGTGCATTATGTACTTGTGGAAATATGAGCCAATGGGATCGAAAATAGGAAATATTCGTTAACATTGACTTGGTTCGCTAAGACGAACATGCCCAGACAGCACAAAGACGTCTAATAGACATCACTATTAGGCATTTGCGACATCTCAAAGATGTCCTGTAACGTCCGAAGAACGCCATTTTATGTCCATTCAGTCCATTTCATGTTATTTGTTACAAAACGGTACGTCTCAAAGATGCCTTCAAGGCATTAAAAAGACAACTTTACGACGTTCATATTTCGTCTTTAAGACGTCATAAGGACGCCTTCTTCACGTCTGTAAAACGTCTTAAAGATACCCCCTAATTTCTTAGGAACGTCTTTAAAATGTTCGTTTTACGTCTATTTCACGTTATTTGTCACAAAACGGTACGTCTCAAAGATGCCTTCAAGGCATTAAAAAGACAACTTTACGACGTCCGTTTTTCGTCTTTAAGACGTCATAAGGACCACTTCCTCAAGTCTGTAAGACGTCTTAAAGATGCCCCCTAATTTCTTAGGAACGTCTTTAAAATGTTCATTTTACGTCTATTTCACGTTATTTGTCACAAAACGGTACGTCTCAAAGATGCCTTCAAGGCATTAAAAAGAAGTCCAAAAGACGTCTGTTTTAAGACATTTTTTATACAAAACTACGCCTTTAAGACGTCATGAAAGCGATATATATAGTCCACTTCTGGCATAAAAAAGGGCAGGCATAAAATTGACATAAATTAGACGTCATAAAGTCGTCTGTCTTTTAGTATCTTATAGACATCCAAAAATGGACGTCCTAAAGAGGTCCACTTCAGGCATAAAGAAGACAACGCATGAGATCTACATAAACTGGAACTCACTAAGATGTGCGCGTCTTAACATCTTAGAGGCATCCAAAAATAGACGTCCTAAATAGGTCCACTTTAGGCCTATAAAAAATCAGGCATAAAATTCACGTAAATTAGACGTCATTAAGACGTCCGCTTTCGAACATTTTAGAGACATCCAGAACTGGACGTCCTAAAGAAGTCCACTTCAGTCATAAAAAGATCAGGCATAAAATTGACGTAAATCAGACGTACTTAAGGCGTCCGCCTTATAACATCTTCGGGACATCCAAAACTGGACCGCCTAATGAGGTCCATTTCAGGCATAAAGAAGGTCAGGCATCAAAACGACATAAATTGGACGTCATTACGACGTCAGCATTTGAACATCTTAGAGACATCCAGAATTGGACGTCATAAGGACGTTCATTTCTGACAAAAAAGGGAGCAGGCATTAAATTGACGTAAATCGGAAGTCCTTAAGGCGTCCGCATTTTAACATCTTACAGACGTCCAAAACTGGAAGTGCTAAAGAGGCCCACTTCAGGTATAAAAAAGGGCAGGCATAAAATAGACGAAAATTAGATGTCATTGAGACATTCCGCTCTGGACATCTTAGAGACATCCAGAAATGGACGTCCTAAAGACGTCCACTTCAGGTCAGGCTAAAAATCGACGTAAATTAGACGTCTTTAGGACGTGCGGCCTTGGACGTCTTATAGATGTACTTTTTATGTCTTAAGGCGTCCAGGCATAAAAAGGGCTTAAAATGGATGTCTTTAAGACGTTATGTGTTGTCTGGGTAGTGGTTTTGCGTCATTATCATAACTTTTTACCGACATTGTTCAAATCGTTCGAGATGCGCACGAAACTGCGCATAGTTCGATTTCGAGCCGTTCAAAAGTCCCCCTGTTATGAATGAGATGTTCACGAGGGAGCGACGTCGAAATGGACCCCGACTCCCCCACCCCCCCGGCGGGCCAGACGAACACAAATCTGGATCCGTCTGGCGGATACCGACCTACCCCAATTCGCCGAAGGGTGGAAATCACCCTCGGCGGGGGTGAGGAAGGCAGACGACCGCAGCCACCTGTGAACGCGTTTTACACGTTACGCACTTCTTCATCCCCCTCTCGGTACGCGGGGGTGTCTCGCCGCCCCCGCCGCCGCCGCCGCGGCGACGAAGGGGGCGGCGGGATAGGGGTTGTGCGTCCCGACGTACCCTAACCCGCCGCTATTGACCCGGGCATGGTCGTGGATTTTCGGCGGCGGTGCGTACGTTGGTCTTTTGCGACGGGGGTAAACGACCCGGAGACGGGGTGGAGGGGGAGGTTGTCGAAGGAACCGAATTTAGGGGGTGGAAATGAGGCGGAATTACTCGAAAGGTGGCGGTGGTTGTGTGTAAAATTATCAGGTAAAACTTTGTATCAAAGGCCACTAAAATTCAAAAGTGATTCAAGATTTTTAAAGCACGATATTACTCTCGATCCAAACTCAATTTAACACACTCGAAAATTTGTACTAAAGAAGCTGAAGCTGAAGATCATTTATGCAAAGTTCTGGAAGGAGTCTGGCATAATATCTAAAAATCTTATCTATAAAGATAAAGATTATGTAACGAAAATCTCGAGGATAGAAAGGTTTTATCGGACGGCCGCGGCATTCTCCCTTGACATTATTCCAGCTCAAGGTCCCGTCTATCCGTTACGGAGAAGATTCCTCCATTGTCATGTAATTTCCTTTTTTGCGACAATCAACGCCAACAATGTACAAGTACGTACGGGGCGATCCTGAAGATCGTTCAGTTTCCGATGATTTCGGATCAGTTATGGACGAAATTATATGGAAAGTTAGGCGGAATTCCCTGAATTTCTTTATTCAAGCAGGAAAGTTTATCCTTACACGCGCGCTATGAAATTTCACAAAAATTCTACCGTTAAACAGAATAACATAAAACAATAACTAAGGCGAATAGATATCTAAAGAAATAAGCAGAATAGTACATTTGTCCTGCCGTGATGTACGCCAACTTTTATTTCTGGCTAATGTAACTAATGTAAGGTATACCACCGACTAAATAAATTGTTTGTTTTTTTCCTTGTATTTCTCTAGTGTTATTTATCAATTATTTTGTATCTCATTGATGTGTTGAATCTCTCTCTACCAATAACAACCTACCCCCCCCCCCCCAATGAATCGAGCATCACTTAGGGTCCATTTGATCCCAAAGCGTGACAGTATTTATTACCTTCAAGGAAATTATGATTAAATCGCTTAAATACCTTTCAGGGGAATTTCAAATTTGATTTAAGCTCGATTGCTGGGAAAATGATTATACAGATTTAGGATTTCAATGGCGTTAAAGGACCTTTAATGAATTATAGTATTTTTCATGAAAACTGAAAATTCAGTTCAAACTGGACTGTTGGGAGAGTGTTTCAAAAGATTCAGGATTTCAGGAAGCAAAGGCATTAAAGTACCTTTTAGGAAAGTTGCATTAAGGAACATAAATATTTTTCAGAAAAATGTAACAATTCAAATTGGATTGTTGGGAAAGTGTTTAAAAAGTTTCAGGATGCAGTTCAGGAAAGTTGCATTAAAGCAAATATTTTTCAGGAAAACATAACAATTCAAATTGGATTGTTGGGAAAGTATTTCATAAGATTTAGGATTTCAGGAAGCAAGGACATTAAAGGACCTTTAAGGAAAGTCGCATTAAAGCACTTAAATATTTTTGAGGAAAACATAACAAATCCAGTTGGATTGTTGGGAGAGTGTTTCAAAAGTTTCAGGATCTCAGGAAGCACAGGCATTAAAGGACTTTTAAGGAAAGTTGCATTAAAGCACTTAAATGTTTTTCAGGAAAACATAACAATTCAAAATGTGTTGTTGGGAAAGTGTTTCAAAAGATTCAGGATTTCAGGAAGCAAGGGCATTAAAGGACCTTTAAGGAAAAATGCATTAGAGCACTTAAATATTTTTCAGGAAAACATAACAATTCAAATTGTGTTGTTGGGAAAGTGATTCAAAAGATTCAGGATTTTAAGAAGCAAGGACATTAAAGGACCTTTAAGGAAAGTTGCATTAAAGCACTTAAATATTTTTCAGGAAAACAACAATTCAAATTGTGTTGTTGGGAAAGTGTTTCAAAAGATTCAGGATTTCAGAAAGCAAGGGCATTAAAGGACCTTTAAGGAAAAATGCATTAGAGCACTTCAATATTTTTCAGGAAAACATAACAATTCAAATTGTGTTGTTGGGAAAGTGATTTAAAAGATTCAGGATTTCAGGAAGCAAGGACATTAAAGGACCTTTAAGGAAATTTGCATTAAAGCACTTAAATATTTTTCAGGAAAACATAACAATTCAAATTGTATTGTTTGGGAAAGTGTTTTAAAAGATTCAGGATTTCAGGAAGCAAGGGCATTAAAGGACTTTTAAGGAAAGTTGCATTAAAGCACTTAAATATTTTTCAGGAAAACATAACAATTCAAATTGTGTTGTTGGGAAAGTGATTCAAAAGATTCAGGATTTCAGGAACCAAGGACATTAAAGGACCTTTAAGGAAATTTGCATTAAAGCACTTAAATATTTTTCAGGAAAACATAACAATTAAAATTGTATTGTTTGGGAAAGTGTTTCAAAAGATTCAGGATTTCAGGAAGCAAGGGCATTAAAGGACCTTTAAGGAAAGTTGCATTAAAGCACTTAAATATTTTTCAGGAAAACAACAATTCAAATTGTGTTGTTGGGAAAGTGATTCAAAAGATTCAGGATTTCAGGAAGCAAGGACATTAAAGGACCTTTAAGGAAATTTGCATTAAAGCACTTAAATATTTTTCAGGAAAACATAACAATTCAAATTGTATTGTTTGGGAAAGTGTTTTAAAAGATTCAGAATTTCAGGAAGCAAGGGCATTAAAGGACCTTTAAGGAAAGTTGCATTAAAGCACTTAAATATTTTTCAGGAAAACATAACAATTCAAATTGTGTTGTTGGGAAAGTGATTCAAAAGATTCAGGATTTCAGGAAGCAAGGACATTAAAGGACCTTTAAGGAAATTTGCATTAAAGCACTTAAATATTTTTCAGGAAAACATAGCGATTCAAATTGGATTGTTGGGAAAGTGTTTCAAAAGTTTCAGGATTTCAGGAAGCATTTCAGGAAAGTTGCATTAGAACACTTAAACATGTTTCAGGAAAACATAACAATTCAAATTGGATTGTTGGGAAAGTGTTTAAAAGTTTCAGGATTTCAGGAAGCAAGGGCATTAAAGGACCTTTAAGGAAAGTTGCATTAAAGCACTTAAATATTTTTCAGGAAAACATAACAATTCAAATTGTATTGTTTGGGAAAGTGTTTTAAAAGATTCAGGATTTCAGGAAGCAAGGGCATTAAAGGACTTTTAAGGAAAGTTGCATTAAAGCACTTAAATATTTTTCAGGAAAACATAACAATTCAAATTGTGTTGTTGGGAAAGTGATTCAAAAGATTCAGGATTTCAGGAAGCAAGGACATTAAAGGACCTTTAAGGAAATTTGCATTAAAGCACTTAAATATTTTTCAGGAAAACATAACAATTCAAATTGTATTGTTTGGGAAAGTGTTTCAAAAGATTCAGGATTTCAGGAAGCAAGGGCATTAAAGGACTTTTAAGGAAAGTTGCATTGAAGCACTTAAATATTTTTCAGGAAAACATAACAATTCAAATTGTGTTGTTGGGAAAGTGATTCAAAAGATTCAGGATTTCAGGAAGCAAGGACATTAAAGGACCTTTAAGGAAATTTGCATTAAAGCACTTAAATATTTTTCAGGAAAACATAACAATTCAAATTGTATTGTTTGGGAAAGTGTTTCAAAAGATTCAGGATTTCAGGAAGCAAGGGCATTAAAGGACCTTTAAGGAAAGTTGCATTAAAGCACTTAAACATTTTTCAGGAAAACAACAATTCAAATTGTGTTGTTGGGAAAGTGATTCAAAAGATTCAGGATTTCAGGAAGCAAGGACATTAAAGGACCTTTAAGGAAATTTGCATTAAAGCACTTAAATATTTTTCAGGAAAACATAACAATTCAAATTGTATTGTTTGGGAAAGTGTTTTAAAAGATTCAGAATTTCAGGAAGCAAGGGCATTAAAGGACCTTTAAGGAAAGTTGCATTAAAGCACTTAAATATTTTTCAGGAAAACATAACAATTCAAATTGTGTTGTTGGGAAAGTGATTCAAAAGATTCAGGATTTCAGGAAGCAAGGACATTAAAGGACCTTTAAGGAAATTTGCATTAAAGCACTTAAATATTTTTCAGGAAAACATAACAATTCAAATTGTATTGTTTGGGAAAGTGTTTTAAAAGATTCAGAATTTCAGGAAGCAAGGGCATTAAAGGACCTTTAAGGAAAGTTGCATTAAAGCACTTAAATATTTTTCAGGAAAACATAACAATTCAAATTGTGTTGTTGGGAAAGTGATTCAAAAGATTCAGGATTTCAGGAAGCAAGGACATTAAAGGACCTTTAAGGAAATTTGCATTAAAGCACTTAAATATTTTTCAGGAAAACATAACAATTCAAATTGTATTGTTTGGGAAAGTGTTTTAAAAGATTCAGAATTTCAGGAAGCAAGGGCATTAAAGGACCTTTAAGGAAAGTTGCATTAAAGCACTTAAATATTTTTCAGGAAAACATAACAATTCAAATTGTGTTGTTGGGAAAGTGATTCAAAAGATTCAGGATTTCAGGAAGCAAGGACATTAAAGGACCTTTAAGGAAATTTGCATTAAAGCACTTAAATATTTTTCAGGAAAACATAACAATTCAAATTGTATTGTTTGGGAAAGTGTTTTAAAAGATTCAGAATTTCAGGAAGCAAGGGCATTAAAGGACCTTTAAGGAAAGTTGCATTAAAGCACTTAAATATTTTTCAGGAAAACATAACAATTCAAATTGTGTTGTTGGGAAAGTGATTCAAAAGATTCAGGATTTCAGGAAGCAAGGACATTAAAGGACCTTTAAGGAAATTTGCATTAAAGCACTTAAATATTTTTCAGGAAAACATAGCGATTCAAATTGGATTGTTGGGAAAGTGTTTCAAAAGTTTCAGGATTTCAGGAAGCATTTCAGGAAAGTTGCATTAGAACACTTAAACATGTTTCAGGAAAACATAACAATTCAAATTGGATTGTTGGGAAAGTGTTTAAAAGTTTCAGGATTTCAGGAAGCAAGGGCATTAAAGGACCTTTAAGGAAAGTTGCATTAAAGCACTTAAATATTTTTCAGGAAAACATAACAATTCAAATTGGATTGTTGGGAAAGTATTTCATAAGATTTAGGATTTCAGGAAGCAAGGACATTAAAGGACCTTTAAGGAAAGTCGCATTAAAGCACTTAAATATTTTTCAGGAAAACAACAATTCAAATTGTGTTGTTGGGAAAGTGTTTCAAAAGATTCAGGATTTCAGGAAGCAAGGGCATTAAAGGACCTTTAAAGAAAAATGCATTAGAGCACTTAAATATTTTTCAGGAAAACATAACAATTCAAATTGTGTTGTTGGGAAAGTGATTCAAAAGATTCAGGATTTCAGGAAGCAAGGGCATTAAAGGACCTTTAAGGAAATTTGCATTAAAGCACTTAAATATTTTTCAGGAAAACATAGCAATTCAAATTGGATTGTTGGGAAAGTGTTTCAAAAGTTTCAGGATTTCAGGAAGCATTTCAGGAAAGTTGCATTAGAACACTTAAATATGTTTCAGGAAAACATAACAATTCCATTTGGATTGTTGGGAAAGTGTTTCAAAAATTTCAGGATTTCAGGAAGCATTTCAGGAAAGTTGCATCAAAGCACTTAAATATTTTTCAGGAAAACTTAAAATTCAGGTCAAATTGGACTGTCGGGAAACTGTTTCAAAAGAAAATTTATAATTTCACCTCGCAAATCACCCTGTATACGAACGCCGCGTGCGTCTGACTCAAAGGACGACCTTCGTCGCCGCCATAACGGTACGCCGCGTATTGAATGTGTAATGCACGTACGTATTTAACGCTATATACAGTTATCGAGGCGATCTCATCTTTTTACGGATCGATTTAATCGTCATCGATATATTATTTCCAAAGGTGAAATTAATAAAACACCGTTCGTGTCACGTAAGGACGGACCTACCCCCCCCCCCACTATTTCTCCCCCTCTCTCTCTCCTCCTCTCGTTTCGAGGAGCGTGGCGGAACTTAAATTTTTAAGTGCCCCTTCGCGTGATAATAGAAACACACACACGCACACCATTAATAAAGCATGGAAGGAATTAGGGTCGATTTACATATTTCCATATTTGCGGTAGTTGGGGTAGGTTGAAATGACCGGGGAATATTAACGTTTAATCGACGTAGTACTTACATCCAAACGAGCGTTTCCCATTCCCAAATATCACTTAATGTTATTCTGTATGAAAATTGCCAGAACTGGCGCTCACGCATGGTCAGAGTGGTAGAGTCCATTCACTTTAAGAAGAACCGTGGCATTGAGTTTCAAGGAGAGATATATTCCGTCGGCTATGTTCGATTTCCATAGTTTCATGTAATTCACCCTCCCACCACCGCTTGTACACGAATTACATGAAACTATGGAAATCGAACATAGCCGACGGAATATATCTCTCCGTGAAACTCAAGGCCACGGTTGTTCTTAAAGTGAATGGACTCTAGTATTGAAACAACAATAGTCTCTACTAACTTCTCGACAAAAAATGCTTTGAAAAAACGTTTAGAGACTAAACTATTTGGGATCTTTTAAATTTCAAAAGTATTTTAGTATTTAGTAAGCTCTGCATTTGAGCTAAGAAAATTTAAATGAGGGTCCTTATTTCTAGAGGTGTTTAAGTATTGGAAGCCTCATTTCAAGTATGTTATTGGAAGTATGTTTCAAATGTGTTAAAAGGATTAAAATGATATGTTGTACTCTGGAAATTGACGTAAAACTTCGTACGTCATTCTAGTACGTACCATAAAAGACAATTCAAAAATATATCAAATTGGAAGTATGTAGTCATAAAGCAGCGAACGCGACGAATACCACTGACCTGAGCGGCCGTGCGCGAAAGATAAATAAACAGCTGTGAGATATAAACTAGGTAATAAGTGTTAGTTATTGGTGACAAATAAATTAGTTAAGACACTTCGCGTGAGTTATATTGAAACAGTAAACCGATACAATATGTCTTATTGCAGTTTCAGAATATTTTCAAAAAAATTTCGTCATCATAAACAATTTCTTAGAATTAAAAAAATTCATGATACTATGAAAAATTATTAAATTGTCTAATATGGCCCAAAACGTCCGAGCACTTTCGTAATTCCTTATAAAACCTCAACATCGCATTCCAAAATTTTTTTTTGTATTTATTTTACTAGTGCGATTGCACCGAGGGGGAATTTATGTTCCTTGAGGGGGTGGTGGTGGGGGTTGGCTCAATGTCTGGAGTAATCGTAAAACGTCTCGTCGGGAATTAAACCAATTCCAGGCGTACTCGAGACGATCTGGAGAAAGAGATTCATTACTTCCAATCCCTTTCGCTCTCTCTCGTTGTCTCTGTCTCTCTGTCTCTGTCACTCCTCCCTCCATAAAGGGAACAAAACATTGGAAGAATATAAAATTCGTCTGTCGGGAGGAAGAGGGATACGGCTCAATAAAAGCGAGAAGGTAGTCTCTCCTTGTACCTCGCTAATCCAATAAGGGGGGATCGTTTCCAGCGACCACGATCGATTTGACGAAGATTAAAAATCCCATCCCGTCTCTCCCTGACTCTCCCCCACCGTCGGATATCCGTCGATCCCGAAAAAATGCGGGATCGATCCTGTTTGTTTATGCTATCCCGGTCTAGACGGCCAGGACGTAATAATCGCTCCTTGACCACTCGGAGGAATTTATTTCGGTTTTTTCCGGTACTGAAAATGGGAGGAGAGGGGGAAGGTCTTAACGAGTCGATGGATGGGTGTCGAGTAATCGACTAATTTTCGATTAATCGAATAATGTTCGATTAATCGATTAATCGTCTGTTACTCTACTAATCATCGATTACTCTCCTTACTACCGATCACTCGACTACTTATCAATGGCCACTTATTATCTATTGATCGACTATTTATTGATTAGTCTACTAATTATATATCAATCGACTGATTATTATCGATTTTATATATGGCGAGTGTTTGAGTGTGAGACAACTCCAAAACTTCTTCACTAAAATAGTTCAAATCTCTAAACTCCCAAGGGACACCTCAATAAACGATTCTAGTGAATTTTACCAAAATGTGAGTTTCAGTATAAAAATTATGAATGTAACAACTTCTCTCGTTCAATTATGTCAATTTTTTACGTCAAAAGCCACAACTTCAAAACTCTATTACAAAAAGTGCTGATACTTACGTCTTCAAAATACTCCAATTAAACAGCATTTGTGAATTTTCCAAGAATTTAAGTGGAAATATTGTTTTTATAAATTTTTAAAATCCTTGGAAATTTCAAGTTCGAGCTATCAATGCAAGATTGTCACGTGGACATCGACAACTTTAAACTTCTTTACTAAAAGAGTCGAAATTCACTAAACTCCCAAGGGACACGTCGGCAAAGGATTCTAGTGAGTTTTACCAAAATCTGACTTTCAGTACAAAAACTATGAATGCAACAACTTCAATTATGTCAATTTTTTACGTAAAAAGCCACAACTTCAAAACTCTATTACAAAAAGTGCTGAAACTTACTAGACGTCTTCAAAATACTCCAATTAAACAGCATTTGTGAATTTCACAAGAATTTAAGTGAAACTATTGTTTTTATAAATTTTTTAAATCCTTGCAAATTGCAACTTCACGCGATCGATGTCAGGTCGTCACATGGACACCGACAACTTTAAACTTCTTAACCAAAAGAATCGAAATTCACTAAACTTCCAAAAGGGGCACGTCAATGAAGCATTCTAGTGGGTTTTACCAAAATCTGAGTTTCAATACACAAATTATGAATTTTTGAAACTAAAGATCATGGAAAAATGTAACTTCGTTCTTCGATTATGTCGATGTATTACATAAAACGTCAAAACTTCAAAATTTCTTTACAAAAACACACACACAAACAGGATTTTGTCTTCCTCCAACTTTGTAATTTCCAAAATATAAAACTGAATTGCATAGCTGTTCTAAAAGATTTCATATTAATTTTGATAGTACCTAGCAAAAATATTTAAAAAAAAAATACTAATGATATTAATTTGTAAAAATTAACCAACATATTTACACATTTCTAAAACATAAAGTACGTTGATTGGGAACTATTTTATGGGCATCCTACTCGGCAACCAGACAATTTGAGAATTTCTTGTAAGTGGCAATTTAAAACTTTCTTAAATAATACTAAAATAAGTGCCAATTTTAAAAGTATTACATTTACCAGCGTCTTATCTACCTCGTTAAGTAACTGTCATACTTAAAAATGATTTAAGAATTCACAAAAAAAAATATTGAAACTATTTAACTCCAATTTAGAATTTAAAAAAGGATCCAAAAAGGTCTAGGACACCTTTGAAAATTTTTGAACTCAATTAGATTACTCGGAAACTCATTTGGAATCTTAGCAACTCCAAAAGATGCGAGAAACTCACCAAAACAAATGTGAAACTCCATTAAACTCTAATTTAGAATGTAAAAAAATCCCAAAAAATCTAGAATCTTTGAGGAATTTTTGAACTCCCTTAGACAACTTAGAAGATATTTTAGGCCATCCGACGACTATCTAGAAGTCCAAAAAACGCAAGAAACCGAATCCCAAAAATTGGAAACGCCATTAATGTCCAATCTAGAATTCATAAAAAAAATCTAAAAATGTCCAGGACACTTTTGGACATTTTTGAACTCATTTAGATAACTCGGGAACTCCTTTGGATTTTTCTCAACTCCAAAAGATGCGAGAAACTCATAAAAAAATATTGAAAATATTAAATTCCAGTTAGGTCTATTTCTTACTTGGATTTTACATGGGAAATATTTCATTCGGGAAATACACCATTGGGGAAAATTTACTAGACCTAATATAATAACGATTCCAAAAAAAAAACCTGGATAATGACCATTTTCTTTCTGAAAAGGCAAATATTGTGAGAATCTCTAAAGTCCAAAAAGGGTATTTGCTTTAATGTCCGGTCTTTAGTTATAGGAGACCTTTCCGGGAAAACCCTAGGAAAATCCATCAACGTCCATTTGGAGAATAAGTCCAATAATAGGTCTTAAGAATGAAAATTAAGTTTCCAACAAATTCTCTCCTGCGTCCTTCACCTTCGGAAAATCCATTTTTCCAAAGAAAAACCTCCCACTCCGTCCCGAAATGCTACGACTCTTAAACAGATATTACATCTCCCTTTCGCCAGACGGAGCTTTTTTGCGACCTTCCCCAAAAAAGACCTGCTCCCTGCTCCCCCACCCCTAGCCCCACGTCTACCCCCCCCCCACCCCTTCCCCGAAGCGGGGAGTGGCGCGGCGTCGTGACGTCACTCATTGACGCCGTCGGCGGCGTCGCGACGCTCGTACGGACGCCAGACGTCGGCTATCGACCCGCCGACGCCGAGGTCAATACACATGCACGTAGGTAGACGAGTGCGCGTGCGTCTGCAACGAAAAAATTAACCGAAAAAGTGGTGGAAAATGGAGAATTTATTCGAGGATCGAGGGGAAAATTTACCCGGAAAAACGGGGGGGAAATTCAAAATTGATTCGAGGATTAAGGGACAAGTGGATGTTTAAGATTTTCAGAAGGTATTGTAAAGAAACTCAAAATGTTATCTTTTCTTTGGAAAATGTCATGGGGAAGATTTCCCCGACTGGAAAAACCGATTTTCGTGGAAGAGAGGGTAAATGAATCTTGGGAAATTTCCACTTTACTATACGTCGTTTCCCGGTAAAGCTCTGTGCGTGACGAAGCAACGAATCATTCCTATGAACCTTTGACATTTTCATCGAGTTTTACTTGGAAAATAGAGTGATTCACTCAACACTCCGCTCGCATATGCAAAGCAAACATTAAAATACATTATTATTAATCTATTAATATTAATTTAAAAAATGTATGTGAAATATACCCGACGTTGCAGTTGCAATGTGAAGGTTTGATCAAACAGAAAGAAGCGCACATGTCTGTGAGACTGCGCATAGTGCTTTAAGACTACGCATCCTCTTATGAGACTGCGCATCGTCTTGTGAGACTACGCACCATATTGTGAGACTGCGCATCGTCTTATGAGACTGCGCATCCCCTTGTGAGGCTACGCATATTCTTATGAGACTGCGCATCGTCTTATGAAACTGCGCATCCTCTTATGAGACTGCGCATCCTCTTGTGAGACTACGCATAGTCTTGTGAGACTGCGCATCGTCTTGTGAGTCTGCGCATCTTTTCTGTCAGTCTGCGCATCGTCTGTCATAGTTTCTCTTCCCGTTGCAGGTTACCTCCTGACGAGGGTCGAGGGTAAGATCGGTTCGCCCGAGAAGCCCTTGAGCGATCTCGGCCTGATCTCCTACCGTTCCTACTGGAAGGACGTCCTGCTCGGCTATCTATGCTCCAGGCCGGGCACGCAGTTATCTGTCAAGGACATCAGTCAGGAGATGGCGATACACTCGTACGACATCGTGTCCACTCTGCAGGTTAGAGACAGATTCCTTCTTTAAGTGAAAACTTGTATACGCGCGCTTGAGAGAAAGAAACGTTTGCCGTCAGCATGAAATGTGTTACGCTGTGAGGCGTCGTCTATCCGAACGCTTGTCATGAGTATATACCTATATACATGTGGGGAGTATAAGCGTTTAGGATTTTCCCTCTCCTCTTAGATATTTAGCGAAATTTTATATCTTTCTCAAAAAAAATATTCTAGGAACGCGTATAGAAGTTTTCACTTCTGACTGCAACAATTTCGTGGTTTTTTTTTTCGTGTGAGTGGTTCCGTTTGAGTAGTTTTTGAGTGTCTGAGCCTTTTGTACCTTTCACAAATTTGACGGTATAATTAAGGTCGACTCTGGTGATATGGCCTACCCTCACTTTAAGTCCGCAGACAGAATGAACACATTGGAACTCCATGAAATCTGCAAGCTTCTAGAAATAGTTTTAAACAATTCAGTAGGTTACCAAGAGCTCTAGAAGGGTTTCTAGGATTGGGCAATACTTATAAGAATTTCTGGAAATCTAGAGGTTTTAAATTTTTTTCAAAATAGTCGTAGAAGTAACCCCAATGTTCGTGAGCTCCAGATAAGTACCACACTAATTCAGAGTCTCAAAAATGAGCTAAATGATGGTACCATAAGGCAGTGCGAAGGAACTCTACAAGCTGCGGTCGAAGAGACATGTGTCTCTGTGTACGAACCAATGTGCCTCATTTGAGTATTTGATTAATGTCATGTGAGTTGCTAACGCCTCATTAAAGAAATTTCGCTCCCATATCAATTTTGCAGTGGTGCCATATTACCGGAACGTACCTTACAACGTTCGTCCTGAAAGTCCAGTAAACCTGAAAGGTCTGAAAGTGAGAATCTGGGAGAAGCTTGTGCACGTCTGAATCTGTGTGGAAAGCGTGTCGATCGCTAGGATTCTCGTTGGCGTTGCAGGCGTTGGGCATGATGAAGTACTGGAAGGGTAAGCACATAATACTGAAGAAGCAGGACGTGCTCGACGAGTACGTCGAGAGGGTGAAGAAGAGGGGCGCCGAGCTGAAGGAGGTGGACCCGAGCTGCCTCAGGTGGAACCCGCCGCAGCCAGCGTCCGTCTGAAGGATCGTCGTCGTCGTCAATTGAGAGACCCGGAACGTCCGATTTTGAGCAGAAGGAAGGAAAAACTTCTGCTCATCATGGCCTAAAGTGGCATGGCAAGAGATAGAAGTTTTTCCTTTCTTGTGTTCATCATGGCCAACTGTGAGAACTTGGACAACCTCCTTGTGTCCGATTTTGAGTCTGGAAGGTTGTCCAAAGTTGGCAACTGTTCATGGGGAAGAAAAAGTCCTGGAAGACTTTGGAATTTTTTTCTTGGTACCATTTTGATATTACGTGTCGTCAAAGACGTTAATTTGCCTTTAGGAGCACTTTATGAGGAGATCCGTTGAACTGGTGAGCGAATTAGTTCGAACTAAGTACCTCCCGAGGAAGGTTCATCTTGAGTCAAGATTGAAATTATTGTTTTCCATTTTCTGCTTTAAGATCTACTCCAAGAAATGACGTTTCTCTTGCTTCAAGATTGGACTACAATCCCATTGTTTTGTACCAAACTAAACATTTTAAAATGTGTCTTGATTCAAGACTCAAACTAAAATCCGTTCGGTGGCTTCCCCAAAAAGAACTAAATTAGTAATTTGACATGTTCTGTAACATTGGATCTCTGGAAAGTAGTGCATTTCTCGATAAGATATTTGCAGTTTTATTTTATTCTATTAATAATTTTTGGTTCAAGAGTCAAATTGCTAATATCTTGATCAAGATTCAAAACTACAATCTCTTCAGTAGGTTCCCAAAAAGAACAGAATTAGTAATGCAATGGATAACTTGTTCTGGGTTAGTGAATATTTGAAGAGTATTTCATTTCTTGATTCAATATTTGCAATTTCATTTGATTTTGTTAGTAAGTTTTGGTTCAAGACTCAAATTGCTAATATCTTGATTCAATATTCAAACTACAATCCCTTCAGGGGGTTCCCAAAAAGGACCGAATAAGTAATGCAATGGATAACTTGTTCTGGGTTATTGAATCTTTGAAGAGTAATCCATTTCTCAATTTTATTTCATTTTGTTAATAACTTTTGGTTCAAGGGTCAAATTGCTAATTCGTCCAAAGCTTTTTGTACCAAACTAAGTATCTCCCAAAGGTATCTTGATCCAAGATTCCAAACTACAGTCGAGAAACAAGGATGTCCTCTCAAGATTCTGTCTTTTGAAACGAGACTCAAATTAGGAATTCGGTAGATAACTTTTGTTGTAATATTAAATCTTTGAAGAGTAATGGCTTCCTTGACTTAAGTTTTAAAATTTGCAATTTGTTGGTTTGTGTTTTAATAAGCTTTGCTTCAAGTTCTTCCATTGTTTTTTTACCAAACTAAACATTTAAAGTGTCTTGATTCAAGACTCAAACTAAAATTCCTTCGGTAGCTTCTCCAAAATGAACTAAAATAGGGTCTGAAAAGTAATGCCGTTTGTCGATTCATTTGCAATTTGTTGATTTTTTTAATGACAATTAATGATTTTTGGTTCAAGATTCAAACTACTAATTCTTTGTGAATTTTCTAAAGAAGTCTTGATCCAAGATTTGACACTACACCTCTTCAATGCTTTGAGAAACAATGGTTGTCTTCTCAAGAATAATTCTTATGTATTTTAATAGCAATTTTGGAATTTCTTCGAATCTCATAATTCGAGTTCGGGCCGTTTCGGGTCCCTCTCGGGTCGTGTTCCTCGCAATTGAAAAGTAATTAATCATTAATTAATTAATTATTAATGAAATTATTTAATTAAGAATTAGGTATGTATGTAAGAGACGTTTTGTAAATTTGTATTGTAATTTATTTTACCAGGTAAGAGTTACGTTTCGTTACCGTGATATTGTTCGATTCTATTGTACAGTGTTGTAAGTACTATTTCCAGTTTTATATGAATTTTTTGGAAAATATAAACCGTTTTTCACCTGAATTTGGGTTTTTTTTATCTAGTTTTCAGAATGATAGTCTTATAATTTTTTTTTTCGAATATCAAAAATACACAAGTTTTCCACATGGCGAAATTTTGTATTGAGAGGAAATACAAAAATTTCTTTGAACTATTGGAAACCATTTTCAAGGCATCTTATTGGGATCCAAACGAACTACTGGATATTATCGAATTTCACCACCAATACTACACATACTATATTTAATTTCGACAGAATTAGTGGAAATTTGTATAATACACTTCATTAGGATGATATGAACTACTGGAATTAAAAAAGACTAATTGAGGTTGCTATGAAATATCCAAACAAACTACCGAAAATTAGGAGAAGTCACAAACCACCAAAAAACCTTCAAAAAGGAACTAATTTAGCTTGATATGCTTCAAGTTTCAAATGAACTACTCAAAATGAATATTATTCAACACCAGCACCGCATCTTTAGGATGAAATGAACTACTCGAGATAAAAGAACTTTATTGATATTTGAATTATGAAATTGAAGTTGCCATTACATGAAATAATAATAAGAAGAAGTGGGGCCCTACTTTAGTGTCTACCATCTCTAATGGAAATTATAAATTATTATAATACGCCCTCGTTAAGATGAAAGGAACTACTCGGAAATGAAAAAGTTTTAAAAGAACTACTGTTAAGACGATCTACCCAAAAATTATAAACGTTCGCCAGCGACCAAGACGTTAATAAAAGGGACTAAAGTAAATCCACTGAGAAGAAAACATCCACGAAACGAGAAAAGGTAGTAAAGTTAGACAACACCTAATACACGTCGTTTGCTATTGGTGGAAAAGTCGTAAAACTTTTGGCGGGAATTGTTCATGTACAGAGTCGGTTCAGTGAAATTAACAAGTTTAGTTGTCTGATCTATGGTTGTCTGTATTTTAAATGTATACAGAAAAGAAAGAAATGAATCCTTAGTAAAAGATAAATTATAGTCAAGGCGATCATTCTTAATGCGACCCTGTACTTATTCGCTAGCTGGTCGCGCGCTTTGAATTTCGACGTTTGTGTTTCATGGAAGTTTTCTTCTCGTTGGATTTACTATAGGTAATTTAGGTTGCGAAGTTTCAAACGAACTACTGAGACTAAAACATAAAGATGAAGATGAACCTCCTTACAGACTGTTTACCATAAGTAAAAGAAGTCGAAAAAGGCCTTTAAAAGCCTCTCTCTTTCTCTCTTCATTCCGGCCACGACGAGATACGAATCGAAAGAAAAATTTTAGGAGTCGGTCAGGACCGGAAATGCCATTCGAGAGCCGAAATATGCCGCACGACATCCGGCGGGGGTTGCCTACTCCGCCTGGAATTTCCGACGGGGCGGGGAGCGGCCTTCGATCTTAAATTGTAATCACAATGTAATTAATCACGTTGAACGAGACTTAAGGTACGTTGCACTGTTTGAAATTTCGGATCACACAATCCGAAGGGAGTATAAATTTGTTTACTATCAAATAAGTGCTTAATTACTGCCTTGCCTGCCTTGATTTTCCTTGCCCTCTTGCCCTTTCTTATTTTATAAAAAAAAGGCAATTATATGCACTAAAATAACCTATAAAAATGCATTCTTAGGATGGGAAGTGGATGAGTATAGAAGCAATATCCCAAAAAATAAAGATACGCATTTTGCATAAAATCCAGTTTCTAGTTAATAGGTACCTTCTCACTTAAAAGGGAGATTAAATGAATGGCGCAATTATTAAATTAGTGTCTTGTGTATGGAGCAATTGGGGCTCATCGCTTTATTTCCGCTAATTGGCTTAGGTAAGGTCAGGGAATCGACTCGCGACGCCGAGATCGAAGAGAAAAAAAGAAGAAGGCGACTTTGTCACGGCGATTTGCATAATTCGCCGGTTCTGTGTGTTTGCCGAAAAGGAAAATCGCTTTGTTTTCGTCGGGTCTCTGACGAAAATTAACTCGCCACGTATAAATCATACTAAGTCTAGACTATCGAAAAAACAACGTGAAGGTCCAATGCCTCTCTCTCTTTCTCTCTTTCTGAGGAGATGCAGCACAGACACTGACCGGACATATTTGGAATTTTTGTCTCCTCTTACTCCTCCTCTTCATTCTCCTCCTCCTCTGCTCTGCATAATGTAATATTCGCTACTTTTTTTCCGTGGCGAAGGTCGTGGGACCTTTTCGCTCATTCCCCTTTCCTTCCTTCGTCACTCATCCCCGGCAGAAAGATAGAGGGCGCCACGTACCACGTGCCACGAGTCCCCATTGGTGTGGTGAAAGTTGTCGATTCACCAATGGATCAATTTCATCAATGTCCGAAGTACTTCCGTGATTTTTCACATTAGATCAATTTGGAACCCAAATTTTCAAAATGGCACCCTAATTAGGAGGTCACCGTGTTTTTGATAATGAAATTTATTACACTATGTTACCAACTTTCTCAAACAATATAGTCAATTTTGAAAACTTGAAAACTTCTATATGTGCGCTTGAGAAAAATAAACGTTTTTAGATAAGGTAAAGTCTTCAACTTGCCGTCAGCATGAAATCTGTTACGCGTGTCATACGCCAGCTGAAGATAAAGTAACGAAAAAGACTAGACGTACTACCTATATATATAAAACTCCTCAAGAGCATTTCTACCTACGGCTCTGAAAAAAGACATACACTTTTAGCCATGGAAATGGACTATTGGAGGAGTAGTAGTGGCGAATTCAAGAACGGAGCACGTACGTACGAAACCAGCGTATTGGAGAGATGATGGATATATATGGTACTATACTGGATACTATCGAAACCAAACAGCTGGTATGGTATAGGTACCTTGAAACAATGGAAGATACTAGGAGGCCAAAAAGAGTATCGTGCTAGAATCCTCCTAAGCGCAGGAAAAGAGAAAGACCTCCAAGGGTATAAAAAAGCGATTGAAAGCTATAGTAGCCAGGGGTTACCTTTAAGAAGGAGACTGGAAAACCAGCTTAGATCGAGAATAGGCGAAAACCAGCGAATTAGAGAGATCATGGAAATAGATGGTACTATACTGGATATTATCGAAACCAAACAGCTGGTATGGTATAACTATCTCGAAAGAATGGAAGATACTAGGTGGCCAAAAAGGGTATCGTGCTAGAATCCTCCCGAGCGCAGAAAAAGAGGAATACCTCCAAGGGTATAAAAAAGCGATTGAAAGCTACAGTAGCCAGGGGTTACCTGCAAGAAGGAAACTGAAAAAACAGCTTAGATCGAGCATAGGCGGAAACCAGCGAATTAGAGAGATCATGGAAATATACGGTACTATACAGGACACTATCGAAACCAAACAGCTGGTATGGTATGGGTACCTTGAAAGAATGGAAGATACTAGGTGGCCAAAGAGTATCGTGCTAGAATCCTCCTGAGCGCAGGAAAAGAGAAAGACCTCCAAGGGTACAGAAAAGCGATTTAGCGGAAGCTATAGTAGCCAGGGGTTACCGTTTAGGAGACTGGAAAACCAGCTTAGATCGAGCATAGGCGGAAACCAGCGAATTAGAGAGATCATGGAAATATATGGTACTATACTGGATACCTACTATCGAAACCAAACAGCTGGTATGGTATAATAGGTACCTTGAAAGAATGGAAGATACTAGGAGACCATAAAGAATATCGTGCTAGAATCCTCCTGAGCCCAGGAAAAGAGGAAGACCTCCAAGGGTATGGAAAAGCGATTGAAAGGTATAGTAGCCAGGGGTTACCTACAAGAAGAAGACTGGAAAAACAGCTTAGATCAAGCATAGGCGGAAACCAGCATATTAGAGAGATCGTGGAAATATATGGTACCATACTGGATACTATCGAAACCAAACATCTGGTATGGTATGGGTACCTTGAAAAAATGGAAGATACTAGGTGGCCAAAAAGAACATCGTGCTAGAATCCTCCTGAGCGAAGGAAAAGAGGAAGACCTCCAAGGATATAGAATAGCGATTTAGCGGAAGCTATAGTAGCCAGGGGTTACCGTTTAGAAGGAGACTGGAAAACCAGCTTAGATCGAGCATAGGCGGAAACCAGCGTATTAGACAGATCATGGAAATATACGGTACTATACTGGATCCTATCGAAACCAAACAGCTGGTATGGTATGGGTACCTCGAAAGAATGGAAGATACTAGGTGACCAAAAAGAACATCGTGCTAGAATCCTCCTGAACGCAGAAAAAGAGGAATACCTTCAAGGGTACAAAAAAGCGATTGAAAGCTATAGTAGCCAGGGGTTACCTACAAGAAGGAGACTGGAAAACCAGCTTAGATCGAGCATAGGCGAAAACCAGCGAATTAGAGAGATCGTGGAAATATACGGTACTATACAGGACACTATCGAAACCAAACAGCTGGTATGGTATGGGTACCTCGAAAGAATGGAAGATACTAGGTGACCAAAAAGAGTATCGTGCTAGAATCCTCCTGAGCGCAGAAAAAGAGGAATACCTCCAAGGGTACAAAAAAGCGATTGCAAGCTATAGTAGCCAGGGGTTACCTTTAAGAAGGAGACTGGAAAAACAGCTTAGATCGAGCATAGGCGGAAACCAGCGTATTAGAGAGATCATGGAAATATATGGTACTATACTGGATACTATCGAAACCAAACAGCTGGTATGGTATGGGTTCCTCGAAAGGATGGAAGATACTAGGTGACCAAAACGAGTATCGTGCTAGAATCCTCCTGAGCGCAGAAAAAGAGGAATACCTCCGAGGTTATAAAAAAGCGATTGCAAGCTATAGTAGCCAGGGGTTACCTACAAGAAGGAGACTGGAAAACCAGCTTAGATCGAGCATAGGCGAAAACCAGCGAATTAGAGAGATCATGGAAATATATGGTACTATACTGGATATTACCGAAACCAAACAGCTGGTATGGTATGGGTACCTCGAAAGAATGGAAGATATTAGGTGACCAAAAAGAGTATCGTGCTAGAATCCTCCTGAGCGCAGAAAAAGAGAAATACCTCCAAGAGTATAAAAAAAGCGATTGAAAGCTATAGTAGCCAGGGGTTACCTTTAAGAAGGAGACTGGAAAAACAGCTTAGATCGAGCATAGGCGGAAACCAGCGTATTAGAGAGATCATGGAAATATATAGTACTATACAGGACACTATCGAAACCAAACAGCTGGTATGGTATGGGTACCTCGAAAGAATGGAAGATACTAGGTGACCAAAAAGAGTATCGTGCTAGAATCCTTCTGAGCGCAAAAAAAAAAGAGGAATACCTCCAAGGGTATAAAAAAGCGATTGAAAGCTATAGTAGCCAGGGGTTACCTTTAAGAAGGAGACTGGAAAAACAGCTTAGATCGAGCATCGGCGGAAACCAGCGTATTAGACAAATCATGAAAATATATGGTACTACATATACTGGATACTATCGAAACCAAACAGCTACTATGGTATGGGTATCTCGAAAGAATGGAAGATACTAGGTGGCCAAAAAGAGTATCGTGCTAGAATCCTCCTGAACGCAGAAAAAGAGTAATACCTCCAAGGGTATAAAAAAGCGATTGAAAGCTATAGTAGCCAGGGGTTACCTTTAAGAAGGAGACTGGAAAAACAGCTTAGATCAAGCATAGGCGGAAACCAGCGTATTAGAGAGATCATGGAAATATATGGTACCATACTGGATACTATCGAAACCAAACAGCTGGTATGGTATGGGTACCTCGAAAGAATGGAAGATACTAGGTGGCCAAAAAGAACATCGTGCTAGAATCCTTCTGAGCGAAGGAAAAGAGGAAGACCTCCAAGGATATAGAAAAGCGATTTAGCGGAAGCTATAGTAGCCAGGGGTTACCTTTAAGAAGGAGACTGGAAAAACAGCTTAGATCGAGCATAGGCGGAGAGCAGCATTTGACGTGTAATTCGAAAATCGTACTGCAGAGCGGGAAAAGAAAGGGTCGCTCGTAAAATCACTAGCTATATAAATTACCGCAAACTCCGCCATTTTAGGGCAAAAATTTGGCGCCAAATTTGAATTGCTAGTATTAAATAAAAATTACTTTTGTACTGTATTGTTAAAAAAAAAACACAACTGTATCAACATGATGCGTTAATAATTGAAATGCAAATAGTAAGGCAATTAATTCAAACAAACAAGCATTCTTTTCGTTATTTATTGTTAGCAATTCAAATTTGGCGCCAAATTTTTGCCCAAAAATGGCGGAGTTTGTGGTACTTTATATATCTAGTGACTTTAGTCGCTCGCCCCTTTTTTTCGAAGTAGGTACGTAACCGAAATCCGACCGTGACGTCTTGTGAGGACGCACCTGCCATTCCAATCAATTAATTCGCACCTGTTGATCGGGTAAAGGTGAGGCGAGCCGAAAGAGAAGAGAACGGCGTAAATTGAACGGCGTTCGACGTTTCGAGCTTTTCACTTTCGCCGTATGTGGGAAGTATTGAGATCTGGTCGATATTGGCAAGTTATTAACGTTACAGTTTCTCGCATCTCATCGTTCACCTTCTCCTGTTTCTCCAATCTGCTTCATGTAAATCTCTCTTTTCTGCAGGATCTCTTATTTCTCTTCGTCGTACTGATCTGGGTCTTCCTCCTCTTCTTTGTTGTACAGGTTGCCATTCAAAAGCCTTTTTTGGTATTCGATTCTTTTTCATGAGTCTGATGAGTCGCATGTGGCCGTACCACAACAAAGTTTTCTCTCTATTTCGTCAAGAATGGTATCTTATCGGCTTATCCCACTTCTGATACCAGTCTAACGCTTGGTCCTCCCATGAGATTTCCTGAGAAATGAGAAAGCTGGAAATTACGAGGAGCTGCTGAAGCGACTGGCAATGCGGTTCGGCCAAACACATCTGGGATTGATAGACTTGCTCCAGATGTGTTTTCTAGAACGGACCAGATGATTCTTTCTCTAACTGGACGTTTCCGGATTATTTGAGAAGGTTTTTAGAAGGAGCACGCTTCACGCTGGTGTTTCCAATTCGCGTTACAATATTTTGTCTAAATACCTCGTTTTGGCATTTGGCTACATTTGTCATTATTACAAACATATCGTAAACGTTAAATAAACGAAGTAATAAAGAAAATGTTCCAGTTGATTTCGACAACTTTAACGATGTCCTGCCTCATCTAACCACAACTCGGCATGTCATCCCTGGTATTCAGTGTCAGTAAAACTTTATCGTGGTTGAAGTTTCCTCCATGGGTGCGTGCGAGTTCCCTCACGAACCCTTTTTTTAGTATGCAAATTACGGGAAATCCCATCTTTATCACGAAAATATTAAAACGGCAAGAGGGCAAGGAAAATCAATGAAGATACAAATATTATGCCTAATGTAAGTAATAGAAGAATCCTGACGATGGGGTGGTGAGGCAATTCGACACCTCCATCCTCCATATAGTGGACCCTAGATATGTTATATTGTTATGTATCTTGTTATAACCTCATTTCTCTGCAGTAGTCGCCTTTCGACGTTCTAGGTACCAATATCAGCTTCTGATAACTTATCTTATTCGAGTCGGGAAAATTTCGGGCGTGTTTCCGTCAAGATGTTCGATTTTTCCGGAATTTCCCCATACTCTTCCCGAGGGACACGACGCATGCCTGGCCGGCTGCATTCCAGCCGCTGCAGTCTCCCGCGGAATATTCCCTCCCCCACCACCTCCTCCTCCTCTCCCTGAAGGCTTTTCCGGTGCGGAAAAATAGTGTAGGTGTTTCTGATAGGGATCGGGGGTGGGGGGTAAACCTAGTGCGTAGCGAGGGGAGGGAGTTGGAGTTTTGTTTGTTTGTGTGTATGTTTTATTTTCAGGGAAGGTCAACCTTGCGAGAGGTATCGATTAGGTAATTCCTCTCAGATATGAGAGATGTTGCGCAACTTCTTCTCGTTTTTGAGTAAAAAAAATACGAAAACCATCCTAAATCTCTTCCTCCTTTCCCAGATAGAACATCCCATAGATACATCTGCGAAGGTATCAAAAGTCCATTTTCTCTCTCTGTCCTTATTGTCTGTTTCTGTCTGTGCCCGACTGTATCCAAGCGAGGCTCTTTCCGTCTCTCTGAGAGAGAGAGAGAGAGAAAAGAGTGCATGGGTGTAAACAACATCGTTGACATTGAAAATGGCGACCTTGCAGATTTCGAACTGTTGCTATTTATAATATCTGGGTATTTGGACTTTTTCGGGTTTCGAGGCGGAGCGGCGGTCGATAGACTCGATCAAGGATGGGGGGGCCGCCATTGGCGTCCCCCCAAAAAAATTTCCTCATTAAATTGGCCCAGGAGGGGATCCAGGTTCCTGGGTTGGAATTCCAGGCTTAGAACTGCTCCAGGCTGTCTTAAACCTGGAAAAGTGTCGAGGGAGACTAGATGGGTCGCTTGTAGCTTCCTCGAGAAATTGGTTCAGGTTTACAACCTGACCTAATCTCGGTTCTTCTGAACCTAGAAAGTGTCTTCTAATGACTCTTGCCCTACTAGGTTTATCCTTCTTTTGTTTCCATAGCATTCTGTCATTCAAATCTCCCTACTGTAAGTCCCTTTCATCCATCCCACTTCTGATATATGATTCCCAACTAAGTGTCCTTCTCGTGTAGTCTAATTAATTATTCTAAGTACGTGTTAAAGATTTGTGAGTTTTAAAGGTTTCGAATGGGTCACGTGTGTAGGTATCAAATTATTTTGGCGTGTAAGTAACCAATTAACGAAAATGAAACAACACACATTACAATGGTAATATCTCCGTGAAATAAAGAGGCCATTACCCCCGTTCTCTCGCAGCCCCCCACAAATTGTCTCATTTTTTTATCCATTCCTCCATGTTGTTCTCTGTTATGAGAGCGAAACCCACCGAGTGTAACAAATACGCATTATTATATTATCCGAAAGAGTGAATAAATGAATACAGAATGTATATTAATAAAAAAGTCATTAAAAATAATTAGACGGTCCTAGCTCTTATTTCCTGCCACTTTAACAATAGGTTTCTATTTTATATCGTCTCTTGTAGTACCAGTTGCTAGGCGGACAGAACGAGACGACGATGTTATTGCAACACTCCTCCTCCTCCTCCTTCTTCTCATTCTCCTCGAAAATAATTTCCAGATCTCTATCCGGCGATTAGGTTATATTGTTATTTAATTAACCGCCCGTTAACCCATCGCATTTCGAATTATGCATTATTTGGACGCTTTAAGGTTCTTATTAGCGTCAAATTATACTTTTCGGTAAATTAATGAGGTCGTTACACCTGCGGCCATGAATGGAACAGATTTTCGAGGAATATCGAAACTCAATGGGAATGAGAGTAGTGAATGAAAACGAGGTATGTATTGTAACGCGAAATGTAAACAACCAGCGTAAGCGTATGTCTTCTTATCGGACGAGGCGGCCCACCTCGAAGGGAGGCCGTTCCGCTTAATTGGATCATGAAAACTCTTCCAGAATAATCGCGAATATTTAAAGAAAGAATGGTTTATTACGTTTGGGTCGTTTCTAGAACAAAAAATATTATGGAAATAATCATCGAGTAAATACTAGTAGGTTCTCGAGAAACAGTACGATAAACCGACAAGAGAGAATTGTACAAATAAATTAAACGTTAGGTGTGTTAAATAAATTAATTAGTCAAGTAATACTCTAGATAAATTAGGTAGTGTAGTGTGTAATTAGGACAGTGTAAATAGATTAGAAGAAACGTTACAGTATATCAGAAATTGGACTTCAACAGTTCCAGGACCCCCAGAAATTGAATCTAAGTGAGTTCTCACCTAAAAGGAGGTAGATCAATTAATTCTGAATATCAGAAATTGGACTAGATCAGTTCCAGAAGTGCCAGAAATTGAATCTAATTAAGTAAACGTATTAAAACTACAACGAGGTAGTTCAATTAATATGGACATCAGAAATTGGACTACAAAAGATTCAGGAGAGCCAGAAATTGAATCAATTCAAGTTAGTCCTCATGGTGAACTATAAACGAGGAAGTTCATGTATTGTTCTCACCAGAAATTGGACTAATTCCAGGAGGGCCATAAATTGAATCAGGTGAGTCCTCGTGCCGAACTACAAACGAAGTAGGTCAATTATTACGAATATCGAAAATTGGACTACAAGAGTTCCTGAAGAGCCAGAAATTCAATCGATCCCAGCGAGTCCTTATGCTGAACTACCAAGGAGGAAGTTTATTAATGTGAAGGTCAGTTCCTGAAAAATTGAATCAATCAAAGTGACTCCTCATGTTGAATTACAAACGAAATAGTAGTTCAATTACTATGGACATCAAAAATTGGACTACTGTAATTCCAGGAGCGCCTGAGATTGAATCGAATGGAACCTCATGCTGAACTACAAACGGGGTAGTTCAATTATTATTGGACTACAACAGTTCCAGGAGCGCCAGAAGGGAGTAAACATATTGAAACTACAACGAGGTAGTTCAATTAATATGATTATCAGAAATTGGACTACAAAAGTTTCAAGACGGCCAAAAATTGAATCAATCCATATAATTAGTCTTCATGGTAAACTATAAACGAGGAAGTTTATTTATTCTTAACACCAGAAATTGGACTGCAACAGTTCCAGGAGGGCCATAGATTGAATCAGGTGAGTCCTCATGCTAAACTACAAACGAAGTAGGACAATTATTACGAATATCCCAAATTGGACTACAATAGTTCCTGAAGAGCCAGAAATTGAATCGATCCTAGCGAGTCCTCATGCTGACCTACAAAGGAGGAAGTTTTATTAATGTGAAGGTGAGTTCCTGAAAAATTGAATCAATCCAAGTGACTCCTCATGTTGAATTACAAACGGAACAGTTCAATTACTATGAACATCTAAAATTGGACTACTGCAATTCAAGGAGGGCCTGAAATTGAACCGAGTGAAACCTCATGCTGAACTACAAACGGGGTAGTTCAATTGTTATTGGACTACAACAGTTCCATGGTGCCAGAAGGGAGTAAACATATTGAAACTACAACGAGGTAGTTCAACTAATATGAACATTAGAAATTGGACTACAAAAGATTCAGGAGAGCCAGAAATTGAATCAATTCAAGTTAGTCCTCATGGTGAACTATAAACGAGGAAGTTCATGTATTGTTCTCACCAGAAATTGTACTAATTCCAGGAGGGCCATAAATTGAATCAGGTGAGTCCTCATGCTGAACTACAAACGAAGTAGTTCAATTATTACGATTATCGAAAATTGGACTACAAGAGTTCCTGAAGAGCCAGAAATTGAATCAGTTCAAGCGAGTCCCCTTGCTGAACTACAAAGGAGGAAGTTTTATTAATGTGAAGGTCAGTTTCTGAAAAATTGAATCAATCCAAGTGACTCCTCAAGTTGAACTACAATATTACTATGCGATCGGATTGTAACTGTAAGGTTTACGCCTGAATCCATTGAATATTGTAATGGTAATTCCGTAAACGATGAGGAATTGGAACTATTTAGTCAATCAGATTGTAATTGTGACGTTTATACTTGAAGCTATGAATGTTGTAATGATAATTCCGTGACTGATGGGGAATTGGAATTATTTGATAGATCCGATTGTAAATGTAATGTTTACACTTGAAGCCATTGAATATTGTAGTGATAATTCCGTGAACAATGAGGAATTGGAATTATTTAGTCAATCAGATTGTAATTGTGATGTTTGTACTTGAAGCTCTGACTATTGTAATGATAACTACGCAAGGTATGAGGAATTGGAACTATTGAGTCAATCAGATTGTAATTGTGATGTTTATACTTGAAGCTATGAATGTTGTATTGATAATTCCGTAATCGATGGGGAATTGGAATTATTTGATAGATCCAATTGTAAATGTAATGTTTGCACTTGAAGCTATTGAATATTGTAGTGATAATTCCTAGAACAATGAGGAATTGGAATTATTGAGTCAATCAGATTGTAATTGTGACGTTTATACTTGAAGCTATGAATGTTGTAATGATAATTCCGTGACCGATGGGGAATTGGAATTATTTGATAGATCCGATTTTAAATGTAATGTTTACACTTGAAGCCATTGAATATTGTAGTGATAAGTCCGAGAACAATTAAGAATTGGAATTATTGAGTCAATCAGATTGTAATTATGAGGTTTTTACTTGAAGCTATGACTATTGTAATGATAGCTCCGCAAAGAATGAGGAATTGGAATTATTGAGTCAATCAGATTGTAATTGTGATGTTTATACTCGAAGATATGAATGTTGTAATGATAATTCCGTGAAGGATGGAGAATTGGAATTATTTGATAAATCCGATTGTAAATGTAATGATTACACTTGAATACATTGAATATTCTAGTGATAATTCCGTGAACAATGAGGAATTGGAATTATTTAGTCAATCAGATTGTAATTGTGATGTTTGTACTTGAAGCTATGAATATTGTGATGGGTATTCCGGAAACAATGAGGAATTAGAATTATTGAGTCAATCAGATTGTAATTGTGATGTTTATACTTGAAGCTATGAATGTTGTAATGATAATTCCGTGAACGATCGGTAATTGGAATTATTTGATCGACTCGATTGTAACTGTAATGTTTACACTTGAAGCAATTGAATATTGTAGTTATAATTTTGTGAACAATGAGGAATTGTAATTATTTAGTCAATCAGATTGTAATTATGATGTTTTTACTTGAAGCTATGAATATTGTAATTATAATTCCGCAAACAATGGGAACTTGGAATTATTTGATCGATAGGATTGAAACTGTAATGTTTACACCTGAAATCATTGAATATTCTGATGATAATTCCGCAAACAATTAGGAATTGGAATTATGTGATCGATAGTTTTTTTCCGATAATTACCTTAAATTCTACAAAAAAGTGGAATTATCTACAAATCTCACATTGCATATGGAATCTGTAGGCTTCATTGACCGCTTAGATTTTTAAGCATTGTAATATGAATAATGTAAACTCGTCGTAGATTGTAATACGAATCTGTACGATTAAAATGTAACTATTGTGGCTTAGTTGGGTCTAGATTAATGATGACTGCAATACATTTTTAGTCATATTAAAACTGAGATTCTGAGACTAACAGGAATTAGCCACTTCATTATAGCTTGGCCCAACTTGACTAAGTACTTGCTTCATAGTCATTAATAGACTCAATTATTATTTTATGTATCTATGTATCTACTTGTAGTTGATTTGTATGACTCCTTTACTTTACCTGTTTGTCATTTAATTTCTAGTTTGCGCCTGTAATTGGAAGTATGATTAATGCCGAAAACGGAAAAAATGAACCGTCGTCCCCTATAACAGCGCTGATTCACTACGAGAATGAGTCACGTTTTGCGGAAAGTCTCTGACCGTTTCGATACATAAACATTGAAATCGTTCATACTTTAAAAAATAATAATTAGCGATTTTCACTCTTGCTCAAAGGTGGAAAACTAATGGAATTTACACAGACGCACACGTACCACACGAGCGATTCCGATATTAGTCAAGAGCAAAAAGCACGTAGATACGTAATGAATCACATGGTCATAAACTGTGTATCATGATTACAGTTTGATAGTAAAGTAAAGACAGTACGAGTAGGAGGGGGCGTATCAATCCCGGAAAAGGGTACTAGATTTCTAATCCAAAGTTTCCATTTTGAACTTACTAAACTAGCTTAACTGTTGTAGGTACTTAAGTTGAGTTTCGCTTGAAAGCTCATTCAATCCTGCCACAAACAACTTTAAAAAAATTAAACTGCCATTTGAGACAGTCTCTATATAATAAAAGAAGTTTTCAATTGTGCCAAAGAAGTTTCCAAATCCAAAAGTTGTTGTAGGGTTGCGACTGTTGCTCACTAAACTAGCTTAACTGTTGTTGTAGGTGAGTTAAGTTTCGCTTGAACGCTCATTCAAACCTACCACAAATAACTTTAAAAAAAATGAAACTGCCATTTCTGAGTCTCGAGATAATAAAAGGAGTTGTCAATTGTGCCAAAGAAGTTTCCAAATCCGAAAGTTGTAGGGTTGAGACTGTTGCGAGTTACTTTAACTTTGGTTCTAACTTTTGCGTTATTAGAGCAAATGTGGCGAAAAGGCGGATTTAAACTGCACCGACCGCCGGAACGGAGCTCCCCCCAATATCCCATACCAATGATTTATCACTTATCATGACGTTTTACGACAATGCGGATCTAATGAGCTGCATATCATATACACTTAACGTTGCTTAGCTTGTATACTCTTTTCCTCTGAGGCTCGAATCGCCACCATCGATAATCCGTGTTTACTCTAGCGCGCATGCGCGTAACGCATCAGTACGTACACCCATGTGGTAATAAAATATATATAATTTCGAGCGATAATCTTTTATATTAAGTAAACTCCCGGCCCGTATAAAGTGTATTTACTCTGGCTGGGCGTTATTGCATGATTTATTTATTGCCGTTTCGTCGACAATGAGGACATTCCAGATACAGCTAGATACACATACGTCTGAAGATGAAGCAAAAAAAAGAAATGGATAAGCTCGAAACGGTAGATACAACTATAAAGTAGTACTGGAAAGGGTAAAGGGGGAGACTCAAAAGTTAGCTTAATCTCTATAAATTATAGTAATAATAATAAATTTTAGAAAAGTTATTAAAAGGAAATTTTGGTTTAAGGGATATGTTATGTCTTTTGTTATGTTCTCTTTTACTAGGTACAGAATATTGTTAATGCACTCTGAAAATTTTACAAGTTACTTACTGTTATATCCTATATCTCTATTTTCATATTTATATTCTATTTAGTTAGGTTGTAGTTTTTAGTAAGCCGGTCCCGCCAACAGGGAATCATATTTCCCCTCGCAGGGTTGCAATTGTAAATGAGAAAACCCAATGTAACTTCGATTAAACTCTCGTAAATCGTCTCGAAATGACTGCGTAATTCGTTCCGACGCACGACCCGAAAATTGGGTTGTGCGCATCGATGACTTGTCCTCTCGACCAATCGCGTCGCGCGCGCCTCTGACTCTGTGCGATTTCTTCGTTTTGGCATTGTCGGCACGCACGTGGGTCTAACGTGTCCTTTTTTTTGCGTTTCCCTTCTTCGAAATTCCGTTCATTAAAGATTACATCGATAAACACTTTTTCGAACCGTCGAGCAGCGCAAAATTCTAAATAATGGCATCGAATTTGGAGGCCAACGTTCTCAGCGAAGAGAGAGAGAACTACGCGAGAAGGAGAGAGAAAGAGAGGGAAAAAGAGTGTGTGTGTGTGTGTGTGTGTGTGTGTGAGAGAGAGAGAGAGAGAAGAGGAGCGATACTTGCAATTTGGTTAGATTTTTCGAGGCCAGACGGGTTTTTGTGACGGTCCAGGTAGACCAGCGAGCCCTCCTTTTTCCTTTTGTTTTCTAAGCCAAATACGACAATAAAAAGACAGAGGGAGAGATAGAACAAGAAAGAGATGCTCGACAATTCTGGGAAAATTAATCAAAGTATGCGCTCTACCTTGTTCTTCGAGGAATTTCCTACGAGGAGATTTCGGCAACAACCACCTAACGATCACCTGCTCTGCCGATATTAGTAGCGATCGATACAATCGAAGTTATCGAATTTTATTTACTGCAACTGTTAGAATTGAGAACTCCATTGTATTCCCAGTAAAAGAAAGGTTAGGTTCGAGGAACTGTTGTAGTCCAACGTCTGATGTTCATAATAGTTCAATTACCTCGTTGGTAGTTCAGCATGAGGTTCCACTTGATTTAATTTCAAGCGCTACTGGAGTTGTAGTACTTAGTCCAATTTTTGATGTTCACATTAATTGAACAACTCACTACTTGAGGACTCACTTGGCTCAATTCAATTTCAGGAGCTTCAGGAACTGCTGTCGTCCAATTTCTGGTGTTCATATTAGTTGAACTTCCTCACCATGAGGACTCACTTGATTCAACTTCTGGTGCTTCAGCCACTAACCTTTACATTAATAAAACTTTCTCGTTTGTAGTTCAGCATGAGGACTAACTTGGATTCAAATTTTGGCGCTCTTTAAACTTTTGTAGTCCAATTTCTGATATGAATATTAATTAAACTACCTCGTTGTAGTTTCAATATGTTTACTCCCTTCTGGCGCTCCCCGAACTATTGTAGTCCAATAATAATTGAACTACCCCGTCAGCTAGGTCAGGGAAATTACAATCTAGGACGCCGAAAGATAACAAAACTTAATTTGCCATTTAACCAATGTAATTTGAAGATGTATAAAAGATTGTGAAATTTTGGTAATAAACCAGTATACCCTAGTATGCTCAAAACGACCGTGTGTTGTGATCTTTCTTCACGCCGCTTAACCCGACAACCCAAAGCCTAACAAACTTCAACCCGGAGAAGTACGTCACGCCCTCTCTCCAGACTACTAGAACCTCAAACCCCGGATCTGCACGATACGCCCTCAGATCCAACCCGGAGAAGTACGTCACGCCCTCTCTCCAAACTACAAGAACTTCAAGAGATCACGTCACGCCCTAATCTCCGCCTACAAGAACTTCAAAGAGATCACGTCACGCCCTGATCTCCGCCTACAAGAACGTCTGCAGCCTTACAACCTGGAGACAAGATTCATCTCCTCAGCCACCCACGAATTACGAGAGATATCTACATACAGTCCACTCTAAAAAGGCCACTTCACACTTTTGTTCAGCGCTCTTTAAACTTTTGTAGTCCAATTTCTGATATGAATATTAATTAAACTACCTCGTTGTAGTTTCAATATGTTTACTCCCTTCTGGCGCTCCCAGAACTATTGTAGTCCAATAATAATTGAACTACCCCGTCAGCTAGGTCAGGGAAATTACAATCTGGGACGCCGAAAGATAACAAAACTTAATTTGCAATTTAACCAATGTAATTTGAAGATGTATAAAAGATTGTGAAATTTTGGTAATAAACTAGTATACCCTAGTATGCTCAAAACGACAGTGTGTTGTGATCTTTCTTCACGCCGCTTAACCCGACAACCCAAAACCTAACAAAATTCAACCCGGAGAAGTGCGTCACGCCCTCTCTCCAGACTACTAGAACCTCAAACCCCGGATCTGCACGATACGCCCTCAGATCCAACCCGGAGAAGTACGTCACGCCCTCTCTCCAAACTACAAGAACTTCAAGAGATCACGTCACGCCCTGATCTCCGCCTACAAGAACTTCAAAGAGATCACGTCACGCCCTGATCTCCGCCTACAAGAACTTCAAGAGATCACGTCACGCCCTGATCTCCGCCTACAAGAACTTCAAAGAGATCACGTCACGCCCTGATCTCCGCCTACAAGAACGTCTGCAGCCTTACAACCTGGAGACAAGATTCATCTCCTCAGCCACCCACGAGTTACGAGAATTATCTACATACAGTCCACTCTCTAAAAAGGCCACTTCACACTTTCGTTCAGCGCTCTTTAAACTTTTGTAGTCCAATTTCTGATATGAATATTAATTAAACTACCTCGTTGTAGTTTCAATATGTTTACTCCCTTCTGGCGCTCCTCGAACTATTATAGTCTAATAACAATTGAACTACCCCGTTTGTAGTTCAGCATGAGGTTTCACTCGATTCAATCTTAGGCCCTCCTCGAATTGCAGTAGTCCAATTTACGATGTTCATATATATAATTCCAATTCCTCGTCGTTCACCAATGAAAATTTGTCATTCTCGTTTCGTAAAGCCCGTTATCCAAAAAGTGCGTGTCGTGCGTGCTCGAAAAGCAGCGGGGGAAATAATAGGGAATTACTTACGCACGAAATGAGCGAGTAAAGATATCAATTTACGTAAAAATCGAGTTAATTACCGTTCGACGAATCAACCGACCATCATAACAATGGCAGAAATGGAGGGACGTATAAAACCGAAACCTGTTCCTCGAAAGGTCACAGGATCATTAAAATCGGTTATCGAACATGGAATTAAAGTTTAATTGAAGTTCAAAAAAATTGATGTAAATCCTTAATTCAATATCAAAGATTAAATCAAATGTGGCGTTCAAACCTGAAATAGTTTAGCACAGTCATATTGAACCAATGTTGGTACAATTTGAGATTTTTCAGTAATTCGAGGAAGGTTGAAAATACATGAATTAAATTGGCTTTGCGTTTAGGGAATTATGACATTGATCTAAGGGTAGTGCAATTACTTTTTGGCCCAAAAGTACCAAAAATTTGGTAACTACATTCAATTACAAGCCGCTTGAGACTTATTCAATTCAAATTCAAGCATTACATTTTAGAATTTTGGTTTTTGGAATGAACTAAATAATTTTTCATGTCAAGCAACTATTAGACGGTCGGGTGCGAGTAGCACCAAGCCGATTAGAGAGTTACAGGAATTAAACGATAAGAAGGGATCGACCGGCCATCGGTTTAATCCATGTACCTCTCTAATCGGCTTGGTGCTATTCGACCCGGCACTCCCAGTTTACTTAAAAAAGTCCAGATTTTTGTAAAACCTTGTATTATTAATTAGATTATACATTACAGTTACCTAACCTCCTATCTTTCATATTTTCAAAATAAGAAGTGGTAAAAAAAATGTTTTTCCAACTCTAGAATTCAGGTCTCCCATGGCTTCTGTTACCTGTTTTTGAAGCTCTTTGGAAATCATAAAGCATATGCTGAAGACAATAATGTCTGTCTTAAATTTATCATTACAAAAATTTCCTCAATTAAGCTTCAACTCGTCGAATCGAGCCCAAGTAACGGAGCTTTCGTGTAAGCGAGTAGGTACTAATTTTGGGAATTTCAAAATGTGTAATTGCGCACCTAGTAATTAGCAATCCGAGAAACTTCTCCTGAATACAGCGTTAACCCAGTCTCTTACCGAAAAATAAGGAAAAAAGTAAACGAGGGACGAAACCACATCGCGAAATGATATATTCCTCACTAATTACCGGTCGGTCGGTTACCTCTTCTACTCTTCGCTTTTTTTTTAGTCTTTTTCCTCCCCTCGTAATAACAGTCTTTCGGGCTCTATACGCATCCCATTCGACAGCTGTCAGTTGTCGAAAAGGGGCCGGAAGTCGGAGAAGATCACCTCTCTCTCTCTCTCTTTCTCTCAGACACAATGCTAAGTAAGTTTCTACACACAGAGACGATTCTCGAGGCTCGAAGAAAATTAGGCCATCTTAGGTACCATGGTACTAGTGTATTATGTTGAAAATAAGTCATAAGTGGTATAAATTCTCAAGTGACTTAGGAAACGTAACACGCGAGTGGCATACAATGTTTTATCCAACAAGTGAAAGAAATAGTTTTTTAAGCATTGTGATCTAATCGAAGCTACTTGCGTCTCAGTACCCTATAAATGTCAGAATGACTTGACAGTGACTTTTTTACATTTTGGTTAAAGCAGGTTGTTTGTTTGGTTGCCACGGGCAAACTCACTAGTGAGTTATGGATTATAACCCACTAGTGTGTTATTTGATAGTTTAAAATGGCATTAATAATGACAGTCATAACTGTCATGTGTTGGATAAAATAGATAAGGTGCGCGACACTTCCTGCGCTTCTCCCTAATCGCGTCGGTCCTAAACGTCAGATCCGACATCTAATCTCCCTAATAAAAACGCGAAATCGACGTTTTCACACTCGATCGAACAAGAAATAAAATTATTTTAATGACGGAGAGGGAATTAGGTAGAGGTATATACCGGATGTTTAACGTAAATTGACCAAAAAGGCACGCAGCGGAAACCGAAACGGCGGCCATTAGACGGGGATAATAAATTTTTAATTTTGTTTTATGGCGAACACGCGACGACATACGGGGAATAAAACGCGACACAACAAACAACACAAACACACAAACGGATATAAGTAAGACAATTAAAACGAAGAAAACGCAATTACTTAAACAGCGCCACACGTCGGACGGGACCTTAAAACAGACAATAACGACGGAAACGGAGATTTAAGGACCTCCCATAAAGGACATTGTAATAGGCATGACTTTGAAAGTGGGAAAAATGATGCCTTGCAATATTGTGCAATGTTTGAAGGAAACAATCGTTGAATACGTTGAGATACATCAACAAGATACCATTGAAGAAGCAGCTAGACATCAAGCTACATATTTGAATCTGTTATGCTGGGTGTACGTGAAATTTTCAGCAAGTTTTCGAAAAATCTGTTGAACACACAGCTTTGTGGTCCTTCGAGCCGGCTAGTTCGAAGTAGTGAACAGAACGTAATCATCAGGGCAAAGGAGAAGATAATTGCAAAGGACTAATATATAAATAAAATTGATAGGAATAACAACCGCCTGAGAGAAGCATCATCGTGCCTTACGAATCTTAGAAATAAGCAATTTCAATGTTACAATAGAAATATATCAACGCAATACCTTTGAAGCACTAACTAGACAAAAAGCTACATATTTGAATCTGTTAGGTTGGGTGTAGGTGAAATTTTCGGCAAGTATCGGAAAAATCTATTGAACACACAGCTTTGTGGTCCTTCGAGCCGGCTAGTTCGAAGTAGTAAACAGAACGTGATGATCAGGGCAAAGAAGATAACTGCAAAGCACTAATAAATAAATAAAATTGATAGAAATAATAACCGTCCCAGAGAAGCAACATCGTGCCTTACGAATCTGAGAAATGCAATTTCATTGTTATAATCGAGATATATCAACGAAATACCTTTGAAAAAGCAGCTAGACATTAACCTACATATTTGAATCTGTTAGGTTGGGTGTAGGTAAGATTTTCGACAATTATTCGAAAATTCTATTGAACACACAGCTTTGTGGTCCTTCGAGCCGGCTAGTTCGAAGTAGTAAACAGAACGTAATTATCGGGGCAAAGGAGAAGATAATTGTAAAGAACTTAATTTGATAGAAATAATATCCGTCCCAGAGAAACATCATCGTGCCTTACGAATCTTAGAAATGAGCTATTTCAACATTTCAATAGAGATATATCAACAAAATACCATTTAAGTAGCAGCTAGACATTAAGCTACATATTTTATTCTGTTAGGTTGGGTGTAGGTGAAATTTTCAACAAGTATTCGAAAAATCTATTGAACACTCAGCTTTGTGGTCCTTCGAGCCGGCTATTTCGAAGTAGTGAACAGAACGTAATTATCTGGGCAAAAGATAAGATAATTGCAAAGAACTAATAAATAAATGAAATTGATAGGAATAATAACCGTCCAAGAGAAGCATCATCATGCCTTACGAATCTTAGAAATAAGCAATTTCAATGTTACCATCGAGATACTTCAACAAAATACCTTTGAAGAAGCAGTTAGACAGTAAGCTACATATTTGAATCTGTTAGGTTGGGTGTAGGTGAAATTTTCGACAAGTATTCGAAAAATCTATTGAACACACAGCTTTGTGGTCCTTCGAGCCGGTTAGTTCGAAGTAGTGAACAGAACGTAATTATCGGGGCAAAGGAGAAGATAATTGCAAAGAACTAATAAATAAATAAAATTGATAGGAATAATAACCGTCTCAGAGAAGCATCATCGTGCCTTAAGAATCTTAGAAATAAGCACTTTCAATGTTACAATCGAGATATATCAACGAAATACCTTTGCAGCAATAACTAGATATTAAGCTACATATTTGAGTCTGTTAGGTTTTCGAAAACAGTTATTCGAGAAATCTATTACACACACACAGCTTTGTGGTCCTTCTAGCAGGTTCTCTTGTTAAGTTATGATCGCATTAACAAGCGCCGGTAGTAAGAATTGAATGTTATTTCGAAACGAGTTCCTGCGGCTTGTTTGTAATGTAAATAAACTTCGTTCCTATCGAGTCCGCTTTATTTCTCACCCATCGCCGATAAGAAAGGTGTTATCTCCACCTTGATACATACTACATACACATATAATACATGAAACGCATGAGCCGGGAATATACGGCTGAGGCATCACATTTCGACTACCTAATAGGCCATGACACTAATGATTATGATAAGAGGGTTGAAACAGTTTCGTCAAGTAAGGTATCTACTTACTTACATGTGTGTCAAAGGTTTTTGAACCTTATTATCTTTTGTTATTAATATTTTATTATTTATTTATTATTCATCTAATATAACTCTCAACTCTGTAAACCGTGACCTGTCGCGGCTTCGCTCGCTCATTTATATTACACATACATTTCGTTCCTGAAAGTCGAATTTTGGATTTTCGATGTTGGATTCGATGAACAAAAAACTCTTCGACATTTTGGAAACGTTGAGCTATTGTTTTGTTTTTGGAGCCTTGTAAAAATGGACGTTTTTGAAACGTTTTTTTATCAAAATGTGTATAGTTTTATCAGCTGTCACGTGGATTTATCAAATTTTAAATTTCTTGAAAACTTTGTGAGGTAACTGAAAAAAAAAACTTAGAAAAACCTTTTTTTTTTCAAAATTTAATATCCCCAAAAAACCACTATTAATTTTAGCGAATTTCGGGTATGTTATTCAAGGCTAAACAAGCTGGAGTTACGGCCTTTCAAAGGACTATTTTCAAAATTTAAATTGCTAAATTGCAAGAACAAAAAGGCACCAACTTAGTTTATTTGGCATGGAATAACATACCCAAAATTCACGAAAATTAAGGATGGCCTTTATGGGATATTCAATTTTGAATCTTTTTCAATTTTTCCCGTTTATCTTAATGAATTTTAGAACGATTTGAATGATGAAAAATCCATGTCAGAGCTAATAATATTCTGCACACTTTGAAAATAAAACTTTTCTACAAGTCGATTTGCACAGAGCTCCAAAAACGTTTTTTTGAGAAAATATCCCAAAACTTTAAAACACAACCAAATTTATTTACATACATATTTCAAAATTTAACACTCTATCACTGTACAGATTTTCTAAATTTTCTACTCAAGTTCAATTTAAAAAAAATTCAAAAATTTTCCACCCGCCTAAACCTCCACTACAAGCGTTCTTTCCAGCAGACCAAGCTAATCCCACTCTCGTATTGCGAGGTAGCTACTCATCGTCGTGGGAATGATTGAATTGATCAACTGTGTTACAGGTGTAACGTCCTTTTGGACTCCGGAAAGAAATAACATTACCTAACATGGAAATAGTAATTTACATTACTATTTGGTAAATTACTGTGGCGGAGGTAGGTACCTACGTGTGATCGTAATATTTATTTATAACATGAAAATGTATGTATTTGGGACCGGTCGGTCTATTCGTACATACATAACGTAATAGATATAGACAGATAGAGAGACCGAGGACTTCCGTTTTCGTAAAAGGCAAGGTTACACAAAAACGTGCTTCCACGAAAAAAAAGTCAAGCAGCGATAAAAATACATGCACGAGCAATAACGGATATTTATACGGGGCGTCAAAACTTGGAACATTGATAAATCAGGGTTTAAAGACGTGTGGAATATATTATCATATTCAAATTTAGATTCTTTTTCAAAATTTAAACCGTGGCGTTGATCCACTTCAATTCTTTCATTTGTCTTTTACAATATTTATTTTCGAATTTTTCAATTTCGGGTTATTCTTTTTCTTATTGGAGGTTCTCGACTATTGTAGAACAGATTTATGGTCCGCTTTGAAATGCGCCGCCTGCGTCAGATAAGAAGGAGCGCGCTTCACGCTGATATTTACATTTCGTGTCACGGAACGTTTTTGAAATGATTTTATGGCCAGTGGGAGGGTTTTTGAAATATGAAAAATGGGAAGATGTGCAAAACAAGTCCTGTCACTTTTGAAATTGTCACAATAAATATCGAATCACTCGCAACGAAATCACTATTAACAGTGACTTTTAATCGTGCACATATCTGCATAATGAAATTTACTTCGGGTTAATTACTTTTCTCACCGTCCTCCCACTACGAGACCACCCATTGAGCGGACGAAAAATACGTCAACAGATAGAAATCCTCGAGCATTTGCATAATTGATTTCCCCCTCCCTTCCTCTCTCTTTTCTCTTTCTCTTCCTTTTTGTATCTGTCGTTCTATAACCCACGGGCTACAATTTCTCAAACGCTATTAATTCACGACATCGAGCCATTCACCGGCTGAGAAAGAAAAAGAGAGAGAAAATGGACGATTGGAATTCTTCCTATTCCGCGCTCTAGACCGACTTCCGGTCTCGGTAAAAGGCAAGGTCACACGACGTATGTGTGTTAATCACTTGATTTGATAGAACTACTTATACGCATCGAACGAGATGAGCGGTACCATCATGTAGAAGTTACACGTTTATTGGAAAAATGAAATATGAAGAGATGACGACCCACTGGAATTTTTGGGCATCACTTCTGTTGGTCACCCTGTATACACGGCAAAGATCCCAAAGGAATGATAACCGAAATTCTGGATCTTATAAAGCGTAACGTTTCAAAAAACGTGAAGAGGATTTTAGTATCCCAAAGCTCGAAATTCTTTCCCAAATTCCCAAATTTTTGGGAATTTTTGAATCTTGTCATTTCAGTACTCGGGTAATTTTAAATGTACACAAGTAAAATCTGCTAGTATTTAAGAAAAGCATATTTAAGGAATTTTAGTAAAATTAAAGGACTAAGTACTATTGATTTTTTTTGTAGAAATTTTTGAATTCATTTTACTACACCTTTGTGCTCTTACCTTAAGTCTCTTTTCGATAACACGCATAATTTTGAATTGATATAAGTAAAACTGCCAATTTTTATCAAAGACAATGTATTAAATATATTTAGTAAGTTTCAGTTAATTCGAAGCACCACGGTTTTTTTTAAGAATTTTTGAATCAATCTTACTGCAGTTTCTTGTACGTGTCTTACCCCTCGCTTCAATAAAACTCATAGTTTTCAATGCGTATAAGTGAAATTACCAGTGTTTACTGAGGAGAGTATATTACATATATCTAGTGAGTTTCAGTTGAATTGAAGCACTACCTATTTTTTTAGGAATTTTTGAATCCATCTTAATACAATTTCTTGTGCATGTCCTACCCCTCGCTTCAGTAGAACTCATAATTTTCAATGCATATAAGTGAAATTACCAGTGTTCACTATGGACAGTCTATTACATATATCTAGTGAGTTTCAGTTGAATTGAAGCACTACCTATTTTTTAAGAATTTTTGAATCCATCTTACTACAATTTCCTGTACTTGTCTTACCCCTCGCTTCAATAAAACTCATAGTTTTCAATGCATATAAGTGAAATTACCAGTGTTTACTGAGGACAGTATATTACATATATCTAGTGAGTTTCAGTTGAATTGAAGCACTACCTATTTTTTAAGAATTTTTGAATCTATCTTACTACAATTTCTTGTACGTGTCTTAACCCTCGCTTCAATAAAACTCCTAGTTTTCAATGCATATAAGTGAAATTACCAGTGTTTACTGAGGACAGTATATTACATATATCTACTAACTTTCAGTTGAATTGAAGCACTACCTATTTTTTTAAGAATTTTTGAATCCATCTTACTACAACTTCTTGTACGTGTTTTACCCCTCGCTTCAGTAAAACTCATATTTTTCAATGCATATAAAGGAAATTACCAGTGTTCACTAAGGACAGTCTATTACATATATCTAGTGAGTTTCAGTTGAATTGTAGCACTACCTATTTTTTAAGAATTTTTGAATCCATCTTACTACAATTTCCTGTACTTGTCTTACCCCTCGCTTCAATAAAACTCATAGTTTTCAATGCATATAAGTGAAATTACCAGTGTTTACTGAGGACAGTATATTACATATATCTAGTGAGTTTCAGTTGAATTGAAGCACTACCTATTTTTTAAGAATTTTTGAATCTATCTTACTACAATTTCTTGTACGTGTCTTAACCCTCGCTTCAATAAAACTCCTAGTTTTCAATGCATATAAGTGAAATTACCAGTGTTTACTGAGGACAGTATATTACATATATCTACTAACTTTCAGTTGAATTGAAGCACTACCTATTTTTTTAAGAATTTTTGAATCCATCTTACTACAACTTCTTGTACGTGTTTTACCCCTCGCTTCAGTAAAACTCATATTTTTCAATGCATATAAAGGAAATTACCAGTGTTCACTAAGGACAGTCTATTACATATATCTAGTGAGTTTCAGTTGAATTGTAGCACTACCTATTTTTTAAGAATTTTTGAATCCATCTTACTACAATTTCCTGTACTTGTCTTACCCCTCGCTTCAATAAAACTCATAGTTTTCAATGCATATAAGTGAAATTACCAGTGTTTACTGAGGACAGTATATTACATATATCTAGTGAGTTTCAGTTGAATTGAAGCACTACCTATTTTTTAAGAATTTTTGAATCTATCTTACTACAATTTCTTGTACGTGTCTTAACCCTCGCTTCAATAAAACTCCTAGTTTTCAATGCATATAAGTGAAATTACCAGTGTTTACTGAGGACAGTATATTACATATATCTACTAACTTTCAGTTGAATTGAAGCACTACCTATTTTTTTAAGAATTTTTGAATCCATCTTACTACAACTTCTTGTACGTGTTTTACCCCTCGCTTCAGTAAAACTCATATTTTTCAATGCATATAAAGGAAATTACCAGTGTTCACTAAGGACAGTCTATTACATATATCTAGTGAGTTTCAGTTGAATTGTAGCACTACCTATTTTTTAAGAATTTTTGAATCCATCTTACTACAATTTCCTGTACTTGTCTTACCCCTCGCTTCAATAAAACTCATAGTTTTCAATGCATATAAGTGAAATTACCAGTGTTTACTGAGGACAGTATATTACATATATCTAGTGAGTTTCAGTTGAATTGAAGCACTACCTATTTTTTAAGAATTTTTGAATCTATCTTACTAGAATTTCTTGTACGTGTCTTAACCCTCGCTTCAATAAAACTCCTAGTTTTCAATGCATATAAGTGAAATTACCAGTGTTTACTAAGGACAGTATATTACATATATCTAGTAAGTTTCAGTTGAATTCAAGCACTACCTATTTTTTTAAGAATTTTTGAATCCATCTTACTACAACTTCTTGTACGTGTCTTACCCCTCGCTTCAATAAAACTCCTAGTTTTCAATGCATATAAGTGAAATTACCAGTGTTTACTGAGGACAGTATATTACATATATCTACTAACTTTCAGTTGAATTGAAGCACTACCTATTTTTTTAAGAATTTTTGAATCCATCTTACTACAACTTCTTGTACGTGTTTTACCCCTCGCTTCAGTAAAACTCATATTTTTCAATGCATATAAAGGAAATTACCAGTGTTCACTAAGGACAGTCTATTACATATATCTAGTGAGTTTCAGTTGAATTGAAGCACTACCTATTTTTTAAGAATTTTTGAATCCATCTTACTACAATTTCCTGTACTTGTCTTACCCCTCGCTTCAATAAAACTCATAGTTTTCAATGCATATAAGTGAAATTACCAGTGTTTACTAAGGACAGTATATTACATATATCTAGTCTAGTGAGTTTCAGTTGAATTGAAGCACTACCTATTTTTTTAGGAATTTTTGTATCCATCTTACTACTTCCAAAATCTTACATTCTTGACAAGTAGTAATTTGGTAGTATTACACCCACATTTCAGTTTTTTCATATATTACTGTTGTTTTTTATTAAATAAGAAATATAAAACATTGATCTACTCTCATATAGTTTTCTTAAAGTATTCTTCTGCCAGCTGTAGATGGACGCAGGGCCCGACGACGCTCAGCCAAGAAATAATGATATTCTTACTATAACACATCCACCCTTAATAAGAGTTAAGTCTTAATTTTACACTGATTAAACATTACCTTTTCTCGAAGAAAGGCCGTAAAATCTCTCGAGTCCTGCAAGGATGAAGCGTGAGAAAAGGCCGACACAGAACTGGATGATCCTACAGAGAAATAAAAAGGATAAGTGACTAATAGTAATCTAATTACTAATTAATTAGTAAAATTAGTAATTAGTAAAAACCTACTAAAAGTACTAGGTGTTGGTTCGCGATGTGAAGTCATTCAAGATGTACCCATTAGCGTTCTAGAGTTTATTATATTTCTATGATATCAACCCCAAGAAAAACTCAAAAGATCCCAACCCCTTCACAAACTTTTTGGCAACTTTTTGGGGTTCTCCGTACGTACGTACCATTTGCGTCAAAGTCTCGTACATGTTCGCCCCCTTCAGTTCCTCATTCAGCTCCCAGTATTGGTCCAAAGACAGGAACGAGCCGTCTGTAATTCGGGAAACTTTGGGATATATAAGGAAGATGAAGACATGGAACAGCTACAAAATGAATATGGGGAGTTAACAAATGACCAGATGGAAAACACCCTAAAGTCCTTTAAGAATAGGAAAAGTCCACCATATCCTACTTTCTCAACATTTCCAAGTCCAAAAATAACTGCCTGCTTCCAGAACATGCTCCATGATCTATTAATGTCATGATTAGAACGTTCATAATGTAGCAATATGTACTTTGCCATAGATTGAAAAGGACTTTAAAAGTAGTAAGTACCACAAAATCGCGTCTTAGCAGCTGACTAGGTTTCTAGGTTATGTGGTTACGTTGCCTTTCGACAACAAAGTCCAACAATATGGACTATGTTGTCAGTATTGGTACACTTTAGCAACATCTCTCTATCGTTCGTTTACCTTGTCTCCAGATGTTGAAGCACAGCACAGGGACACCGTGGCTCACGTTGAAGGCGACGTGATGCTCGAAAGTCGCCAAGGTGCGATGTCCGCCTCGGTCGACGGTCAGGTCGACGGTGGATCTCTTGGTGAGGTACCTACCGTTTTCCACGTCCTGGAAACGATGGAAGGAACCTTAAGTTATATCACTTTGAGGTGGAATTGGGCACGATTTACCTCCTTAACGTTCAGTTCCCAGTTATCCATTAAATCTATCGATACGCCGGCTATTTCTTCGATGCAAGCGTTGAAAACGTCGATTGTGAGCTCCTCATCCATAATTCTGGAAGATGCTAGAAGGGAATCTACCATTAGATTCCAGTGAAGAATTTCAGTCTGAAGAAAATTCTAGAGTTCATCCGGAATATTCCAGAAGATCCGCTTAATTCAAGAATTACGAAAGGTTTTAAAACAAGGATTAGAAAAAGTACTGACCATCAAAACTTAATTGAACGCATTAGGGCTAGCTCCTTATCTATATAACATGTAGAAAGTTCTAGAAAGCAATCTACCATTACCTTCCATAACAATTGGTCACACAGTTGATAGAATATAAAATGGTGTATTGCTTCTTAATTATTCTGCAGACAAATCAATACAATTGTTAAAGCAAAATGTAAATTGTTCCTAGACAATTCTAGATTTTGTCTAGAACATTCTAGAAGACAAGTTTAAGACAAGAAGTAATTTATGGTCTTTATAGCCCCTATAGTTCTCATCTATACCAATATCTAGAAAATTCTAGAAGGTAATCCACCATTGGATTCCATTGGTCAATTGGTTACTCAATCAATGGAATGCAAATGGTCTATTGCATGTTAATGCTTCTTGGGACAAACCAATATAGTTGTTACAGCAAAAAGTAAATTCCTAGAAAATTCTAGATTTTGTATAGAAAAATCTAGAAGATCAGGTGAGTTCAAGTCTTACGAAAGGTCCAAGAGAAACGATCAGAAAAAGAAGTTTAGAGCTATCCGAGCGTATATGCTTCTAGAGAATTCTAGACTCTAGACATTAGTACTCATGAATTTCCATGAGTACTAAATTGTTATTATTTATAGTTCACTTCTGGACGTAACACATTGTACAAACATTACTCAGCAGTGCTAAATGGTCATTTAAATAATGTGTTCATAAGTGTGTTCAAAAATTCATAGTTCATAGGGAATATCTTAGTTATGGACTTTTGGACTTTGGACTTCCAATGGAAGAACCCCAAATATCTTCACAGGGTAGTTAAAAAATTCGTAGTTCATGGAAAAATCTTTGGAATAGTCCAAGTATTCATCAGCTCTAAATTGTTATTAATATTTCATAGAATACCTCATCTATATAATATTTAGAGAATTCTAGAAGGTAATTTACCATTAGTTGTGGCAACGATTAGTTACCTAATTGATAGAATGTAGATGGTCTATTACTATTACCTTACTGTCTAATAATTATTGTGACGAACCCATATGATTGTGCGTACAAAATTCTAGATTATGAAGATTCTAGAAGATAACTCCAGTTAATAGAGAGTGTTCTGACCGCAATCGTGACTGACTTGCTATTGGAACATGGTGAATTCAAGAAACCCACGAATTTTCATAAGGTTCAAAAGGACGCAACCATCAGGTTTGGAGACAGCATGCTTCTAGAGAATTCTAGAAGGTAATTTACCATAAGTTGTGACAAAGATTAGTTACCTAATTGAGGGAAAGTAAATGGCCTATTGCCTTACTATCTAATACTTAGTGTGACAAACCCACTTAGTTGTTAATGTAACAAGTAGATTGTGCGTACCAAATTCTAGATTATGGAGATACTAGAAAATAACTCCAGTTTATAGAGTGTTTTGACCGCAGTCGCGACTAACTTGCTATTGGAACATGGTGAATTCAAGAAACACATGAATTTCCATAAGGTTCAAAAGGACACAACCATCAGGTTTGAAGACAGCATACTTCTAGAAAATTCTAGAAGGTAATTTACCATTCATTGTGACAAAGATTAGTTACCTAATTGATGGAAAGTATATGGTCTATTACCTTACTGTCTAATACTTATTGTGACAAACCCACAGAGTTATAAATGTAACAAGTAGATTGTGCCTACAAAATTCTAGATTATGAAGATTCTAGAAGATAACTCCAGTTAATAGAGAGTGTTCTGACCGCAGTCGCGACTAACTTGCTATTGGAACATGGTGAATTCAAGAAACCCATGAATTTCCATAAGGTTCAAAAGGACGCAACCATCAGGTTTGGTGACCGTTTCCGATGGTCGCAACCAGTTTATGGTTAAGGTTGGTACCGATCAACTCTTCTTGGAGGCGATCAGGGACAGTTTGTGACAGTTTACTACTTCGTCATGTTCCATTTCATTCCTTCTGGGAACACGAACATTACCGACGAGAATTCGTCTTGGAACGATAATTCCAGAAGGTGACTCATCCCGATGAATCGGAGGAGGCGACCGCGGCGACGACCTCTGCGACGAGGAAAAAATACTTTTTATTGTTTTCTCGTTCGAATTTATTCGTCTATAAAAGAGTCCGAGAAAAGGAGCGACAAGACGGAGAGAGACAAAGAGTGAAAAGTAAAGTGGAAGAGCCAATAATAATAATAACGCCTCCATCGTCTAGACAAAAATGCCTTTGCGACCCAACAAAGACGGTTGCAATGATTCATTACGTGGCAGCCAGCGACTTTATTGCATTTTCATATCTGTGGCGCATTCCGCGAGATTACGCCCACCTAACGCATATATATATACATTGAGTGCGGTCGAAGGAGCGAAAGGTGGAAAGAGAAATGAAGAGGTAAATCCATCCCTGAACGTTCGTGAGGAGGATCTTTACTTCCACGCAGGGATCTTATTGGATCTGAGATCTGGCGTCCTTTTATGGTCCTTCGAGCCGGTTCCGAAGAATTTTTTTAGCGAAAAAAATCTTGTGGAATACCAGAAGTGTAACCTGAAGTATATCCAATATATTTACAGTACTTTCCCATGTCTCACTTGAGCTAAAAGTGACTGTATCATCACTGGATGAAAAGGTATTTTCATCCAGATTTAACAGTTTATTGATTGAGAAATAGAGGTCCAAGGACTGTACCTTGTGGGACACCACGATATAAGACAGTAAACATGATTGTTACCTTTAGGTAACGCTAGCTGGCTATGATATACAAAATATGCATTGCAAATTAATAAATTGGTGTTTTTTTTTTTTAATTTAAAATTGGATTTACTTTGTCTTATTCGAGTTGTGATTAACATATTTTTTTATCGTATTAGAAAACGTCGAGAGATTGGTATGTATTACATATTTTTTCCTCTGGAAATTGCCCGTATTTTTCTGCCGTCGGAGGTGTCTGATGATGATTATTTAATTGCGACATTAGTCACATGTCGATAACTCCGGCAATTATACTAATAACCCGTACTCGAGGCGATGAATAAAGTGTTAACAATATAATGGGGCGGCGGCAGGGACGTAGCGTAGGAATTCGAGCGGATCGATTAATGATACATGATACATAATACCGAATAGTTCGTCTAAAAAAACCTAAAAACCAAATCCAAAAGTCTAAAATCGACTAAATCCTTCATAAAACTAATCTGGGTATTAGCTTTTCGTTAAAAATAATAAACGAGTCCCTTTATTGTTTAAATATGTTACTTGCATAGTTTTCTCTTCAATAACTAATTTTGGAAATTTATTAAAAATTATTTTAGATTTTTTGGATTTTAGGGTTTAGATTTAGGTTATTTGTTTTTGGGTATCAGGCGGTTAGAAATTATTAAAAACTTAAATTCAACGTCAATTACCATTAAATGTGAAAAAACTGGAAAGTATGTTGATCCTCTAGTACTTGCCACTTCCTCGCGATTTTCAATTCCTCAAGGTAGACGTTATGTCACTCAGAAAACGTTTAAGTGCGCAATTCACTCGCCAAAATTATAATTCCAAGCATTCGGGAGCCCATGAACGACACAGCACTATGCTAACTCACAAAACTCGCGCCACAACTCACAAAACTCACACACTCGCATGAGCGGAGAGACCGATACGTCCGTCCTCGTTCGGACGATACGTTAAACTGACGGTGATTAAGGTTCGGAGCTAAGAGATAAATCTGTTAACGTAATTGTGCTGATAAGCGGCGATGATTCAAATGTAAACGATAGGATTCTTTTGCTACCGAAATACCCGAAATAGTACGGGTGTGCACCCTTTCATAAAATTAATTTAGTATTGAATATTAACATTTCCTGTTATTAGTAAATATTTCTTTTGGTTTTTTAGATGACAAAGTTTTCTGAAAAATATTTTTGAAACAATAGAAATATATTTTTGAACTCAAATTAAACAAAGTGTAACACAACTTACATGTATTCCAAAGGAAGTTATACACAATTCACACAATATTTCGCAGATAAGACAGTAGCAAATTTGATAATATTTGTGAACAAAATTGACATTCTGTCATTAAAGATATTTACATCAATAATTTTGATGTATCGAATTTTTTTGCATAACTTCAAATTATATTATATGGGAAATGTTTCTGAAATAAAAATATATGCATTTAATATGTTGATTCAAGTATAAAGTTTAATGAAAACATTATAAGCATTGTTAAAAAAAATTTAAAAATTGAAAATATTCATAAGTGCCCTTTAGAGAGGTTTTAGAAAAAAACGTGTCAAATAAAATTTGTAGCTATTAGCTAGTTCAGTTCAAGTCTAAAATTTGGTGAGAATCGGTAGAGCCATTTTGGAGAAAATTGAGAAAAACAGAAAATTCACAGAAAATTCTTAAAACATCCAGAAATGTCAATATCTCAAATTCGAAAATCATCACGATTACAATACTTTCTCTTATTATATGGGTATCTCATATGAGAAAGTAACATCAAGCTATTGTTTAAACTGTTGATCTCACTTTTAAACCTTCTAGAATCTTCTAGATTCTGAATGTGTAGATCGTCTGATTGTTGGGACGAACCTAGAAGATAACCACTTAGATGAAACCTACGAAATCCATTATTAGACTAATCTAGATATTTCATAATCTTCCCTGGTGAAAAGTAAAAGGAACATTTTAATAAGAATCTTCTATTTGATCAACTTAAATTTCTGAGTTTTCAGATTACCTAATCTAGAAGAATTTCAACCTGCCAGAACCAAACTTCAACCTATATCCTCCAATATTCTTCATTTTATAAATCATAAACAACTTTAACTTGTAAGTGATTGGAGTAATCTCCAAATTCTAGGATCTTTTGGATTGTGGAATCTACTCTATCGAGTTATTAGAGTCATGTATCTCTAAAATATATACCTGAGACCTTTTAGCTTTATATAAAAGTAATGTGACTAATTCGAGCTAAAATTAATGCAATCTTTTGTAACGTTTATTCTAATTTATTTACACGCTGTCTTAACACTACTACTTAACTAATTTATATCACACTTAACGGCTAATTTATTTATACAATTTCGCTAGTCGGTTTATCGCACCGTTTTCACTCACGGCGGCTTCTCGTCTAATCTCTTCTTCGACCGCAACGTTCCTTTATATAGTCCTCCATTATGTCTCGAGAACCTACCAGTATTTACTCGATGATTATTTCCCTAATATTGTTTGTTCTAGAAACGACCCGAACGTAATAAATCATTCTTTCTTTAAATATTCGCGATTATTCTGGAAGAGTTTTTATGATCCAATTAAGCGGAGCGGCCTCCCTCGTCCGATAAGAAGTAGTACGCTTACGCTGGTTGTTTAGATTTCGCGTTACAATTTAAACTAATGGTCTCATTTTTGAACCTTCTGGGATCTTCTAGATTCTAATTGCGTACGTCCATATAGTTATCGTCTGACTGTTAGGATGAATCCTTTGGATGAACTCCTTTGATACTTCTGGGGTTCTCTAAACTCCACAAGATCCTGTATTAGACTAATCTAGAATTTTTAGAACCTTCCATAGCCACAAGTAAATGGAGCATTTCAATGTTTTTATCTTCTAGAAACAAGTCTAATCGATCAACTTCAATTTGGGCATTTTCAGATAACATAACCTAGAAGATACAACCTGTAAGAATAATACTGTTGGTCTCATTTTTGAACCTTCTGGGATCTTCTAGATTGTAATGGCGTACACCCATATACACTTGTCGTCTGACTGTTAGGATGAATCGTTTGGATGAACTCCTTTAATACTTCTGGGGTTCTCTAAACTCCACAAGATCCTGTATTAGACTAATCTAGATTTTTTAGAACCTTCCATAGCCAAAAGTAAATGGAGCATTTCAACGTTTTTACCTTCTAAAAACCAGTCTAATCGATCAACTTCAATTTGGGCATTTTCAGGCAACATAACCTAGAAGATACAACCTGTAAGAATAATACTGTTGGTCTCATTTTTGAACCTTCTGGGATCTTCTAGATTCTAATGGTGTACATCCATATACACTTATCGTCTGACTGTTAGTATGAATTCTTTGGATGAACGCCTTTAATACTTCTGGGGTTCTCTAAACTTCACAAGATCCTGTATTAGACTAATCTAGATTTTTTAGAACCTTCCATAGCCAAAAGTAAATGGAGCATTTCAATGTTTTTATCTTCTAGAAATCAGTCCAATCGATCAACTTCAATCTGGGTATTTTCAGATAACATAACCTAGAAGATACAACCTGTAAGAATAATACTGTTGGTCTCATTTTTGCACCTTCTGGGATCTTCTAGATCTAGATTCTAATGGCGTACATCCATATACACTTATCGTCTGACTGTTACGATGAATCCTTTGGATGAACTCCTGTAATACTTCTGGGGTTCTCTAAACTCCACAAGATCCTGTATTAGACTAATCTAGATTTTTTAGAACCTTCCATAGCCAAAAGTAAACGGACCATTTCAATGTTTTTACTTTCTAGAAACCAGTCTAATCTAAACATTGTTAGATAACATAACCTAGAAGGTACAATCTGTAAGAATCAAGATCCGTTCTCTGTCTTGTAACGTTTCTATTTTATTTTAGAAACCATGGGCAATTTTGAGTTACAACTTTTTGGAGTTATCCATAAATTCTAGAATCCGTAATTCAGAAGCTTTTGTAATATTTGAACGTTAAACTACTCTTTGGGTACTTCTTGGATCTTCTATATTCTGAAATATACGTGTCAAAAGTTTTATCATGCTTTAACTTTTTGGATGTGAATCTCCTTAACGTTCGAAACTTTTTGGAAAATCTGACACCTACATTTCCAAGAGACGACCTTAGTCTTATAACAGACAGATTCTAGATTCCTTCTGGCTAGACTATTATTCCCCATGCGAAATTCATACACTTGCATCTTTACGCGCTTATTATGAGCAAACATCCTGTTTTAACAATATTTCGCTCCTCGCTATCTCCCCCAATACAATCGTCGCGCATAAAACCGCGATAACGTCGAAAAATAACGCGTCAAAACCAATTTAACGGTTTTTTTCCCTGCACACTTATCACACTTGAAAGTTCTCGGAATGTTAAGAATGTGAAATAAAATCATAAAAAGGAACGTAAGAAAGAGAAGGACGACGACGACGATGGTGATGTGCTCCTTTATGATCGAATGCGGTTTTCCTTTTATTTCTCTTTCTGGTTGGTTATCTTTTGCTGCCGCTATATGCACGTCGTCAACACACTAATGTGAGTGTCTCTTTCGTGTCGCTCCTTTGTTTCCTTCTCTTTGCTTATCCACTTTAATTTTTCCATTATGGCTTTCTTTGTTCCGGTTACCAACTATGTCGCGTTCCATCTGTCTTCTAAATGTACCTACTAGAACTAGATCACCTAAATCAACATCTATATACTCAGAGTATAATTTAAATTAATGTGAAGGTTTCTAAGCGCATATCAAACGCAATTTGAAGCCCATTTAGAATCTAGAAGAATCAGAAGTGGGATCAGCCCAACCATTACATTGACTTTTACTTGAAATTACATCCAAGTATATATTTTAAAGACATATGCCTCTAACTCGATAGAGGTGATTCCACGCATTCCGAGAAATCAACACTATCACTTTCTGATCCTAAAGGATTCTAGAATCTCTAAATTACTCCAAACAAGTTAAAGTTGTTCCTGATTTTAAAATGTTACAATTTTCAACTTGCAGGTTGTAATTCTTCTAGATTAGTTAAACTGAGTACTCAGATATTGAAGTTGGTTGATTTCTACAAGGCGAAACGTCAAAATGTTCCATTTACTTTTCGCTAGGGAAGATTCTAAAATGTCTAAATTAGTCTGATGGAGGATTTCGATAATTTTGGACATTTTCAGAAATTTTTGAGCAGATTATCACTTTTAGATAAATACTATAGGTACTTCACATTTTAGAGCTGTAAGCACTCTCACTTAACCGAGGAGGTTCCACAAATGCTGAGGAGTTAAAGATTCTAGAATTCCTAGATTACCCACATAAAAATCATACCAGTTCAAGCTGTCTAAAACAGAGGAATTAGAGGAAATTTCTTCACTAGTTTTATTACAAATTTAATGTAGAATTAAATAGGATTTAGAAACAATGGGAATTTCAACGAATTTTTTGCTCGTATTATTTTTGGTTCTCATAAGTAGATGTTGAATATTACAGAAATTTTGGTTTTGACATTACCAAACACTTTTTTGATGCTATTGACAGAACTTACAGGAGTTATAACCAACTATGGTTTTAGTTAAAATATATTTACTGGCCTATATGGAATGTTTGGAATCTAATTGCAAGCTTATTAGCTTTAACTATTTTCAGTGAAATTTTTGAAAATATTCATTCCATGAAAATTTCTGAATTTACATCATGCAAACTTCGTCGAGCTGAAGCTGATTGTTGCCCTTGAAATCAACCTTCTACAGTTCTAGCAACGTTACTTTGTGCTGTAGATCGAAGGTATTAACTATGAAGTATATATAATAACAGTATAATAATAAGTGTATATATATATATATATATATATAACATTTCGAGCAATTTCATCATAAAATTCCTCCACTGGTTTTATCTTAACTTTCTTTAACAGTATACTTTTCAAGCAATTCCGCCCTACATTCTTCCACTGGTTTTAATCCAACTTTCTTTAACTGGGAAGTGTACTTTTCAAGCAATTTCATCCTAAATTCCTCAACTGGTTTTATCTTAACTTTCTTTACCTATGAAGTTTACTTTTCAAGCAATTTTTTCCTAAATTTCTCCACTGGTTTCAGCTTAACTTTCTTTAATTGTGAAGTTTACTTTTCAAGCAATTTCTTCCTAAATTCCTGCACTGGTATTATCTTAACTTTATTGAACTGTGAAGTTTGCTTTCCAAGCAATTACATCCTAAATTCCTCCACTACTTTCAGCTTAACTTTCATTAACTGTGAAGTTCAATTTTCAACCAATTTTGTTCTAAATTCCTCCACTTGTTTTATCTTAACTTTCTTTAACTGTGGAGTTTACTTTTCAAGCAATTTCATCAGAAAATTCCTCCACTGGTGTTATCTTAACTTTCTTTAACTGCGAAGTTTACTTTTCAAGCAATTTCTTCATAAATTCCTCCACTGGTTTTATCATATCTTTCTTTAACTGCGATGTTTACTTTTCAAGCAATTTCTTCCTAAATTTCTTCACTGGTTTCAGCTTAACTTTCTTTAACTGTGAAGTATACTTTTCAAGCAATTTCTTCCTAAATTCTTCCACTGGTTTTATCTCAACTTTTTTTAACTGTGGAGTTTTGTGTTCTAGCAATTTCGCACTAAATTGCTCCACTGGTTTTATCTCAACTTTCTTTAGCTGTGAAGTTTACTTTTCAAGCAATTACATCCGAAATTCCTCCACTGGTTTCAGCTTAACTTTCTTTAACTGTGGAACTTACTTTTCAAGCAATTTCGCCCTAAATACCTGCACTGATTTTGTCTTAACTTTCTTTACCTAACTGTGGAGTTTACTTTTCAAGCAATTTCTTCCTAAATTCCTCCACTGGTTTCAGCTTAACTTTCTTTAACTGTGACGTTTACTTTTCAAGCCCTTACATTCTAAATTCCTCCACTGGTTTCAGCTTAACTTTCTTTAACTGTGAATTAGACTTTTCAAGCAATTTTGTCCTAAATTTCTCCACTGGTTTTATCCTAGCTTTCTTTAATTGTGAAGTTTACTTTTCAAGCAATTTCTTCCTAAATTCCTCCACTTCTATTATCTTAACTTTCTTTAACTGTGGAGCTTACTTTTCAAGCAATTTCTTCCTAAATTCCTCCACTGGTTTTATCTTAACTTTCTTTAACTATGAAGTTTACTTTTCAAGCAATTTCGCCCTAAATTGTTCCGGTTTTATGTTAACTTTATTTTACTGTGAAGTTTACTTTTCAAGCAATTTCTTCGTAAGTTCCTGAACTGGTTTTATATTAACTTTCTTTAACTGTGACTTTACTTTCGAAGCAATTTCTTCCTAAATTCCTTCACTGACTTTATCTTAAGTGTCTCTAACTGTTGAGTTTACTTTTTAAGCAATTACATCCTAAATTACTCCATTGGTTTCAGCTTAACTTTCTTTAATAGTAATGTTTACTTTTCAAGCAATTTCTTCCTAAGTTCTTCCACTGGTTTTATCCTAATTTTCTTTAACTGTGTAGTTTATTTTCTCATAAATTTCTTCCTAAATTCCTTCACTGGTTTTATCTGATATTTATTTAACTGTGAAGTTTACTTTTCAAGCAATTTCATCCTAAATTCCTCCACCGGTATTATCTTAACTTTCTTTAACTGTGACGTTTACTTTTCAAGCAATTTCTTCCTAAGTTCCTCCACTGGTTTTATCGCAACTTTCTTTAGTTGTGAAGTTTACTTTTCAGGCAGTTTCGCCCTAAATTCCGCCACTGGTTTTATCATAATTTTCTTTTTAACTATGAAGTTTGCTTTTCAAGCAAATTTGTCCTAAATAGTTAAATAGTACCTCCACTGGTTTTATTCCAACTTTCTTTAACTGTGACGCTTACTTTCCAAACAATTACATCCTAAATTCCTCCACTGGTTTTATCTGAATTTTCTTTAACTGTAACGACCGAAGGTTGTCCAGCTTCTCAAAGTTGGCCATGGTAATTTAACCAAAGGAAATCACCAAGTCTTAACCAACTGCTTTTATTAATAACGATGAGCGACCGGTTTCGGCTTTATAGAAGCCATCTTCAGGCTCGCACTAAATGAATGAAGAGCATTAGCAAACAGAAGGTAAGTACCTTACAAAGTAATACTCACAACAAGTTGTTTTTATTTTAGGGCTCCTGTTGTTCGAAGTGTGCGGCGTCACACATACAAAACAAATACGTTGACATACACAGTTAAAAGAAATAAAACTTAGAAATTAACACACATCCAACAAGATTAACTACATAAAGTTCTTTTAGGACATGGATCAAGCCCTAAAGGCGTGAGCTTCCTCATTCTTGAGAGGTTGGGAAGTAACCAAGTAACTATGAACGTGTTCGATCTTCAAGTTCAAGGATTAAGTTTTGCCCCCCCCCCCCTTGACATTCTAGAAAGATCTCGAACGTCGGACGTCGGACCGGCTAAGGAGGGGCAGTTGAAGAAGACATGCGCAAAATTTTTACTTTTTTTTTCTTTAACTGTGAAGTTTACTTTCTGAGCAATTGCATCTTAAATTCCTACACTGGTACAGCTTAACTTTCTTTAATTGTGAAGTTTACTTTTCAAACAATTTCTTCCTAAGTTCCTCTACTGGTTTAATCTTGACTTTCTTTAACTGTGAAGCTTACTTTTCAAGCAATTTCTTCCTAAATTCCTCCACTGGTTTCAACTTAACTTTCTTGAACTGTGAAGTTTACTTTTCAAGCAATTACATTCTAAATTCCCCCATTGGTTTAATCTCGAATTTCTTTAACTGTGAAGCTTACTTTTTCTTCCTAAATTCCTCCACTAGTTTCAGCTTAACTTTGTTGAACTGTGAAGTTAACTTTCCAAGCAATTACATCCTAAATTCCTCCACTGGTTTCAGCTTAACTTTCTTTAATTGTGAAGTTTACTTTTCAAGCAATTTTGTCTTAAATACCTCCACTGATTTTATTCCAACTTCCTTTAACTGCGGAGTTTACCTTTCAAGCAATTTCGCCCTAAATTCCTCCACTGATTTTATCTTCACTTCCTTTAACTGTGAAGTTTACTTTTCAAGCAATTTTGTCCTAAATTCCTCCACCAGTTTCATCTCAATTTCCATTTTCCTTATTTTAACTTTCTCATTAGATGAAACCTCCTTAGATCCGCTCTAAACGATCGACATCAAAGTCACTTGTGGTAAATCTTCCCGATGATCGTCTAACTAAATCAATGGCGCATAACAAATTAAGTCGTCGACCGTTGACGTGTAACGTTCGGATTCCATTTTTCTGGTAATTATTGCCATCATCTCTCCCTACTTCGTGCGTCCGCTTTTAACCCTCCGACGTCGAGTTCAACGTTTCGGAACCGAAAAATGAAGAACAAAACGAAAAGAGAGAGAGAGAGAGAGAAAGAGAGAGTGTGTGTGTGTGTGTGAGAGAGAGAGAGAGACAAAAAGGCTCGCTTGATTAGTGGCGGCAATTTGCAGAAGCGCAACGACGACATCATCCAGTTTTATTGCGACCGGTGCTTCTGCCGCCATATTGCTTTATGATCTCATTAAATATATTAATGGCAATAATATTCTGTTTTCGTTGCATTCATTACACGCGAGAAGAGATCGTATCGGGACGGATGATTTGTTTGGCCGCTTGACGGACAAAGGAACGACACATCAGGACATCAGGGCAGAGATCCCCCCTCGATAACGGCCAGTGGGGGCGGAGGTACCTACGTCACGTGATTAAACGTCATACGGAAAATTATCAGATTGCCGTCGACGAATCTCCCATAAATGAAAATACCAACTACGAAATACGTACTCTAAAACTCTAAAGTACTGCTACGCCAAGCAGCAAAAATTTCCTATTTTTCCTGATGCACCTACATACGTTTTCCACTGCTTAAGTACCACGAGGTTGACTCAACTATGCAGAGAACTCATTATGGACTTTCGATCCTTGACTTGCTATTATAATTACGTTAAAATGACTGAATAACTGATTAACTAATCTTCCAATCAATTTACCAGAAACAGCACTTTTAACCGAAGACCTTATTCCTAATTGTGGGTTTTAAAGTAATTTCAGAACTTTTCCAAAAGATGAAAGGATATTGGGTTAATTATTTATAAACACCTACATGACTTTTAAAGCCGGAAACTTATTTTCCAGTACAACCTGAAATTTTAACTACGTTGATGATCCATATAACCTTTTAAACGAATTTCAGTAGCTTCAGGTTTCCAGATATTCAATCCAAAATCTGATCCACAAACCTGTCTTTAGAACCAGACGACCAGACTTACCATACAGGGTTTTAATGGATACCAAAGCATACCAAAACCTGGTATGCTCAGTCAGAATGGCTGAGAATAGGACCACAATTCATGAAGCACGATTCTCGAAAACGAGATATCTACTAAAAAGAAGGTAAGATTTAACTTCTGTCATTACAATTATCATAACTTATTCCTGCCATAATTCGAGTAATAACTAAATCACACCAATCTTCGATTTCCATTAGCCCATCACAACTCCACAGTGGAAATTTTCCCCAGGGCGAAGATATCGGCGGAGGGTGTGGGGGTAGGTCCACGTGCTCGTACCCCTACCCACGTGTCCCCCACCCCTCGAGGCCGCATTTTCAACCCCGTAATTCATCCTTGTCGGGTCGGTGGGCGTCCGATTGACGTCACGACGCCTACCGATCCATTCGACACACTTATCGCGAATGCGACGCCCGTCGGCATTTCTGCATCTACTCGCCTCGCTTTACATCCCGAAAACGCTAATTACCGATTCGTTTCTTTGATCTTCTTTAGGTGATGTAATGGGATGCGGCGTGTATATCCGTTCAGATCGTGTAATTATATAGAAGTCTATTGGTTGATGATGTGTATGTAGTGAATGTTCTTTCGCTTTCCTGAATACTGTCTCAATGTCTCTGACGCTCGGTTAATTAATTAGTAAGATCTTAGTAAGAACTGATCGCACGCCCGTAATGTCGGTCGTTTACACACAACCATTTTATTTTAGCTGTCAGAAGAATTGCAATATGTCGGAAATATATGTCTTTTAAATCGGTTTTTCGGTTATTTTCTCACATTTATAGAGTGAAATTTGATTGTTAGCGTGTAATTGGATGTGTAGTACATGTTCTTTCGCTTTCCTAAATACTGTCTCAACGTCTCTGACACTCGGCTAATTCCTTCGTAAGATCCGATCGCAAGCCCGTAATGTCGGTCGTTTACACACAACCATTTTATTTTAACTGTAGGAAGGATTCCAATATGGCGGAAATATATCTCTTTTAAATCGGTTTTTCGGTTATTTTCTCACATTTATAGAGTGAAGTTTGATTGTTAGCGTGTAATTGAATGTGTAGTGAATGTTCTTTCGTTTTCCAAAATACTGTCTCAATGTCTCTGACACTCGATTAATTCCGTAGTAAGATCCGATCGCAATCCCGTAATGTCGGTCGTTTACACACAACCATTTTAACGTTTATTTCAGCTGTCAGAAGGATTCCAATATGGCGGAAGTCGAAAAATCTATCTCTCTTAAATTGTTAGCGTGTAATTGGATTGTCAAATTTTACTATTATCGCTAAATTCGTTATAATAACTTATTGGAACTTTGAGAAAATTAACGTCAAAAGTGACCAAAATCTCAACAACAGTTTTCAGTTTTTAATTTATGTTTCTGGCAAAAACTACACATTTCCGAATGTTAATCTTTTCCCAAAAAGCTGATAGTGTCCTCTTTCACTAAAAGGAAATTCATGGAAATTAGCTGATGGGTCCGATAAGACGAATCTTTACCAATTTTTGTAGTACTACTAAGGTCTCTAAATCTAAATAATCCAGGAAGCTCATTTACACTTAGCTCATCAATTTATGGTAACTGACGCATATGTAACTTTAGAATTTATAGTACTACAAGATTCTTGAAGGTATCATAATAGTACTGGAAGAATCGAAACCACCCAGAAAAGTTTTGGAAAGTATATAGCACAACCCCAGACAGTAGGTCTCTAAATAATCCAGGACGCTCATTTACACTTAGCTCATTAAATTATGGTAACTGACGGATATGTAACTTTAGAAGTTATAGTACTACAAGATTCTTGAAGGTATTGTAATAGTACTGGAGGAATCCAAACTACCCAGGAAAATTTTGGAAAGTATATAGCACAATCCCAGACAGTAGAAGGTCTCTAAATAATACAGGACGCTCATTTACATTTAGCTCATCAAATTCTGGTAACTGACGCATATGTAACTTTAGAATTTATAGTACTACAAGATTCTTGAAGGTATCATAATAGTACTGGAAGAATCGAAACCACCCAGAAAAGTTTTGGAAAGTATATAGCACAACCCCAGACAGTAGAAGGTCTCTAAATAATCCAGGAAGTTCATCTACACTTTATGGTAACTGACGCATATGTAACTTTAGAATTTATAGTACTACAAGATTCCTGAAGGTATCATAATAATGTTGTAGGGATCAAAACCACCCAGGAAAAGTTTAGAAAGTATATAGCACAACCTCAGACAGTAGAAGGTCTTTTACACTTACTTCATCAAATTATGGTAACTGACGCATATGTAACTATAGAAGTTATAGTACTAGATTGTTGAAGGTACCATAATAGTACTGGAAGAATCCAAACTACCCAGGAAAATTTTGGAAAGTATATAGCACAACCCCAGACAGTAGAAGGCTCATTTACACTTGGCTCCTCAAAATATGATAACTGACGAATTTATAGTACTACAAGATTCTTGAAGGTATCACAATAGTACTGGAGGAATCAAAACCACCCAGGAAAGTTGTGGAAAGTATATAGCACAACTCCAGACAGTAGAAGGTCTCTAAATAATCCAGGAAGCTCATATATAATTAGCTCATTAAATTATGGTAACTGACGCATATGTAACTTTATAATTTATAGTACTACAAGATTCTTGAAGGTATCATAATAGTACTGGAAGAATCGAAACCACCCAGAAAAGTTTTGGAAAGTATATAGCACAACCCCAGACAGTAGAATGATCCAGGAAGCTCATTCACACTTAGCTCATCCAAATATGATAACTGACGAATTTATAGTACTACAAGATTCTTGAAGGTATCGCAATAGTACTGGATGAATCAAAACCACCCAGGAAAGTTTTGGAAAGTATATAGCACAACCCCAGACAGTAGGAGGTCTCTAAATAATCCCGGAAGCTCATTTACACTTAGCTCATCAAATTATGGTAAGTAACTTCAAAAGTTGTAGTACAAGATTCTCAAATAATTGAAATGTTATTTATGATTGCAAAAGTAATGCAAAAAAAAATTTTTCTGCTATTTAATATTCCGACGTAGAAAATAGAATACAAAACAAATTATTTTACGAAAATTATGAGTCAGCAAATCGAATGTTTGACGCTACAAACAAATCACTATCATCTGATAGAGTGTCTGGGTCTGAGCACAGACAATATCAGTACGAATATTGATATCCAACATTCTCCTTATAAAAACATTGAACACGTAGTACCTAATTTGACGAAAAGTGTATAATTATACTATACACGCGATATTGTGTATTAGATAAGACGTCACAAACAAGCTAGATGAATCAAACGTTGCACAATACGATCATAAATTAATTATTAATATTTTATTAGGTAAGTACTATTTTTGATTAGTGTGTACGACACTTGTCTTCTTAGAGATGGTGTAAATTTTACTTAAGTTTTAATTTAAACCGATAATTACAATGCAATTAAATATTTTATAGCGGTACAAACACGTTTTATACATTTTACACGTCAAATACATTTTGTATTTGTATAGTTTTTTCTGAAAAATGTTGGCAACCCTACCGAATTCAAAGAGTGAGGTTAAGGGACACTCACCCTCGATTTCCAAATTTTAATTCGAGAAAAGAGAGAAGATGAGGAAGTGGAAAGAGTTACCAAAAAGCAACTCACCGTCACAATTATTTCCAGTACCCCTCAACCGACACGCGTACACACTACGACCTACGTCCTTCCCTCTCTTTCTATCCCCACCGTACCTTCACATTTTCTCTCTCTCTCTCTCTCTCTCTCTCTCTCTCTCTCTCTCTCTCTCTCTCAATTCCCCTCTCTTGCCCGGTTAGCAACGGTTACTAAGGTCTAGACGTCGTCGCCGCCGCCGCCGCCATCGATCACGGACGTACGTCGCGACGTCGCCGCGACGTACGTCCTTGATTGGCGAAAATCCGACCCAGACATGTGCTCTCCTTTTCGTAGGTCTCCGACGACGAGGAGGCAGTCTATTTCGGGACGTTGCCGAGTAGAGCGCGTGCCGTCGACCGGGCTCGTGTGTCTGTGATCATTCCGGAGAGAGAGAAAGAGAAGTATATAAAATGTATCGGGTGTTGTGGGGAAAAGTGGGACGTACGTCTTTTCTTAGTCTTTGAAGGTTAGGACGAGCTATTTGTAAGGGGTGATCACTTGGATTTGCCCTCGATTGAAGGTTGTTTGTACCGTAGGATCAATTAAATTTACGCCCAAGTTGTGGCTTTCATGTGGAAAAACGACGAGGTAGCCATTTGGTCACGATCAGGTTCTAAGATGACAATTTTTGAACACACGTTATAAATCCTAAGATAAAGTCTACCATCGATTATATCAGATTGGATCTTGATAATAATAAGAAGACAACTTGATTTTGTATTTGCCTTCTTTTGGAGATGTCGCCACTGCCGCTGATAACACTTATCAGAAAAATTAACAACGAAAATAATTCATTTTATATAACTAACCTCAAAAACAGCTACAAGTGTCTTTCTGCCCTCACATGGAGTTCTCTACCAATGCCGACAATAGTACTCACCTGAAAAAAAAAATTCATAATGGTTAGCGCTAGAATTTTCCTCGTAACTAACTAATGATATCAAAAAGCCGTTTCTTCTCCAATCCAATTAGTCAGTTTCAGTTACGACCCACTTTTCCCCCGACGGTCCTTGTGATTGCTCTTTTTCCCTCTTCTCGTGCGTCGCGACGCCTTTTTTGTTTCCCGGCGAAGTGTGTCAAGGAGGAGAAAGATCGAGGAGGTAAGGTAAGGTCGCCTTTTCTGCGTTAAATTGAATGGAAGTGATGAATGCGAGACGACATCCTTGGATATTCGAGTTATACGAAGGTGATGTGATTACCATTTAAATCTCGATGATCCGCCGATGTACATACTCACTTATCCATTACTTTTAACGAGGAGCGTTTATTAATCATAATTGCCTCGTAGTGAAAGTGCGGATCCGGCCCTGGTCGCCGGGCGCCGACGGATCATTAAGCAATGCTTGTAACACTATTTACCTGTTAATTATCGCCGCCGATTAAAATCGTCCGTAACAGGATAATAATTGTCATTATCGGACCGACAGTCACGACGGTTTCAAGATTTATCCACTCGCCTCGCTAATCCGAATAGTACTTCGATCCGATCAGACTTACAAATATTTAATCGAACCGCAAGAAACGAAAGTGGGATTGTGTATAACAAAACCTCGTTAATCCGAACGCGCATATCATTCAATAATCACATTCATACGTACCGATAGTTATAAAAAAAATTAGCAAAATATTCTATAGTTAATTTTCCCAAATTTTGCATCGAAACCTCGCTAATCCGAACGAGTGATTTGCTTTTTTTGTACGCTACTTTGAGCCGAATCAACTATTACAGAGTTACACCGATGCTTCCTTAATCCGAACTGTAGCTGTAAAATTGATACGTTGAATTATCCTAAATTGTGTATCGAAACCTCGTTAATCCGAACGAATAATTTGCATTTCGGGTACGGTACGGTACTTTGAAACAAATCAAAAATTACTGAAACTACTAGAGGGTGGAGTTACAGCGATGCCTCGTTAATCCGAACTGTATCGGTAAGTAATAATTATTGCGTTGAATTATCTTAAATTGTACATTGAAACCTCGTTAATCCGAACGAACTATTTGCATTTCGGGTACGGTACTACTTTGAGATGAATCAAAAATTACTGAAACTAATCGAGGGTGGAGTTACAGCGGTGCCTCGTTAATCCGAACTGTAGCGGTAAAATTAAATTGTGTATCGAAACCTCGTTAATCCGAACAAATAATTTGTATTTCGTGTACGGTACTTTAAGCCGAATAAAAAATTACTGAAACAAATCGAGGGTAGAGTTACAGCGGTGCCTCGTTAATCCGAACTGTAGCGGTAAAATTGATACATTGAATTATCTTAAATTGTGCATCAAAACCTCGTTAATCCGAACGAGTAATTTGCATTTCGGGTACGGTACTTTGTGATGAATCAACAATTACTGAAACTAATCGAGGGTGGAGTTACAGCGATGCCTCGTTAATCCGAACTGTAGCGGTAAAAATTATCGCGTTGAATTATCTTAAATTGTGTATCGAAACCTCGTTAATCCGAACGAGTAAATTGCATTTCTCGGTGGACTCTCGAAACTCCGTCTATTTTGAACCGAATCAAAAATTACTGTAACGAAGCGATTACAGCGGAGCCTCGATAATCCGGACTGTAACAATAAATTATCAAGCGACTCCGAACCGACGTCGCCTAATCGATACAACGCGCCGTTCGGATCACAGAGACCGAAACGGGATACTCGAAACTTTCCAAACTAACCCTCCCCCCCTCCGGCACCTTTTTGTTTTTGGTCGTTGCGAAACCTACCCCCATCATCCTCTCCACGCCCTCCCCTGCGGCGGGATACTTGTCCATTCGCCCGGCCGACTACTTCCGGTCCGCTTGCATATCCGGTATTGCGCAACCTGGCTCTCCCCCCCCTTCTCCCCACCCTGACCCCCGTGCCAACCACCCCCGACCCCCCACCCCCTCCAGTCTAGACGTCGGCCGGATTGGGGTTGGGGGAACGTGAAACGTCACCCCCGCCCCAAAGGCGACGATGTCGGATCTCCCTCGGGAGATCGGGGAGAGATCTGGGAACGCGCCCCAGTCGAATAGGGAGAAATGTCGAGAAGGGGGAGGGTTTTGGGGAGGGGTGAACTTGGGACGTAGACCAAATTTTGGATTCATGGAGAACTTTCGGAGAGCAACCCTAAGAACTCAATGAGAGTTTCATGGAACCAGTACGAATCCCATTAGTACGACAGAAGTGGGTTTTCAGTATGTTCTGGGGAGATGTTTTAAAGTATTCCAGAAAACCCAAGGAAAGTTTCATGAAACCACAGAAAGGACTGGGACATAAACCAAATTTTGGATTCATGGAGAGCTTTCGTAGAGCAACCCAGAAGAACCCAGGACAAAATCCAATTAGTACGAAGGAATTGGGTTTCATGTATGTTCCTGGGAGATGTTTCAAAGTAACCCAGAAAGTCCAAAGAAAGTTTCATGAAACCACAGAAAGCACTGGGACATAAACCAAATTTTGGATTTGTGGAGAACTTTCGTAGAGCAAACCAGAAGAACCCAGGACAAAATCCAATTCGTACGAAAGAAGTGGGTTTCCAGGTACAATGGGGAGATGTTTTAAAGTAACCCAGAAAACCCAAGGAAAGTTTCATGAAACCACAGAAAGGAGTGGGACATAAACCAAATTTTGGATTTGTGGACAGTTTTCGTAGAACAACCCAGAAGAACCCAGGACAAAATCCAATTAGTACAAAAGAAGTGGGTTTCCAGGTACAATTGGGAGATGTTTTAAAGTAACCCTGAAAGCTCAAGGAAAGTTCCATTCAACCACAGAAAGGACTGGGACATAAACCAAATTTTGGATTCATGGAGAACTTTCGGGCAGCAACCCAGAAAAACCCAAGGAGAGTTTCATGGAACCAGGACAAAATCCAATTATTATGAAAGAAGTTGGTTTCCAGTTACAATGGAGAGATGTTTAAAGTAACCTAGAAAGCCCAAGGATAATTTCATGAGACCTCAGAAAGGACTCGGACATAAACAAAATTTTGGATTTCTGGAGAGCTTTCGGGCAGCAACCCAGAAAAACCCAGGGAGAGTTTCATGGAACCAAGACAAAATACAATCAGTACGAAATAAGTGGGTTTCCAGTTACAATGGGGAGATGTTTTAAAGTAACCCAGAAAGTCCAAGGAACGTTCCATGAAACCACAGAAAGGACTGGGACATAAACCAGATTTTGGATTTATGGAGAGCTTTCGAACAGCAACCCAGAAGAACCCATGGAGAGTTTCATGGAACCAGGACAAAATCCAGTTAGTACGAAAGAAGAGAAAGAAAAGAAAGGGAGATTTCAGGCTAGTATGGAGTTCCTTGAAAGTTTTTGATAGCAACCCAGGGAACCCAAAGAGACACTTCAATGAAGAAGAGAAAGAAAATAAAGGGAGATTCCATGCTAATATGGGGTTCCTTGAGGGTTTTTGATAGCAACCCAGGGAACCCAAAGAGACACTTCAATGGAGAAGAGAAAATGAGATTTCAGGCTAGTATGGGTTTCCTTGAGAGTTTTTGATAACAACCCAGGGAACCCAAAGAGACACTTAAATGAAGAATAGAAAGAAAAGAAAGGGAGATTTCAGGCTAGTATGGGGTTCTTTGAGAGTTTTTGGTAGCAACCCAGGGGATCCTAAGAGACACGTCAATGAAGAAGAGAATTGCAGTTAATACCCGAAATGTCCGAAAGTATGAAGTTGCAGTCCATGGTAGAAAACTCTTTAAAGCAACTCATAAGATCCAAGGGATGGATCCAGCGAATTGAACGTTGTTGGGGTTGTTGGGAGTAACCCAAGGATAACTCAGAAGGCGGTTTCCAGTAGTCTCCAGTCGCCTTGAACGAAGACTATAAAGGGGTAGTTCGGACAACCCAATTGGGGTTGTTTTTTTGACTGACGGGTCCATCCAGCGTCGGAATTCATTATGAAACTGCCTTAAGGCGTGACGGACGCCCATCTAACATTCCATCTCGACGACGACGTTTATTATCCTCGCCCAGGGGTCGTAAAAGTGCCTTTATGGCGTTTTCATCGCCGTTTCATCCCCTTTTTATCCCCCTTTATCCCGTTTACCGACCCCGATCGCTATTCCTGTCTCTCCCTCTCCCATCATCGATTCACTTGTGTTGTATTATTGGCCACTTTTTCGCTAGATTTAATCCGTAGCCGAAATCTCCGGCGTTAATAGCCGGAGGAGGAGGAGAGAGGAGGGAGGGAGAGGGGGACCAAAAACCGATACGGGGAAATCCCCTGTTGATGGAGGGTGGGAAACGTGTTGGAAGGGACGTGTCTCGTTGATTTCGATTATTAAATCGCAACCTTTTATACAGAAAAGTAAACGTTTTTAGATGGGGTAAAAATCTAGACTTGGCGTCAGCATGAAATCTGTTACGCTACGAGTCGGTGTTATAAGTATATACAATATAGCTATCTACGTTGTTATCCCTCATCTAATTCGATCCTATCCATCTAATGTATTTGCGGCTTGGCGTACGGTCAAGAGCGCCACAATTAAACTTCTTTTTGGGTTAAGTTGTGTCGGGACTGGGGCGCCAACTCGAATGGGTAACCTACTGATGAAAATAATTTATTACGTAATGTGGTGAATCCAAGGACGTTTCGATTTAATTAAGGGGTATATACCTTCTAATTAATCTCGCCTATAAGTAACTATTTTTGATGGCAGCTAGGGTGCTATAGTTTTTTAAACCTATAGAATTTGGGTTCAAAATAGGGACAAATTCAAAAAAAATACGAAGAATGGGCGCTCCAAATGGTTTTTCTGTCATAACGTACATTGTTGCCGGTTGTTGTAGAAAATCAGAGGTTTTAAGGAAACTTACTTTCCATTGGCTGAAAATGGCAGGTTCCTTTCTACCCACACACAATTATTATATCTAGACCCGTCTGTTTATAAAATAATATATTGCCAAGATAATAACGCATTCTAGTTTTCATTGTATGTAAATCTGCATTAATATTGACTTTCGATAGTAGTGGCAACATCGATTTGTATGCTTTCAACGTGACATTTTTTTGTTTACATTGCACTTCATGTAGTATTTTGGATACAATTTAAAAAAACACAAAGTTATTAGTTATTATATATTATTATGTGCAAAGTATATAGCAATCAAGAAAAGTCGTTTGGAATATTCTTTCGTAACTAAATATGACAATTAATAAGGAAATTCTCAGTGGAGTTCTATTGCTTGTCATATTTTAGGTTTCCACTAAAATTATTTGGATTTTCATTTTAGGACTTGACGAAACTAATACAATAACAAAATCAGCCTATATTTTTCCCTAGAAATTTTGGTTACTTAAAATTTAAAAATTTGTAAAAGTGCTTATGGTGATTCAATATTGACAAAACTACTCCACATTATTTGTTGTTATGTTTTGTCGGTGTTAATAGAGTTTAAACTTCGTGGCTGAGCGGGTTTAGAAGTTGCAGCCAATTATATTACCACGTGTCATTTTTTCTGAGAAATTTTGCCAACTTCAAATACGAAAATTCGTAAAAGCACCACCAGGCATTTAATACTGACAAAACTCCTCAAGATCGTTCATTATCATGTTTTGTAATCATTCGGAAAGTTTCAACTTATCGCAGTTTAGGAGTTCTGTCCAATTATGCCACATCAGGACACTTTTCCCTAGAAATTTTCGTAACCTAAAATTTAAAAATCTGTAAAAACACTAATGGTAATTTAATATTGACATAACTACTCGAGGTTGTTTGTTGTTATGTTTTGTCGATGTATGTAGAGTTTTAACTTCGTGGCTGAGCGGGTTTAGAAGTTGCAGGCAATTATATTACCACGTGTCATTTTTTCTGAGAAATTTTGCTAACTTCAAATACGAAAATTCGTAAAAGCACCGCCAGGCGTTTAATACTGACAAAACTCCTCAAGATCGATCATTATCATGTTTTGTAATAATTTGGAAAGTTTCAACTTATCGCAGTTTAGGAGTTCTGTCCAATTATGTCACAAGGCACTTTTCCCTAGAAATTTTCGTAACCTAAAATTTAAAAATTTGTAAAAACACTTATGGTAATTTAATATTGACAAAACTACTCGAGGTTGTTTGTTGTTATATTTTGTCGGTGTTTATAGAGTTTTAACTTCGTGGCTGAGCTGGTTTAGAAGTTGCAGGCAATTATGTTACCACGTGTCATTTTTTCTGAGAAATTTTGCTAACTTCAAATACGAAAATTCGTAAAAACACCACCAGGCGTTTAATACTGACAAAATTCCTCAAGATTGTTCATTATCATGTTTTGTAATAATTTGGAAAGTTTCAACTTATCGCAGTTTAGGAGTTCTGTCCAATTATGCCACAACAGGACACTTTTCCCTAGAAATTTTCGTAACCTAAAATTTAAAAATTTGTAAAAGTACTAATGGTAATTCAATTTTGACAAAACTACTCCACATTATTTGTTTTTATGTTTTGTCGGTGTTAATAGAGTTTAAACTTCGTGGCTGAGCGGGTTCAGAAGTTGCAGGCAATTATATTACCACGTGTCATTTTTTCTGAGAAATTTTGCTAACTTCAAATACGAAAATTTGTAAAAGCACCACCAGGCGTTTAATACTGACAAAACCCCTCAAGATTGTTCATTATCATGTTTTGTAATAATTTGGAGAGTTTCAACTTATCGCAGTTTAGGAGTTCTGTCCAATTATGCCACAACTGGACACTTTTCCCTAGAAATTTTCGTAACCTAAAATTTAAAAATTTGTAAAAACACTAATGGTAATTTAATATTGACATAACTACTCGAAGTTGTTTGTTGTTATGTTTTGTCGATGTATGTAGAGTTTTAACTTCGTGGCTGAGCGGGTTTAGAAGTTGCAGGCAATTATATTACCACGTGTCATTTTTTCTGAGAAATTTTGCTAACTTCAAATACGAAAATTCGTAAAAGCACCGCCAGGCGTTTAATACTGACAAAACTCCTCAAGATCGATCATTATCATGTTTTGTAATAATTTGGAAAGTTTCAACTTATCGCAGTTTAGGAGTTCTGTCCAATTATGTCACAAGGCACTTTTCCCTAGAAATTTTCGTAACCTAAAATTTAAAAAATTGTAAAAACACTTATGGTAATTTAATATTGACAAAACTACTCGAGGTTGACAGTTTTAAATAACCAATTAATATTACAAAAATTTTCTTAAAAAAGTCATACTGAATAACTTATGTGAATTCATTTTCAAATAGGAAAAGATAAAAAGATATAAAACATTACTTTAATACAATTCAGTTAAATAATATACTTGTAGGATGTGATGTTATTAACTTATAAATATGCTTTAGTAAATTATTTTTTGATTTAAGTTTCTTAAGAACGATTTAAAAAAAAATCAAAATAATATTGAGTTCAAAACATTCAAATGTTGAATACTTAGTTCTAAATCGTTGTATAATTAAATTCATAAATTAAGTTGAAATAATGCTTTAATTAAAGAAAACGTAGTCGATTAGAAGGCGTAAAACATAATAGTCCAGGAGAGAGAGAAAATCTCTCCTGGACTATACAATTTGTAGATGCGTTATACATAATAGTCCAGGAGAGAAAAAAATTCTCTCCTGGACTATACAATTTGTAGATGCGTTATACATAATAGTCCAGGAGAGAAAAAAAATTCTGTCCTGGACTATACAATTTGTAGATGTGGTTAAGTTTTATTAAAGATAATGTCAATGTTTCACTTAATATGTAATCTAATTTGTAAAATGTATGTAAAATTGGTGAGAAATACATTATTATTGATACGTATAATGGACGACTGTTTTGTTGCCTATCACGATTCGGCCCATATTCGAACGCACTGTATATAATCGTGGAATGTCCGTGTGTTGATTTCAGCTGATGCGATAAACGTCACGACGTGCGTCACATGTTTTATAAGAAACTCTATCAAACGCACACACAAACAAACAAAAGGTCCGCGTCACGAATCCTCCGCAGAATTAATAAAAATGACAGACTCGTTTCCTTTGCGGTAATGAGATAAAAGTTCGCGCTACACATATATATACAATATAAACTGCGTTCGTTTCCCTGACATTTACATAATCTGGCTCGGATACATCCTTGAACTTCAGTCCGGCGGGCGATAAAAATGCGAGTAGGTACATTCACATACATATATATACGTATATATAAATATATATCTATACGTACACGTCGTATATTACGAAAAATTCTAAAAAAGTAGAATGGGTATCCAAGCGAGAGTTCACTGGCACCGATTGATTCTCCTCTCTCACTCCACATGAAAAAAAATTGTATTCACACTGCGCGCGTTGTTATAAATAAAACTAGATAACAACCACACGTCCTCTCGCTATCTCTCTCTCTCTCACTCACCTCTTTTGTACGGACGATTTTTCCCCGATTGCGAAATGTGGCGTAAGTTAAGGAAAATTTGCTCTAACTAAAGGATCCTGTTGACGCTGCACGCGTTCGATAAAAGACACGTCAAACGGTGAATCACAATCTATTTGGCTCTGACGTCGCTGATTGTTAATATACTTTAATCCGGTTATATTATATGTATGCGAAATTTTTTCATTATGACTCGTCGTGCGAAATTTAACTCGAAACGCGAGGGTTTTTGAAATAGGTACTCAACTTTAATGGAAATTATGGGAAGTTTCCATTAAAGTTTTCTCACCGTTCACGTTCTTAAACAAAGAACTTTCCAGGTTTTTTTTTGGAAAACTCACAAATCAAGTCCTTCTAGACACCTGTGGAACATAAAAAATAAATAATAGTAATAATCCCACTTCTGATTTATTAAACCAGTTTTTTGGAAAGTCACATTCAAACACAGTTTTTTGGAAAACACGCAACTGAAATCAATGCAAATCAGGAAATTTCCAGCAGACCTTTTTGGATAATTCACCAGTCAAATTTTGATAGGATTTCAATTTTCTTGGAAACAACATTTTCCTGCTTATTAGGAAAATTGAATTTTCCGGAGTGGTACTGTAAAGACTTTACAAGACGTAAAATGCGCTGTTTTCACAACACACACACACACACACACACACACACACACACACACACACACAAAATTGATGAAATTTTTTCGATGTTGTTTGACAAACTGGAAATTGACAAATTTGATTTTTGTGGAATTTATAAAAAAAAAATTAAAATCTAATACAAAACACGTCAGTACAATCTTTTACTTGTCTCGGAGCTTTAAAATGCCTCGTATTTCAATTTAGCTCCTCTTCAGTACTGTGATAACTCGAAACGCGAGGGTTTTTGAAATACTCAACTTTAATGGAAATTATGGGAAGTTTCCATTAAAGGTTTCTCACCGTTCACGTTCGTGTAGGATCTTTGTATCTCAAACAAAGAACTTTCCAGGAGTTATTTTTGGAAAACTCACAAATCAAGTCATTCTAGACACCTGTAGAACATAAAAAATTAATAACAGTAATAATCCCACTTCTGATTTATTAAACCAGTTTTTTTTTTGGAAACTCACATTCAAGCACAGTTTTTTGGAAAACACGCAACTGAAATCAATGCAAATCAGGAACTTTCCAGCAGTTCTCTTTTTTTGACAATTTTTGATAGGATTTCAATTTTCTTGGAAACAACATTTTCCTGCTTATTAGGAAAATTAAATTTTCCGGAGTGGTACTGTAAAGACTTTACAAGACGTAAAATGCGCTGTTTTCACAGCAGACACACAAAAATGATGAAGTTTTTTCGATGTTGTTTGACAAACTGAAAATTGACAAATTTGATTTTTGTGGAATTTATAAAAAAAATTGAAAATTTAATACAAAATACGTCAGTACAATCTTTTACTTGTCTCGGAGCTTTAAAATGCCTGGTATTTGAATTTAGCTCCTCTTCAGTAATGTGTCATAACTCGAAACGCGAGGGTTTTTGAAATACTCAACTTTAATGGAAATTATGGGAAGTTTCCATTAAAGATTTCTCACCGTTCGCGTTCGTGTAGGATCTTTGTATCTCAAACAAAGAACTTTCCAGGAGTTATTTTTGGAAAACTCACAAATCAAGTCATTCTAGACACCTGTAGAACATAAAAAACTAATAATAGTAATAATCCCACTTCTGATTTATTAAACCAGTTTTTTTGGAAACTCACATTCAAGCACAGTTTTTTTGGAAAACACGCAACTGAAATCAATGCAAATCAGGAAATTTCCTTCAGACCTTTTTGGACAATTCACCAGTCAAATTTTGATAGGATTTCAATTTTCTTGGAAACAACATTTTCCTGCTTATTAGGAAAATTGAATTTTCCTGAGTTTTCAAAAAAATCGTCAGAACTTTCTTTGGAAATTTTTGAAATTATGGGCAATTTGTATTATAATATGACTTTTAATTCGACAGCTCAGGACATTAAAGACAATTAATTTTGGGTTAAGTTAGTTGCTTCAAATTTGCTTTTGAATCGATAATACATATCTCAAAATTTGGGTTTAAGAAAGGAGCAGAGATATTGAAAAAGGGTACTTTTGGACAATTTCAAAAAAATCGTCAGAACTTTCTTTGTGAATTTTTGAAATTATGTGCAATTTGAATTATGATGACAATTAATTTCGGGAGAAGTTAGATGTTCCTAATTTTCATTTGAATCTGTCATATTTCTGGACCAAGTTTAAAATAGTAGTTGAAATATTGACAAAAAATTGCAAAAAATATGTACAAAATCGTTAGAACCTCGGCATTTCAAATTATAGACAATTTTTATCCCGACTTTGGTTTGGGCATCAAGTTGGGACACGAATGGTACCTAGGTACTTCGAAATCACCAAAAATTCTGCAGTTATATAGTATAGCAAGTAGGTAGGTAGGTAGGTACCACAAACGGTACCTGACCGGCTCTAAAATCTACCGTGACGCACTCCGGGTACCCTTTTGTATGTCACACGCTTCCATTTACCGAAAATCGTACCGACGCGCGCACACCTGCGCGAAAATTATCTCTCTTTATGGCGAAGAAGAGGGTGGGAGGGAGAGAGACGGACGGTCGCGGAGAAATCCGTTTTCGTCTCCTTCGACCGTCTCTTTCATCTCTCTCTCTCTCTCTCTCTCTCTCTCTCGCCTACTTTGCGGACAACCTTGGCGCGACCTTGATCGCAGGCGATGTCCATTTCAACAACGGCCTCCTTCTCCTTAGCAACTACTCCAAGTATACACATATATATACATGGCAGTGCATGCCGTATATATACGGGGGCGTCGTGACGTCGTCTTTCGGATTCTGATCTGGTTCTTGTGAAGCCAGAGAAAGAGAGAGACAGATAGAGAGATGGAAGGTCATCGATCCGGCCAGATCTCTCACACCGACATTCCTGTAAGGTACCGCCAATTAATATGGCGAAAATAATGGATATAGCCAGAGAGAGAGAGAGAGAAAGAGAGAGAGAGAGAGAGAGAGATAAGTCAGTCGTACGGTCTACTGGCTGTGCGGATGTGATGGAGGATTAGGATCGGACGAATTTATTTCTCTCTTCAAGAGTTTTTAATTGTCGTTCTCGAAGTGGAGCGGTAAGTCGCTCGCAGAGTTTCTATTTTACTCTGTCGCGAAATATTATCTCTATCTCTCTCTCTTCCTCACGGTCTACCGTTTTGAGGTTAAGGGACATTTGGGTATTTGTAGGTTATGCTATAGGGTAGCGCCTAAATAATGGCGAAACGTCTCGTAGGCTTTATTTGTAATTTGGCTGAAAACCATGTAACGTTTCTGCAGTGTCTCTGCACGTAAGTGGTGCATGCGCAGTGGCGGACGAGACATCGACCCAAAATTAATTGTCTTTAATGCCATGCACTATTGAATTAAAAGTCATAAGTCGAATTCCCCATAATTTCAAAAATTCAGAAAGAAAATTCTGGCGATTTTTTTGAAATTGTCCAAAAGTACCCTTTTTCAATATCTCTGCTCCTTTCTTAAACCCAAATTTTGAGATATGTATGATCGATTCAAAAGCAAATTTGAAGCATCTAACTTAACCCAAAATTGATTGTCTTTAATGTTCTGAACTATTGAATTAGAAGTCATAAGTCGAATTGCCTATAATTTCAGAAATTCACAAAGCAAATTCTGATTTTTTTTTTTAAATCGTCCAAAAGTACAATTTTTCCAATATCTCTGCACCTTTCTTAAACCCAAATTTTGAGGTATGTATGATCGATTCAAAAGCAAATTTTGAAGCATCTAACCTAACCCAAAATTAATTGTCTTTAATGCCTTGACATATCGCAATAAAAGTCAGAATGCAAAATGCCCACAATTTCAAAAAATAACAATCCAATTTCTAACCCAGCAATTTCGTTGAAATTGCTTGAAAGTACCATTCAATGATTTTTTTCAGTATTTCAACTTCTTTCCCAAACTTGGTTTGAAGTATAATCAAAGTTACAAGAATTAAAAATCAGAATTTAAGTTGTTCATAACTTCAAAAGTCAGAAGATCAAAAAAGGCGATCTAAATCAAAAGGTATATGTTCCTTAACCTTTCACATTACCCTATGTGTAACTTCTCTTTGTTTACCCTATGTATACTTCTCGTGTTACAACGTTTCAACCCTTAGAAACCGCCCCTAGTGACCTAGCTAGTTTCCAACTGCTTGAGGTTGATATAATGGAGAATTTGTTATAAATTGTGATCCCCTCACAGAGTAGTTTATGATTAATTTATGATTTATTGTAACGTTTCAACCCTTAGCACCACGAAATCAAAACTCATAAGAAGGTTTTTACGAGGTACAGCCATAACGCCATAACTTAAAAGGTTCAATCACTTTTATTAAGGAACTTCAAAAAACACGCAATATTTCTCTAATTATTTATTATAGACTGTTTAAATAATGTACGTGATTTCAAGAACAGGCCTCCATGATTTCCTGATCTAAACTTATTTTTGCCTAGAACCCATCAAATCGCCCCCAAAATTCGCCTGAACTTTTCGATTTTTTTTTCTAGATTCAGAATTCTGGATATATAGATTCTGGAAGCATTATAGATACTTCTAAATGGTCACAAAGATTTCTTAGTAGATTAGAATGATGATTTTAGAAGAATTCTAGATTTAGATCATCTTAACTCAAATCAATACGCCTTCAATACCTGTATATACTTTCTCATTAAAAATCAAATCAGAATTCAAATTATCCACAATTTCCAAAAGTTGCAGTGAAATTTATAACCCAACGATTTTGTTCAAATTATCCAAAGTTACCCTTTCTGGGATTCTCAATTTTGAAAAAAAAATCCTAATTTCATAAATCCGAAGATCAAGTGCACATAAGTCCAAAAAGTCACAAAGTAATTCCTGACAACGATTTTTTGAAATTGTCCAAAAGTACCTCTCAACGATTTTTTTTCCAATATTTCCAATTGAGATGTGACCGATTGAAATGAAAATTAGATGTATTTTCAACTCATCCAAAATTTGACCCTTCAAAATTTTCCAAAAGTACTTTTTTTCTAGGATTTCCTCAAAATCTTCCGACTGTCGTCCTAAGCCTTCTTTTGATCCGAACGAAAATCCGCAACAACAGCCAATCCAATCTATCACTCTAGCCCTAGAAACGTCCGAAATTCGCTTCCTCTAGTGTCCCTATGAATATCCTCTCCTACGGCATTCCTTTCATGGGCGAGAGAGAGAGAGAGGAAGAGAGAGATCGGCACGTCCGTGCGATAACAATGGGAGAAAAATTCGGGGGTAGCTATTGTCGACAAAATTTTTCGCAGCTGCCCTTATTTCAGACCCGCCCCTACCGAACACTCGACCCACCCCTAAGCTAGCGCGACGCTCGCCCTTCCGCTGGCCGATTGCTTTCCTACCTGGTCAGGTACGTCCTTTCTTCCCCATCTCCCGACAATAACGGCCCTTCCACCCCACGGAGAAAGGGAAGATATAGAGAAATGACTAATGGGTTCTGGTAGTAGTGTGCGGGTATTTACATTAGAATCGGAGGAAAATTAGTTATTTGTCATAGAGGAGAGGAACTAAGTCATGGCCTCAACGAATTTCTGTTTCTAGCTATGGGAAGCTTTAGTACTTACTTGTACACGATCAAATTGTGTGCGTATTGTGTATTGCATACCGGCGAAATTTCGATTATCTCTCTCGCACCCTTCCCACATGTGTAGTCCAAATTACCATCATTCCAGTCAGTTTGACGTAAACTGTGTATGTGTGCGGAAACCATAAAATCCTAATTTTCGTTAAATAAGACTAAATCTAAAATTCTTCTAAAATCATACCAAGCTGTTCTAATCTAAGAAATCTTTGTATCTACTTTGTGACCGTTTAGAAGTATCTATAATGCTTCCAGAATATATATATCTAGAATTCTAAATCTGGAAGGAATTGGATTTACATTTCGAAAAATTCAGCCGAGTTTTGGGGGTTATTTAATCGGTTCTAGGCAAAAATAAGTGGAGATCAGGAAATCATGGAAGCCTATTTCGTGTCTTCCCACATGCGGTCAGTGCCATGTGCGGTCAGTGCCATGTGCGGTCAATTCTTTGAAATCCCGGGACAGGCCAATTTATCAGGGTTCTCGGTACCGGCTCGCCATGAGCGGTAGTGTCTTATGCGGTCACAATCAAAAAACGTCTCAGATGTGATCCCTAGAAAATATTTTCGCAAGGTAACAAATACTTTTACATATACTTTATGTTAATGGTTAATGCAAATTGAAAATAAGTACATTGTTTTTCCTTGCCATCTCGCAAGTAATTCATGCATTACAGGACAAAACAAATCTCATATATTCTCTTTTCACGCCTCAAAATATCGAAAACCATAGTAATTATTTTTCCATATCGGCCGAGGGTGTCTACCGAGAAATTCGGTGAATTCGGAAATGACGACCGCACATGGGAAGACACCTGCACATCAGGTAGAAATATTTTTGGAGTGACCGCATCTGGCACGATTTTTCACATTGACCGCATGAGGCACGACCGCTCGTGGCACGGAGCCGCCTATTTTTGAAATTACGTACTGTAACGCGAAATGTAAACAGCAGCGCGAAACGTATTTACTCTTATCGGACCTCGGCGGCCACTTCGAAGCACTCCGTTAATTGGGCCGTAAAGGAAGAATGATTTATCACCTTCTGGGCGTTTCTAGATAAACATTATTAGGGAAAAGAAGGATCGGATAATGACGGGCTTGCGGTCGGAGAGAGGAGATAAGACGTGAAGCCGCAAGAGTAAACAGTGCGATAAACGGACAAGTGAAATAAATTAACAGTTAAGAGTGTGATATAAATTAATTAGTTAGGAAATAGTTAAGGTAAATTAAGTAGTGTGTAGTGTATAATTTAGGACAGTGTAAATAAATTAAAATAAACGTTACAATACATTATTTAGACAGTCTATAATAAATATGTAATTAGAAAAATGTCAAGGAGAATTGTGTGTTTTTTTTTAATTCCTTAACAAAAGTGATTGAAATTTTAAGTTATGGCATTATTTGATACTTTTAGTACCTCGTAAAAACCTCCTTATGAGTTTTGATTTCACTACATTTTCGATTATTGGGCGTGTGTGCGTATGTAACTACCCCGTGGTGCTAAGGGTTGAAACGTTACAATAAATCATAAACTACTCTGAGGGGATTACAATTTATAACAAATTCTCCATTATATCAACCTCAAGCAGTTGGAAACTAGCTAGGTCACTAGGGGTGGTTTCTAAGGGTTGAAACGTTGTAACACAAGAAGTATACGTAGGGTAAACAAAGAGAAGTTACACATAGGGTAATGTGAAAGGTTCACGAAGGAACATATACCTTTTGGTTTAGATTGCCTTTTTTGATCTTCTGACTTTTGAAGTTATGAACAAATAAAATTCTGATTTTTGGTTCCAACTGCTTATAACTTTGATTATACTCAAACTAAGTTTGGGAAAGAAGTTGAAATACTGATAAAAATCATTGAATGGTACTTTCAAGCAATTTCAAAGAAATTGCTGGATTAGAAATTTGATTGTTACTTTTTGAAATTGTGGGCATTTTGCATTCTGACTCTTATTGCGATAGGTCAAGGCATTAAAAAACAATTAATTTTTGGTTAAGTTAGATGCTTCAAATTTGATTTTGACTTGATCATACATATCTCCAAACTAGGGTTTAAGAAAGGAGCAGATATTGAAAAAAGGGTACTTTTGGACAATTTCGTCGTTTGGACAAATCGTCCAGAAAACGACGATTTTGGAAAAAATCGTCGTCAGACTTTTCTTAAGCGAATTTTTGAAATTATGGGCAATTTGAATTAATGGTAATTTCTTCAGGGGATCCTGAAAACTTCTCAGGGCGGTTTGGGAAATATTTTAGGACTTACCCTCTTTATTTTTTGAATTGCAAATAATTCCTGAAATATTTACAGAAATTAACTAATTTTGTTAATAAATATTGATAGGTACTGAATTAAATAAATTCCAAATTGAAATATATTTTAAGAACGAAATGCAAGACTCCCAATTCTTTCAAAATTTGTTTTTTTTTTTCGTAAACAGCGACATACCTAATTATACACACTCAAATTTTAAAGTTCCAAATTGGAATAACGAAGACTCTTTTTGGAGTTTGAATTTTACAAATTTTAGGGAGTAATGGGGTAGTTAGTTTCCTTCAAGTGAGACGAAATTGGAAATATAGTGGATCTGAGAACTTTTTTAATTATTTTTATTATTTCTATTTTTATTTGAAATTTAAAATTTTTAGTATGACGTCACTAAACGCCCACTTGAGGGAAATCGGTACCATTGGCACCACTGGGATATTGGTATGAAATTCATTACAGAATATGGTTTTCTGAGGACAGAACTAAGAGTTAGTTACCATTAGTTACCATCCACTCTCCCAAATGTCATACGTCGTTACTAATGTCGCGTATATTTGACGTAGAACATAAACTAAAACCCCAGCTTATATATTTACGGTTACAGAAAAAAACACGTCTATTTTATTTTACTGCCATCGTAATTTATGTGTTCCGTGTTGACATTTTGACAAATTTTGAACATTTCCTTCAAGATCGTTAATACCGTGAAATCACGATACGTCCGGCAACGCCGCCCGGCACTGCGGCGCGCTCTACAGAGAGAGATAGAGAGAATGCAGACATTTTCAGGATGCAACTACCATACGAATTTCGCACTCACAAAAGACAGAACGAGAGAGAAAGGGAAATACCAAAAGCGAGAGAGATAGAGAAAGAGTGAGAGAAAGAGAGAAGGAAATACCCCACCTTAGACCGAACAAGGAGGCGAGAACACGTCGCCGCCGCCGCCACCGCCGCCGCCGTTTACCCCCTCCACCGTTCCCCCCCTGCCGCCTCTCCCACCCTCATTAAGTTAGGTTAAGGACCCAGACGGAGGGGAGTGGTCGGGGTGGGGGGACAGCGTCGGCGACCGCGACGACGCTCGCCTCGGCCCGTCTCGGCCGCGGTCGGGCCGGGGAGCGCGCGCCCATTGGTCCGACGGCGTCGGGTTTTCCCGTGGTTAGTGCCGCCGCGACTTCCATAGTCGTGGATCGTCGACGTGGCCGCGGTCAGTTCTCGGTCGACCTCCTCGGCGAGCGGTAGTGCCTCCTCGGGCCGTCATCACCAGGTCCATGTGTGTGCGAGTGCGAAGAGATTTCGCGACGAAGGTGACGCGAGTGTCGCGAAAAATCGCCTCGAAAGGCAATTTGTCGCGGTCGAACCCTCGCGAAAAATCACCTAACCGGCCGTGGTCGCCGTAGTAGTGTGGTTTAACCGAAAACCGCCCAACCAACCATGATCGCCGTAATCCGACCGAAAATGGCCTGAAATGCGGATCAAAGTATTTCGCCACATTCGGCAATCCAGTGGACGCGTAGTTATACATCACGAAACTTTCCAAATAGAGAAAACTCCCCGACCAATGAAACTCGCCTCGGTCGCTCCCTCTCATTGGTCGGAGTCCAAGCGAGAACTCTATACGAGGTGTCCCATTGGACTAATTGTGAGTTGTGAAGTTTAAACTTAGAGTTATTCGCGAGTGTTGCGATTAGTATTTTTATTTTTGTAACGCACAAATTTCTCTCTCTTTGTGGGAGGAAGAAAAGTGTGTTGGCGACGTTTGGATTTTTCGCCGATTTCAAGGTAACCGTCTTTTGAGCGCGTTGACGTCATCACGTGGAAAGGTCCGGGAAAAAGTGGCGGAGAGGATGGGAGTTTTCCGGGAGATTTGGATCCGTAAATCCGGCAACGTCCGATTCGGGTGACTGTGCGAATTCCTTAAGGTCCGGCGACTTTCTGCGAAGTACGTTTCGGGCGTCCGAGTAGGTAAGACATTTTGAAAATTGTATATCGATGGTGACGTCAATGGTTATTATTACTAACTTTTTCGGAAGTTGGTTCCAACTTCCACCGCAATGCAAAAGTTGGTTGGATTTCAAAAGGGCTACAAAGTTTCTTGGATTGTATTTTGGTAGGTCATTTTTTGGTTTTTCTTTCTTATGCCCCAATTTTGGAGTCATTTTTGGCAAATCCAGATGGCCTACCAGATTTTTCTAGGGTTCATTTTCTTTCCTCAAAACCGAATTTTGACCGTGTAACTGCGTAAAACTCCTAAAATTCAGCGACTTTATCTAAATTCCTTTCTTTGTAGATAGGACATTTCAAAGCCCATTAATTTTTGAAAATTGTACATCCGGCATCGATGTTGATTGCTAATTTTTGGAAATTAATTTAGTTATTCAAAGTTCAAGGAGTTTTACTGGAGATCCAAAAGTTTGTGGATTGCCGTGGAATTTCAAAAAGCATAGGTACAAAGTTGCCGAAGTCTGATTGTCTAGTTCCAAAGCTTCAATTTGGTTTAGGCAGGAAATTTTGTGGATTTTCCTTCCTATGCCACAATTTTGAAGGTATTTTTGGCAAATCCGAACAGCTTGCCACCTTTTTTTGGGTTTCTTGGACCAAATTTGGAAAAAAATTGAGGTTTTCCATAGAATGGGTCTACGGGTCTAAAATTTGGATAAGTTCATTCTTTTTCTGGTTTTCTGAAGAACAATGGTAGAGATACTATACCTAACTTTGTAGGTATTGAATTTCAGATAATTTGGAGAAGTTTAGAGAAGCAGTGTTTTTTGAAAAAGGTTGAAACTTTGTTTTAGGGAAAGGCTCAATTTACCTTGCTTTATGGAGAAAAATGAGAAATTCGAATTTTCTCTTTCTGGGAAATTAAAAAAAAAATATGACTGATAAAAGTTTTGTGTTTTGTGAGAAACAGTGAAACTTCGTTTCAGGAAAAGGCTGAAGTTGTCTTGTTTTCTGGAAAAAAGATAAAGTTTGAGTTAAGCTCTGTTTTCTGGAAATGGAAAAGTTTAACTTCAATTTTCACTATTTTGGTTTCTGAAAGTTTTGTGAATCTATTTGGTTCTGATCACAAGTTCTAATGCTTTGATTTTGGTAGGAAAGTTTAGGATTTTCAGTTCTTATGCCTCCATTTTTGAGTTATTTTTGGGAAGTCCAGACAGCCTACTAGATTTTCCAGAGTTCATTCAACCATTTTCCATAAAAGCGAGTTTAACTACAATTTTCACCATTTTGATTTCTGCAAGTTTGGTAAATCTATTTGGTTCTAGTCCCAAGTTCTAAAGCTTTGACTTTAGTAGGAAAGTTTAGGATTTTCAGTTCTTATGTCTCCATTTTTGAGTTATTTTTGGGAAGTCCAGACAGCCTACCAGATTTTCCAGAGTTCATTCAACTATTTTCTTAAAAGCGAGTTTAAGTACAATTTTCACTATTTTGATTTCTGAAAGTTTTGTGAATCTATTTGGTTCTGGTCACAAGTTCTAAAGCTTTGATTTTAGTAGGAAAGTTTACGATTTTTCACTTCTTATGCCTTTTGAGTTATTTTTTTGAGTTATTTTGAGTTTTGAGTTGTTTTGAGTTATTTTTGGAAAGTCCAGACGGTATACTAGCTTTTTCCAGAGTTCATTCAACTATTTTCCATAAAAGCGAGTTTAACTACAATTTTCAGTATTTTGAATTATGAAATTTTTGTAAATCTATTTGGTTCTGGTCACAAGTTCTAATGCTTTGATTTTGGTAGGAAAATTTTGGATTTTCAGTTCTTATGCCTCCGTTTTTGAGTTATTTTTGGGAACATCGATAACTTTTTTTTTGAGTAAATTTTAAAGTTTAAACAGATTTTAACTGGAAATGTTATTATTACTTTAGAAGTTGATTGGAATACTGTGAAATTTCCAAGTTTTTTGGAGTCTGGGTAACTGCCTAAATTTATGGATTTGGTATCCAATCAATTTCTGGAAATTCGGGAAACTTAGTGGCAAAAGTCTCAATTAGAGTTGGTCAGAAGTTGATAAAAGAGTTTTGACTGGATGTCAAAAAGCGAAATTTCGAATGGACTTTGGTTGGACAATCTTTAATTTTGGAGTCAATTTAGTGACTGAAAATTAAGAAGACGTGCCATTTTAAGTATCAGACTAAACATTTTTGAACGTAGTTTCTAGAAATTTTGCAAATGAATTCTGAATTCTGTTCAGTGACTGTAAATTGAAAATTCGACTTTCTGAATTTTTGTCAAGTTTGGCAAATTGCCATTTTCAAAACTCAAGTCTGAAGTTCGAAAAATCCATAAAAAAACGCAAAAAGTGCGATGTGCTTCATTTTTGATTACCTACACGAATCATATTGGTCTTATAGATATTACTTTCTGAGAGGAAATTTGGTTGTCATGCGCTTTTCTAGTTTTTCCAAGTGCTTGATTCATTTTTCAAAAGATGTTTTGACTGGAAAATTTTCAAAAAAAGTTACTTTTTAGAAATTCTACAATTCCAGCAATTTCACGAAACTCCTTTTCGTCATCTGAAGTTTTCAGAATTAGTAAGCAATTTTTGAAACTTTGGAAGAGCCAAATGGTTTCCAAGAAATGTACTTTTCCAAATACCAACTCGGCAAGTAAAGTAAATTTTGACTCCTGGAAGTTCAAATTTTGAGATATTTTGTTTAGAGTTCTCTTAACGCATCCAGAGAGATTTAGAATGGATTCTGGACGTAACGATTTTCCAGAACTTCGAATTGAGTTTTCATTTGTCAAATTTTTGAATTTTCTCTAATGAGGCGATATTGTAGTGGACGCCCAAAATTTTTGCTGAAAATTTGATACATTTTTTGAGCTTCACGCTTCAAATTTTCAGCAACTTTTCCAAATTTGACTCTGGAAAATTTTGTTGCATTACTACCTAGAATGTTGAAATTTTAATAAGTGGGATCTGTTTTTTAAGAGATATTTGCTTCCCGTCATGTCTTCGGTATAGAAATGATAATAACAATTCCAAATATATCTTGTTCCTCGAAACGATAGGTAATTTTGAAAATGTCAAAATTTTGAATTTTTGGAAAAAAAATTCGATTTTTTGAAAAACGAGTAGATATCATAGTGTTAGATTGGGTAGGACGTCAAAAAGTTTTAGTGAAAATTTGATGAATTTTTAATGTTCATGAATATTTGCATGCGAAATGTTATTTTTGGGATAAGTTCTCCAAATTTTGAAATTTAAATTTTTTAAAATTTCGATGTTTTGTAATCAAGATTCCCGTTTCCTGCCAAATGCCTGGAACAGTAATGATAAGTAACAATTATTTATTCGAGAGAATTCCAGATAAGTCTCGTTCCCAGAAACGACTGGTAATTTTGGAACAAACAAGACCCGATGATATTACCGCCTTTCCCCGAAACATTCGATAACGATTTTCCCTGGAATATCAATACACCATTCATAGTTATGCACTTTTGTGTTATCTCATCATCGCGATGACTCACAACTTACACACAAGTATTTTACTAAGTATTACATTTCGACTGGAATTTCGCTTGCGAAACCGAATTTGCGATTAGAAAATCGGCGAGGTGGCGCAATTTTTCGCGGTTTGATAATAAGAGCAGAATGACCGCGTCCCACTTTTGCTATCATTATGGAATAATCGTAATGATCGTCATTATCATCGCAGACTTGCTTCATTGAAATAATACTACGTACACGTACTGTCTTTTTTTGGATAATTATTGTCATCTCAGAGTTGGCAATTTAAGGAAAAAAATACTACATACTCGCTTTTTTGCTCATTAATAGAGAGATATTGCAAGTGTCCATAATGTCAAACAGTATGTACACCTCCCTTATGACATAGACTTTGAATCCCTTCTAAGAAAACTGGCCCTTAATGCACTTGTAAATTAGTATAAATATCAGGAATTACTCTAATTACTAAATTTTAAAATTACACTAAAATTTAAAATTCTACTCTCTGAAATAAAATTGTGCATCTAACTAAACTCTTAGTTGGTTACAGTACTTTTTTATATATTTCTGTACGACCCCTAGAGCCGACCCTGTCGTCCTTTTATTTTGACTCCTGAGTGTGCGCAGTTGCATGGTATACTTTAATAACGTTGTTAAATTATAATTACAGTAATGTATTAATTTCTAGGTGCTGGTGGTTGTTAATAAAACTTAAAAAAAAATTTATTAGAAATTTGGTTGAAGAAAGAATGAGTCACAATATCCTGGTCATTTCCACCTCCAAAAATAACTTGTTCTTATTAATTTAATTAATATTAGTGATTAATTATTGATTGTCACATTAGAGTGTTCCTAATGTAGTCTTTTCAAAACAAATCCCGATACTACCAACTTAATACAGTACCAGCACATCGCAATTTATGTGTTCCGTGTATATTTTAGGTTGGCAATATATATGGTTATGTATATTGCCAACCTAAAATATACACGCAACACATAAATTGCGATGTGATGAGACTATATTAAGTTGGTAGTATTGGAAGTATTATGACGTCATCAAAATGACGTGCATCGGGATTTGTTTTGAAAAAAGTTTAGCAATATGTATGTACTTTGTCATACATTAAAAAGGACTTTAGATACTACAAATTCACGTCTTAACAGCTGACTAGGTTTCTAGGTTATGTGATAAATGCATAAGCATTATTTTATTAAGATCGACTTAAATACTGTTTGTCAGTAGTAGGGCACTTTTGCAATATCTCTCTTATTATCATCTCCAGGTTGACATTTCAAGTCTTAATTTAAGAATGACTTAATTAACTTTAAATCGTCTTAAGTTGAAATTTGGCAGTAATTTACTTGCTGTTATTAAACTATAATTTGTGTTGCTTGTTGCTTATGAAAGCATTGTAAATAGTTTTCGAGATATATTTTTTTGATAAACCATTCTTCAATTTTGGTTGTTTCCACGAGATAATTGCATTAATTAACTTTAATTTAGTGAAAAATAATTTTTGGAAAAATTGAGGATGGCTCTGCCAAGTAGGTATTCCATTGGATGTATTTTTCGACATATCTTGAAAATCATTGGTTGGATCAAAATCTTTTGAACATCACGACCATAATTATCTCAAAATCCAAAAATTAGCTTGATCGAGTACACGTTATCAATTATTTCAAAATTGCCTTTTCTAAATATTTCCCAAAATATAGATGTTCTGTGATATTTCGGAAATTATTGGTACAATCGAAATTTTTTCAACCGCAGATTGGCGCAGCCACAACACAATCAAAATTTATTTCAAAATTCAAAAAAAAATTAATTTTTCATTTGGTGATACTATGTGGAATACTACTATTATCCCTTCAAAATTCGAAAATGACTTCGATAATTTTTTTCAAAATTATTCCCAAATTGACAAAAATTTGAATTCCCAAAAAATCAGTCTCAATTTCACGGAAATTCGCAATTACCCAAATTGACCGCCCTGTAAACCTGATCACGTGACTCGCTTCTATCTAATTGGTCGTCGATTTTCCGACCGTCACTAATCCACCAATGAGATGCCCCGAAAGCCATCGGAAATTCGGTCACGTGACCGGTCGTGGCTAGGCCAACGCTTACAATAAACTTCCTCCGAACACAAAATCGATCACGTGATTGCTCGGTCGTGACTAGGCTCCCGCTTATAGTAAACTTCCTCCAAACGCAAAATCGATCACGTGATTGATCGGTCGCGACTAAACTCTCGCTTACGTCTTTTCAAAAATCACGCTCGCGAAATCAATTCGTACGGTTGAACGATAAATCGATTTATCTTCAGGAGAGTAATTGAATTTCGATTTCGACGTCCTTGAAACGCGAGATCGGTCACGTGATCGATCGGTCGTGGCTGGGCTCGCGCTTACGGCTCGATAGGGTCCGAGGATAAATCGATTTTGGTTAAGGAGAGTAATTAAATTTCGATTCGGAATCGTCCTTGGAAACGCAATTTCATTCCAGCTGATAAGATTACCGGAGCCGAAATGCGGAGTGAGAGAGAACGATCCTTATCACGTGTCCGTTGACCTTAATATCGACCACATGCCCGTATGATGTAAAAAATACATACGTACGTCCTGTAATGATTAATGAAATCGTCGCGTCGTTAAAAGAGAGAAGAGGATATGTTATACGGGTTTAACGCCCTATCGCTTGTTACGTTTAAAAAAAGCTCCGCGTTAATGATGTAATTATGTTTAGAATTGCGGTTCGGGGTGTAATTAGCACGCCGTGACCTCGAGCCCTTGGATTACTTCATTTTTCACGAAACGACATGTGTAGACTTGGTACGTACGAATTAGCCCCTCGAGAGTGTTAAGCTTTCTACGAATAATGACGTTGAGTTACCGATTAATTACCGTAATTGGAAGAAAGTTACGTCGTCGATAGCGAGTTATCGCGACGTTATTATCGATTATCGAATCGATCCGCGAGATTTTACGTTTCATTTTTTGCAAGTCATATTGCCCTTCTGACGTTATCACGAACATATCATTTTATCAACTACCCCCCCCACCCCCTCTGTTCCCTTCCTATCTACGTCATCGCCATTACATTAATTACTGTCGATCGAACCTTTGAGGTCGTTGGACTAATTACCTCTCTAAGTACGTAAGTACGTTCGATTTCGTGTGATTACTGCTTTTATCGCCCTCTCTATCGTTTTGGTGAATGAAAGTTAATGATAACGTGGGGGGGAGGAGAGGGGGGGGGTTATCATTGATAAATGTTTATCGGAATGTGAGCGATAAGGCGGCGAAATTAGTACTAACGTTCAAATGCACCGATACACGTTCCACTTGAAGTTAAAACTGAGGTGAAAATTGCGCTTATCCCGTAAGCAAATTGTTGCACAACAATTGGAACATCGAATGGCACCAATTGGATTGACATGGGCGACAAGTAAATTGTTGCGCAACAATTGAAATCGATTAAATCCAAGGAATTGTTACGTAACAATTGAAATAAGTTGAATCGGTATATAGGCAAAAAGCAAATTGTCACACAGCAATTGAAATCTCAAATAGTATCAATTGTATTGACATAAGCGACAAGTAAATTGTTGCGTAACAATTGAATCGATGAAGACAAAAAAGAAATTGTTACGTCACAATTGAAATCAGTTGAATCGGCATAGGCAAAAAGAAAATTGTCACACAACAATTGAAATCTCAAATAATATCAATTGGATTGACATAAGCGACAAGCAAATTGTTACGCAACAATTGAGATAAATTAAATCGAAAGCCAAAAAGAAATTGTTACGTAACAATTAAAATCAGTTGAATCGGTATAGGCAATATGTAAATTGTCCCACAACAATTGAAATCTCGAATGACGTCAATTGGATTGACACAAGCGACAAGCGAATTGTTACGCAACAAATGAAATTAATTAAATCGTAACCAAATAAGAAATTGTTGCGTAACAATTGAAAAAAGTTAAATCGACATAGGCAAAATGCAAATTGTTACACAACAATTGAAACCTCGAATGACGTCAATTGGATTGATACGAGCGACAAGCAAATTGTTACGCAACAATTGAAATTTATTAAATCGTAATCAAATAAGAAATTGTTTAGAAATCAGTTGAATCGGCATAGGCAAAATGCAAATTTTCGCACAACAATTGAAATCTCGAATGACGTCAATTGGATTGATATAAGCGACAAGTACATTGTTACGCAACAATTGAAATCGATTAAATCCAAGAAATTGTTACGTAACAATTGAAGTCGGTTGAATCGGCATGTAGACAATAAGCAATTTGTTACACAACAATTGAAATCTCAAATAACATCAATTGCATTGACATAAGCGACAAGCAAATTGTTGTGCAACAATTGAATCGATGAAGGTGAAAAAGAAATTGTTACGTCACAATTGAAATCAGTTGAATCGGCATAGACAAAAAGCAAATTGTTACACAATAATTGAAATCTCGAATGACATCAATTGGATTGACATAAGGGACAAGCAACATCTTACACAACAATTGAAATCAATTAAGTCGTTGTAGCCAATAAAGAGGTTGTTACGTAACAATTGAAATCAATTAAGTCGTAGCCAATAAAGAGATTGTTATGTAACAATTGAAATCAGTTGAATCGGCATAGGCAAAAAGCAAATTGTTACACAACAATTGAAATGTCGAATGACATAAATTGAATTGACATTAGGACTTAGTAACAATGAGGATTTATTGGGTTGGAGGCAGCATTCAGTACGCATGTAATTGCTACGCGGGGGGGGGGGGTGTTGTCGAGCACTGAATGCTGCTTCCAGTACTATATCCTTGCAGTCTTGGGCAATCGCCATAACAAACAACAATTTGCTTACAGATTAGCCCTGATATCGTCAGTTACTTTTGAATGATTGTACTATTACCATCTTGCAGTGTAACTTTTTAGAGGTTTAACTACGAACTTGTATTAGGTTAGGTACGCTTTATTGACGTTTACCTGAGACCATCTCACATGTCAAAACTGACAGTGACTAGACGTCCTTCCCCAAAAGGAGAGCAGAAATTGGATAAGATGTTTCGAGCGCTACCTCGGTGCCTAGGCTTTGCTTTATATCGAGTCAGGTACCTGAAGTAGCGCGCGAAACGTATCTTGGTTCTAGACGACGATTGGAGAGATTGGCAGAAGAGGTAATCTGGTTTGGTTGGATCTAGAGGAATAGGTAAGTTTGGATAATGGAATTGTGTACCCAGAAATTTGACGAATTACGCATAAGTTAGTCAAGGATTCTCAAATTGGATGTAGAAGACAAAATGCACTGCGTGAGATCCCAAAGTGGCTACCAGGACTTGTGGACCTAATCTGTGACAAAATTGGATCTAGAAGATGACATAAATTTGGCCAAAGAGACGTCATTTTAATTTGGAAGACCCATAGATCACATAAAACAGATGTAAAGTGGATGTAGAAGACAAAATGCACTGCATGAGATTCCAAAGTGTCTACCAGGACTTGTGAAGCTAATCTGTGACAGATAAAATTGGATCTAGAAGAAGGCATAAATTGGATACAAAACGACATAAATTGAAGTAAGAGGAAATTGATACAGATTACATACAAAAGATGTAAATTGGATGTAGAAGACAAAATGCACTGCGTGAGATTCCAAAGTGGCTACCAGGACTAGTGGAGCTAATCTGTGACAAAATTGGATCTAGAAGATGACACAAATTTGGCCCAAGAGACGCCAATTGAAGTTAGAAGACCCATAGATCGCATACAAAAGATGTAAAGTGGATGTAGAAGACAAAATGCACTGCATGAGATTCCAAAGTGGTTACCAGGACTTGTGGAGCTGATCTGCGACAGATAAAATTGGATCTAGAAGAAGGCATAAATTGGATACAAAAAGACAAATTGAAGTAAGAGGAGATAGATACAGATTACATACAAAATATGTAAATTGGGTGTAGAAGACAAAATACACTACATAAGTTTCCAAAGTGGCTACCAGTACTTGTGGATCTAATCTGTGACAAAATTGATCCTAGAAGATGACACAAATTTGGCCCAAGAGACGTCAATTCAAGTTTGAAGCCTATAGATTGCACACAAAAGATGTAAAGTGGACGTAGAAGACAAAATGCACTGCATGAGATTCCAAAGTGGTTACCAGGACTTGTGGAGCTGATCTGCGACAGATAAAATTGGATCTAGAAGAAGGCATAAATTGGATACAAAAAGACAAATTGAAGTAAGAGGAGATAGATACAGATTACATACAAAATATGTAAATTGGATGTAGAAGACAAAATACACTACATAAGTTTCCAAAGTGGCTACCAGTACTTGTGGATCTAATCTGTGACAAAATTGGTTCTATAAGATGACATAGATTTGGCCCAAGAGACGTCAATTGAAGTTGGAAGACCCATAGATCGCATACAAAAAATGTAAAGTGGATGTAGAAGACAAAATGCACTGCATGAGATTCCAAAGTGGCTATCAGAACTTGCGGAGCTAATCTGTGACAGATAAAATTGGATCTAGAAGAAGGCATACATTGGATACAAAAAGACATAAATTGATGTAAGAGGAGATAGATACAGATTACATACAAAAGATGTAAATTGGATCTAGAAGACAAAATGCAATGCACGAGATTCCAAAGTGGCTACCAGGACTTTTGGAGCTAATCTGTGACAAAATTGGATCTAGAAGATGACACAAATTTGGCCCAAGAGACGTCAGTTCAAGTTTGAAGCCTATAGATTGCGCACAAAAGATGTAAAGTGGACGTAGAAGACAAAATGCACTGCATGAGATTCCAAAATGGTTACCAGGACTTGTGGAGCTAATCTGCGACAGATAAAATTGGATCTAGAAGAAGGCATAATTTTCACCCAAAAGATGCAAATTGAACTTGGAGGAGTCACAGATTGCATGCAAAAGTATGCATATTGAATGTAGAAGATGCAAAGTGTTCTAAAGTGCCCAAAGTAGTCTTTGATCTGGAATGACCATTAGTCATAAAATTGGATCTAAAAGTTGGGATAAATTGAACATAGAAGATTTAGTTTGAAGTTAGAAGAGATATAGAATGCATATAAAGGTTGTAAATCGGATGTTGAAGACGTAAATTGTATTGCATCTCATTCAAAAGTAGCCGAAGTAGTCTTTGATCTGAGGCGGAGCCTTTGAAGATAGAAACTTCAAAAGTTAGATCCAGTCAGTAGACTTGATCAGATATAAATTAAAGTTAAAGAGATAAATTGGACGTAGAAGACATAGAATGTCATGCATATACTACATGACATCCAAAAGTAGCCAAAATAGTCTCTTATCCGAGGCGATAATTGAAACATGAGGAATTAGATGCAGTTATTTGTGATAACTCGATTTTATAGCATCTATAAGAGTTATGTCTTATAACTTATATAATTATAAATTAAGTCTTCAATCTGTGATAATTCCAGTTTATGTTACATAAAATCGGATGTAGAGGTATTATTAAATAATATTGTATTAGATCTAGTATCTTTTTGGTAGGTCAAATGGTCCTAGGTTTTAGATTAACACCAGATCTTCAAGAGGTATGTGGAGCTGACTGATTTTGGTATCCAATAACTTGAAATACGTGGAAGAATCAGGCATTTATCTAACTTTTCGTGATTGAATCGAATGGGATGTTAAACAGGTAAGTACTATAGGGCGTTGCATATTATTTCGGACGGCATTCAACTACATACCGTCCGAAATAACTTGCTACGGAATATACATGACAGTCCTTCAATCTTGAAGGGTTAAATTGCATCTGTCCGCCCTTTAAGGCATTTTATTACATTAGTGTTTTGCTATCAACATTGTAAGCCTTTTATTTACAATACCGTCTTAGTAATTTCGCCTTCTCGAAACCGGTGCCGTAAGAAGATCTCTCGTCTCGACGTGTTTGTGTTTGTCCGCCTTAAATATTGTCTCGGCGCGAGTCCTTCAATTATAAAACATTCGGCGAGTCGATTCATTACTTACACTATTTACATTACGACATTGTTGCAAGTAATAAATAAGTTTATTTTTAGACCGGTCGCGATTATAAGCGAACACGGTCGTTGCTCGTGTGTCTCGTGGTGGGGGGGGGGGGGAGAAGACGAAGAGAAGCTATTAATTTACTTGAATCTTCCATCGATGAATTAATTAATTAATTAACGATTTTTGGTATCTTACAGACTCTGCCGCTCTCCGTCACATGTCTATTGTACTTCATCAGGTGCTCTGGTAAATTGGCACCCGACACCTGTTGGAGTACACTAATTATGTGGCAGTGCACTTCGGGGGATTACCACGCGACTCCAAGATAAGAAACTTCCGAACTGGGACCTGAGCCACACGAAGAGGTTCGATGTCGACTGTAATTCTAACGTTAAACAAGCGAAAAATGCTCCAACTTTGGCTCGGACACGCTTTTTGGCTGGGAGTTGTGTCTTCTCCCACCACATCTTACCGGCTTAAAACTCCGCACCCTTGCCGGACGAGCATGCGCACAGAACACGAAATAAGTTAATGGTTTGTGGCACAGAACGTGAAATAAGTTAATGGTTTGTGGCACAGAACATGAAATAAGTTAATGGTTTGTGGTTTAATATGACACTTTGTTTCGTTTTCATAGGAATGAAAACTGAGATAATACAATACTGTAATTTCAATGAAAACTTCAGTCTTATCGCTTTCCTCTATCTAATAACAAATATTTCGGTACCAAATCCAAAATTTCCTGTCTCGAAAAAATGACAAAATCTGAAATTTCTATAGAATGTAACAATTTTGCTGTTTGTGAAACTAATTTTCTTTTGTATTTATATTGTGTTTCATCTTCAAAGAATAAATGTGCGTTTAGACACTATTCCAATAAAAACTTAATTCATTTTGGCCATGTTGCCGAATTTTCACCTAGTAATAATGAAGTTCTACTAGGAACAAATCTCACTGAAAAACATGTCTAATTTAGAAGGCTTGCCAATATTCTTTTCTCGAGAATAAAAGATAACATGCCGTACCGACTTATCACACCAATTTATTTTCAAGCATTTTAGGAAAACATGTTTGTTCCTTTACAGTAATATAATTCAAGGTAGTGATTAGTGCATCCAAGTGATCAGTTAATTAATTATCGATGACATTTGTTCCAAAATATATAATTTTTTGGATATGAATTATCATAAAACTAATATGAAAGTGAACTTATTATCAAAGTTCACTTCAAACTTTTGCTTGGTACACAATCGTGTTTTTGTTATGTTCTATTTATTGTCGTAAGTATAATTTGAATATTATGAAGGTATTTTTGAATGAAGTTATCGCGATTTTATGTTTTATTTATTTACTTATTATTTTGTTTAGTATAAGATAATTTGAATATTTTAGAGGTAGTACTTTTGAATGAAATTATTTGTTGTTTTATGATCTTGAGTTCAATAATTTATACTAATCTGAATATTTTATATGGAATTCTCTCTGTAACCTTTGAAAAAAATGAAATGTATTTTTTAGTACTTTTCCTATTAATTCAATATCAACTATTTCAAATGAAATACAGATACACCACGGTTATTTAATATAAATGTATGTTTTAAATAAAGATAAAGGCAATATTTTTGTATTTTGTATTCTTTTCAAACGTATCCCTTGAAAGTAGGAATTTAAATTAAGGGCAGGGAGCAAAATTCAATAGTAGGTATGTAATTCTATATATCCAAATTGCTAAATCTATCAAACTAAATTGATGGCCTGCTATGTCGCCAGATTATTTTCTGGATTCTAGTAAACTAAAAATAAAATCTAGAAGTCTATTTTTTTAGAACAGAATCTAGATGAATTCAAAATTTTGAAATTAAATCTAGAAGAACCTATTTTTAATCCAAACAAAATCTAATCGAATACATGCATTGGATCCTAAATCAACTTTTGGGGTTTGATTTTACGATTATAATCTTTCTAGGATCTAGAAATCTAGATTAAGAAACTATATTGGAGGTATGCAGAACAGTGGAATTATCTTCTAGATTGTATTCTAACAGATAAATGGATGAATTGGGTCACTAAGGTGGATTGGATCCTAAATTAACTCAGATTGATTACTTTATATCCTTGATAGACTCTGGAAGATTAAGATCATTTTCTGGATTCTAGTAAAGTAAAAATTAAATCTAGAAGAGTATTTTTTAGACGCAACAGAATCTAGATGAATTCAATATTTTGGATTCTAAATCAACTTAGGGTTTGATTTTACGATTATAATCTTTCTAGGATCAAGATTAAGAAACTATATTGAAGGTATGCAGAACAGTGGAATTATCTTCTAGATTGTATTCTAACAGATAAATAGGTGGATTGGATCCTAAATTAACTCAGACTGATTAGTTTATAGCCTTGATAGAATGTAGAAGATTAAGATTATTTTCTGGATTCTAGTAAAGTAAAAATTAAATCTAGAAGAGTCTATTTTTAGACGCAACAGAATCTAGATCAATTCAAAATTCTGAAATTCTATTTAATAGTAAGGAAATTAAATCTAGAAGAACCTATTCATGCATTGGATCCATAATCAACTTTTAGGGTTTGATTTTAAAATAGTAGTCTTTCTAAGATCTAGTCCAGATTAAGAAACTATATTGATGGTATGCAGACAGTGTACTTATCTTCTAGATTGTATTCTAACATATAAATCGATGAATTGAATCACTAAGGTGCATTAGATCCTAAATTAACTCAGACTGATTACTTTATAGCCTTGATAGAATCTAGAAGATTAAGATAATTTTCTGGATTCTAGTAAAGTAAAAATTAAATCTAGAAGAATCTATTTCTTATACGCAACAGAATCTAGATCAATTCAAAATTTTGAAATTCTATATAATAGTACAGAAATTAAATCTAGAAGAACCTATCCATGCATTGGATCCAAAATCAACTTTAAGGGGTTTGATTTTACGATTATAATCTTTCTAGGATCTAGAAATCTAGATTAAGAAACTATATTGATGGTATGCAGACAGTAGACTTATCTTCTAGATTGTATTCTAACAGATAAATAGATGAATTGAATCACTAAGGTGGATTGGATCCTAAATTAACTCAGACTGATTACTTTATAGCCTTGATAGAATCTAGAAGATTAACATTATTTTCTAGATTCTAGTAAAGTAAAAATGAAATCTAGAAGGATCTATTTCTTAGACGCAACAGAATCTATATCAATTCAAAATTTTTAAATTCTATATAATAGTAAAGAAATTAAATCTAGAAGAACCTATTCAAGCATTGGATCCAAAATCAACTTTTAGGGTTTGATTTTACGATTATAATCTTTCTAGGATCTAGATTAAGAAACTATATTGATGGTATGCAGAACAGTGGAATTATCTTCTAGATTGTATTCTAACAGATAAATGGATGAATTGAATCACGAAGGTGCATTGTATCCTAAATTAACTCAGACTGATTACTTTATAGCTTTGCTAGAATCTAGAAGATTAAGAAATTAAGTTAATTGGCTGCAGGGTCGTGGAATTGTCTTCTAGAAGATTCTATTTTTAGACCTAATAGATTCTAGATGATTTCAGAATTTTAATACTATAGTAAAGTACAATAATTGAATGTAAAAGATCCAGTTTTTTGTTCTAACAAAATCTAGATGAACTGAATCACTGAAATTAATTTTTGGCCACTTATACTTCGCTGCGATCTAGAAGGTAAGGGAACTAAATGTTAGCCTGCAGAATTGTGAAGTTATGTTCTAGATTCCACTGCAATAACTGAATCTAAAACATCTAATTGTTAATTCCAACAGAATCTAATGAATTAGGACACTTTTCAAAGATTAGCTCATAAATCAATTAATTTTATGGTTGCTTTATAACCTTTCTAAGATCTAGAAGATTAATGTTATGCAGAATAGTAATTATTATCTTAAGCGTTCTAGTGAAACCTATAAGAATCTATTCTTAGTTCTAACAATATCCAAATGAACTGAATCACTATAAAGTTCATTGATTCAACCATTTTGTAACCTTCCTAGAATCTGGAAGATCGTGAAACTAATGTGATAAGCGTGCAGAACTTATAGAAATACAAAACATCTCATTATTGGTTCTACGGTTTCAGTTCTAGTTAATTTAATTTTATCCAAAATTAACCCAGGAAGTTATTTTATGGATCTTGTTACGATCTAACAGAAGAGATTCTAGGAAAGTATACTCTATTCAAAACAAATCCCGATGCACGTCATTTTGATGACGTCACCAAACACACAATACTACCAACTTAATATAGTCTCAGGAGTCAGGACATCGCAATTTATGTGTTCCGTGATATTGTCAACCTAAAATATACACGGAACACATAAATTGCGATGTCCTGTGACTATATTAAGTTGGTAGTATTGGATGATTCTGACGTGCATTGGCATTTGTTTTGAATAGCGTATAGGTTGATCTAGCAGATTTTATTTTTAGTATTAACAAACTCTAGGGAAATAAATCACCTTTGAAAGTTGACTGGATGGTAAATCAACGCAGTGAGTGATTATATTGTCACTTGAAATTTGGATTAATGAACTAGAATATGATTTTCTGTATTGATAGTAATTAGATTTAGAAATGTCTAGAAACCCAAATTGATAGGCCTGCAGAAACATGACATTGCCGTCTAGATCTAGATTGTAGCAACCAATCCTAATGCAAGTGCATTTGGAAGCGATTCTAATTGGAAAAGGATAAACTCGTTATACACGTCAGTCGAACAAAGGGGAATTCGCGCAGCAAAGTAAGCTTATAAGTAAGTAACCACACTTAAGAGTCCTTTTTGCTCAAGTTTATGCAATTTTATGCATAAGTAACGAGCGACGTTAAACCTTTTGGAGCTTTTACGGCCGCCTCAGACAATTTCCTAGTGTTTTATTGCAAACGAGTAAGTAATAAAGTCATAGATTTATTCGACATGGGCAGTTATGGCCGACCGGGAGAAGGTTTTTAAGTACCATCTTTTAATGGAGGCGGCCGTTGTAGAGTGCGAATTGTGTTAATTAAAATTCCTTGCCGTGCGGCACGTATTAAAACCGCTCTTCGTCGATACTATCGATTACTAATATTCGATCGAGGTGAACGTCTCGTTATTGGTCGTCTTCAAAATTAAACAACGTGACGTCACAACCTGTTATTATCAATAATAATAACTATACTCTATCCCGATGCACGCCATTTTGATGACGTCACCACACATCCAATACTACCAACTTAATATAGTGTTCCGTGTACGTTTTAGGTTGAGAATACACATAACCTAAGATATACACGGAACACATAAATTGCGATGTCCTGTGACTATATTAAGTTGGTAGTATTGGATGATTCTGACGTGCATCGAGATTTGTTTTGAAAAGAGTATAGATCCGGCGTTCCCATAAGGAAGTATTACTTGCCGACGAAGTGGGGGGGGGGCAATATGGCCGCCGTTGACGAATTGTGACAGGCAACAAGACGGTTGGTCATTAGGCGTAACAATGAGAAACTATGAAATTTAGTTTCATAGTAGTTTTACGCCTTTGAGACGGTAGGGTACATAGCTTCTATAAAGTTCCTTATTAACTTGTCATATTTAGGTATGAGATAATAATCCAAACGCCTTTTCTGCACTTTGCAGATTGTGCACTTACTAACTATTGTGTCCTTTTTGAATTTTATCCAAAATACTTCAAGAAGTGCAATGTAAACGAACAAATGTCACGTTGAAAATGTAAGAATCGATGTTGCCGCTGTTATCAAAAGTCGACGTTATTGCAGATTTACGTAAAAGGTAAGCACCGGATCTTAAGAGAGAATTCGATAATTGGCACAGAATATGCTAGTTGTTATTATCTTCGCAATACATTATTTTGTAAATAGATTGGTCCAGTTATTGTACACAAAGAAGCATTTCTCTTCATTTTGTCGGTGGATAGATAGCGTTTTGCGTATGCTATTTTATTTTTATACGTCGCCAGGAATAGAATCCTCTCTCGGGGGTAATAACCATAACGTCCTTCTCTCCCTCTCTCTCCCACGTACATACACTGGAATCGGATTTTGAATCGGCATTCTGGAATTTTTCTCATTGAAAACGACTATTTATAGACTTTTCTTAATTAAAGCATTGTTTATACCGACGCTTTCCGAGAAATTTATCGCACGAGGAGGCGTAGACACGTCACACGCCATTTATTTTTCGTCTTCGTGGGTTTCCTTGTGAGTAATTCACACGCGACCAAAAAAAAGTTAATGTGACTTACGCTCAAGTCGTGCATGCGCAGTAGTTGTAGACGAAGGGCGCGTTTCTGATTGGCCAAAACGGATTTATACCGCGATCTGACCAATCGAAGTCGACCGTCACCGCGCACGCGCCGCTTCCCGAGTAAATCCGGCGACTCCGACTCGACGTTCGGAAATCCGAAACCGGAGGTTCGGAAATTTCGTCCAATGGGACGCTTCGAATTTTCGAAACTCGTATACCTCACGTTTCATTGGCTCGAATCAGAAATATTTTCTAGTAGTCGTTTTCGAATAATGTATCTGTTCCAACAGAAGTCTTAATAATTCTAGAATATCGTGACTGGAAATATAACCACAAAATAAACACAAGTCCATAAAACTCTAGATATAGAAGTTGACCTGAGCGGCCGTGTACGTAAAGTAAATAAACAAGGGTGATATAAATTAGGTATTAGCTGTTAGTTCTTAGTGAAAATAAATTAGTTAAGACACTTCGCGTAGTGTAAATTATTTCGAACCCGTAATACGTTACGCTATATAATTTAGATACTAATGTTTTCAGACTAATTTATTTATTTTCATATTAAACTTTATTCATTGAAGTCAAAACTGTTACAACGCGCTCTTGAGAAAAATGAACGTTTCTAGATTGAGTGAAATCGGCAATTTGGCGTCAGCATGAAATTCGTTACGCTGTGGGTCGTCGTATATCCAGACGCGTGTTACAAGTGTTTACAATATAGTACCTATATACAAATGCGGAGTATAAGCGAGTCAATTTTATGTTAATCCCCTGCAGAGTCGTGAAGTATCATCTAGAATCTAGACGAATTAAGAATTTTGTTAATTCTAGTAAAATAGTTGAATCTAGAAGATCCTATTAAGAGTCTACATCAAAAGAATTGAATATAGTGTCTATTGTACTTGAATTTCTAGATTCAAGTACAATGTGGCTTCTATTAACATCACTGAATCTAGACGAGGCTTGTTTCAAGCTTAAACTCGTTTACATATCGAAAATTAAAATATGTATAGTAATTAATTATTATACTCTATTCAAAACAAATCCCGATGCACGTCATTTTGATGACGTCACCAAACATCCAATACTACCAACTGCATATAGTCCCAGGACATCGCAATTTATGTGTTCCGTGTATATTTTAGGTTGAGAATACACATAACCATATATATTGTCAACCTAAAATATACACGGAACACATAAATTGCGATGCCCTGTGACTATATTAAGTTGGTAGTATTGGATGATTCTGATGTCATCAAAATGACGTGCATCGGGATTTGTTTTGAATAGAGTATAAATGAATTTTAATTCATTAATAAAAAAATCATATCGACTGTATAATTCTAGATCACTAGAGATCATTCATCATTGAACTAGAGCCGTGTGATCAAAATGATCAATCCCATTAAGTTTCCATTGTTTCTTCAATTACGTGCCATGTCCTGATTAGATTTTTAATCTCGATCTCGTTACTGGGCATAAAACTCGGTTTCTACGTGCGATAATTAAAAATAAAAGAGAAGCAGGCCAGACAGGAATAACAATTAACTTCCCCGCATGGTAACAAGAATAAGAGAGAGAGGAAATGTTTTCCTCGAAGACGTTTTACAGAGCGTAAACAAAAACGTTATCTGCCAGAGTCGGGCACGTCTCGCCAATTATTGTTATTAACAATATATGCATAAGTACGTTGTGTGTGTGTAATGTAATGACTTATTATTGGATTCTTCGTTTTGCGTGGAAATATTAAATATGTCGAAACGTTACGATGTTATGATAATAATAGCAAAAACGAGTAAGTAGGTACGCGAGGCTGCAGTAAAAAGTGAATAACAATTGAAATGTGCCAAGGCTGGGAAGGGGGCATTAAAAACGAATTTTATGGACGTTTTCACTATTATTATGCGTATACCGTGTGATCCTTTAAATTTCACGCCGGCAGACAACGAAATCGGCCAGCACAGGAAATTTAAAACACACCAAACAATTATTTAAAATATGAAATTAATCTACCAAAAATGGAATTCTAATTAATATTGCATAAAGTTCTTTCATTATAGTGAAATGTGTAAATTATGAAAAGTTGTTGGAGTGTCAGATTTGCCAATATTAAAGATTGCAACTAGCTTAATGGTACCATCTATATATACTATACTCTGTTCAAAACAAATCCTGATGCACGTCATTTTGATGACGTCAGAATCACCCAATACTACCAACTTAATATAGTCCCAGCACATCGCAATTTATGTGTTCCGTGTATATTTTAGGTTGGCAATATACATAACCATATATACACGGAACACATAAATTGCGATGTGCTGTGACTATATTAGGTTGGTAGTATATTCCGACGTCATCAAAACCTACATATGTTCTGAAGTTAATGTTACTTTTCGTCCTCTTTCTCTAAAGAAAAATTCATCAAACTTGGATGTGTCCGATAAGACGAACCCCTTTACCACCTTGTACTAAATGGAAACAAACTATCAATCGATCGATACATGTTTAAAACATGTCACGTGACACGTTAGACGAATGATGATGGGTACTAAGTACCCGAAACACATACCGATATAGTCACTATCTTCTAGTGACTATATATCTCAATCGGAACGAAAAAGAGGAAGATCGTAAATACCTTCGCTTGGGTACGTCGTCCGAGCACGTCCCACCGTCTCTGCAGAATCACTGGAACTCACACTCACTAATGTAAAACTGTATCACTATAGTCTAAAACGTTCACTATAAATCGCCCGACGCGGAGAGAGTTTTCGCCGTACGCGACGGTAAATCGAGTGAGATAAAGGGTCACCAATCACGACCCCCGATTTGGACTATCACCATATATGGTACAGGTGACGTAGAAGAGAAGAGTACCACGAGGGGACACCGGCGTGCCTGTAAAATTCAAAAAATTAGTCATTGCAATAGAGAGATATTTTAGTGTTGTATTGTTACGTAATTTATAACACATGTTACCGACAATTAGAGGAACCTCTGTGGCAAACTTCCATGAAACATTGGAAACTGTAATTAAAGGACCAATTTTCCTGTTTTATTATGCAAACTCAAACAAAACTGTGAGTTTCATCTTTTATGAGATCAACATTTCCATTTTCAAGAAGTCTGTTAAAGCAAATATTCATTCACGAAATTCAGTCCTGCCCTGATGAGACGGTGAAATATCCCATTTAATACACTATTTACTGTACACACTCAGAAATACCTCAACTTGCCCTATGTGGTACCAGATTATTCAGAATTAATTGGCATTCTAGAGTTTATTATATTTGTGTGGACGTCCCTGAAGTTAGTGATCATTATATACTCATCACTTGTTATGCAACCAATCTTACAGTTGCTGGAAATGTACAGGCAACCATTATTACATACTTTCGAAAATTGAAGGCAACAAATTATGTAAATAGTTAAATCTCAATCTCAATCTTAAAAGTGCCATACTTTCAGGTACCTAACTGAATAAACTTATATGGTTTTTACAGTCATAGTGCTTTGGTACTCATGGATTCCTCTTGTTTAGTGTACCGACAAGTTGTCTTGTGTAGCTAATCATTATTTAGTTGTATTGTAACATTCCCATTATTACAGTACCTTCGAGTTATTTTTATCGATCCGATCCCACACAAACTGGCCAGTGTCCAACACAAAGTACAACCTAAAATAAATAAAAAGACTCCATTTATTATAAATAAATATATATATCACAATCAGCTAATAAACGACGATGACGACGACGACGATACTAAACCCTGCCCGTCACCTCTTCAACGGCATCGGGCTGAGCTTGTGCGTCGGCTGCGACGCCTCGCCGAACCTCCTCGCCGCCTCCCCGACGAACGCCTCCTCCATCTGCTTGACGAGCCCGTCGAAGAACAACGTGGCGAGGTTCGAGTATAGCGCCGACTTGAACTCGAACCGTATGTAGAAGTCGGTGATGCACGTCCTCGGGTTGCTGCGTAGGCCAGGCCCGAATCGCCACGTCGTCTCGAGGTGCTCGAACAGCCTGCCGTCCGAGCAGACGGCTCGTACCGACCTGGGGCGGTCGAGGGCCACGCGGGACGTGTAGTTCTCGACTATCGGCGGGAAGCCGATCTCGAGGTTCGCGACGAGGAGCTCAGACGAGCTCGAGAGGATTTTGGACTTGGTGCAGAACGGCAGAAATTGCTTGTAGTGGCGAACGTCGGACACCACCGAGTACATCTCATCCTCGGAGAAGCTGCAAACGGGAAACGAGAAATGTAAAAGAAAGGAGACCATGAGAAAGATGACATTAGGACAAACGCCTGCTCGAAATCGTTATACAGCGATTTTAAGTATAGGCTTCGATAAATCGAGCGCTCACCCAACATAACCTCAAAAACTTTTGGAGTTGGAAAACTCTCCGTTTTTCTTCAGAACTCCCCGCACAAATAAACTGTCCCGGCGACTTTCACATTACACAACTCCTTGTCCGGGATATTTCAGGGCAATTTACCATTTATTAATACATTTGTCACTCACCCTATCAACTTCCTGGCCGTGTATTCCTTCTTCTTACCCCCGGGATTCAAAATATAGAGAAATCGAGTAAGGGGCTTACCGGGAAGGAGCGGATTTCTGAGTATTTGCCCGTGCATTTCCTCATTTTCTTCGATTTAATCTAAATCATTTGGATATTTTCTAATTTTGCAGTACCTACGTGAACTGTCAAATGGACACGTGTAGGCATGGAACATGAAACGCTTGGAAAGCGAAGAAATATGTCAAAGTAAATAATCGAAAGAAAGAGAAACTAAAGAGGAATTGTTGGATTACGAAGTTGATAACGTATAGGCAGCAATATGGTGAATTATTCGTTTTACTACCATATATGTTTTACTACAAACATGCCAGTCTCAGATATAGATATACATATAATGAACGTTCTGTGATGTCACGTGACCACATTTGTGAGGTTATGTAGCCATAAACACAGGTTTTGTGTTTTAATCAACAAAGTTTTTAGTCGCTACAAGAGAACTTTCTTAATTTACTACTCCAAACATGGCTCTAGCCGCTATTCAAAGGAAAACGAACGTAAGTACCTAGCAATAGTGAATGTTTACTTAGACCACTTCTACCCCCCGGGGCACTTGGTTTATCCTTGCCCTCTTGCGTTTACAACGCCTTTTCCAGTTACTCCACTATCCCCTTGGTGAATTGGTTATTTCTTGGGCAAATATCTATATATCAACCTTCAAGTTGCAATATATAGGCGAAGTGGCTTAAGTAAACATTTACCCATAGCTCAATTAAGCCAGGTTCAATCGTTAAGCTAGATGCCCTTAACACACACCACACTTATCTCGATCTCCATGTTACCATTCCCTTAGGTCCGCCTGCCGCCCGAGATCAACCGCATCCTCTACGTACGCAACCTGCCCTACAAGATAACCGCCGAGGAGATGTACGACATATTCGGCAAGTACGGCGCCATCCGACAGATCCGAGTCGGTAACACGCCCGAGACGCGCGGCACGGCGTTCGTCGTCTACGAGGACATATTCGACGCAAAGAACGCCTGCGACCATCTATCCGGCTTCAACGTGTGCAACAGATACCTCGTCGTGTTGTACTACCAGGCGAACAAGGCGTTCAAGAAGACCGACCTCGAGAAGAAGCAGGAGGAGATCGATAAGATGAAGTCGAAGTACGGGATCAACACTTAAGGCGAGGTGGATCGGAGCGAAGTAATTTTTATTTCTTTACTTAACTTAAGACAGTTTTAATGGTATATGAAGGATGGGTTAAATATAGAAGACAACTTTTCGATGAAAATCATTTCATCTATCTAGATTCTATCTAGTCCTTCCCGTTTGATTTATATCGGTAGTTAGAAGTTGTTTGTTTTCTCGAATTTAAAATTTTGTGACAAAATGACATTAGAATTCTGCTCGGTGTACTCGCAGCAATCCCCCTTGCGATAATCGACGCACATCCGAGAGGAAGGCTCAAATAGTAAATTGTAACGGCACCTGTGGAACGACGCCTCTGCTTTCCTGCACGTCATATAATACCTATGAACAAGACGATAAGCCATCGTTCCACTTACGAAATCATGACAACTTACCTGCAGTTTCCCAGCACGGGCTCCCTGGAATGTAACTCGTAACAATTCTTCGAAGTGTATTGGTCAAAGTTCACCCCCACGTTACTCTCGTTAAATTTGCAAGTCAACGTGTCTTTGTCTAGTATGGCACCCTCTTCGCTACAATCTATCACGAAGCTACCGACGTTCGGTACGAATCTGATGAAGGAGGTGTCGGTGAATAGACGACTCGTCGGTAGGATCGGATCCGATTGGCTTACGGTGTAGGAAAGGACAGCACCGATTAAGGCTGAAAAAGGTGAATTGTCAATTATTTCCAAGTATACAGTTGGTACATCATTACAGTAGTTTATTTCAAAAGTATATACTGACGTCCACAGGATGAAATTAGATTCTAATATGATCTTATAGAATTGATATAATAAAAAATTATGCCCCGTTTAATACTATGTACTTTCTACTATTTTACCTGCGATGATGACACCACCTCTAACGAACTCCATTATAAGAGTGTTGCGTTATGACCTGCTACATACTACGTTTGATCGACTTTATCAATCTCTCGCGAATTATGAAGTTTATAAATATCCAAGTGGGTATGTACACTTCTATGTATCTAGTATGATTTAAGTATGTAATGAAAATCAATCTTGTTGATAAAAGATAATAAAAAGTGAGTAGAATAATTTTGAAATAAAATATGTAATCCATTCATGACGACTAATTTTAACAAATTATATCGTTATCTACATATAATAACATCTTGAGTTATGAGATTTTGCATGAAAATTCGTTTGATTAGGTGGAACTTCTCGGCAATGTTTTTCGAAATCAGAGAATAACATTAAAATGACAGTTTGTGTACGTAATTCTTGCATGCAATCCAAGTCCAAGATGCAAGATGCAATTTTATGTCTGTGTTTAACCGAAGGTTAGTTAACCTGAGGATATCGCTTGGTTAACTTACTGACGATTAATCAAAGGTTAACCTTTGAATAAGGCGCGATTAATACTGTCCATACACACTGTTAAACCATTGAATCACGATAATCCTAGCAAATAAGTAGACAGTAGTCTTTCCGATCTCTTCCAATTCCACAGTCGATTTAACAAGCCAGTGTATGGTGTATTGTGTGTTGTATAGTGTATTGGTGCACGGCATACGTCTCAACAGATGACGAACTGGAACGGGTCAAAGTCATTTTCGTGTCCCATGACTTTAATACTAGTTGTTCCGTGGTTCTATGTCAATTCATCACAAGTATCGACAAGTATAAACAAAACAGCCCACTTCACGAACTCGAACATGAAGGCCCCCGCAGGGAAGACGCCTCCGAAGGGACGCCCGCAGGCGGGACCGCAGTTGAGACGCTCTGCCCGCAAGAAGGTCGCCGCTCAGCCCTCGCCCCCCCTACAGGGGCGTCGTCATCTGCGACAACGTCAGGGACTACAAGTGTCTGACGAGGAAGACGCCGCCGACGCTCAAGAAGGGGACGTCCTCCGGCCGAGCGAAGAAGGACTACAGGAGGAAGTCCACCTCCGAGATGAAGATCCTGTCGAAGAAAGCGGAACGGAAGAAGCTGCAGAGCACGCCGACCAACAAGAGCGGCCCGAGGAGGAGCTCGCTGCAACCTAAGAAGCTGTTCTAATTCGCGGGGAGAGGGGCTGACTGATTTGAGGTTCGGGTATGCTGGGACGCTTTAACGTTACCTGCGGGGCTAGTGCGTTAAAGCTGTGTCTGTTTGTTCATGTAAAATTTAAAGTTTGACTTAGCTTGTAATTCGTTATTATCTATCTTCCTCGATACTAATGGAACATCTCTTAATCAATGGTGCGTACTCCAATTGCAGCATTATTAATTAATTTGTAATAATTCAATTTGTCACTAAATTACCTCATAATTGCGAGTGAGCAATATGAACCTTTCCTTCTCAGAGAAGGTATAGTGAAGTTAAACTCTATAACGAGACATTTACAAGGTTTAAAACTTGCAAAGTAGCAACTGTAATTGCCATCACAAATAATAGCAGCTGGTGTCCTCACGTCCTAAACCTTTAAGTGTCTCGTAGGGTTCGACTCGACTTTACTGGACGTTAAATTCTTGACTGCCAATAACTATTAATTAGGAATTGAACGAAAAGTGCCCCCAAGTATATTTATAAAAGTACAAAAATTCACTTGGCTCGAACAGGTGGCGGTAAAAACTCGCAATCCATATTGTTATGTAGTAGATACAAAAAAATTATATATATATTTAAAATCCAATCGTAAGTAAATTAATGTAAGATATTTTGTTACAATGAAAATTATAATAAATTTTTCATTACTTCTCATGTTTAAATAAATGTCATTAATAAATAAAATTTAGTTTTTAGTTACAAAACACTTTTCAACGGAAACTTCTTCTGGACTCTTAAAGCGAATTTCATGTTCTCTCTCTCCTTCGCCTCTACTCTGATGTGCCCTAACGACGTGTCTCCTTAGATTATCTTTGTTAGTGTAAGTCTTACTGCAGACCTCGCAATTATAGTTATTGTTATTCTCGGAATGTTTATCGCTGACGTGCCTAGTGAGACTACTCCTATACTTATAACTAACGCTGCAAAAGTTACAGACGTACTCCACAGCCTCATTGGTGTGCCTTCTCCTGAAATGTCTGTCCCGCCAGGATTTCACCTTGAAGGTAAGGCTGCAGGCGCTGCACGGGTATTTTCTATCGTCGGAGTGCTTCAACCTGAAAATGGAATAGCACTACATTCCGCTCATTTAATCAAAGAGCGACCTTTAAATTACCTCTTATGAGTAAGCAAGGTATAGTTCTCCTTGAAGTTCATCCCGCACGTCTCGCAAATGTGCTGCCTGATATTCAGATGTCCACGTTTGTGCCTCGCCAATGCCGATCTATATTTCAGCGACTTACCGCACTCGTTACAAACGAACCGACTCTCCATCGAGTGCTTCGCCAAGTGGGTATTTAAGTAATCTTTTTTCACGAACATGGCGTCGCAATACGTACAGGCGAATTTCTTGTGGGTATCGAAGTGTTCGCTGCGGAGAGTATCCGATTCGAACGATCTCGAGCAAACGCTACACCTGTATTGCGTCGGCAAGATGGTCTCTGGCGTAGATTTCGGTACGATGACGTTGACTTTCGAAGCGTAGCCATTCGTCCGGTCAGGATTCAGGCGTATGCCGTGCTTTATCGACATGTGTTGGGTGAAGGCCCATTTCTGCAGGAAAACGTCGTCGCAACTCGTACAGGAGTACTTTAGCGACTCCAACAGTAACTCGCTATCAGTCTCATCGATTATTTTATTTGTAATTCCGTCATTTCCCTCCAAAGGGGTCGTCGGGACGTTCTCCTCCGTTATGATTATTTCCTCGGTGTAATTTAAGTCGTCCGAGCGGTTCTTGAGGTAATCCTCGGTTTCTCGGAAGGTGTCCAGGAGGTTATTGAATTCGGTTATGGTGGAAGAGCAGCTATCACAGATTAGTTTTGGCAATGCTTCGTTACCTGTAATCTAAACGAGGGGAAAAATGAAATTAGTTGTAATGGTACAGAAAGAGTGTAACGGTAGAAAAGTAACTTACTGTAAAAACGTTATTGAACAATTCGGTTACTTTAAAACCCTCCTGTAATGATTCAAAGAAAGACCTTATATCTGACCCATGTGAAGTTAGCGTACTTTCTCGGCGTACAATTTAGCCGAGAACGCACGAGCGGTCAGTAGCGCACCGAGACGAAATGTACAGGGGGAAAATCAATTAAGGTGTTGTTCTAACCATTAAACGTTTACGATTAAACATTTATCGTCTGATTTCGATCAATTAACCACAAATTGATTTTAAGTACTGAATTTAAACAAATATAATGTGTATTATGAGGAAAATATATGGCCGCAGAACTGGTTGCCTAAGACGCTCTCGGGTTTCGAATTTAAACATTTAACTCGAAGTATTCCACAAAAGTCAATTTTGTGGACGTTTCGCATATATTCGAAATATTACAAATGGATTCTCCATAAAGTAATTATTAGTTAAAAGATCATTCATCAGTTCGACATTGCATCCCCGTCGACCACTCGGTTTTAATTTTTTTTCAAACTGTTCCGCTGCATGGATTTTCTTTAAATTTCGGTCACATGCCTAGAATTGAATAGCGAATCGATCGACCATAGTCCGATTAGTCGCTGATAGTCATCCTGAGCCGCTAAGAGTCAGCGTACTTTTTGTACCTGACGTCCACCGCTCGTTTTTATTTGTTTTCAAACTGTTCCGCTGCATGGATTTTCCTTAAATTTTGGTCACATGTGTAGAATTGAATAGCGAATCGATCGACCATAGTCCGATTAGTCGCTGATAGTGATCCTGAGCCGCTAAGAGTCAGCGTACTTTTTGTACCTGACGTCCACCGCTCGTTTTTATTTTTTTTCAAACTGTTCCGCTGCATGGATTTTCCTTAAATTTTGGTCACATGTGTAGAATTGAATAGCGAATCGATCGACCATAGTCCGATTAGTCGCTGATAGTGATCCTGAGCCGCTAAGAGTCAGCGTACTTTTTGTACCTGACGTCCACCGCTCGTTTTTATTTGTTTTCAAACTGTTCCGCTGCATGGATTTTCCTTAAATTTTGGTCACATGTGTAGAATTGAATAGCGAATCGATCGACCATAGTCCGATTAGTCGCTGATAGTGATCCTGAGCCGCTAAGAGTCAGCGTACTTTTTGTACCTGACGTCCACCGCTCGTTTTTATTTTTTTTTCAAACTGTTCCGCTGCATGGATTTTCCTTAAATTTCGGTCACATGTGTAGAATTGAATAGCGAATCGATCGACCATAGTCCGATTAGTCGCTGATAGTGATCCTGAGCCGCTAAGAGTCAGCGTACTTTTTGTACCTGACGTCCACCGCTCGTTTTTATTTTTTTTTCAAACTGTTCCGCTGCATGGATTTTCTTTAAATTTCGGTCACATGTGTAGAATTGAATAGCGAATCGATCGACCATAGTCCGATTAGTCGCTGATAGTGATCCTGAGCCGCTAAGAGTCAGCGTACTTTTTGTACCTGACGTCCACCGCTCGTTTTTATTTTTTTTCAAACTGTTCCGCTGCATGGATTTTCCTTAAATTTTGGTCACATGTGTAGAATTGAATAGCGAATCGATCGACCATAGTCCGATTAGTCGCTGATAGTGATCCTGAGCCGCTAAGAGTCAGCGTACTTTTTGTACCTGACGTCCACCGCTCGTTTTTATTTGTTTTCAAACTGTTCCGCTGCATGGATTTTCCTTAAATTTTGGTCACATGTGTAGAATTGAATAGCGAATCGATCGACCATAGTCCGATTAGTCGCTGATAGTGATCCTGAGCCGCTAAGAGTCAGCGTACTTTTTGTACCTGACGTCCACCGCTCGTTTTTATTTTTTTTTCAAACTGTTCCGCTGCATGGATTTTCCTTAAATTTCGGTCACATGTGTAGAATTGAATAGCGAATCGATCGACCATAGTCCGATTAGTCGCTGATAGTGATCCTGAGCCGCCAAGAGTCAGCGTACTTTTTGTACCTGACGTCCACCGCTCGTTTTTATTTTTTTTTTCAAACTGTTCCGCTGCATGGATTTTCTTTAAATTTCGGTCACATGTGTAGAATTGAATAGCGAATCGATCGACCATAGTCCGATTAGTCGCTGATAGTGATCCTGAGCCGCTAAGAGTCAGCGTACTTTTTGTACCTGACGTCCACCGCTCGTTTTTATTTTTTTTTCAAACTGTTCCGCTGCATGGATTTTCTTTAAATTTCGGTCACATGTGTAGAATTGAATAGCGAATCGATCGACCATAGTCCGATTAGTCGCTGATAGTGATCCTGAGCCGCTAAGAGTCAGCGTACTTTTTGTACCTGACGTCCACCGCTCGTTTTTATTTTTTTTTCAAACTGTTCCGCTGCATGGATTTTCTTTAAATTTCGGTCACATGTGTAGAATTGAATAGCGAATCGATCGACCATAGTCCGATTAGTCGCTGATAGTGATCCTGAGCCGCTAAGAGTCAGCGTACTTTTTGTACCTGACGTCCACCGCTCGTTTTTATTTTTTTTCAAACTGTTCCGCTGCATGGATTTTCCTTAAATTTTGGTCACATGTGTAGAATTGAATAGCGAATCGATCGACCATAGTCCGATTAGTCGCTGATAGTGATCCTGAGCCGCTAAGAGTCAGCGTACTTTTTGTACCTGACGTCCACCGCTCGTTTTTATTTTTTTTTCAAACTGTTCCGCTGCATGGATTTTCTTTAAATTTCGGTCACATGTGTAGAATTGAATAGCGAATCGATCGACCATAGTCCGATTAGTCGCTGATAGTGATCCTGAGCCGCTAAGAGTCAGCGTACTTTTTGTACCTGACGTCCACCGCTCGTTTTTATTTTTTTTTTCAAACTGTTCCGCTGCATGGATTTTCTTTAAATTTCGGTCACATGTGTAGAATTGAATAGCGAATCGATCGACCATAGTCCGATTAGTCGCTGATAGTGATCCTGAGCCGCTAAGAGTCAGCGTACTTTTTGTACCTGACGTCCACCGCTCGTTTTTATTTTTTTTTCAAACTGTTCCGCTGCATGGATTTTCTTTAAATTTCGGTCACATGTGTAGAATTGAATAGCGAATCGATCGACCATAGTCCGATTAGTCGCTGATAGTGATCCTGAGCCGCTAAGAGTCAGCGTACTTTTTGTACCTGACGTCCACCGCTCGTTTTTATTTTTTTTTCAAACTGTTCCGCTGCATGGATTTTCTTTAAATTTCGGTCACATGTGTAGAATTGAATAGCGAATCGATCGACCATAGTCCGATTAGTCGCTGATAGTGATCCTGAGCCGCTAAGAGTCAGCGTACTTTTTGTACCTGACGTCCACCGCTCGTTTTTATTTTTTTTCAAACTGTTCCGCTGCATGGATTTTCCTTAAATTTTGGTCACATGTGTAGAATTGAATAGCGAATCGATCGACCATAGTCCGATTAGTCGCTGATAGTGATCCTGAGCCGCTAAGAGTCAGCGTACTTTTTGTACCTGACGTCCACCGCTCGTTTTTATTTGTTTTCAAACTGTTCCGCTGCATGGATTTTCCTTAAATTTTGGTCACATGTGTAGAATTGAATAGCGAATCGATCGACCATAGTCCGATTAGTCGCTGATAGTGATCCTGAGCCGCTAAGAGTCAGCGTACTTTTTGTACCTGACGTCCACCGCTCGTTTTTATTTTTTTTTCAAACTGTTCCGCTGCATGGATTTTCCTTAAATTTCGGTCACATGTGTAGAATTGAATAGCGAATCGATCGACCATAGTCCGATTAGTCGCTGATAGTGATCCTGAGCCGCCAAGAGTCAGCGTACTTTTTGTACCTGACGTCCACCGCTCGTTTTTATTTTTTTTTTCAAACTGTTCCGCTGCATGGATTTTCTTTAAATTTCGGTCACATGTGTAGAATTGAATAGCGAATCGATCGACCATAGTCCGATTAGTCGCTGATAGTGATCCTGAGCCGCTAAGAGTCAGCGTACTTTTTGTACCTGACGTCCACCGCTCGTTTTTATTTTTTTTTCAAACTGTTCCGCTGCATGGATTTTCTTTAAATTTCGGTCACATGTGTAGAATTGAATAGCGAATCGATCGACCATAGTCCGATTAGTCGCTGATAGTGATCCTGAGCCGCTAAGAGTCAGCGTACTTTTTGTACCTGACGTCCACCGCTCGTTTTTATTTTTTTTCAAACTGTTCCGCTGCATGGATTTTCCTTAAATTTTGGTCACATGTGTAGAATTGAATAGCGAATCGATCGACCATAGTCCGATTAGTCGCTGATAGTGATCCTGAGCCGCTAAGAGTCAGCGTACTTTTTGTACCTGACGTCCACCGCTCGTTTTTATTTGTTTTCAAACTGTTCCGCTGCATGGATTTTCCTTAAATTTTGGTCACATGTGTAGAATTGAATAGCGAATCGATCGACCATAGTCCGATTAGTCGCTGATAGTGATCCTGAGCCGCTAAGAGTCAGCGTACTTTTTGTACCTGACGTCCACCGCTCGTTTTTATTTTTTTTTCAAACTGTTCCGCTGCATGGATTTTCCTTAAATTTCGGTCACATGTGTAGAATTGAATAGCGAATCGATCGACCATAGTCCGATTAGTCGCTGATAGTGATCCTGAGCCGCCAAGAGTCAGCGTACTTTTTGTACCTGACGTCCACCGCTCGTTTTTATTTTTTTTTTCAAACTGTTCCGCTGCATGGATTTTCTTTAAATTTCGGTCACATGTGTAGAATTGAATAGCGAATCGATCGACCATAGTCCGATTAGTCGCTGATAGTCATCCTGAGCCGCTAATAGTCAGCGTACTTTTTGTACCTGACGTCCACCGCTCGTTTTTATTTTTTTTCAAACTGTTCCGCTGCATGGATTTTCCTTAAATTTTGGTCACATGTGTAGAATTAAATAGCGAATCGATCGACCATAGTCCGATTAGTCGCTGATAGTGATCCTGAGCCGCTAAGAGTCAGCGTACTTTTTGTATCCGACCAAACTTCGACGTCGACGGCTCGTTTTTATTTTTTTTCAAACTGTTCCATGGATTTTCTTTAAATTTCGGTCAAATGTGTGGAATTGAATAGCGAATCGAATGAGCATAGTCTGATTACTTGCTGATGGTGATCCTGAGCCGCTAAGAGTCAGTATAATAATTATTAATATTTGCTTGTAACCAAAAATTAATTTTTCAGTGATTTTTGCCATTGTACAACGTAAATATCGCAATTTTTAATTAAGCAATACACTCACTTTAAATAAAATTTCGAAATAACCAAAAAAGAATTGCTCATATTTTTTCGTCCGAGGCTTCGTTTTCAAGCTACGCTTGATTTCTTGAGAAACAATGAGTGATTTTGCAGTTTTCATTTATTTTAACAAACTTCCCGTAATTTTTCGCACGCAGGTTATAGATATTCTGTTTCGACACATTGGTCTGAAGTAATTCCAGAAATAATCAGGTGTACGTGAATAAATAAATTTCTATAGTTACTACCCAGGTTCATTCGATATATGCATATTTTCTTTTTGGCGATGTGCTATTTTAATAGTGTTTTTTTACTGTCAGTATATACAGGGTGTTAGGGGTTTGACTGGCTTTATTTTAACAGGCGATAGTATTCACCAAAATAACCAAAAAAAAACCTTATATAACAGGGGTCCCAAAACCAATCGTTTTCGAGGAAAAAAATGAGCACATTTCAAATTTTAGGGTGTAAAAATTCAGTTTGTAACTCGGAAGCAGTCGGGTGGAGTGGATTAAGCCCAAGACGGTGGTTTTCTAGGGGTTTATTTCAAATCACGGCAGTACAGTCAATGTCAGGGGGGATACACAAACTAAAAGCGTCCGTTGCTTCCTTGGTCCACGCAGGGACTAGGAGAGCAATCTCTTCGCACACGCACTACTCTACGCGCACAGTCACGAAGTCCGAGGGGGTGGCTTCCTTGGTCCGCGCCGGAGACCAGAAGGGCGTACACACGGCACTAGAGTCTTTGAAGGAGTCACTTTCTGGGTCGCTCCGGGGGCTAGGAGGAGTGTCTCGTACGGCACACTGGCTTGGACGGGGCCGCTTCCTTGGTCCGCACCGGGGACTAGAAGAGCGTCTCGTACTCGGAGAGCTGGACGGGGCCGCTTCCTTGGTCCGCACCGGGGACTAGAAGAGCGTCTCGTATTCGGAGAGCTGGACGGGGCCGCTTCCTTGGTCCGCACCGGGGACTAGAAGAGCGTCTCGTACTCGGAGGGCTGGACGGGTCCGCTTCCTTGGTCCGCACCGGGGACTAGAAGAGCGTCTCGTATTCAGAGGACTAGACGGGTCCGCTTCCTTGGTCCGCACCGGGGACTAGAAGAACGTCTCGTCTAGGAGGTACTCCTTCTTGTTCAGCTCTACTTCCTTGGTCCGCACCGGGGACTAGAAGAGTAGAGGGTTGAGTTCGAAGGAGAACTGCTATTCCGGGAATGCTGCACGTCTTAAATACCTTGCCGAGGGCGCAAACTGGCCGGGGCGCAGATTGGCCTCGCGGCGATTGGTTGAGGCACACTCTGGCCTTGCGTCGATTGGCGGGGGTGTGTTGTACGGCTGGCTGCCTTGCAGGTATCGAAAGGGGATGTGTATCGGGGCGCGGGCGGTTGTGTGTTGTAAGGCTGGTTGCCTTCAAGGTACCGAAAGGGGATGTGGATCGAGGGCGCGTTACAAGTTTTAATAAAGAATGTAACATAATTTTGTACATGAAATGACCGTAAGATGTATTGTTTGAATGTGTTTGTTTAATTTTTAACAAAACAATTTTTTCTTTAAAGAATAAAAAAAAATGTTTACAATCAATACAACTCGATAAAGTGACCAAGATGTGGTGTGGCAACACCGCGAATTTATCGCACGCGTCGCGAAACATTGATCCCGCACCGCTGTTTACATGTATACGTATCTTTTCTTGTCGGTGTTGCCAAGTTGTACTAAAATGCCTTGATAAAATAACTCGACTTTTCTCGAAAACGGTTGGTTTATAGACCCCCGTTATATAAGTTTTTTTTTTGTTTGTTTTGATGAATACTATCACCTATTAAAATAAAGGCAGTCAAACTCCTAACACCCTGTATATGTCTGCGAAGTCATCGAATGCGAGGCGGGGATATTCCTGGGCTTCCGAAATAATAAATAATAAACCGCTACCTCGCCCTTCTCGCTTACGCCGCAGCAACGTGTCCAATTATACAGTCGTTTTTGTTTATGTTAGGAGAAAATTAAAAATTGTTTATTGTTCGATTGTTGCAACCTCCATAATTAACAAATTAATGACTACTCTTGGAATCGTTACAAAACTCGGTTGTGAAGATAGCCACATCCACAAATTTTGTAGTACGGTAAAATAGGTGCTATTTTTTATTATCAAAATTTGTGATAAAAACGTACCAGGAGAGACTGTTTATTACTAATGAAATGTATCCGATACGAATTACCGCCCTAGCTATCGGTGGGGGGTTGATAGATGGAGTAAATGTACAAAAAATCGAAACAAGAATTATTTAAACCACAATTTAAAAATTATTTATCGGAAAATATTCATTTTTACATCATGTATCCCCCTGAAATAGTTTCAGGTCGAAAATCAGGGGATGCAATGGTCATTCGGGGGATAATACGTTCCATATGGAAAAAAATATTTAAGTATCTAAACCAATTTGTACATCGAAATTTTTTATCTGAAAGCATTCCTTTGTACATAGACTACCCCCCTGAGATAGTTTCAAGTCGAAAATCGGGGGATGCGATAGTCATTCGGGGGTTGATACGAGACTTCAACTCGAAATTTCGTATTCTGACGTATGGAAAAAAATATTTAAGTATCTAAACCAATTTGCACATCGAAAATGTTTGTCTGGAAGCATTCCTTTGTACATAGACTACCCCCCTGAAACAGTTTCAAGTCAAAAATCAGGGGATGCGATTCGGGGGTTCATATGACACTTACCTCGAACCCCTCAATGACAAATGCGTTCCCTAATTTCCGACTTGAAACTATTTCAGGGGGGTAGTCTATGTATAAAGGAATGCTTCCAGATAAAATATTTTTTCCATATGGAACATATTAACCCCCGAATGACCATTGCATCCCCTGATTTTCTACCCGAAATTATTTCAGGGGGATACATGATGTAAAAATGAATATTTTCCGAAAAAAAAATTTCTGTATAAAAATTGGTTAGGGTGGTTTAAATAATTTTTGTTTCGATTTTTTCTACATTTACCCCATCAATCAACCCACAAACGATAGCTAGGGCGGTAAATCGTATCGGATACATTTCAAGTGTAATAAACAGTCTCTCTTAGTACGTTTTTATCACAAATTTTGATACTAAAAAATAGCACGTATTTTACCGTACTACAAAATTTGTGGATGTGGCTATCTTCACACCCGTTAGAAAACCAGATTTTTTTGCAATAACTGTAGGATCATGTGTAGAACCAACCATCAGCACGACGTTGTTGGTTCTTGCACGTAATTCTTTATTTTTCCATTTTGCAATTTGGTTAATAAACAAATCCAAAATCCAAAAAAGCACTCATCCGATAAATGTCAGAACAGTGGTGTTTTTTTTCTGTAATGGAATGGAGGTTATTCAGAACACCAAGGCAAGGGCTTCAAATTGTCCTTGTAATGCAACTGTATTGGTAATGAATGTAGGAAAAAATTCCCCGAGGAAATAATTCCCCAGAAAAAATTTTCCCTAAAATAATTCCCTACAAAAAAAAGTTCCCGGTAAAAAGGCCTCAGAAATGAAGAGAAAAAACAAATTAACGAGGGCGTAACTGTACATTGTGGCTAACTGACGACAGGAATTGTTCCATATTCGTTATGTTTTCTACATATTGAATACATAAAGTTTTTAATTTTTTGTTTGTAATCTACAGCTTGTTTCCTTTTTGTGATGTGGTAGGGACCTAATATTCAATCGTTCAATTTTATTTCTTAGCTTTTAACTAACAGAACAGCTCCACGGTAACTTGAAATCTTTTTCGGCTAAACTAAATAAATTAATGTACGACGAAGGGTAGCAATTTCTTCATACCTCTTTTTCTTAAACTTTTCAATTATCGGAACTATCCCCATTTGTGTTGGGAATTCCCAAATGTCCCATCTGTACTTTTGTTGCGAGCTTCAGGTAAAACCCTTAAATAACAGATACACACGATTTTAAATCCTCGTTGAGGGCTTATGGACACATTAAACATCATACCCAGGATAATTTGCTATTCTACGAAAATAGCGCAAACTGCGGTTTAACGAGATGATAATTGCATTTTGGGTCAGTGAAATAAATTTGTAGTACTTACTATTACTATCTTACCTTTATCGAATTGTCAATGTTCGGTTAATCGAATAAATGTAGCATTATTGACCGGGATCTACAAATGACTTCGTATTATCGAATTGTCACTGGTTTACATAATATGTGGAATTTTTTACGAGAGAATTATTTTCAGGAGGATTTTTTTCCTGGGGAATTTCTTCCGGGGAATGTTTTCCCCACTCCAAGCAGCAAACTAAAGACGCGCAAATACTCTTTGTTTATAGTGCTCTCCGTTAAACAAGGTTCGGTTTTTTTAAACGCATAAAGTGCCATTGGAAACTTCACCTCTTCTTCTAAAAACCTTATTATTTTCAGCCTTTAATATTTTTAATTATAGCGACGGTGAATGTTTAAAAAAGGGGCTTCCCAAAAAAGGGTATATCTAGGCTTCCAAACGTTGTAGGGCTTTTTTTTCCTTTCGAAATGCGTATTTTTGAATCAGAATTTGCCATTACCATTTGCATTTACCATTGCCATAAAGTTGAAACAAAAACTAACCAAATTATTGTAAATGTTTATAAGCTTAAAAACCTACACTTTTTGTTAAGCCTCTTTTTAGAAATAAACATTAAGAAATGTATTGTTTTTTTACATAGAACGTTAATATTGCTCTTTACGAATAGGATGAACGTGGGATGAACCCAAGATTGTTAAGATCCATTCAGAAAAATCGACAGGACAGGACTTGGAAAATGTTGATTGTTTCTAGAAACGGAATAAACAATTGGCATTTTGCAAAAACTACTAGACCGATCGAGCCCATCTTTTGTATGCTTATAAAGTACCTACATGACAACTCACGAATTGTAAACATTTCACTTAATTCGAATTACTACCTAATTAAAAATTTATTATCAAAATTTTTAAAAATGGCCATTTTGCAATGGTGTTGCTGTCTATAATGCAATTTTAATGTAGAAACACTCATTGTAAAGATAATTGTTTTCTCTATAATCCATGCAGCGGAACAGTTTGAAAAAAAATAAAAACGAGCGGTGGACGTCAGGTACAAAAAGTACGCTGACTATTAGCGGCTCAGGATGACTATCAACGACTAATCGGACTATGGTCGATCGATTCGCTATTCAATTCTACACATGTGACCGAAATTTAAAGAAAATCCATGCAGCGGAACAGTTTGAAAAAAAATAAAAACGAGCGGTGGACGTCAGGTACAAAAAGTACGCTGACTCTTAGCGGCTCAGGATCACTATCAGCGACTAATCGGACTATGGTCGATCGATTCGCTATTTAATTCTACACATGTGACCGAAATTTAAAGAAAATCCATGCAGCGGAACAGTTTGAAAAAAAATAAAAACGAGCGGTGGACGTCAGGTATAAAAAGTACGCTGACTCTTAGCGGCTCAGGATCACTATCAGCGACTAATCGGACTATGGTCGATCGATTCGCTATTTAATTCTACACATGTGACCGAAATTTAAAGAAAATCCATGCAGCGGAACAGTTTGAAAAAAAATAAAAACGAGCGGTGGACGTCAGGTACAAAAAGTACGCTGACTATTAGCGGCTCAGGATGACTATCAACGACTAATCGGACTATGGTCGATCGATTCGCTATTCAATTCTACACATGTGACCGAAATTTAAAGAAAATCCATGGAGCGGAACAGTTTGAAAAAAAATAAAAACGAGCGGTGGACGTCAGGTACAAAAAGTACGCTGACTATTAGCGGCTCAGGATGACTATCAACGACTAATCGGACTATGGTCGATCGATTCGCTATTCAATTCTACACATGTGACCGAAATTTAAAGAAAATCCATGCAGCGGAACAGTTTGAAAAAAAATAAAAACGAGCGGTGGACGTCAGGTACAAAAAGTACGCTGACTCTTAGCGGCTCAGGATCACTATCAGCGACTAATCGGACTATGGTCGATCGATTCGCTATTTAATTCTACACATGTGATCGAAATTTAAAGAAAATCCATGCAGCGGAACAGTTTGAAAAAAAATAAAAACGAGCGGTGGACGTCAGGTACAAAAAGTACGCTGACTATTAGCGGCTCAGGATGACTATCAACGACTAATCGGACTATGGTCGATCGATTCGCTATTCAATTCTACACATGTGACCGAAATTTAAAGAAAATCCATGCAGCGGAACAGTTTGAAAAAAAATAAAAACGAGCGGTGGACGTCAGGTACAAAAAGTACGCTGACTCTTAGCGGCTCAGGATCACTATCAGCGACTAATCGGACTATGGTCGATCGATTCGCTATTTAATTCTACACATGTGACCGAAATTTAAAGAAAATCCATGCAGCGGAACAGTTTGAAAAAAAATAAAAACGAGCGGTGGACGTCAGGTACAAAAAGTACGCTGACTATTAGCGGCTCAGGATGACTATCAACGACTAATCGGACTATGGTCGATCGATTCGCTATTCAATTCTACACATGTGACCGAAATTTAAAGAAAATCCATGCAGCGGAACAGTTTGAAAAAAAATAAAAACGAGCGGTGGACGTCAGGTACAAAAAGTACGCTGACTCTTAGCGGCTCAGGATCACTATCAGCGACTAATCGGACTATGGTCGATCGATTCGCTATTTAATTCTACACGTGACCGAAATTTAAAGAAAATCCATGCAGCGGAACAGTTTGAAAAAAAATAAAAACGAGCGGTGGACGTCAGGTACAAAAAGTACGCTGACTATTAGCGGCTCAGGATGACTATCAACGACTAATCGGACTATGGTCGATCGATTCGCTATTCAATTCTACACATGTGACCGAAATTTAAAGAAAATCCATGCAGCGGAACAGTTTGAAAAAAAATAAAAACGAGCGGTGGACGTCAGGTACAAAAAGTACGCTGACTCTTAGCGGCTCAGGATCACTATCAGCGACTAATCGGACTATGGTCGATCGATTCGCTATTTAATTCTACACATGTGACCGAAATTTAAAGAAAATCCATGCAGCGGAACAGTTTGAAAAAAAATAAAAACGAGCGGTGGACGTCAGGTACAAAAAGTACGCTGACTATTAGCGGCTCAGGATGACTATCAACGACTAATCGGACTATGGTCGATCGATTCGCTATTCAATTCTACACATGTGACCGAAATTTAAAGAAAATCCATGCAGCGGAACAGTTTGAAAAAAAATAAAAACGAGCGGTGGACGTCTGGTACAAAAAGTACGCTGACTATTAGCGGCTCAGGATGACTATCAACGACTAATCGGACTATGGTCGATCGATTCGCTATTCAATTCTACACATGTGACCGAAATTTAAAGAAAATCCATGCAGCGGAACAGTTTGAAAAAAAATAAAAACGAGCGGTGGACGTCAGGTATAAAAAGTACGCTGACTCTTAGCGGCTCAGGATCACTATCAGCGACTAATCGGACTATGGTCGATCGATTGGCTATTCAATTCTACACATGTGACCGAAATTTAAGGAAAATCCATGCAGCGGAACAATTTGAAAAAAAAATAAAAACGAGCGGTGGACGTCAGGTACAAAAAGTACGCTGACTATTAGCGGCTCAGGATGACTATCAGCGACTAATCGGACTATGGTCGATCGATTCGCTATTCAATTCTAGGCATGTGACCGAAATTTAAAGAAAATCCATGCAGCGGAACAGTTTGAAAAAAAAATAAAAACGAGCGGTGGACGTCAGGTATAAAAAGTACGCTGACTCTTAGCGGCTCAGGATCACTATCAGCGACTAATCGGACTATGGTCGATCGATTGGCTATTCAATTCTACACATGTGACCGAAATTTAAGGAAAATCCATGCAGCGGAACAATTTGAAAAAAAAATAAAAACGAGCGGTGGACGTCAGGTACAAAAAGTACGCTGACTATTAGCGGCTCAGGATGACTATCAGCGACTAATCGGACTATGGTCGATCGATTCGCTATTCAATTCTAGGCATGTGACCGAAATTTAAAGAAAATCCATGCAGCGGAACAGTTTGAAAAAAAATTAAAACCGAGTGGTCGACGGGGATGCAATGTCGAACTGATGAACGATCTTTTAACTAATAATTACTTTATGGAGAGTCCATTTGTATACAATATTTCGAATATATGCGAAACGTCCACAAAATTGACTTTTGTGGAATACTTCGAGTTAAATGTTTAAATTCGAAACCCGAGAGCGTCTTAGGCAACCAGTTCTGCGGCCATATATTTTCCTCATAATACACATTATATTTGTTTAAATTCAGTTCTTAAAATCAATTTGTGGTTAATTGATCGAAATCAGACGATAAATGTTTAATCGTAAACGTTTAATGGTTAGAACAACACCTTAATTGATTTTCCCCCTGTACATTTCGTCTCGGTGCGCTACTGACCGCTCGTGCGTCCTCGGCTAAATTGTACGCCGAGAAAGTACGCTATCTTCACACCGGTTTATATCTGTTCCGTTTTCGATGAACCTAAGGCAGATCCTGCACTGCAGGTTTATGTCCACCAGGATCGAAACCATGTTAGCTTCGAAAGAAGGGGGCTACCTCACTAAAACAAAAATTGTAGTAAGTCTTATAAATATGTAGAATAATTGTATTATTTATATTATTATTAATAAAGTAATTTTTAGGTTAGGTTGTAATGAGCATGAAACGGTGAGAGGATGGTTCTGGAAGCATAAGTACTGTTCCGTGTCAAATAAAATTGCTTTTGACGTTTATATAAGTGAGGTTAGGTGCGTTGGGAGGTGATATCGAGCCGAGACAAATATCCTTAGACCAGTGTCCAGCGAAAATGGCAGACCCGAAATACGCAGATCTACCTGGAATAGTAATGCCCCACACTCGCTACTAAATACTCATTTAAACCATATTGTTTTACACCTAAGTACCTTTCAATTTACTTTCCCTTTACTAAGAAAAGATCCTGCTTCTCAGTCTTGACGCTCGTCTATTTATTTCCCTTAGGCGCACGACGAGCCCGACGTGTACGAGACGACGGACCTGCCCGAGTCCGAGCAGGCGGCCGACTTCTACGAGGAGGAGGACGACCCCGTCGAGCGGATCCACGTGTCGACCGGCGACGCCTACAACAAGTTCAAGGGGAAGTTCCTCGACGCCGCCAACGTCGACTTCTCCTCGAGGGTCGGCAAGCGGATCCGGACCGGCTACGACGCTCGCACCGGCGACTGGGAGCTCGTCGCCGCCGGCGAGAGGGAGACGCCCGTACAGAAATATAACAGGTCGGCGTGAAAAGGATTTCCGTGGCGGTATCATGATGGTGATCTCGTTCGTTGTGTAGGTTGCAGTGCGAGATGAGGGAGCTCCTCGAGGAGGTCAACGAGCTGAAGGAGAGTAAAGGCGGCGAGGTCGACTGTCTCGTGTCCGCCGAGCAGGTCGAGCAGGCGTTGGGCATGCTGCTCGGGTTGAAGTTGGAGGCGACGCTCGGCGAGGAGGTCGTGTCGAGGCTGTCCGACCCGCGAGGCGCTCAAATCAAGTAAATATAACCTTTCGGGTGAAAACCTAGATCTACTACTTAACTTACAAGTACCTACATAGCTACTTAAGTTTAAGCCTAAGTGAGTTCAGTCATTACGTACTATTTTTTTTTAACAAATCTCCACTTGATCGTTCAGTCACGATATGATACTGAATTTGAACCTGTTCCGTAGGAAATTGGTGTCTCAGTTGGAGCAGTACAAGGCGAGCATCCACGAGAGGCCCGAGTCCGAATCGCAGGCCACGACCGACGGTATCGTCTATCAGTTCACTTATAGGCCTGAGCAGGCTCGTTTCACTCAGACGACCAGAGTGGCGGAACTCGAGGCGAGGCTGAATAGGCTGGAGTCAGTCCTTGGCACGCCCGGTGATAAGTTATCGAGATTGACTGCTGCCAATTCCAAGGGTATGTCGTAGGAAGATTGAACATTGTGGGTTTTATCTTCTATCGTGCACTTTCTTCATATTTTCTTAACTCTGCCGATTACGTTCCAGCTACACTGTACGAAACGGCAGAGCACTTGTGCGCAACGCTGAGCCTGCTAGACTCGACTCAGCTAGATCACGTCGAAGGTAGGCTGATGGCCCTATCCCAAAAGATGGAATCGATTGCGGAAAACAAGAAACGGGCCCAGCCAGATGAGGAGAAAGACAAAATGGTACGTCGCGTTCCACCACAGAAATATGATAAACTCCAGGACGCTAATCAGTACTGAATAACACCAGAGAAATCCATGCCTTTTTCAGATCTTGGAGCTATACGACTTGGTCAAGAACTCCGAACAGGCGATCCATCTGCTCCCCAAGACCATCGAGAGGCTCAAAGCGTTAGAAGAGCTACACACGAAAGGTGAGGGTGATGTAGTCGGAGGCCGTGGAGGTTTAATTTTTTGGTAATTTCTAGCCGCTGACTACACGAAGACCCTGACCCAAATCGAGGCGGTGCAATCCGAGATAGCAGGGAACATCGAGAATAACAAGACGTTGTTACAAGGCGTCCAGGAGAGCTTCGCCGTGAGCTTGAACGAGATCAACAGCACCGTCGTCAGCCTCGACGCCAGGATCAAAGCTTTAAAGAAAAAGTGAACTCGGAAGGATTGAGTCTCTGAATATTCTATTTATTACTTTGCTTTTTTTTTATCATTATTCAGTTGCAATAACGTTAAGTCATGGTTTTGCGTTATGAATTTCAAGATTTGTAATGTAAAAGCTTTATTGAGATTATCGAGAGAGTGTAATAATACAACTTATCTACTACACGTTGTTTACTTGGAAAGTCGTGGGACTCACAGCACAACCAGGACACGTATGTAAAGTTTCATGTATGAAGATGTCGCAATCTATGCAGTACACCTTCTCGCACTTGATGCATTGAAACACCTACAACGGAATTTCATTCATGTAACTTACCGAAATTGCTTTAACTTACTAACTTACCTGTTTGTCGGCGTCGCCGAAGGCCTTCTGGCACGCGAAACATATCGACGACTGCCCCTCGAACACCACCTCAGTGTAGTTCGGCGCCGGGAACAAGTGATGGTACGATCTAGCGAGGTGCGGGGCGGAGACCAACGTCAGACCGCACGCCCTGCACTCCACGGGCAGTTCGCAGTACTTGCTGAAGCACTGCGGGCAGTAGTAGCCGCCCGTCGTCAGTTTGCTGCCCTCGTCTGTGCTGTCGATGTGGCTGCAAAAGTAAAAAGTGAGAGGACGGTGTAGAATTTTAGAAAATTTTAGTCAGTTTATTTCAATTCTTCCTTGAACGCAGAGACTGATTCAAGACTCTCCATGTTCTCCAGGAACACAAATTCAAGTCAATTATTCCTTGAAACCAAATTTCAATGATTTGAGAGCATTACAGATCAAGAAAATGTTTGGGAAAAAGGTTGGATCTCGTCCTTACCACATGCACATGGTCAGGGACTCCTCGGTGCCTTCGTTGTCGATCTGGTGCGGGAAGCCCATCTTGATCAGGCTGGATTCGAGACAGGTGGCGGCCGGTGGGGGTTCGACTTGTTGGAACAGCAAGTCCTTGAAGTGGCTATCGTCCAGGATTACGTTGTAGACGCCTCCCGTTTTCTTGGCCAGCTGACGGCATATGTGCACCTCGGCGGCGAGGCCTATTATCGAACACCTTATGCCTTCCTGCCTCAAGCTCTAAGAGATCGAAATTGGACTTTGGATCGTATCGACCATTTCCACCGCTCGGTGTGAAGCTAGCAGACGGAAATCCAGCAGCCTATTTTTCAAAGTGACATTTCTAGCGACCATTTCACATACAGAAGCCATAACAAATTGAAACCAATTAAAAAAAATGTATCATAATACATAATTTAATTGATATATTGAAAAGTCTGATTGCCCTTTTAAACAAATAATAGTATCATAATAAAGAATCGACTCTGAAAAAGTGATCGACATATTCAGAAACATGTTACTGTTATCAAACCATTGATCAATAGAATTTAAATCTCACTGAAAGTTACCACAATCCTCATGAGCTGACATATGTTTAAAGAGCTTTCAGAATATACCATTATAATAATTACTATCGTTACATCAAGTCTATGGTCGCCATCGATGAAATGACTACCAGAAACGTCACTTTGAAAAACCGACTAACGAATAACCTCACACCGGTTCCCACCTCACCTCTATCGTACGTCCGATGTCGCCCGGATCGCAAGTCGTCAGGCTCCCCATGATGACGAGGACCTCTCTGCTGGCGTGCGACGGTAACAGCTTCAAGGAAGAGAACGCCATCTCGAGGCCGTTTTGCAACGAAGGCTCGCCCACCAACGACGTCTTGTTCAGGTAGTTGATCTGCTTGATGTGTTTCTTGCAGTTCCCGGCCAGGTCGCTGATCCTCTCCGCTCGCTTATTGTGCATGATCACGATGCCGACTTGGCTGATGGGGTTCTGGTCGAAGAACTCCTCGAGGAACACTTCTAGCAGCTGAAAGGGCGAAAAAAGTGCGGTTTCAAAACTTGTTTTGAAAAAACCAAGACCGAGTTTTATTTCCATTAAGATATATTATTATGAAGATTCATTGTGATCAAGATTTCATACTTCAACGATGACTCCTACTTAACCTTTATGGTACAGAAGAGTCGAGTGGGCTTCAAATCTTGGCTCGACATCGACTCAGAACAATCCAACAAGATGTAAAGGTGCCGCATCATCCCCAACTTCTGCGTGGGCCGCTTCATGGCTTGCCGTTTCCTCTTCGCCCTCTGGACCATGTCCGCTATCGAAGCTTCCAAGAAGCCGTCGTCGTCCTCCTTGATTGCCTCCCTGAGAGTTCGCAAAACGGTAAGTATGTTACATGGTAAATCTTACAAATGTATAGAAAAATGAAAGCCCGGTTTGCAATTACAAATTCTTAAGGTATACCTTGTAAGTTGGAGGGACTAGATATGATTTTAAGTTATAAAAGTGAAAATTCTTATACTATGAGTTTGCAATGTTTACCATGTCTTCTCGTAGCCGGTCTCCCATCTGTACTCCTTGGGGTCTTCCTCGTCGCCCATCACGCCTATACTAGAATCACTCTTTTACTTAATTTCTGATTATTATTTAACAGTAATAAGTAACGTAACACCGATAAAGCGAGGTTATGTTTATGTATGACCCATAGAGATAAAAGAGAGAGGAGGTAACAAATGTGGTTCGAACAAATAGACCAAAGTGGCTTCTGCATATGGCATATGGCTTCCTGTAAGAAATCTTTCTCTCCAGTGGCGTATTAAATTACATTAACTAAACCCAAAATCCACTCGCCGTGAGAATAATCCATGTTGCCATATACAACGTGCAAGCAACAAATGCAACCTTTCAATACGGTTGGTAATTGTAACCATGCCAGGGTTTTTGTTGTGTTCTTGGCAACATCCTACAATTTCGTTCTATCGCCCTGTCAAATTTCAGAACGTTGCCATACAACTCTCGTGTGGCAATACGCCGTCTTATTAAACTAGTATAATAATATACTATTATTACAGATCCTATTTCTTTTTTGAGAATATATTTATTTTATTGAATATTTATTTATTTTGTTAATAATTTTGTTTATTTATAAATTTGTTTGTTTTTTAATTAGTTATAATATGTTCTGTTAAGAATTTATTTTATTTGGGTTGTATGGCTCCAGGCGAGTCGTCCCTTTTAAAAATGACAACGCGCCAGGGTAAAACATCATAGGTGGTGTGGAAATTTACCAGTAGTTAACCTTCTTCTTAAGGAATCACCTATATACCCATAATAATTCCTCTGTATCTGTTGGATCTTTGGACAATCGTAGAAGTAGACGATTTCTACTTCGATACGTTTTCAACCTTCTGTTGGGAGCGTAGAGTATTTTCCTTTTATCCAGAATTCGCCTCAATTTTATCCATGGATTCGCAGTTTTGGGAAAAACCGTTGACCGCCATCTATCCAATGACAGCTACATATAGGGGTTCACCAGATTTCACTGAGATGGCGCTGCCTTGTTAGTCACCAGCGGCAGCGCCATCTCAGTAAAATCTCGTGAACCCCCATATGTAGCTGTCACTGGAGAGATGGCGCTACCGGTGGCGAGCAACAAGGCAGCGCCATCTCAGTAAAATCTCAGTAAAATCGGGCCAACTTCGATATGTAGCTGTCACTGGATAGATGGCGGTTAACGTTTTTCCCAAAACTGCGAATCCATTGATAATTCGAATGTATTCTAGATGTATGCATATACCTTAAATCCAGTTTAAATTTCGATTACTTTTAAGGTTGTAACTTGTTCATTACAGGCACCAGCTCCGATCTGAGACAGGCGACTTCGATAACAACTCAGATGGCTCGCAGGGAAGGTCGGCGTAGGCCCTCTGAAACCCTTCGCCGAGTTTCAGCCATTTCTGTACAGTAGTTTTCGAGTTATTATCGTTTTTCTGATTTCATCTGGCTATTCCGAAATCCGACGATATCTCGGGAACGAAGGGCCTTAGGGCCCTGGGACCTTCACCATCGTTCTTAGAGCGACGCCCTTGATCGTTTGCACGCATAATTGGAAAATCGAAAAAAATCGAAATTTTCACGTTTTTGACCAAACGAATTTTACAAGTTTTTATACCTGAAAAATTTAAATTTTCTAATTTCGAGCTCAAACTCGCAGGGAAGGTCGGCGTAGGCCCTCTGAAACCCTTCGCCGAGTTTCAGCCATTTCTGTACAGTAGTTTTCGAATTATCAATGGACTCGGGACAATGGACAGTTTTGGGAAAAACGCTAACCGCCATCTATCCAGTGACAGCTACATCTGGAGGTTCACCTGATTTCACTGAGATGGCGCTGCCTGGGTTCTCGCCAGTGGCAGCGCCATCTCAGTAGAATGTGGTGAACCGCCATATATAGCTGTCACTGGATAGATGGCGCTGCGGCTGGCGGGAAGAAAGACAGCGCCATCTCAGTAAAATCGGACGAACTCCAATATGTAGCTGTCACTGGATAGATGGCGGTTAACGTTTTTCCCAAATAAAGTCACTAGATATGTAAAGTAGCGCAATTCGGCCGCCATTTTGATTCCAAAATTACGCGGGAAATTCAAATGTTGGACAAATGGTGCTATTCGGTTGCATATCTTTGAAAAAAATTACATGTTTGACATGACATGACATGACAAACAACCAAAATGTTTTGCATTCGACTGTATGTGAAGTAGTTTGTAAAATTTGTAGGAGTAATCAAAACGAAAACTTGTAATAGCAACATTTTATTTATTACGATTGAACTTGAACTTCAACCCGTGACACCTTAAAATGGCAATTGACAAGCGTTTGACAACTGTAACGCCGCCATTTTGATTCCAAATAGTGTTTTCTCTGTCTAACACATTGTCCTTACCAATTGCGCTACTTTATATATCTAGTGACTTTATTCCCAAAACTGCGAATCCATTGATAATTCGAATGTATTCTAGATGTATGCATATACCTTAAATCCAGTTTAAATTTCGATTACTTTTAAGGTTGTAACTTGTTCATTACAGGCGCCAGCTCCAGTCTGAGACAGGCGACTTCGATAGCAACTCTGATGGTGAATGTCCGAGAAGGCCGATCTACGAAGGATGGTGGAGAACCCCAATAGCTTCTGGGGTCCTCGACGAACGAAATGGTGAGTGTTCCTTTAGGCAATTAGAGCGACGACAAAATAAGTGATTAACTAAAAAGATGGCTTCTTTCGACAGGTTGATAGTGAGATCAAGAGAATATTAACAGAGATAAAATTACTCATAGGTAAAGGACTGATGATGGGCACTAGATGCTCGAAACATGTCTCGCTTTAATTGAAGGAAATCGACGGACGTGGTTGTTTCACTTGGATGGGGAGTGGTGTCTATATGAGTCTTCAATCTACAGCTGTCCCCCCATCTTTGAGTATGGCCTTCTACACAGACTCTTAGCTTTAGTTATAGTTTTTAAGGGGCTCCATAGCTCAGAGGCTGTTTCTCTCTCTTCGGGTTTATTAATGTATCTCTTACATAGGAGAATTTATACATGTAAACATACCTAACAATAAATACGAAATAAAATCAGGCATTACAGGTAATTGGAAGTATTAAATGTTTATACAACTATTTTTAAAATATATGCATTCATATGATGCTTCATTATTATGTAATGACAAACATTTCATAGTATTTCAAGAACATAACCCCCAAAAATGGCCCCATTCGAAAAGCAGAAAGTGTGAGCGATTAGCTCAAGACTTACCAAAGTAAACGCAGTTTCTTGCTGTACACTACTTTGCGGTGATGAGGCCTTCTCGGACATGCCCCATGCCCGCATGCCCCAGTCTTTCACCATCAGAGTTGCTATCGAAGTCGCCTGTCTCAGATCGGAGTTGGCGCTTGTAATGAACAAGTTACAACCTTAAAAGTAATCGAATCGAAATTTAAACTGAATGGTATACCAACTGAATTAAGGTATATATTACCTGCATCCTGCATGGCATACATCTCCAGTGCACAGTTATTGTTTATTGTTTTTTTGATTCGCCATTCGCCATTTCCAACTCAATAACATTAACCGCCATCTATCCAGTGACAGCTACATATTGGAGTTCGTCCGATTTCACTGAGATGGCGCTGCCTTATTACTCGCCAGCGGCGGCGCCATCTATTCAATGACAGCTACATATGTGGGTTCACCAGATTTTACTGAGATGGCGCTGCCGCTGGCGAGAAACACCGCAGCGCCATCTCGGTAACATCTGGTGAACCCCCATATGTAGCTGTCACTGGATAGATGGCGGTCAACGGTTTTTCCCAAAACTGCGAATTCATGGATAATTCGAATTGATGCGAATTCTGGATAAAAGGAAAGTACTCTACGCTCCCAACAGAAGGTTGAAAACGTATCGAAGTAGAAATCGTCTACTTCTACGATTGTCCAAAAATCCAACAGATACAGAGGAAGATAAGCTCGCGAATACTGCGAACAACAAGATATGTGACACTCGATCATGATTAATATATAACTTCCCAAGTAAAACTGTGGATCCAGTGTACAGAATACAGTTTGCGACATACCTTCATAGCTTTCAATGTTAACTGTTGAATACATACAGGAATAGCGTTACAATCTTTCTTTCCAAATAGGCGCAATACAACACATATTTTATCTTTAACCTCAGGTTAGTCTTAACCTTAGGTTAACTTATAACGATACAACCGGCCCTTAATGTATACGGTGTTTATGAAAACATTACGCCATACGTAATTCAAACTAATCCTTTATTGCTATAAAATAATATATAACAGTATGAAGCCTCAATTCTGGCCGATGTTAACTGGCATTTAAACACTCATTGCATTTTTAATTAGTAATTTTAGGGCCTAAATTCACTCCAGGAACATTGTGTTTAGCATTCATATGATGCTTCATTATTATATAATTACACAATTGTTTCATGGTATATATTGCCTGCATACATCTGCAGTCCACACTTATTACAAATTCTATTATTATGCAGTATTGCAGTATCATGAGATCCCAATCGTCGTTCACTAATAACTCGATAACTATTTTAGCTAATCGAATGTAAAGCAGGAATTGCATAAAGTAGACTCTAATGCACGGTTTTATAGGGTTTTAGTAAACTTTTTGAAATATTCAGTACTACGAGTTTTACAAGTAAGCTTAATATATCGATAACCAAATAATTATGATAAAACTAACTAACCGAGTTCTTAAAGCAGACTTCATTAAACCTTTATAAAGAGTTACACTTAAATTAGGGTATTAGTTAATGTTTTATAAACGTTTGACTTAACCGCGAGTGGGTCCAGCTCGGACTCATATTTTAGCTAATCGAATGAAAAGTGAAATATACATAAAGTAGACTGTGATGAAAGGTTTTAGAGAGATTCAGCTAAACCAGTTTGGTTGAATTGAAGGTGAAGGGTGTGTCGTTCTCTCAAACAGCAGCCTCACTAATAGTTGTAAGGGCCAATTCTCTTGGCCAGAGGATCAAAATAGAACACTTTGTGCTGTATTGGTTTATTGGAGGTGTGCTCAGGAGTTTAGTGTTTTGTAACGTATGTTCAACAGGGTTGGGAGAAGATTTAAGGATCTCGAGAAATAATCCAGATGGAATTTTCTTCGTTAATTGCCCGGATCGCGTGTGTTTACGTCTAATCCAATTCTGACCAATTAACCACGCAATCAATCGAACCGTGCTTTTTTACATCATCATCATCGTCGCCTCCCTATTGTTCTCTGTTTTGCTGATCCATCGATTCCCCCAATTACCGCCCGAGATAATTACGTTTCCCGGTAAATCGTCTCATAAACATCCCAAAGGCGGAATTGCTCGCTTCGAGCCGTACTTCCGCCCGCTTTAGCCACGGTCCCCATCAGCTATAAAGCCTGGGGCACGGTCAAGGTGAGAGCCATTCGAAGATGCTCCCGTCTAAGTTGCTCGCGGTGCTCCTGGTCGTCGTCGTCGTCGGCTGCTGCTGGTGCGCAGCCGCAGAGGGGAACGGCACGCAGGTCTCCCCCGAGGGGAAGGCGGTCCCGAGGGAGCAGCCCCAGGTGAGGCAGAAGAGGCAGGAGGAGGAGGCTGAGGAGGCGGAGGCCGAGGAGGCTCCGCCGCCGGCGGCCGAAGGGGAGGCGGAGGAGGAAGCGGCGCCCGAGGCGGATCCGCCCCAGGTGGAGGCGAAGGGCGGCGGCGGGATGGGGCAGTTCACGCCGCCCCCGATCGACAGGTTCCTGTTCGCCGTCGCCATGCCCAAGGGGATGGAGGATAAGGTGAGCCCTCCGAGGATATGTTATTGGTTCTAAGATGGGAACTAGATGTGTTCTCTTCCAGGGTTTCTTCGATTTGGAAAAGAACCTTCTACAACGTTTTCACAAGAATTCAAAGTGTCTGAAAATTTTTCAAAATCTTTAACTCATAATAGTTCTACTAGGAGTACATTTTAGATAACATTCTGACTAGAATTTTAATTTTCCAGTAGTTTCATGACAGACTTTTCCAGACATCTGTAAACTTTTTCCAACGTCCAAAAAAGGGTATTTTCATAAAAATCTTCCAATAAAAGAACCTAGGCAATTTTGTTAACATATTTTTTAAAAAACTTTAATATCTAAAATACTAAAAGAATTATAGCATTTTTTCCCATTGGAGATGGACATGCATGAATCATTAAATTTCTAAAAATCTTGAACGTCCAAAATCCTTCCACTAGAAGCAGAACTTAGCTAAAATGCTGATCAGAATTTAGATTTTTCAGTAGTTCTAATAGAAATTTTCCATAGACCTTTGACCTTTTTTAAAGTCCAAAAAAGATTATTTTCATAAGAATCTTCCAAAAGAAGTACACAGACAATCTTGTTACAACATTCTTTTAAAATTTCAAATTTCCAAAATACTCAGAAAAATACTAAAAGAAATATAGCACTACATATAATATACCCCTGGACCAAATGTTTTCAATTCAAGAATTGCCCATAATTTCTTATAAGCTTTGCAACACGTTTTAGGACTTTTCCCATTGGAGACGGAGATGTATGAATCATTAAATTTCTAAAAATCTTGAACGTCCAAAATCCTTCCACTAGAAGTAGAACTTAGCTAAAATGCTGACTAGAATTTAGATTTTTCAGTAGTTTTAATAGAAATTTTCCAGAGACCTTTGAACTTTTTTCAAAGTCCAAAAAAGGGTATTTTCATAAAAATCTTCCAATAGAAGTACTCATCTTGTTACATTTTTTAAATACTTCAAATTTCCAAAATACTCAGAAAAATACTAAAAGAAATAAGCATTAAATACTCTAACCCGGAATGTATCCAAATTTCTATTCTTTCTTCAAAAATTATGCGTGGTTTCTTATGACTTTATATGTTTTAGGACTAAACTTAAACTTACAAAAAATTCTGTTACTGGGATCATATTTTAGACAATATGCTGAGTAGAGTTACTGATTTTTCAGTGGTTCTAATAGCAATATTGTTTGTGAAATAGAACTTTTCAAGGAATCTTAAAAGTCAAAAATAGGCTAATTCTATAAGAATCTTCCATCTTCCAACAGGAGTATCAAGACAATTTTTGGTAAAATTCCTCAAAAACTTCCAAAATTCTTTCAACTTCCAGATTTTTCAACTTTTTGAAATTCCCAAAATTTCCACTTTTCCAAAATCTCTGTTCCAGTTCAAGATGCCGAGCATGTCGCTGCCGGATTGGTTCAAGATCAAGCGCAGGAAGCGCTCGCCGCACGCCATGCATCACGGCGGCATGGATTGCTTCGAGTGCGGCATGAGGGGCGGCGGCGTCGGGGGCGGCTACGTCCCTGTCGGCGGCGGCGTGGGCGGCGAGGGCAGGGCCGGCTCGTGGTCCTCCTCGCAGTCCTCCTCGTCCAGCGGCTCCTTCAGCGACGGACAGTAAGTAGATTTTACCTACTCGAAGGTATACCTAATTTGGATGTAAATCTCGCATCTCTGGGTTATGTTGTACTCACCGAACGCAAGGGGGCAAGGATCAAACATGTACTCACTGAGCCTAATAGGCGTTATGTTAATGGGGCGAATTTAGTTTTAAGGTTATGATCGTGGTTCGTGACGATAAACTTATGTTTACTTTTTTTTTGTTGTAGCGAAGGACTCGCCAGAGGTTTCGGTAAAAAGTGACGCATCAGACGTGTTTAATGTGTTATTTTTTATTGTAGTATACGGTAGTGGTAAGATCACATTTGTAAAAAATTAAAGAATAAAAGCCCTAACGTAGTACGACCCGTAGTTGGCTCTTATTATTTCCCACTGAAACAAATACAAGTATCGAGAATGTTTCCAAGGGGAAGGTTAAATTTTACTTACTAGTGGCCGCCCTTGCCGCCCCCGCCGGCAGTGGCCGACGCCGAGGCTGACGCTTGGGCCGAGGACTGACCGCCCCCGTTGCCTCCGTAACCGCCCCCTGGACCACCTGAAACGTAAAAACCGGTTTAGAGGTGTTCCTCGCGTCCTACGCTAACTATATGACTTACCGCCGTAGCCGCCGCCGCCGTGCGAGCCGCCCCCGTAGCCGCCCCCGCCATGCGAGCCGCCTTTATTTCCGTAACCTGCGTTGCCGCCCCCGTAGCCGCCCTGGTTTCCGTAACCGCCGCCGCCTAGGCCGCCGCCCCCGCCGTAGCCGCCGCCGAGGCCGCCGCCGCCTCCTTTGCCTCCCCCGAGGCCGCCCCCGCCGCCGAAGCCGCCGCCCCCGCCGCCGCCTCCGCCGCCACCGTAACCTCCGCCGCCCCCGCCGGGGCCGCCGCCGTAGCCGCCGTAGCCTCCTCTACGGACGCGGGGCCTCGCGTGGAGTTCCTAAAGTTGAGAAAGGGAAAGGAAAGTAGGAAATTAAATCCACAGTGATATTTTCTTTAAATTGGTATTACTGCTGTTTCTTAGACATCTGTCAATTTTCACATCGTTTTCAAATTTAATTTAATAGATTTAAATAATCTAAATCTAAGTCTTCAATCTTAATGATGTTTCTATGTTCCGGCACTAAAATGACAGCTATTCTAGCACTAAAATGGCCAAAAACAGTGCTTTAATGAGGCTTATTAAAGGCTTATTAGGTTTTTGGTAATTTTTTTGTTGGGTTGGTAACAAGATATTCCCTAATGTTGTCTGTGTGAAAAATGAAAAATGGTGTGAAAATTGACATATGTCTAGGAAACAGCAGTAATACCAACTTAAATGTCACGATAAAAAATTCCCCAGATAAGAAATTTTTAATTATTTAAATATAAATAAAAATAAAATGGAAGCCGGAACATAGAAAATGTTGTAAAGTACTCGTTGCAGAAGACATTCCAAGCCCTCGTCCGTTCTAAAACTCGCCGCAAGGCTTGGAATATGACGTCTTCTGCAACTTGTACTTTAAACTATTATTTTATTTTATGATGACCCCTTTCAAAAAACACTTGCATACTTGCATCTCTATCCCATCGACGCGGCGGCCATATTTATTTTTATTTTATTTTGACAGATATCAGCCAGCATTAGGGAATATCTTGTTACCAACTCACAAAAAAAAAACCAAAAACAATACTTTAATAAGCCTCATTAAAGCGCTGTTTTCGGCCATTTTAATGCTAGAATAGCTGTCATTATAGTACCGGAACATAGAAAGTTAATTTTAAGTTTATTTTAGGCGGATTTTATTTTAAGGGGGCAGTCTATTTCAGAATTAAAGAAAAAACGCTATTGTATTTAGTCAAAAATTATTTTTTAGATACTGTTATATTTATTCAAGAATATAAAAAAAATATTAAATTTTTAATAATGTTTAGTGGCGGGAAATAATTTTTTTTCGAAATATTTTAAACCGGTTTACGACTGTTTCTCTTAAAATGTAAAAAACGACATTTTTTGGGTAAATTACGTGTATAAAAAAGAACGAGGAGTATTTATATGTATGCATTTTCATAGGTCTATGTTCTATAAAAAAATAATAGAATTCATTTTGAATTTTGTCCTTATTTTTTCCAGGAAGACCACCAGTGATTGGTATCAGAAATAAGTCATTTTTACAAGACGCCCTCTACCGTGATCAAACATTATTAAAAATTAAAAAAAATATATATATATTCTTCAATAAATATCAAAATCAAACAAATTTGACTAAATACAAAAAAAAAATCCCAAAAAAGTGTCTCTTTTTCCAAGTCTAAATAAGCCTGCCCCTTTAAGGGAATTTCTTTCTTTTATACTCCAAAATTATTGTAGCACGGGAGTTTTCCTGTAACTATTCGAAGTTCGTATGAGGGACGCTCAACAGCGTCTTCGGAGTTTATTTTCTTATTTTCGAAACTTTATAATGCGACGGCCGACAGGGTCCAGTATTGGTCAAAATTGAAATTGGAAACTTTTTATTTGAAATTCCGGGAGTTTTCCTCCCTCTTGAGGTTTCTCAACACGACGAACTTCTCTTAAGAATTTTTAGAAAAATCTGTCTTCTATACCTAAGTACAGTCAAGTAATAGTGTGGCTAAAATAGATTTTTCAAAAAACTTAAAACAAAAAATTAGACAAATTCCACATATTTCAAAAATTCTTACAAACTCGAGGGGTTTTATAAAAATTACCTTACCTCATGCTCCCAGGCGAAGGCTAGGTAAGCGGTGCCGACCACAAGACTAGTCACTATCAACCACTTCATCTCATCTACACTGACGAATCTAAAGTCCGATCGCCATTTTTATAACCGCTCCAAGAGTGTTGTTTTTTTTCTCTATCAAAGAGAATCTAAGGTCAAGTTTGCGTCCAAGTTACGCAATAGGAATACAGGCTGTCCCCCTGACGAATTGAACACCTTCGTGGACTTATAAGTGGCCGCATAAAGAAACTCGCTCGACATAAGTCTTGAAATGTTGGACTTCACATTACAAATTTCGAAGGTAGTATTTACAAATAGGTCGAAGAGGTAACATGCTCCTACATTGATGAAACAAAAATAAAAGCAATATACCATGACAATATTGTTTATTAAAAAGAAAATTATTTATTTCAGTCCAAAAGCACCTACACTCTTTTCAAAACAAATCCTGATGCACGTCATTTTGATGACGTCAGAATACTTCCAATACTACCAACTTAATATAGTCCCAGCACATCGCAATTTATGTGTTCCGTGTATATTTTAGGTTGGCAATATATATGGTTATGTATATTGTCAACCTAAAATATACACGGAACACATAAATTGCGATGTGCTGGGACCATATTAAGTTGGTAGTATTTGTAGATTTGTTTTGAAAAGAGTTTACATAGAAGAGCATTATCTTGCTCACTTTGCTTCGTATAATTCACTTTATTAGATTCGACTCAACTATACCGACCTGATAGGCTTTAACTTCCATTTACTTATCTGTATATTCATGTTGGTTTACATCAGAAGGACTTTAAAAGTACTAATGTAAAGTGTATATAAAATGGACATCCTTTATATTACATCCAAGTCTTTTGTGGTGTCTGGTCACAAACGAGCTGTTTGCCATTTTGTTTTGTTGTCTTGTTTTTCTCTCGAGGGGATTTTTTCTATTCTCTCTTCTACACTCTGACATCATTCCCCGAATCGAAACAGGAATCTTGTAATTAACGTTGATTAGTACATAAGTGTTATGCCAGAGAAAATTGCTTATGAATATATTACGAGTTAGGTATAACTTTTTTAACAATTTTTTCTTATTATTCAATAGAGTGTAGTGGATGGGGAAGTCCCCCGATTGGACCGATTTCCATTAATCACGGTTCTGTATGAGGAGCGAAGGGGTTACGTAATGATATCTGCTGTTAAAAGAAACTCATTAAGTTTTAATTGGTTCAGCGCAAGAAAAGATGTTATTGTTGAAAAGCAATTAAAGGTACCTATGCGTGTTTTTAACTCAGTTAGGGGCGCACTGAGTTGAAATTGTTATCAAATTTATGTAATCTTGTCTGTTGTGTTATATACAATTTTGTTGTATTTGTATTTTAAATATTTATGGAGTGTAAATTAAAATTACAAGAAAATAAAAGTTAGTTGCGACAATAGGAGTGTTCGAAGAAGAGTTTACGATATTACCTAAATTAAATTTACAGTTAAATTTAATTGAAAGAAGGGGATTTTCAATAAGTGTTTAACTCCCAAGACACTGCCTTGTACAAACTTCAAACAGTTACTCTGCGACTTCTTCACACTACTAACTTGTAATTATTTTGATTTGTTAGTTTGCTAGTTTGATTCTAAATATAAAAATCAAAAAATTAAATGGTATAGCCTCATAACTCATTCTTAATATACCAACTGCTTTCTCGTTAATATAAGTATAGGTATACCTTATACTGTATACTTTGACTCAAAATGTGCCACTTTAATACAACTTCTTAAATATAGTTCTATGCAATAGACAAATAAACAGATAATATTAAAAATAGACAAAAACCACCAAAAGATGCGTGTTAGGCGAACGGCGCCCTAGACGAAATAGGTAGGGAAAATCCCTTACAAAATTCGTGATCTAATTATCAGAGTATATTGATCAAAATAGTCGAGTGTGTAATCACTAATCACCCACTAATTATTTTTTCGAGTGGGTAGTAGTACCCACTGTACCCACACTATCCGCCGGACCTGTCCATCGTAAACGGCCGTTTCGCGCCCATATTTGCAGGTTAACGTCAGAATATTCCGGCTTCCGGCAGACCCTGGTGTCCCTGGTTAAGTTGCGAGTTATACGCCTTTTTGGAGACTGCGGATATTACCACATTGGCGAGAAATTCATTAGAGCCGCTACACCATCACGAAAGGTAACATCCTCACAATAAAATCACTTCAAAAGTATTCCCATTTATGCAAGATTTACTTAAGAACGCTTATACACTTAAATTTTGGGACCTTGACGGATGTACACAAATTCAGCTTAGGAAATATAGTCTGTTACCTTCCGGGATACCTAAACAGTGATTGTTTTATTGGGACTTCCATTATATGATTCAATACAGTAACATTGTTCTTAACTTCTACTTATTGGCTATTATATATGGATATATGGTACATCTTGTAATGCCACGTGCTTTATGTATCATACATGGAGATATTAATATATTGCAGTTATAACCTTCGGTACAGGATAGAGAAATGTAGTCATTGTATAGACAGGTTTGAGGAACTTTTGTACCCTCATGTTACTCCTTACCACATTACATACCTTGACTTGTGTAATGTTAGAGTTCACATGTATTTTTCCAATGTTAATCAACCCTTACTTACTATTCACCTTTGAAATCAAAAAGGGCTGTTATCAGTATGTATTTAATTTCAGGAAATCCCTAAACTTTGTTGGAAAAACACCTCGAGGGAAACTCATCTAGGACCAAGACACCGATCATTAAGTTTACCTATAAATTTAAAAATCTCTTACAGTAAGTACACTCAGCATACGATTAGACTCAACTAACATTTCAATAATCTGCGCCTTTCTTTGCATAAATGTAAAATTAGGAACCCAGCCAGATTTCTGGTTCATTCCCTGCACTTACACTTACTTACACCGAACAACTTTTCAGAAGATGCCGAAACGCCGAGAGGTCCCTTCCCTGCAGAGCTTGTCGATCAGGAGCGTCGTGTCGTTGGTGTTGAGCATCAAGTCAAGAATCGATCTCAACGAAGAACCACAAAGGGTCGATTCTGAGCTGCAAAGGAGTATCAGTTGTTTAAGGGAGTTGCTCTACTCGCACGTCCCTTTCGCTTTATATGACGAAGTGGCAGTTAAGGTGCTGGAAGCTGTGGAAAAACTCATCTACGAATCCGACTGGGCCGAAATGGAAATGAATCCAGCTTCATCACCACCACACCGCTTGGAGAATGCGAACGTGATCGCCCGTAGTCTGCCGATGGTCGTCCTCACATCGAAATTAAGTACCAACCTGGGGAAATGTTTCTCATCCATACATCCCATTTTAAATCACAACTTGCATAGATTGACCGGTTTGAAGAGGCTCAACCTTATCAATTTGGAGGAGCTTAACTGGACTCTACGGTTCCAGGAATGCGTGAGGAACATTGGGGGTTTCTATGATGATAATCCCGATGACTATCAACGGAAGTGCATAGCTGGAATGAAACACTTGGAGGAGTTATGCATCTCGGACACTGACGAGTTTGACTGTCAATTCATCGGAGAGAACTGTCCATTGTTGCAGCACTTGGAATTAAGCTATGAGTATCAGCCCTGTACAATGGACGATAGCATACCATACCTGCTGAAGTGCCAAAACCTGAAGCATTTATACCTCGATTTGGAGTCCTTAAGCAGCCTCGACGTTGCCAAGTTAATCGCCGGGCTGCCTAAGTTGCAACGCATTAAATGCAATGTGAATTTCGAGGATGTCATTAGGCACCTGCACCAGCAGTACACACATTGCAGTCCATTCGGTTTGAGGAACATCATGATAGAAGATATATCAAAGGAGAACATGCAGTTGTTCGTGAGGTTGTTTCCCAAACTCGAGGAGGTCAGTTTACGGAGTTTACAGTTAAAATACTATAGTACTAATACTAATAGTAAAATTGCAGATTTGACGGTGCTGACACCGCTCGATCAATTGAACAGTATTCAACTCGAGGAGTATGCCTTTTACAGCAACCACATGAAGCAACTGCTGGAGGCTAAAGGTGGCAATATCGCATCTCTATATCTTGAAAACATCTACGAACTTGATTCTGATGCATTGATAGATCTTAGCCAGTATTGCCCTAAACTAATAGTTCTAAAGTTCTATAAATGTTATTTCCAACGAGATCGTCCGTTCAGCTACAAAAACTTGAAAGTAAAACCGTTTCAATGCTTAGAGAAACTAAATTGGAACTGGACAGTCACTTTGCGGCTACCTCCTTCGCAGCTCATCGAGTTTGTACTCATCCACGCCGTCAACATTCGCTACGTCTATGTTAAATCTGTGACTCATTCCTCGATCGTCAATATATTAGCTGTGAACCCTATGAAGAAGTTGGAAGAATTTGAGGTGAGGGAGGTGAGGAACAGGCACAATATGAACATGAGCACCGTCGAGTTGTTGCTCGAAAAGTGCGAAAATATCAAAGTCCTGAGGAATTTAAGATCATGGCGGGGGATCTCCAAGCAGGAGTTTGAAAGATTTAAGGAGTATATTAAGGAGAATAATTTAGATTTATCTGTTATATAAGTAATAGTTTGGAGTTTTGTTGTTTCAGTTTATTACCTATTTTAATAAAGTAGCTTGTTAAAAATGACCATTTTAATCCTTGAAAGATTCAAGGTATAAACTAAGATACAAAATAACTAGCAGCATTGACGGGGAGGTGGAATGATATGGGCATAGAAAAGCTGCCATAGTGTATACAGAAATGCATAACTTAAGTGGGGATTACGTAGAAAAATGGACAAATTTTCCGACCTTTCAAATTATGTAAATATAGAAAATAAAAATGTTTTTGGGATTACCCTCGTAAAAATTATACTTAAGTAAGACAATTCACGTTTTATTAATAAATTAGTTCATTGTTTGAATATTATAGTTTGATTGCAATGTCGCCTTTACCGTAAAGACTAAAAGGCAATATGGGGCCCTAGCATTTTTCGATTTTTTTGTTTGATTGTTGATTTTCAAAAATTGAAGTTTCAGAAGTATACAACATTTCTATAAGATGTATAGAATTAGATATACGTTGTAGGTTGAATACTCCTTTGTAAACTCCCGTTCTTCAAAGTAACGTTTAACTGTTTATAGTTTAGTTTGATTTTAGAAAATTGAAGTTTTAGAAGTTTAACGTTTCCATAACATACATGTAACGAAGTATGTTGTGGGTTGAACCCCTCTACGGAAACTCCCGTTCTTCAAACTAACTTTTAACTATAGTTTGGGATATAACTATAGTTTATAAATTTGGGAAATAAAAAAATTCCCTACGCCGGACCCCTCGAATTATAATATTTTATCTTACCATAAGTTAAATTTATTCATAAAGTAAATCCACCGAGAAGAAAACATCCATGAAACACAAACGTCGAATTCTAAGCGCGCGACCAGCTAGCGAATAAGTACAGGGTCGCATTAAGAATGATCGCCTCGACTATAAAATTTATCTTTTACAAAGATTTGCAAATTTTTTCATATAAAAAAACCTGAATAACAATAGCGATACGTTAAAATAAACCATCAACTAAAAGTCCATTGTCACCGCCAACCGACCAATAGCGAACGACGTGTATTAGGTGTTGTCTAACTTTACTACCGTTTCTTGTTTCGTGGGTGTTTTCTTCTCAGTGGATCTACTGTAGGCTCGCTAATTCAAGCAGTGTAAATGAATTTCACTCAATTTTGACTCTTCAGTTGAATCAAATACTCAGAATATCATTCCACGGTTATTTAAATTATATTTGTATTGTTAGTTGCATGTGTTCGGTTTTGTATTTCTGTTTCGCGGTGTTCCGTGGAATGAGGGTGTCGTCGGGTCGGGAGAATATTTGTTTTGTGGTTAGTTAAGTGTGTTAAGTGTTTGGTTCCGTGTCGAATTTTGTGTAGAAAATGGCAGAGCCTGACTTGAATGTCGACAGCCTTATCCAAAGACTATTAGAAGGTATTTATATATTTTACGTATCCCTGAAGTTATTTAGCTTTTCGATAGGTTTATTTTGGCGAGAACACGGAATATGCATGTGCACATATTAACACATGACGTTATCGAAATCTCGAAAATACTAACTCCATTTATGTGTCAAATAATCCCATTAACAGCTAAACTTTCCCTTCTTGTACGACACTCGGTTTAATTTACGGCCCTTCATACATTCTTGTGTGTGTGTGTGTGTACATTTGTTGTTTATTATGCGCATTTTGTGTGTTTGTATTAATATCTTAGAAGGGGTGTTTGTTTTTATATGCTACTTTGGGTTTAAAAGGGCATAGAACTAGACGAGAGTTACAAGAAATCCAGGATGCGAAGAAGAAGTCTAAAATTAAAGATATTTTTGTTTCATCTGAACGTAAGGCCTTAAAATTTTTACTATACTTACATTAGTAATCTACCACGTAATTCTACATCTGCCTGACCATAATTTAGCAATAGTCGTAAAACTTATGTATTCTAGATATTTATTGTTGTTATTGTAATTATCTTTAAGGTAAAGAGTTGTTTGCTAGTTAGAAGGTTATTTATAGCTCTTCGTTTTATATTTATCGCTTTATGCGCGTATTTGCTTACTTTTTCAGTTTGTCAATCTTTCTGTTTGCTGCTTTTTAAGCATTTACATTCAACTGCTGCGATTGACCTAGAACGTAATTAGTATTTCAACCAATCAAAATTTAACGCAGTAAATGTAGAATTAGCCTGGATTAATTAGAGCACTAATGGATACTGTCGAAATTTGTGGCTTCTTCTTTACTTATTTTTGAACGTAAATTCTCCACATAACATTAGCCGGCCTGAAATTAGTAGGTTTCACATTAGAACTAATTAAAGAACTAACCACCAAACTGTATCATCTGATGGGTTTTTAGTGAGAGGATGCCGCCCCGGGAAAGCAGTTCATATGACCGAAACCGAGGTGAGGGGGCTGTGCTTGAAGTCCAGGGAGATTTTCCTGCAGCAGCCGATACTGCTCGAACTCGAGGCTCCGTTGAAGATATGTGGTAAGCTTAGGAAACTTATAGGATGGCGTAATTACACCATCTCGAATAGCGCATCTATAATGTTTGTATCTCAGGTGATATCCACGGACAGTACACGGATCTGCTGAGGTTGTTCGAGTACGGCGGTTTCCCGCCGGAGGCGAACTACTTGTTCCTGGGCGATTACGTCGACCGCGGCAAACAATCCCTCGAGACGATTTGCCTTCTGCTCGCTTACAAGATCAAATATCCGGAGAATTTCTTCTTGCTGCGCGGCAATCACGAATGTGCCTCTATTAACAGGATTTATGGATTTTATGACGAATGTATGCCAGAGTAATTTCGTCCGGAACTTGTGTGAGATGTGTAACGTTTTTCAGGTAAGAGGCGGTTTAACATAAAGCTGTGGAAGACGTTCACGGATTGCTTCAATTGCCTGCCCATCGCCGCTATAATCGATGAGAAAATTTTCTGTTGCCACGGAGGGCTCAGCCCCGATTTACAGGGTATGGAGCAGATCAGGCGGATCATGCGACCCACCGACGTACCGGATACCGGTAAGGGGCTTTCTCGATGTCTAAAATATAAAATATGTATAATCTAGAAAAGTGGAAGGTGTTTATGGGGAAAAATCCCGCTTTGAGTAATTCGAAAATATATTTCGAGTAATGTAACTTTTCATGCACTAACCATGACGAATTGTTTAAACTGTAATAAAAGTATGTACATTGTAATTTTATGTGACATTGATAGATTAACTTTTAACAGTGTTAGAGATATCACGATTGCACATGAATGATGACTAAAAATGATAAATCTCATAGATTGTGATCAAGTCTAATCTAGTGCTAATGTTACTGTTACAAATACACTCCATCAAGGAGTGTATGGTGTGTGTGTGCCTGGGATTGTTCATAAAATACAAATAATTATCAAATGCAAGGTAAAAACAACAAATTTGGTTTGTTTCATATATATGTACATCAGTAGTATCCAGAGAGATAATCAAGGCCCTTAACATTTAAAGGAGGCAACACTATCCTTATATTAATTAAGGTTGAGATTTATCACAATGGAATTAAGGAAGTCTGACAGGAACAGGGCATACTTACAATAAGATAGTGATAAAGATGATAAACATTAAATATTTTGTGAGGAACTGTATATTAATGTTTATAAATTGAATATCAAATTTCTACTTCCATCAGATACTCGATCTCCAATATGTATATTCGCTGTTTGTTACAAATATAAATTCTTTTGTTATTAGTCTAACACCTTTGTCATTAACCTCTGTTCTTTCATCTTGTCAAAAGCTTTTTCAAAACCTATTCCACACACTCACACACATGGTTTACATGTCAACATTTCCAAACCATGACCATGTTACATCTCGACATCGCTGTATTAATACTTGTGTACTAAATAGCACTTCGTGTGTTCCTAGGCCGTTCCTGAACCCGACTTGGGTGTCTTGGGGTCTGGTATTGAGTTTTTTTGTATAGTCTTCCATGTATTACAAGTAGAAAAACTTTTAGGGCGTGACTCATTAAGCTTATCGTGATAGTCAGTACGCTTTTTCAAATTGTTCTTTTTAGGGATGGTTACAAAGATCGATCGTAACCGGTCTGATGGTATTTTCCCTGTTTCATATCTTTTCTTGTATTGCTCTATTTCACTATCTCTCTAGTTGTGACCATTTCCCCTGATTCCGTTTCAGGTTTGCTGTGCGACCTGCTGTGGTCCGATCCGGACAAGGACGTGCAGGGCTGGGGCGAGAACGACAGAGGCGTCTCGTTCACGTTCGGCGCGGACGTCGTCAGCAAGTTCCTGAGCAAGCACGACCTCGACCTGATCTGCAGGGCGCACCAGGTCGTCGAGGACGGTTACGAGTTCTTCGCCAAGAGGCAGCTCGTCACGTTGTTCTCGGCGCCGAACTACTGCGGCGAGTTCGACAACGCCGGCGGGATGATGAGCGTCGACGAGACGCTCATGTGCTCCTTTCAGGTAACTGAAGGGAGTGTCGGGAGTCGATAGACTTTTGTTCAAATTAGCTGGCACGTTTAATTTCTGTAAAAGCATCACGATTTGTTTGATTTCACAGTTGCTGATAATTGGAACCAGAATAACCACACTTCTAATTATCAATATTTATTGGTCAATGTGAACTTCAGTACACATTTCTGGAGCATCTTAGGCAACTCTAAATTTCAGTTAATGTCTTGTGAAAGTTTGAAGCTAATAATGGCGAGTTACAGTGCAGCTTCGATTTAATTACCAGTAACTTGATAAGTATAATAACTAATCAAAATGAAACTGTAGAGTATTATAAAGCAGACTTTAAGCAACAGTTCCCAGTAATTTAAAGTACATCAATTTTAGAAACTAAGTAATATGACTTTTAATGCAACTTACTCTCTTTTATTCTTCAGTGTTATCTACTATGGCTAATTAAATGAAACTTCCATAGTTCATAAAGTTGACGTCGGTTAACATTTGTGATGAGTTTAGGCTAAATCATAGTATCAGTCAATTCCTAGGAATGTTTGAATCTTTCAGAACTATAATTTTATATCTGGTCTAGCTTGGATTAATTCACCAATAACTAATTTACATGATCAAATAAAGGTTTGAAGATTTATAAAGTAGACTTTAGTGGGCAACATTGGAGAGTATCCGTAATTTTTTTTGAAACTCAATACCACAAGTTTTAATACAACATAGTGTCATTCATCAATAAGTTGATAATTTTCAGGTAATCAAGTCAAACTTTCACAGTTTATAATGCTGATTTCAGTTAACACTTGTGGAGAGTTTTAGCTAAATCTGTTGCAGTTAATGTGTTCTTCCATAGTCAATTTCAAACATTCTGAAATTATTAATATTTATTGGTCAAAGTGAACTTCAGTACACATTTCTGGAGCATCTTAGGTAACTCTAATTTCAGTTAATGTCTTGTGAAAGTTTGAAGCTAATAATGGCGAGTTCCAGTGCAGCTTCGATTCATTTTTACCAATAACTCTATAAGTATTTTAACTGATATAATTATCAATATATATTATTCAAAGTGAACTTCAGTACACATTTCTGGAGCATTTCAGGTGACTCTAAATTTCAGTTAATGTCTTGTGAAAGTTTGAAGCTAATAATGGCGAGTTCCAGTGCAGCTTGAACTCACTGACCAATAACTTGATAAGTATTTTAATTAGCCAAAATGAAACTGTAGAATATTATAAAGCAGACTTTAAGCAACAGTTACTACATTTGAGTATGTCAATTATAGAAGCTCTTAGTAATATGACTTCTAATGCAATTTACTCCCTTTTATTCGTCAGTGTTATCTACTGTGGTCAGTTAAATGAAACTTTCAAAGTTCATAAGTATGTGGATGAGTTTCGGCTAAATCATAGTTTTAGTTAATCCCTATGGATGTTTGAATCTTTTAAAACTACAATTTTATATCTGGTCCAGCTTGGATCCATTCCCCAATAACTAATTTGCATAATCAAATGAATACAAGCTTTAACACAACATGGCGTCATTCATCAATAACTTGATAATTTTCAGGTAATCAAATCCAATTTTTAAAGTTTATAATGCTGATTTTAGTTTTTAGCATTTGTGGTGAATTCTAGCTAAATCTGTGTTTCAGTTAATGTGTTCTTCAGAAATCGAAGTTTCAAACATTCTGAAGAAATAACAATGAGATCCAGAATACTAGATTTATTCGCCAAAAGCTCGATAAATAGTTTAACTAATAAAATGAAACTAAGAAAATTTATGAAGCAGCCTTTAATCAACAGTTCCACAGAGTTTCATATAAATCAGTAAATTGAAGTAAATCATTCTTACTAATTTTAGCAACTATTGCCCCTAATGCAACATATTTTCATTTATTAATACTCAATAACTACTTCATCTAATTAAATAAAACTTTGGAAGTTAGGCTTTAGTTGACTTTATGATGAATTTCAACAAAATCATAATTTCAGTTAATGGTTAATGTGTTATGAACGTTTGAATCTCTCAAAACCACAAGCTTATATCTGATCCAGTTTAGATCCATTCGCCAAGTATATAATAACTGTTTTAACTAATCAAATAAAGGTAGGAAAGTTAATAGAGCAGACTTTAGTGGACAGTTTTGGAGAGTTTCAGCATAGTTTCGATAAATTTTTTGAAACTCTTAGTTCCTCAAGTTCTAATACAACATAGCGTCATTCATCAATGAGTTGATGTTCTTCCCTCAGTTTCAACGATGAAAAAATAATTGTGAGCTCCAGAGCTCGATAACTGTTTTAACTATGAAAGTTCATAAAGTATTTCTTAATAAACTCGGACTGATAATAATTCTTTAGATATTCTGTTATTATCTCTTACTTCATTATACCAGATGAGGCACATTGAAATATCTCACAAAGGTTTTATGTTCGTTTTTCAATCAGAAGGCTCGAATAATCTCATTTGATTTTCTCCCAAATTCTTCAAATTGCCTTATGACTGTTCGTTAGTGTCCTGAACGTTCTATCAATCTCCTTGCAGATTCTGAAGCCGTCTGAGAAGAAAGCGAAGTACCAATACCAGGGGCTGAACTCCGGTCGACCGACAACGCCCCAGCGAACACCGCCCGCCAAGAAGAAATAGAACGAGTCACCCCTGCTCTACGTAGAATATCGTTTTCTATACAATTTACTGAGTGTTACTCTTCATTAATGGCATAAAATGGAAAAAGCAAAAAAAAGTTCAAGCATGTGCTACGAGTATTGTATAATTTTTTTTATTACATTATGTGATTTTTTTTTCGACTGATTTCGTGTATTTTCTTTGGTTTGGCACATGCGTTGTTCTATGTTTCTATGTTGTATATACGGATAGGGGATGCAGACAAAATCGAATGATCTCAATGAAAGATGTGGAAATTGTTCAGAGATATTTTTGTTCGCTTCCCTGCTAAATTCGACCCGAAAGTATTGGCTCCGTGGAAATTGTTACATGACATTTACAGGGGCGTTTGAGGTATGTACACAATTGTGTTTTACTTTCCTGTGCTAATAAACGGTTTATCCAATAATTTGTAGCGATATTTTCAGATAATCATGTTCTATTGCACCAGTTTAAATTTCATGTCTAATAAGTAGGCTTCGGTTTGTTTAACAGCACAAACCGTTTTGATGAGGCGGAATCGATCCGATCACAAGACATGAAATTTAAAAAACTAACGTGTACCATCTCGAGATCATGTACAACCGTGGTGTAATCAGAGCAAGTGAATTTTATATATCTCGTTTCTTACATAATTATTGTAAATAATGTGTTTGTAGATTTTTGTTTAGATTGAGTGTATAGATCCTAAAAATTCCAGTGAAATAACATTCTGTTCATATAAAGCCGTATAGATGCTCAGAGTTTCCAGGTCGAATCGATAACGGCAGGAATAATTTTCTTCTATTTACTTATACATGACAAAATTTCATACGTGTCAAAAGAAAATTATTCTTGCTGAATTCGTTCAGCCTAAATTTTGCAATAAATAGATTTAGCACAATTCTAGTTGAAATTGAATTTCAAACGAAAGTAATTGAAACACTCCTATGATAATGTATGTTTTCATGTTTTATTTTAAAGTATTTTATTACAGTTAAATTAACTCTAAATAAATTGCTATATATATATTACTAAAATCTGAATTTACTTTCTAAGCCTTAATACGACTAGACTAGCTTAGTTACTTAGACTAGCAGTTACGGTACAAAAACACGAATACATTCCGAGCTTTAATCCTAATAATTACGAATTTTATCCTGGCATTTTCATCACAGTGAGCCTGAGTATCACAGGCGCATGGCGCAAACGAAGAAGATATTTGTATAAACTGAGGTTTAATCTTGATTAATACTGTCTAGCTTAAAGGTATCTTATCCCTGAGATAACTTAATACATGTTCGGTGCCTTGTTCTAATATCGCATACCTGGGCTGTCTGAACTGATTACCTTTCAACTCCAGACTCCTACAAAGTAGATTAAACTCTTTGAAAAATTCGATTTCGTATTCACGCCCTTACCTTAACTGAGTCATGTTTCCCAACTGAGGCGGCACTTGCTTTATGTTATTATTACCGAGATCTAACGTGGCGAGGCTTCGTAATTTCTGTAGACCTTCCACGTTTATTTCCTCAACGTTATTGTCGTTCATTAGTAAAATCTCCAAGCTTACCACCGCGAACACACATTCAGGTACATTTTTAAACCTAACAAGATAATCCAGGTCACTAAGTAACTCACAACTCTAACCGCTTTACTCACTTGTTGTAACTTAACACCAATTCTCTTAAGCGCAACGACGCAAGAGACTGGGGTAATTCACAAATTTGGTTCTTACTTAGATTTAAGTAAACCAATTTGGACAACTCCGCCAGGGATTCTGGAACTTGTGTTAACTTATTCGACGACATATTTAACTCCGTCAGGTACTCGGAGAGGTGCAAGATCCTTAGGGATTAATTGAGGGTAATTAAGGGAACGCAGGTGTAGGTATTCTACTTACCCTGGAGGAATTTCTTGGAATAAATTCTTACATAAATCTACTACGGAGACTTTGGCTTCTTTTGCTTCCAGGAAGCATTCTTCCGGCACGCTCGATATGTGTTTTAGAGTTAGATTTAGTATCCTGCTATTCTTCATGTTGTACCTACATAAAAACCAATTGAAGTGGGCTTAAGTTATAACAACAGTATAAATGTGTACTATGATTTTACCTATCGGGGAAGATATTTTTCTTCAGGGTGTCTTCCTCTGGATTAATAATATTATTAGCTTCCATTTCCTCTTTAGTCATCTGCTCCTTTAGGAAGCTCACAATCCTGATGTTTCCAGCCCTCATGACTTCAACTCTAACGTTTTTCGGTTTGTTCCCTTCTAGTTTTAGCGACTTTAAATGCGGAAGATATCCAATGATATTAGGCAATCTACAAAGGAATATATTAATAAAGGTTGTAGTAAGGTTGGAACTAAGAGTACATTTTGATATCGTTGTTCGTTAGATCTAACTTGATCAAATGTACCATGTTAATGATCTCCTTAGGTATGAATTGTATCTGGTTGTCTCTCAGTTCGAGGATTTTCAAGTGAAACATGTTCTCACAAAACTCCAAAGGTATTTCCTAAAAGGAAGCAAACCGCGTATATTTAGTCTTCTATCGACTATCGCATACCTTTAGAAAGTTATTCCCGAAATATATCTCCTCAATTTGCTCACAGCCTCTAAAATCAGGTATCTCCTCAATGTCGTTATGTTGAGCGTAGAGTATTTGTAGCTTACGTAATTCCCCCATGTCGGGTAACCGTTTAATACTGTTGTGGCTTAAGTCCAGCTTTACCAGACCTGAAAACGAGTTCATTAAAAATCTACTCGTAAAATACTGTCACGAAACATTACTTCTCATATTAACTACATCTGGCGGTATTTCCACGAGTCGATTCTTCGAGACGTTCAGCTCCCTCAGCCGTACCAGGAAACCCATCCCGGCAGGCAATTCCGTGATCTTATTATCGGACAAGTCCTGGAAGCTATAACTTTAATCGAGTCCCGTTCGAAGCGACGACAGCATTAACTCACCAGCTTTACCAACATCACCAGATCTGAAATGCACTGCGACACGCCCTCCAAATGGTTGGAGTTCAAGTTTAAAACCGTGAGGTCCGTCAACTTGAACAACTCTTCTGGTAAAGCATTGATCTTGTTACGGTTAAGCGTCAGCTTTGCTAGTTTTGTTAAGTTACCGATGTCCGGCGGTACTCCTGTTAGATTGTTATCGTGCAACTGAAAAGGGATATTCAAGAAGCGGGTCCCTGCTGGAGGGAACCGAGTGTTTCTTCTAGATTCTAGATCCCAAAGGTAAGATAGCTTATTAACTAGATGTGCTCTTAAGGAGCAATTTTTTAATAAACTGATCCAAGGATATTAAGTTTGATAACGGAAGATCTTGAAGATCCTTTTTTGGAATGTTTAATAAGCTATTGTTTATTATAAAGCAAAGCAACGTTCTGGAAGATTTCTTGCCCCTTTTTTGTTACAAAATCTATCCAAAGAGTAGGGTAACCAAAGTGTATATGAATCTGTTCAAAACAGAAGCTAGAAGAAAGTGACTGGATAGAAAACCTCGTCTCCTCTTACATTTAGTACAAGCATATCTTGGAAGACCCCGATCTGCCTCGGGATCTCCGTTAGAACGTTCGAGCTTAAATCTAAGTGTGTTAGAGGTTTAACATTCCACCATGCGTCCTCTTCTCTAGGCGGCCGACTGAAATCTACCGACACCTCCTCCGAAGTTTCGTACATAGTAAACAACTTCTCTGGAACTTCGTTAACGGTTACGCAACACAGATTAGTTCGATTAGGAGTTGGTTACCTGAGGATAGATGACGAGAGCTCAAGTTCAGCTTCCCGGTCTTCCTGATTTCCCTCAGGACTTCTTTGGTGAGGTGTTGGTCGTCTTCCTTTTTAGTTTGTAGGTGGAATACTGGGTTTATGACTTTCCTACGCGATTTAACTTTCGAATCCATCTTATGGCAAGATTATTGAATTAGGAATAGCTAGTTTATAGAGGTAAATTGGAAATGTAAACAATTAGTTATGACGCAGTTTGATTTTGGCATGGAACTGCAGGAGTGCAGGACAAGCGGACATGAAACAATGGCACTTTCACCTTTCACCCTTCACGCACCCTCTAATGTGTGTTTTTTACATAAACATACACAAAAATGAAGTGCCTAGCGCGCTTGGTAGCACTCTTCCCTCTCGAGTGAATCCCATAGCCATAGCTTCACGTGGATATAGAGTTGCCTATCTTTGGGATTAATCTTATTGTAATTGGGCTAGCTACATCAATTGGCAGTTAAGAGAGCGAGAGTTGAGAATCTAAAAGTTTGACCAACAAAGGGAAACAATCACAAAAATATAATAAACTCTATAACGCCAAGCAATTATGAACAATTTGGCACCCCATAGGGCATATCGACCTACTTCTGAGTTTGCGCAGTAAATAGTGTATTAAGCAGGATAGTTTACCGTGTCACCAGGGCAGGACTTAGAGTTCTTGACTTGTCGTTCGTGAAAACAGCACTTTGGAAAAATTAGTTGCAGATTCACATATTTGTAACAAGAACACTAATGAATCGATCTACCGGAAGTCTTAACAGGAAGTCGAACTGGTGGCCTCAAACCGGAACTGATGGAGGATGAGTTGGCCTTGGAACAGGTTTTGACGAGAAATGTTTGTTTTGACTTCGAACCGGAAGTGGCTTTTAGTTTACATGTAAATTTCTCTGTTGGAGTCGAGCAGATGACCAAAAATTATCAGTAGATCGTTGCGCTATCTTTCGTATTTATTTAGTTTTCCAAGCATTTCCTCAGAACATTCCATTAGTAGATGAGCAAGACGTAGATCCTAAATGATTTCCCGCAGTACTTACGCATACATCATAATGTTAATTATGAACGATTATGAACAAGGGTAGATCATATCATCACCTCTCCACAAAAATACCGAATAACTTTGCCTGATTTATCCGCTCTCTTTGATCACTGCTTAGTTATTTATCTTTAATCAACAGGTAAATTAATTTATGAAGATAATTTTTTTTATCGCGGCACGTTTTGCTTCGTAATCACCGTGAAAGTGGAATGAATTCGTCTTACCTCCCACTTACAGGATGTTTTTCAGTTATAAGTAAACATCATCTTGAAATAACTTTTATTATCGATTTTACTCGCTTCGCAATTGTTTTATCTCCAAGACACGGATTAAGAATAGGTACTGAGCGGATAAAGAAGGTGAGAATTAATATTGTTTGATTGAAGTTTTCTGGTTTATCGATCTAGTGATAATTATTCCTCAGGGGTAATTGGGGTGGTTTCCTCGAGATATATCCGAAAACGATACCTACTACGTTTCAAATTCGATCTCAAATTTTGATTAATTGCGGTACTATCTACTATCGCATCTGGTGCGTAAATGTTTGATCAAATTATCTTCGGTTCATTCCACTCGCGTGACGGTGACCTGAAATTTTAATCGAGCGTTTTGCCATATCTGATCCGACGCACGTAAAAATAATTTACTTTCAGATACGCGTACTATGCTGAAGTACCTGACGATTTTGGCGGTACTCGCGACCGCCTACGCCGAAGTAAGTGGACGACCGTGCCGGGACGTTTCGGGTTTTAAACGATTTCCCCATTGGTTTTCCAGGACGTCGCCGTCGTTTACATTTCGGATCCGACTGGCGTGTTGGACGTGACGGGCGAAATTGTCTTGACGAAGACTGAGGAAGGCGTCAGCATCGTCGGGATTGTGGGAGGACTCACGAATGGTTCCCATGGGTTCCACATACACGAGTTAGGTGATCTCAGTGCGGGATGCAACAACACCGGATCGCACTTTAATCCAGACAAGGTAAAAGTTTCGAAAAGTGGGATTTGAGGAGTGTGCCAATTGTATCCCAAACAGAGCCTCTTTTCTAAGTTTAGAGGAAGAATCTATTTGAGAATTATCAGAAGCAATAGCAAACATATGTTTTCCAGATGTAGTGTTTTCATAGAAAAGTGTAAATTTTGTAAAGAATTCATATTCAGAGATTGTCTCCAATATTTGTAAGGAAGATAGAAACCTAAAAACTCCATCAACTCCTTCGCCACCATCGTATTGGTTTCTAGGTTTGGAGGTTGCCTCGTTCGGACTTCAAATAATCTCAATACACTTTAAAACCCGTAAAATCTGTAGTGTTCTTCAAATCCGTTTAGCTCGATTCCCACGTTTACAAAACAGGCATATTTTGTTAATTTATATCTAGACACATTTTGGAATATACCTGCTGTTACCTTCGAAAGATAAATCTTCGTCAAATAACTTCCACAGAACAATGATGCTGAAATGGTCTTCTCATAATCTGGATTGCCTTCTGGAACCTTCAGTCCATCGATACCTCTTCTCAGCTTGAGCTCATGTTCAGAGAAAGCAGCATATTTTGTAATTTGACGTTTAGGTTCGTGTTAGAGTTTTAAAGATTGTTTCCAAAACTGCAGGAAAAAATAATCTCTTCAAAAGTTTCACCAAACACTGCTACCAATGTTTCAAGAATGCTGGAATGATCTTCCAATAATCTGGATTAACATTTGAAATCTTGAGATCTAGTTTGCTCTTTAGTTCCCTTCAGCTTGCGACTATTTTCGTAGAAAGCAGCATATTTTACTAGTTGACATTTAACCTAGTTTTGAAGATATTTAGAGATTATTGTTAATCGTGGAGTAAACAAGGATCTCTTCAAACCCTACAATAACTTTCATGATTCAACTAACTTTCTGATAGCCTTGGTATCAAAGTTCTAACAATGCTAGAATGACCTTCCAGTAATTTGGATGAAATTTTGAAACCTTCAGCTCCAGAATGCCCTTCAATTCCCTTTAGCTTGGCCCCATGTTAATAGAGTGCAGCATATTTTGTAATCTGACATTTAAATCGTTTTTGTGGTGTTTAGAGGGTGTCTCCAACATTGCAAGGAAACAAAAAATCCCCAAAAACTACATTAACATTTCCAAACATTGTTATCAAGATTTCAGTACCTTTAAGCTTGATCCCATATTCAGAGGAAGCAGCATATTTGTAATTTGTCATTTATATTTGTATTAGAGGTATTTAGAGATTGTCTAAAGCTGGAATGGCCTTCCCATAATCTGTATTACCTTCTGAAACCTTCAGTACAACAATGTCCTTTAGCTCCCTTCAACTTCTGTCCATGTTCATAGAAAGCAGCATATTTTGTAATTTGACCAACGATTTGACGTTAAGACTCGTTTTGGAGATAAGTAGAGATTGTCTCCAATATTACTGGGAAACAATAATCTCTTCAAAACCTACAATAACTCTCACAATAACATTGATATCAAAGTTTCAAGGATCCTGCAGTGATCAACCAATAATCTGGATCAACTTTTGTAACCTTAAGATCTTAGTTGGACCCCATTTTGTTATTTGACATGTAAACTCGATTTGGAGGTATTTATAGATTGTCTCCAATATTGCAGGGAATCAAGATACTCTCCAAAACTTACAATAACTTTCACAAAAATGTGGTATTAAGGTATGCTTGAATGGCCTTTCCATAATCTGGATTGAGATCTGGAACCTTCAGGGCCTTTCAAATCCCTTCAGCTTGACACCATATTCATTGAAAACAGCATATTCCGTTACTTTCAATCCTAGACTCATTCTAGGGAATACCTGGAAACTGTTTCCAATATCGCAGGTAAACGGAGATCCATCCAAAACCTCCAATACATATCATGAACCATTTGAATCGACGTTGGGTAGACGCTTGAACGTTCTTCCAGCAATTCGGATCGATATTTGGGACCTTCAGTCCCACACGACCCTTCAACTTTCCCCCAACTTGACCACGTCTTCCACGTCTTCAAATCCTATTGGTTTGAAGGTACCACTCGACTCCTTCTGACGACCGAAGGTTGTCCAGCTTCTCTAAGTTGGCCATGGCAATGTAAACCAAAGGAAAACATCAAGTCTTCGCCAACCACTTTATAAAGACTTGGTGTTTTCCTTCTGGTTCTGACTCCTTGTGATTTCAATATCTTTCAGAACGACCATGGAGGCCCGGATGACGATAAACGTCACGCAGGCGACCTGGGGAACATAGTGGCTGACGACAACGGCGTTGCCATAGTTAACCTAACTGATAGCGTCATATCCTTCCAAGGGACCTACAGCGTTATAGGCAGGTCTCTGGTGGTCCACGCAGGCGAAGATGATCTCGGTCTGGGTGACTCGCCAGATTCTAAGACTACAGGGAACGCTGGTGCGAAAATCGCCTGTGGGATCATCGGGATAAAGTAAGTAGATAAGATAGATAAATAGACTTTTAAGTTAACCAAATAAAACTTGATCTTTTGAGGTGGTCGAGAGATGTTCTTAAAACGGTTTGTATAGCCTTTTCAGACCATTTAAATTTCCGTTTGGATTGTTACGTTATTGATCATTTAATTTGTTTCAGGTCCATTACGATACCATCAGGGTCTTCGACTTCCACGATTTTCCCACTATTGTTCCTGATACCGTTATATCTAACGATGAAATTTTAATTAACAATAAATATTTCCATTACAAATTGTTGTGTAAATTTCTTTTTGAAGTGAAGACTTTGAGACAAATAAACGTTCTTAGATGGGGAAAAATTATTAACTTGCCGTCAGCATGACATCTGTTACGCTGTGAGTCATCGCACGTTTATAGGTATATATACTCTATTCACAGAAATCCCGATGCACGTCATTTTGATGACGTCGCCAAACACCCAATACTACCAACTTAATATAGTCCCAGGACATCGCAATTTATGTGTTCCGTGTCATATATTGTCAACCTAAAATATACACGGAACACATAAATTGCGATGTCCTGTGACTATATTAAGTTGGTAGTATTGGTTGATTCTGTGCATCGGGATTCGTTTTGAATAGAGTATACATATATAGATATGCAGAATTTAAGTGTACAGGGTGTTCTCTCTCCGCCGGCCTATTTTTTCAACAAAAACGAGAGATGTATTATGTATATATATTATATAGAAAAAGAGGAACGAAAGTGTTAGTGTGAACATGAAATACGATAGCCAAACACGTACTAAATTAAATGTCGGTACAACAAGATATAGGACAACAATAGATGGCGTATTCACAAGAGATACTGAGATAAATTTCATTCAGATGTAGTCATTTCATATTTTAGTTACCAGAAACTGATTGTATCATTTTTAGAATATGATGTTAATAATGAGAGAATAGAAATAGATCATGCTGATAGTAGTGTTAATAATATGGCTATCAGATTTTATACATGCATAGAATATAAATTAATAAATAAGTAAATATATACCATAATAAATTTTAATATAATATAAAAATATAATAAAAGCGATATGAAACTGAGCAGCCACATATCTATAATGAATTTTAAATGTATTTTGAGATTTGGCGAACATTATTTTTGATTAATCGCAATTTTTCAATGACGTTAATCGCTTTATGTAATCACTTAAACGATGATAAATCGTCCGGTTAGACCGGTCGTTTTCACATGCGTCTCGAGTTATTGCGCAACATTTGTTTACGGTCTCCCCTCATTTAAATAACGTTACGTGTAATTCGAAGTAAATCAGGCCGTGATACATCACAATACATCTTAGGAACGTTCACTCACCTTGACACGGAGAAACCCATAAAAGAGACTCCGAGAAGCTCGGAATTATTCACGTTCAATACGATGATCAAATCGGTAGTGCTCTTCGCGTGCATCGGTGCCGCCTTATCCAACGTAAGTACATCATTTAATCCATCGAAATGTGTCCTGTAATGGGGAATAGTGGTTTGGACTCTTCGCTGGCTCGGAATTACAAAGTGATCGGTTCCAGTGGGCGTTTCAATTTTCCCCAAACGTTGCTGATTAAAATTAACATGTTTCTCATATGAACTGGAATTCGTGACGTAGTTTGGACTCTTTCATGGCTTGGAATTACAGTGACCGTTTCCAGTAAGCTCATTTTCCCCAAAAAACAATGGTGATTAAAAATAACATGTTTCTAATGTGAACTGATGTTCAACCAATTATAGGAGAACAGGGTAACATAGTTTGGACTCTTTCATGACTTGGAATTACAGTGACCGTTTCCAGTAAGCTCATTTTTCCCAAAAACCAATGGCGATTAAAAATAACATGTTTCTCATATGAACTGGAGTTCAATCATCCATAGAGTGACGTAGTTTGGACTCTTTCGTGGCTTGGAATTACAGTGACCGTTTCTACTAAGTTCATTTTTCCAAAAAACCAATCGTGATTAAAAATAACATGTTTCTAATGTGAACTGAAGTTTAACCAATCACAGGAGAATAGGGTAACGTAGTTTGGACTCTTTCATGGCTTGGAATTACATACTGTTCAGTGCCAGTAAACTCTCATTTCTCCTTAAACGTTGGTTATTAAAAATAACAAGTTTCTAATGTGAAGTTCAACCAATCATAGGAGAACAGGGTAACGTAGTTTGGACTCTTTCATGACTTGGAATTACAGTGACCGTTTCCAGTAAGTTCATTTTACCCTAAAAACAATGGTGATTAAAAATAACATGTTTCTAATGTGAACTGATGTTCAACCAATCATAGAAGAACAGGGTAACGTAGTTTGGACTCTTTCATGACTTGGAATTACAATGACCGTTTCCAGTATGTTCATTTTTCCCAAAAATAATGGTGATTAAAAATAACATGTTTCTAATGTGAACTGAAGTCCAACCAATCACAGGAGTATAGGGTAACGTAGTTTGGACTCTTTCATGGAATTAATTACAGACTGTCCGGTTCCAGTCAACTCTCATTTCCCCTTAAACGTTCGTTATTAAAAATAACATGTTTCTATTATGAACCGAAGTTCAACCATTCTCAGAATACTATGGTAAGGTAGTTTGGACTCTTTCATGGCTCGGAATTACAGCGTGACGTAAAGGTCACGTATTTACAATACGAACTGTAGTTGAACCATTCTTAAATATCCAAATATTCCTCCCCAGGATAAGGCGACCGTTCACCTCGTCGATCCCTTGGGAAAGAGCGGCGTGACGGGGAGCGTGACGTTCGAGAAGGTTCCCGAGGGAATAAGCGTGACGGGAAAGGTGACGGGATTGAAGGAGGGACTGCACGGTTTCCACGTCCACGAGTTGGGACACATCGCTCCGGGATGTACCGGGACCGGCGGCCATTTCAACCCTCATAAGGTAATGAGGTAGTTGTGGGAAATAAGAGGATTACTCATGGGAAACATGGCGAATTTTCAGGCTGATAACGGAAGTCGCAATCTGTCTTTAAACTGTTAAAAACTGTTGAAAGTTCGATCTGGAACTCTTCGAATTATGTTTGGGGTGAGTGGATGTAGCTTGAGAAAAGTGGAGGGGAGTGGCCCAAGTGACGCCATATCTATTAATAGTCTAAGAGTGACTGATCGTTCTTAAATCTGTTTTTGGAGTGAAAAACTCGAAAGAAGTTTCTTAGGTACTTTTGACAATCGTACCAAATTGATGATATCTTTAAAAAAGTTGTCATTATCTTAAAAACAACCTAAAGTTTAAAAAGAGTTCGAAATGTAATTTACGACAACCTTGAAGAAATAAAAAAAATATTTTATAATTAATTTTTGATAAGTAATAAAATTTAAAATTTGATATTATTTTATCACTTAATAAATTAGTTAGGTACCTATTTTTTAATAACGTTTGCCATAATTATGCTGACAGTACCTCTGGGACACCTCAGACCTATGCAGCTTCACACTTAATACTTCAGTTAATTAATAACGAAATGCAGGAAGCTGATACAAATACAGTTGCATGTACATTACTGTATAATTGTTTTAATTAATATTGCAATTCAATTAAAAATAGACACTTACAGTGACTGTAACTGCAACTGTCTTTTGATTTAATATGAATACCCTTATAAAAGAAGCTGGCTTACTTAATCCAGAATCAAAAATTATCCAGAATTGCAACAATTTTCCCTCTTTTTTTCCAGAAAAACCACGGCGCTCCCGAGGACAAGGAACGCCACGTCGGAGACTTGGGCAACATCTTGGCGGACTACGCCGGAATCGCCTACATAAACATCACAGACAATGTGATATCCTTGGAAGGGGAGCACAGCATAATCGGAAGGGCCGTAGTGGTCCATCAGGACCAAGACGATCTCGGCAAAGGCAAGGAGAAGGACTCTTTGACCACTGGGCACGCAGGGGCCAGATTAGCATGTGGAGTTATCGGGCGACAATGACGAGAAGGACCAAAAACGTTCTCGTGTGATTCACTGGTGTTTTTAGAAATTTAGAAATCGTTGATTACATTTAGGTAGTCCGATAGATGTAGTTTTCCTTATTTTCCTAACATTATCCCCTTCTGTACTGTTTGGTCTCCACAAATACTACTATGGGTGTTGGGGGTTTGACTGCCTTTATTTTAACAGGCGATAGTATTCACCAAAATAATCAAAAAATCCTTATATAACAGGGTTCCTAAAACAAACCGTTTTCGAGAAAAAAAATTAATAAACTTTTAATTTTAAGGTGTAAAAATTCAGTTGTATTAATAAATCTCACATAATTTTGTACATGTAATGACCATAAGATGAATTCTTTAGTGTATTATATTTAATTTTTAACAAAACAATTTTTTAATTCCAATCAATACAACTCGATAAATTGGCTATGACGTGGTGTGGCAACACCGCGAATTTATCGCACGCGTCGCGAAACATTGACCCCGAACAGCTGTTTACATGTATACGTATGATTTTTTGTCGATGTTGCCAAGTTGTGGTGAAATGCCTCGATGAAATAACTCGACTTTTCTCGAAAACTGTTGGTTTTAGGACCCCCGTTATATGAGGTTTTTTGTTTGTTTTGATGAATACTATCACCTATTAAAATAAAGGCAGTCAAATCCCTAACACCCTGTATATAGTATAGTACTATTATAGTACTATTATTACTATATATTTATATAGTACTATTCTTTGTTATTTTTTGCTCCATAAAATTTCATTTAATTGTCTTGTTGCCACTCTCGCTCGCGTCATTCTGTTTAAGATTTCATCACTGAATCCTCGTTTTCCTGACAGTTTAACCCTTAAATATCGATACCATAGTATTAGGCCCTAAATTCAAGCACATATTCGGTTTTTGTTGGATTCATTTTGTTAAACCTCACCTAGCTTCTTGTAACTTCCTTAACATGTAGCCTACATCCAACCTGTCTTGGGCTATAATTGCCTGGATCGTCAGCAAATAGGAAATATTTTGTTTCCCATTTTCCTACCCCAATCTGTTACATTTCCCGTCGCGTGAAAGGTGACAGTAACAGGAACAAAACACTCCCCTCCGCTCCCTCTTGACCCAATTGTACTGACGACCTAATTTAGTTGAGAGAAAAAATGTAATTATCCGTTGGCCCTAAAAAAAGGTTAACAAACCTACCTCATTTCTCATTCGGTGACCTTTTCCCTGACGAAAAACCGCACATAATTTTTTATGTACCTGTTATCAGGCACGCTAGAGAACAGAGCGGTCCGTGAACCTCGATGATTTATTCGAGGGGAGGGAATTTACTGAAGGGTCGAAAGGTGTTGAGGTAATATGTAAGCCCTGAGTCCCAAAAGGGAGTTTCGTGTTGCGGACTTCGTTACCAGTCAATCCAGAGTTCTTTTTAAAAGCTTATACAATATTGAATTTTAAGAAAATTACTACAAGTTACCATTCTTGACGCTCGTGCACCATAAATCATTCAAAGGGCGGAGGTGAGTTATGGGCATTATTATTCACCGGAAAAAGAGGAGGATCGGACTAAGGACTAAAGCGCAGGACTGTTGAAATCCTTTATCAAACTTATTTACCCCATAAATTACTATTAACAATCAAAAGTGAGTTATGCCTATTACCACTCACAATGAACGAAACGAATTTAATTTTTAAATATCTTGGAAACGTTAAATTTTGAATAAATCATTTAATTTTGAAGAAACCCAAGGAAAATATTTCATCGTGAGTTATGGGGTTTATTATTCACCCAAAATGGAATAGGCTCAGACCAAGACTAACGCGCAATACTGTCGAAATTCTTTATTAAATTCACTTACGCCATAAATTGCTATTAACAATCAAAAGTGAGTTATACCTATTACCACACACAATGTACGAAACGAATTTAAATTTGAAATATCTTGGAAACGTTAAATTTTGAATAAATCATTTAATTTTGAAGACGCCCAAGGAAAATATTTCATGGTGAGTTATGGGCATTATTATTCACCCAAAATGGAGTAGGATCAGACCAAGACTAAAGCGCAATACTTTCGGAATTTTTTATTAAATTCACTTGCGACATAAATTGCTATTAACAATCAAAAGTGAGTTATACCTATTACCACACACAATGTACGAAACGAATTTAAATTTGAAATATCTTGGAAACGTTAAATTTTGAGTAAATGATTTAATTTTAAAGAAACCCAAGGAAAATATTTCATGGTGAGTTATGGGCATTATTATTCACCCAAAATGGAGTAGGATCAGACCAAGACTAACGCGCAATACTGTCGAAATTCTTTATTAAATTCACTTACGCCATAAATTGCTATTAACAATTAAACGTGAGTTATACCTATTACCACTCACAATGTACGAAACGAATTCAAATTTGAAATATCTTGGAAACGTTAAATTTTGAATAAATCATTTAATTTTGAAGACACCCAAGGAAAATATTTCATGGTGAGTTATGGGCATTATTATTCACCCAAAATGGAGTAGGATCAGACCAAAACTAAAGCGCAATACTTTCGGAATTTTTTATTAAATTCACTTACGCCATACGTTGCTATTAACAATCAAAAGTGAGTTATACCTATTACCACTCACAATGTACGAATCAAATTCAAATTTGAAATATCTTGGAAACGTTAAATTTTGAGTAAATGATTTAATTTTAAAGAAACCCAAGGAAAATATTTCATGGTGAGTTATGGGCATTATTATTCACCCAAAATGGAGTAGGATCAGACCAAGACTAAAGCGCAATACTTTCGGAATTTTTTATTAAATTCACTTGCGACATAAGTTGCTATTAACAATCAAAAGTGAGTTATACCTATTACCACTCACAATGTACGAATCAAATTTAAATTTGAAATATCTTGGAAACGTTAAATTTTGAGTAAATGATTTAATTTTAAAGAAACCCAAGGAAAATATTTCATGGTGAGTTATGGGCATTATTATTCACCCAAAATGGAGTAGGATCAGACCAAGACTAAAGCGCAATACTTTCGGAATTTTTTATTAAATTCACTTGCGACATAAATTGCTATTAACAATCAAAAGTGAGTTATACCTATTACCACTCACAATGTACGAATCGAATTTAAATTTGAAATATCTTGGAAACGTTAAATTTTGAGTAAATGATTTAATTTTAAAGAAACCCAAGGAAAATATTTCATGGTGAGTTATGGGCATTATTATTCACCCAAAATGGAGTAGGATCAGACCAAGACTAAAGCGCAATACTTTCGGAATTTTTTATTAAATTCACTTGCGACATAAATTGCTATTAACAATCAAAAGTGAGTTATACCTATTACCACACACAATGTACGAAACGAATTTAAATTTGAAATATTCTGGAAACGTTAAATTTTGAGTAACCTATTTAATTTAAAAAAAAAAAACAAAAAACTGCATGGAAACAACTACACATTCAAAGACCTAAACATTTTACAAATTTTCCTGCAAAATGTAGTGAGTTATGGGGATTATTATTCACGTAAGAAGGAAGACAATCAGATTAAAGACTAAAATGCAGCACTTTAGGGATCTCTTATTAAATTTACTTAGCCCATAAGTTGCTATTTACATTCAGAAGTGAGTTATAACATGTTACGAATTTTTCTGAGAACTGTAATGAGTTATGGAGATTATTATTCATCGGAAAAAGGGAGAAGATGAGATCGGCGGCGAAGCGTAGCACTTTTGAAACTCCCTTTTAAATTTACATCAGTTATAAGTTGTTAAAAGTGAGTTATAGTTATAATCACACACGATATGTAAAACAGAATTAAATTTGTAATATCTAATAAACTTTAATTTTTGAGAAAGTATTTAATTTTGAAGACTTAACCCAATGAGAATGTATGGAAACAACTCTAGATTCAAAAATCTTTTTTGAAAGCGGTAGTGAGTTATAGTGATTATTATTCATCGAAAAAGGGAAAGGTTACACAGGTGAGTTATGGGGATTATTATCCATCGGAGGAGGGGGAGGGAGGGAGTAACGACGAAAACGCCACACATTCAAAATTCGTTTTTATTTCATGTATGTCATTAAATACTATTTACAAAAACGAAGGTGAGTTATAGTTATTACCATGTACAAAGTACAAAACAAATATCTAATTTTGAAAAAGTACCCAAACAGCTATTTGCTGATTTTTTCACAATACAAATGTCTCATAAATTATTTATAATTTATTTTCAAAAACACGTATGCAGTATATTACTATTAAGTTACGAAGATGAGTTATAGTTATTATCATCCATATCGTACAAAAGTCAAATTTAAACTTGGAACATCTGAGAAACTATTAGTTTGGGAAAAGTTACTTAAATTTGAAGAAACCGAAAGTGCGCTTTGGATTATTATTCCTTTGGATGAGTCATCTGGAGTATACTGCGCCTTAATTTTCATCCAAATATTGTAGTACCTACCTAACTTAATTCTGAAACGAAATGATGGAAAATGTGATAACCTTCTATAGTTATGATAATTACTATTAAATAATGTTATTTTACCACAACTTTACTTTACAAAATCTGATTTAATTTCCATTATTATTAAAATTTATTCCTTGCTTTTACCAAGCGTCAACCATAATAACCGTTTCGTAATTATTCTGCGAATAGATTTTCCTTTGATTACGTTACCTACATAATAACACCATTACTTTTTCATTGTCGTTTCTCATAAAAGCGACCAAAAATCGATATGACACTTTGAATAGCCCTGGAAGAAAATTGCTTTTCCCTGAAACGCAACTTCTAAAAATACTTATTACAACAATGTTATAGTAATGACGTTATTTACCATCAGGTAGGTAAGCCAAACCTAAATACGCTTAATACATGTACTTAGGTGAAATCCCTGTTTATCTCATAGTAAATATGGAAATACTGTGATCTGACACGTTAATACCAATAATACTTGTAACATGAGCTTGATAAAACAATATGGAAGCCTATATATACTGGATCAAATTTTTGTGGCAAACACTCGAGATCGAAACGTAATCAAACATGCTTAAACTATCTGCGATTTTGGTGGTATTGTGCCTCGGCGACTCTCACGTGAGACTACAACGAAATCCACTTAGACAAACGTACATTTCCACTTTTCCAATTCCTTCCAGGCCCAGGAAGACCTCACGGTCGAAGTGACAGAAGGTAAACTCCTCGGGCACGTCCTGAAGAGCTGGAACGGTTCGGACTATTACGCATACCAAGAGATCCCGTACGCAGCCCCTCCTACCGGCCAAAACAGATACAAAGTAAGAACTTTCTCTGGAATTTGAAGGATCTGATATCATCCATTTTAGGTTGCAGATGACCCTATCCCGTGGTCGGGAGTGAGGGACGCCACGGTCAACAGGAAGATATGCGTGCAGTCAGGCTTGACTGCTGCGCAGAGGACGAGAATTAGGGCCGAAGGCGTCGAGTTGTCAGAGTCAGAGGATTGTCTGTATTTGAACGTGTACACGCCAGTGGTGAGTATATAGATTGATCACTACAAGCAAGTTCATTGTTAGCATTAATGAAATCAATCCTAGTTCAAAAACTCGTAATATTAAGGTTATAAATTATTGCTAAATTTATAATCATCATTTATTATTAACTTTTACATTAAATTCAATCTTACTTTCTAGTAATTCGAAAATTTAATTAATCAATTCAGTAACACTCATAATCTCTTTCTGTAATTGAAAAATTATTCTTTAATTACATTTTAATTATATTCTCATTTACACTAATTGCATTTGAAGTAAAAAATAATTAAGTACATCTTGTTTAAAATCCGTAAACTCTTAAATATTAAATCTAACAAATAAATGACACTTTTAATAAAAACATTAATTAAAAAATTATTTCTTTTCTTCTTTATTTATTTAGAAAGTCATTAGTATAAATTGGATTAGAATAAAAATATAATTTAAGTATTTTGCTCAACAAATTTTTAATTACATAGCCAGGTAAGCCATAAATTGACACTTAATTAAAAATAGATAAGTAACCAAAAAAATGGATTCAATGAAAAATTTAATAAAAAATGATAATTATATATTTAGTAATAATTTATACCTTAAATATTACGAGTTTTCTCGGAAACAGTTCGAAGTATGAAGAAATGTTAAATACAAAAGTTGTAGAGAATTTGGTTTTCTACAATATCAATAATAAATACAAATAGCGTAAAACTCATAGAAAAAGAGATATTTGCAAAAAATTTAGAAAAAAATCGATTTTTGGGAGTTTTGACTCCTGACTTTAAAACTTCCGACCATCCAATTATATGTGAATTTTGAGAAAAGTTTAAGGATGCCAAAATAGAAGCTTCTACGTGGCAATATACTGGGTATGTCCATTTTCCAAGATATTCACCTAATTTGGCCTAAGATGACTGGACTATAATCAGCATTTCGATAAGGGAAAGTGATTTGGAAATTATATGAGACAACTTGGTCCTATTGGTAGGGTCCTATATAAGTTCTGTCTGTTGAGTAGGTAGGTACTTACCAAATAAAAAATTTCGCAAACTAAACTTAAAAACATCAAGAGAACGGTATTAACAGAATCGATAGTAAATTTCTTTGATGGGGCCCCATTAAAATGCGTCAGAAAAAAGAAGTAATAAAGAGAGAAATTAGGTTAAAATCTCGCAAGGTTTCCATAGCCACCCAGGAGGTACTTGCACAGCTCGTTACCTTTTTTGTTTTAAGTGGTCGGTTCGCCTCTAACGAATTCAACCTGGGAAGTCTCACTTGAAATCGTTGGAAGCCCTATTAGTCCACTTTCCTCTTGTGGCTTTAATTTTAATGGAGCCCCATAATTTCTTTAAGTAAAATTAGAGAAAGTGCTAATGGAAACGAAACAATTAGAAGGTGTGCACCTCTAAAGGTACCTCAAGAGGAAAATATACATAACAAATACAATGAAAAAGAATACCTTGAGAAATACCTGAAAGAAAAAAGAGCAGTATATCTGAAAAAAAAATGTTAGGTACCTACCTTAAATTTTCTGAAACAGAAGAAAGGTATAAAGAGTAACACGACAATTAAAAATTAGATAAAATTGTCTAAAAAAAAGTTGCCTGAAAATGCCTTGAGACATACCTGAAAATAAAAAGAGCAGTATATCTGAAAAAAAAACAATGTTAAGTACCTTAAATTATCTGAAACAGAAAAAAGGGATAAGGTGTAACACAGCAATTAAAAATTAGATAAAATTGCCTAAAAACAAATTGCCTGAAAATGCAAAACAAAATAAATACACCTTGAGACATACCTGAAAGTAAAAATAGCAGTATATCTGAAAAAAACCAATGTTGAGTACCTTAAATTATCTGAAACTGAAAAAAGTGACAAAGGGTAACACAACAATTAAAAATTAGTTAAAACTGTCTGAAAAAAAGTTGCCTGAAAATGCAAAAGAAAATAAATAAACCTTGAGACATACCTGAAAGTAGAAAGAGCAATATATCTGAAAAAAACAATGTTAAGAACTTTAAATTATCTGAAACAGAAAAAAAGGAATAAAGGGTAACACAACAATTAAAAATTAGTCAAAAGTATCTAAGACAATTTGCCTGAAAATGCAAAACAAAATAAATACACCTTGAGACATACCTGAAAGTGAAAAGAGCAGTATATCTGAAAAAAAAAACAACGTTAAGTACCTATACCTTCAATTATCCAAGACACAAAGAAATGCGAAGGGTAACAAAACATTAAAAAAATTATTAAAAGTGCATGAAAACAAACAGATGAACTGAATGGACATAACAAATACAGTGAAAAAGCATTCCATAAGAAATACCTGAATGCCAAAATAGCAGTATACCTGAAAAAAACAATACCTGAAATTACCTGAAACAGACAACAAAAGTTAACAAAACAATTAAAAAAGTGCCCCAAAAAATATCTGAAAATGCAAAACAAATCCACCTAAAGACATGCCTGAAAGTCAAAAATGGCATTGGTAAAAAAAATTTTAAGTACATGTAATTAAAAAAAAATACAAAATACCTTACTCACATAAAATAGCTTTAGGTACCTATAAAAAAAAAAGAAAGAATTATTGTTACTGAAAATAAAAAAAATTATTTATGTATAACATACGTACTTACCAAAAAACCAAAAAATATAACACTTGCACGCAAATCACTAAAAGCACCACAATTCACGAAAATTGTCCGATTTTTCCAATGGAAACCATCTCCGGTAATGGCCAGATTAGCTTCGAACCGTCAATTTAACAGTAAAGGCGCGTTCATAAGGAAATGTGCACCTACCTGAAAATAAAGAAGAAAGTCCATTAGATTTGAAATTAATGGAAAACTTGGATTCATTGTACCTTAAGACCCTTAAAAATCTCTTCCATCTCGGTTGTGTGCGAAGGCGCTCTCCGATGATCATTTTCTGTAAAGAGGATAAATCGAATTAAAGAATGAACATTGAAACGACTCATTTTTGTAAAATAGACAGGTTTAAAATTACATAATAACAAAATTTCCGTTATAAAGTGACAAATATTATATAATCAGAGAACAAATACATTTCTTCCTGTTTTGCAATTAGATTTTAAATATCTCATCATTTCCAATTGTTCTAAGTACATTCTACCTTACTATGTGAAATTGAAACAAATTTAACAATCTCTAAATGTAACAGACACCACAAACTCAGATTAACCACACAATCTTATAAACAATACAATATAGTAAGGCACAATTATTTTGTTACTTGTGTTAAATTTATAAGGTTCACTAATAACGATAGAAATTAATAAGATTTCAATGTAACTTGTAAATATTTCTTTGACGGGATACTTACCACTTACCCAAGGATTCCCAAGGCCCGAATCTCATGAGTGGATCCTCGAGGCACGTCTTCTTTTTCCTCGCCATCCAAAAGACACCAACACTCTAGGTTTCATTCACAAAATTCACTTTCACAATCACAATGCACTCGATTAATTTTCGAATTTTCGATTTCGAATAATTATACGCGTCCGTTCGCGGCCGAGTTTCAACATCAACTAACCCCAGAGAGAAATTACACACTTAATCATCTCGACACCTAATAATGCTTATCTTAAATACGATTATTTTAACGAGCCTCATTGTTCTCGAACGTTCCTTAATACGTAATACATATTAGATTTTTGCTTCTAATATGTAACACTTATACAACAGATATTTTTTGCTTGTGACGTTTCTAATCGTTGAATATTCCTAACAGTGAATTTTATTAAATCAGAGCTACAGAAAAATTGAAAAAACAACAAGAAGTAATAATATTGGATTACCAAAAATTTGTAAAAAAATTGGACGAAAATATCATGTATAGACAGCTACTTATTATTATAATAAATTAAATAATGGCCTTAAATTATTGAAAACTAAATACTTCGAAATAATAAAAAAAATACTTCATTTAATGGAGATGTATCAGTTAGATTGAACAATTACCCTACAAACCGATGCATTTAAGGAAGAGCCCTTTAGGGCAATTTTAGATAAAAATGTTTCAAATAAAAGGTATAGGCATTAAACAGCTAAATAAAGTTGAGATTTGGTGTAAATCACCAATACCATTTTAACGAAAGAACAATATTCATTTTTTATGAAAAACCAATCTCTTCAGTGAGCTCAATTTTTCTAACATTTCCACTTTTAAGAAGTCTTCTTAAGAAGTCAGAGGTAGGTCAATATTCTCTATGGAGTGCTAGGTTATTCAGAACTGATTGGCTTTCTAAAATTTATTATATTTCTGTGACTCTAACGCTTCGTTCACAACTAACCTACCATCCAACTGATGAAGCTAGATGTTCCTTGCGAATGCACCTTTACAAGTTAGGGATTCGTACTGCAACCAACTCTTTTAATTTAATTGCCAGTTAAAAAAAATTGCCTTTAATGCTAAATCTGCTGCTACCAAATCAGGGTACCAAATGAGCAAACTCATAGTAGGTCAATTTACCCTATGGAGCAAATAACTCATTGGTGTTCTAGAGTTTGTAACATTTCTGTGGTCTAGAGGCACCATGGTGTTGAGTTTTTTTTGCCCCATCGGTACCTAACAAAGGAGTTATATAATATAAAATTTCATACTTTTCAAAACCTTGTCATTAGTAGCTACTCCAATCCAAGGTCTTAAATCAGTTAGCAACCTGGCAACCTAATTTTCCCTCAGAAACCAGGCACATCCAACGAGCTCCTCCCGGTCTTGGTCTACATCCACGGCGGAGGTTACTTCTCGGGTTCCGGAGCCTTCACCGACAACGGACCCAAGTACCTCATGGACTCCGGGATCGTCGTCGCCACCATGAACTACCGACTGGGTCCTCTGGGTAATCCCACACAACCTGACGAGTCCGACTCGAATAACCCAAGGTTGCAGGTTTCCTCTCGACAGGAGACGGCGCCATCCCCGGGAATATCGGCCTGAAGGACCAGAGCAGGGCGCTCCATTGGATCCACGCCAACGTGCGAGCCTTCGGAGGGGACCCGGGGAAGATCACCGTGGCGGGGGAGAGCGCCGGAGCGTATTCCGTGAGTTACCAGTTGCTCGCCAAGGAGAATAACGGTAAGGGTACCAAATTTGGAAACTGGGACCTTCTCGAACCTCCCGCTCCAGGTATCTTCAGAGGGGCGATCCAGCAGAGCGGCTCGGCACTGTGCCGCGGCAGCTTCAACCGCAACGCCAGGCATTACGCCTTCGAGCTGGGCAGGTTGCTGAACGACTCCTTCGCCTCGAACTCCAGCGAGGAGCTGCTGGGGTTGCTGCTGGGCGTCGACGCGCTCAGGATAGCCGAGGCGGCGGATCAGGTTGGGGAAAAGGTGACCACATCGAATGGTACTTCAGAATGGTACTTTTAGGTCGCTTCCATCGAAGATAACTCCAATGGTTACGTGGCGGATACGATATGGTCTGCCGTGATAGAAGACGAAGGGGAAGATGGCGCTTTGATCACGGGAGCGCAGATGACTGCGTTCTTGAAGGGCGATTGGAACAGGGTGCCTCTGCTGATGGGATTCACGTCTGAGGAGGCTTTGTACTTTAAGGCGATCAGTAAGCGTCATTAGGTTACCACGTACAGACTGGGATTCCTCATAAGGAACGTTGAAGGAGTTTATTACGAAAAGTGATGTTGCCCAGTGGGTCACATCGCTTACTTTATTTGGAAACTCCACTAAAACGAACTATTTTCTAACTTTTATATTTTTTACTAAAATTGTATTGGAGAAATGTAAAAAATGCTGCAACAAAAGCGGGGAAAAAGTTCGTTTTCACGGAGTTTCGAACCCAGAAAGTAAGCGACGTAATACACAAGGTTAGAGCGTCATGGTTACGGGGTTATTAACTCCGCCCATTGAGAAAGCAACGTTGCTTTCCTTCCAGTCTTCAACGTCCCTAATGGCGATCCGCAGTATACTGTCCCCAGTCTCAATTGGAACGGCAACAAAAATACATCATGGCTTTTTAAGTGGTGAAATACGATGCGAATTACAATACGAAAAACGTGCCGGCTCTTTTATGATCCAGTGGACCATTCAGTATCTGTAGAGTCTCACCTGGACCATACAAGAAGAAGAGGATACAAACGAAGTGCCGCTGTCGTAAAAAACATTTGTATGGCCCAATGGACCCTCTATTTCTTTATCTGTAGATATCCACACATTGATGTGTACCATTTTATTTGGGCGACTGAACATCTGCATTTATACCAGTGAGTTTCTGAATAAAAAATAAGTACCATGGTTGAGATAACGAGATCTCTTCGAATGTCCTTGGTAAATTCAGATTTTGTTAAGTGTTCCAATTGTTACTTGGGAGAGTATAAGTCTATGGTGTATTAAGCAGAGATGCGAGATTTACACACTTCTGCACTTAAACCTCGCATCTCTGATGGTAAGCGTCAAGAGATACATAACCTACCAGATAATCCGCCATTATCTCCTTAGCTGAAGGTTCAAGAGATTACTTGGCGTCGGCGTACGACTCGAACCCCAGCCTCTTGGTGTCCGAGAAATTGGGGATTTCCCCGGATTGGCACGACCACGTAGGGAGGGAGCTGAAGAAGATCTACACCAGTGGTAATTTCTCCAATGACGACGGAGCTTTTACCAGGGTAAATCTGGTCTCCATCTATCTTTTCCTGAGGGAAATGAATTCGGGATGGTTTTTCAGCTCTCATCGGACGCAGGGTTCACGAATGGTATCCTGAAACAGGCAGAACTGGCTTCGGTGTTCGTCCCAGTGTATCTGTACGACTTCTCCTACGTGGGCCAATTGGGACTGCGTTATTATGCCACGGGAAGGCGACCGGAAGTAAAAGGTAAAGTAATTGAACTCCAGATAAGTGGAAATTTGTCTAGGGTTGAGTTAGGATCTCCTGGATACATTCTAGGAACAAAAGGAGGTTGTCCAAGTTCTCACAGTTGGCCATGAAGAGCAGAAGGAAGGAAAAACTTCTATGTCTTGCCAACACTTTCTGGGATATTCTCTATATTTAACAATGAGTCTGGAATTAATTGTCTGGGATGGTTTAGGATCTCCTAGATACATTCTAGGGACGTTGAAAATGTTGGAATCCTAATATCACCCTGAAGTAAAGTTGATTCTGTAGGTACGAGTTTCTGGACTCTTTACAAACATTAATATTGCAGTAAATAGAGTAACTCTGGTACTTCCATAACGTTTTGTGACGTTCTAGATTACAAAATCATTACTACTCAGTGCCTTCTGAGCGAAATCTTCAAAGAATACAATATTGAACTGTAGCCTTACTAGAGCTGAATGTCCCAGATCCACGAGAACAATTGAGACTTATTCTAAAATCTCCCAGAATCTTTGACAGCAATCTAAATAAGTTTTGAATCGATTTTAAACAGCTCTATTACTTATACACTGTTTTGTGGGACATAATACAAATTTCAAAAAAACTTGTCACCTTAAGGCCTTCTGGAATATTCTAGAAGCATTCATATTTGGTTTGGATTCACCTATAACTTTTAAAAATAGTCTAAATTACTTTTAGGACTAAGTTTAAGTCACTGTAATATTCTATATTTTTTAAATTATTCTAGATTCCAATATCACGTCTCCTCAAATCCATCCCAGCAACGTTATAAATCAGGAATAGTATTGAACTTAAACATTTCCAAAGACGATGTATCCTATGTATTCTAGAAGCACTTAGATTTGCTTTGAATTCCTCTTGAATTTTATAGATATTGTAGATCTCAATACTATTTCTTCTCAAGGCTTTCTAGAATACATTAGACCTTTAATGACGATCTGAGTCACTTTACTTTTCACAATGGTCGAGAATGATCTTATACTGAAGCTGTTCTAGCGGTTCTATACCTTCTAGAAGTACATACTAAGATTTGCTTTGGATTCATTTAGAACCATTGAAAATAGTCCTCAAACGAAAAACGCAATTAGTTTTAATAACACTACTTTACCTCCTCCAGTACTTACTCCAAAATTGTTAAGGATATTCTAAACTCCTTTCTAGGTGCTGAGAAAGTTGGGCATTCAGAAGACTTATCCTACCTGTGGGAGTTCGGATTGTTCAGAAATCAACATTTTAACGGCACCGAAGTTACTGATGGTGTTACCGACGAAACAGTAGTGAGGAGGATGGTTAAACTGTGGACCAACTTCGTTAAGTACCAGTAAGTACCGTTGATGGAAGAAGAATTAATTCTGGTCAGTTTGTACAACTTTTGAATGAATTTGTTTTAAGGGATCCCACACCGACACTTGACGAATCATTGCAGTACGTCCAATGGCCTACAGTGGCGGGCCAGGTGTTGCAATATTTGAATATTAATCGCACTTTGGAGGTTAGGTACCATCCGAGGCATTTCCACGAGGTTAACGATCTGCTATGGAGGTTTATGAATAGCCCTTATTATGTATACTGAAGGAAATGGTGAATAAAAAGAATTGGTAGTTTATTATGGATATTCAGCATTGGAAAAATACTGAAAATTTTTGGAGGAGATTTTACTTAACATTTTAAAATTTACTCAAAAATGTTATTCAACTTTAGAATGCAGGTTTAAGAGCAAAATCAATATTTAAAGTTTGAATGAAATTCCAAGAGGCAATTTTGAAAATAAATACAAAAAACCGAAAAGGCATAGGGGTGAAATGACCTTCAGAGAAGACTTACTTAAAAACGTTAATAAAGTTTGTTATGTAGGTTTGTCAGTAGAATCAATATTTACATATTAAAAAAAATTAACAGCAGATAAAAAAAATAATAAAAAAAAACAGAAGAGCGACAAGAATAAAGTGTCCTTCAAAGAAAACTTAGTCAAAAATGTTATTAAACTTTAGGATGCAGGTTTAATAGTAAAATCAATATTTAAAGTTTGAATGAAATTCCAAGAGCCAATTTTGAAAAAAATACAAAAAACCGAAAAGGCATAAGGGTGAAGTGATCTTCAGAGAAGACTTACTTAAAAATGTTATTAAAATTTATTATGTAAGTTTGTCAGTAGAATCAATATTTGTATGTTAAAAAAAATCAAGAACAGATTTAAAAAAAGTAGTGATATGAAGATGTAGAAATACTTTATAAATGTTAATCCAATAAGTATCAAAGTTAATGATGAGCCCATCATCTTCATACATTGCATTTATTAAGAAAACGTTCTTAGTTAGTCAAAAATCACACTCTTTACTCAATAATCACTCCATTTTTTCTCTTACTTCTACTTGATTGTCTCCTCACTTTCACTCCTTCGTCCGTCAGCATCGACCTATCGTACCGGCGATTATTTGTGGAAAAAGCACGTACGCGCGCACAGTTTAAAGTTTGAAGTCGACACGTCTCTTTTGTCTACTTATCTAATCTCTCCCTCTCGCGACACGCGGCCAATCGAAAACAAATACCTAGATATCGACACGCACTTCACCTTGCGAACCTTCACTCCAGTACTCGGCCGAACCATGAACAAATCGGAGGCGTACGACGAGTGGAACGAGCTCGCCCAGGACTACAAGAGGCTCGAGGCGGCGAACGCCAAGTACCTCAAGGAGCTGCGCGAGGTGTCCAAGCTGCAGCAGGCCTGCCTCAAGCAGATCGACCACCAGCGGTACCGCCTGAAAGCGATCAGACGCGGCCTCGCCGAGGCGAAGAGGAGGCAAGTACTCGACGAGGCTACGCTCGAGGACTTCAACGACAAGCTGATGAAGCGCGAGATCGACCTGCAGTCGATCGAGCAGACGCTCCCGAAGAAGACCGGCAGGTACCTGCGGCTCGTGCTCGGCGACATCGACGTCTCCTTCCTCGACAAGGAGTCGAAGTACCGCTACAAGGACCAGTACGAGGAGTTCAAGCTGTACAACCACGTGCTCGCGTTCGCCGCGCTCACCGTCCTCTTGTACTACCCGTCGAGGCCGCTCGAGCAGCTTTACCACGCGTTCCTGCTGTGGTACTACTGCACGATCACCGTGAGGGAGAGCGTACTCAAGACGAACGGCTCGAGGATCCGCGGCTGGTGGCGGTACCACCACGTCCTCTCGACCGTCAGCTCGGCGATCTTCCTGACCTGGCCCGATAACGAGACGTGGTACGAGCTCAGGCACCGGTTCTACTGGTACAACGTGTACAACTGCTTCTTGCAGTACCTGCAGTTCAGGTACCAGAAGGGCACGTTGTACAGGCTGAAGGCGTTGGGGCAGCGCGACAACATGGACATCACGATCGAGGGGTTCCACTCGTGGATGTGGCGAGGGCTGACGTTCCTGCTGCCGATGCTCTTCATCGGTTACCTGTACCAGCTGGTGCTCGCCGTGAGCTACTACAGGCTGAGCTACCATCCGCAGGCGACGTGGCACGTGACTGCGAACGCGGTCATATTCTTCCTGTTCTTCGTCGGGAACAGCGCGACCACCATCATGGTGGTACCGGCTAAGATGAGGCAGAAGATGGCGTTCAATTACCAAGTGATGAAGAACAGGCTGTACGGCGCAGTCGGCGAGCGGGTCAAGATCGGGCGCGGTTAAGTTGCTATAAAATTGAATCCGAGATTAGTCAAACTTTGAACTAGTGCAATTATCAGCTGTTGTGGGATTGGAATTTTTTAATTGTGAGTAATTGTATCATTAAAGTGTCGATAAGCGTTTGTGTTGATTAATTATGCAGTTGGTCGAGTAGTAAATATTTAATGACTTCCTTACTTATAAATATAAGTAATAAGGAAGAAAGTGATGAAGAACATTCGACCGAGTGAGTCATCATAGGGCGCAATTAAGTTGGTCGGCCATAAAGTTTAATCCGAGATTAATAGAGTCAACATTTTAGTACTTCAAATTAAACAATCAACATTTTATTGATTAACCTTTGAACTAGTACTATTATCAGGTACCGAGCAGCTGTTGCAAGATTGGAATTTTTTAATTGTGAGTAATTGTTTAATTAATTAAAGTTTTAATAGTCGTTTGTGTTAATTAATTATGCCGTTGATCATGTAGAAAATATTATAAAAAATAAAGAATAATTTATTTATTTAGACTCTTATAAAACACCATAGGTAATTACAGAATAAGAGTTGAGTGCATTACTGTATGCTTGCTTAAAACTAACATAACTTATTGGTTGAACCTTATACATAAAACAAGATAATATAAACATATATAAATAATATAAATATTAATAAGATAAGACAATAAGATGCATTATTTCAATGGGACTTGTATTAAAGGTATCTATTTTGAGCCTTAGAATGGCAAGATTGCATTCCATTAGCATTTTATTGAGGGGCGAGAGGCATAGTGAATCAGTATGAAATATTGTTGGATTATTATTTCTTAAAATAATTTTAGGAACAACAATCTTAATTTTATTGACAAGAACACAGTCTTTGTGCTTTAAATTATTCAGTACAATGTATACAAAAAATAATCAAAAAACCTACGTTATCAGATCTTCAACACTATATAACTTGTCCTTGATAACAGAAAGATAGTACTTGTATCATTTCGTCTTCGATATCAAATTTAAATATGTGAAGTACAGGAGCAATACATACCTACTCACCTTAACAAACTCAGTTTGTTACTCATTTAACAGTGATTGGTGATCCAATAAGTTTGGTGTTCCACAAGGTTCTCTACTTGGGCCACTGACGTACTCCATATTGTTTCCTACTTAAAATGGGATGAACGTGATGGGATCCTTCATATTTGCTGATAATTCTGCCTCAGTTTATACTGGTAAAAAAGATAATTAATTAACTCTCTAGGAGGGTTTATAGTGATCTTGAAAGTTATGTTAACAAGCTTAAAGTCAATGGTTTATCGTTTTCAAAGCAGTTTAAATCTCCAACAAAACTTTTAAATTTGTAAACTAACCAAGTCAAGTTTAAAATGGTTTTCAGAACAGTTTGATCTCCTCACAAAACCCTTAAAAAAGTATGGAAGGCAATAAATCAGTTTTAAAATGGTTTCTAGAGCAGTTTAATCTCCCTACAAGAATATTAGAATTTTTGAACCAATAAAATCAGGTTTAAAATGGTTTTCAGAACAGTGTAATAGTCCTACAAGGCTATTAAAATGAGTCTTAATATGGTTTTCAGAGCAGTTTAATCTCCCCACAAAACCATTAAAGTATGGAAGCCAATAAATCAGTTTTAAAATGGTTTCTAGAGTAGTTTAATCTCCCTACAAGTATATTAAAATTTGCGAACCAATAAAATCTGGTTAAAATGGTTTTCAGGACAGTTTAATAGTCCTACAAGACCATTAAAATTAGTTTTAAAATGGTTTTCAGAGCAGTTTAATCTCCCCACAAAACCATTAAAGTTTGGAAGGCAATAAATCAGTATTAAAATGGTTTGTAGAGTAGTTTAATCTCCCTACAAGAATATTAAAATTTGCGAACCAATAAAATTAGGTTTAAAATGGTTTTCAGGACAGTGTAATCTTACAAGACCGTTAAATTTAGTTTTAAAATGGTTTTCAGAACAGTTTAATCTCCCCACAAAACCATTAAAGTATGGAAGCCAATAAATCAGTTTTAAAATGGTTTCTAGAGCAGTTTAATCTCCCTACAAGAATATTAAAATTTGCGAACCAATAAAATCAGGTTTAGAATGGTTTTCAGGACAGTGTAATCTTCCTACAAGTCCATTAAAATGAGTTTTAAAATGATTTTCAGAACAGTTTATTCTCCTCACAAAACCCTTTAAGTTTGGAAGGCAATAAATCAGTATTAAAATGGTTTGTAGAGTAGTTTAATCTCCCTACATAAATATTAAAATCTGCGAACCAATAAAATCAGGTTTAAAATGGTTTTCAGGACAGTGTAATCTGACAAGACCGTTAAATTAATTTTAAAATGGTTTTCAGAACAGTTTAATCTCCTCACAAAACCCATCAAGTTTGGAAGCCAATAAATCAGTTTTAAAATGGTTTCTAGAGCAGTTTAATGCTTAATCTCCCTACAAGAATATTAAAATTTGTGAATCAATAAAATCTGGTTTAAAATGGTTTTCAGGACAGTTTAATCCTCCTACAAGACCATTAAAATGAGTCTTAAAATGGTTTTCAGAACAGTTTATTCTCCCCACAATACCATTAAAGTATGGAAGCCAATAAATCAGTTTTAAAATAGTTTCTAAAGTAGTTTAATCTCCCTACAAGAATATTAAAATTTGCGAACCAATAAAATTAGGTTTAAAATGGTTTTCAGGACAGTGTAATCTTACAAGACCGTTAAATTTAGTTTTAAAATGGTTTTCAGAACAGTTTAATCTCCCCACAAAACCATTAAAGTATGGAAGCCAATAAATCAGTTTTAAAATGGTTTCTAGAGCAGTTTAATCTCCCTACAAGAATATTAAAATTTGCGAACCAATAAAATCAGGTTTAGAATGGTTTTCAGGACAGTGTAATCTTCCTACAAGTCCATTAAAATGAGTTTTAAAATGATTTTCAGAACAGTTTATTCTCCTCACAAAACCCTTTAAGTTTGGAAGGCAATAAATCAGTATTAAAATGGTTTGTAGAGTAGTTTAATCTCCCTACATAAATATTAAAATCTGCGAACCAATAAAATCAGGTTTAAAATGGTTTTCAGGACAGTGTAATCTGACAAGACCGTTAAATTAATTTTAAAATGGTTTTCAGAACAGTTTAATCTCCTCACAAAACCCATCAAGTTTGGAAGCCAATAAATCAGTTTTAAAATGGTTTCTAGAGCAGTTTAATGCTTAATCTCCCTACAAGAATATTAAAATTTGTGAATCAATAAAATCTGGTTTAAAATGGTTTTCAGGACAGTTTAATCCTCCTACAAGACCATTAAAATGAGTCTTAAAATGGTTTTCAGAACAGTTTATTCTCCCCACAATACCATTAAAGTATGGAAGCCAATAAATCAGTTTTAAAATAGTTTCTAAAGTAGTTTAATCTCCCTACAAGAATATTAAAATTTGCGAACCAATAAAATTAGGTTTAAAATGGTTTTCAGGACAGTGTAATCTTACAAGACCGTTAAATTTAGTTTTAAAATGGTTTTCAGAACAGTTTAATCTCCCCACAAAACCATTAAAGTATGGAAGCCAATAAATCAGTTTTAAAATGGTTTCTAGAGCAGTTTAATCTCCCTACAAGAATATTAAAATTTGCGAACCAATAAAATCAGGTTTAGAATGGTTTTCAGGACAGTGTAATCTTCCTACAAGTCCATTAAAATGAGTTTTAAAATGATTTTCAGAACAGTTTATTCTCCTCACAAAACCCTTTAAGTTTGGAAGGCAATAAATCAGTATTAAAATGGTTTGTAGAGTAGTTTAATCTCCCTACATAAATATTAAAATCTGCGAACCAATAAAATCAGGTTTAAAATGGTTTTCAGGACAGTGTAATCTGACAAGACCGTTAAATTAATTTTAAAATGGTTTTCAGAACAGTTTAATCTCCTCACAAAACCCATCAAGTTTGGAAGCCAATAAATCAGTTTTAAAATGGTTTCTAGAGCAGTTTAATGCTTAATCTCCCTACAAGAATATTAAAATTTGTGAATCAATAAAATCTGGTTTAAAATGGTTTTCAGGACAGTTTAATCCTCCTACAAGACCATTAAAATGAGTCTTAAAATGGTTTTCAGAACAGTTTATTCTCCCCACAATACCATTAAAGTATGGAAGCCAATAAATCAGTTTTAAAATAGTTTCTAAAGTAGTTTAATCTCCCTACAAGAATATTAAAATTTGCGAACCAATAAAATTAGGTTTAAAATGGTTTTCAGGACAGTGTAATCTTACAAGACCGTTAAATTTAGTTTTAAAATGGTTTTCAGAACAGTTTAATCTCCCCACAAAACCATTAAAGTATGGAAGCCAATAAATCAGTTTTAAAATGGTTTCTAGAGCAGTTTAATCTCCCTACAAGAATATTAAAATTTGCGAACCAATAAAATCAGGTTTAGAATGGTTTTCAGGACAGTGTAATCTTCCTACAAGTCCATTAAAATGAGTTTTAAAATGATTTTCAGAACAGTTTATTCTCCTCACAAAACCCTTTAAGTTTGGAAGGCAATAAATCAGTATTAAAATGGTTTGTAGAGTAGTTTAATCTCCCTACATAAATATTAAAATCTGCGAACCAATAAAATCAGGTTTAAAATGGTTTTCAGGACAGTGTAATCTGACAAGACCGTTAAATTAATTTTAAAATGGTTTTCAGAACAGTTTAATCTCCTCACAAAACCCATCAAGTTTGGAAGCCAATAAATCAGTTTTAAAATGGTTTCTAGAGCAGTTTAATGCTTAATCTCCCTACAAGAATATTAAAATTTGTGAATCAATAAAATCTGGTTTAAAATGGTTTTCAGGACAGTTTAATCCTCCTACAAGACCATTAAAATGAGTCTTAAAATGGTTTTCAGAACAGTTTATTCTCCCCACAAAACCATTAAAGTATGGAAGCCAATAAATCAGTTTTAAAATGGTTTCTAGAGCAGTTTAATCTCCCTACAAGAATATTAAAATTTGTGAACCAATAAAATCAGGTTTAAAATGGTTTTCAGGACAGTTTAATCCTCCTACAAGACCATTAAAATGAGTCTTAAAATGGTTTTCAGAACAGTTTATTCTCCCCACAAAACCATTAAGTTTGGAAGCCAATAAATCAGTTCTAAAATGGTTTCTAGAGTAGTTTAATCTCCCTACAAAAATATTAAAATTTGTGAACCAATAAAATCAGGTTTAAAATGGTTTTCAGGACAGTGTAATCTTACAAGACCATTAAATTTAGTTTTAAAATGGTTTTCAGAACAGTTTAATCTCCCCACAAAACCATTAAAGTTTGGAAGCCAATAAATCAGTTTTAAAATTGTTTCTAGAGTAGTTTAATCTCCCTACAAGAATATTAAAATTTGCGAACCAATAAAATCAGGTTTAAAATTGTTTTCAGGACAGTTTAATCCTCCTACAAGACCATTAAAATGAGTCTTAAAATGGTTTTCAGAACAGTTTATTCTCCCCACAAAACCATTAAGTTTGGAAGCCAAAAAATCAGTTCTAAAATGGTTTCTAGAGTAGTTTAATCTCCCTACAAAAATATTAAAATTTGTGAACCAATAAAATCAGGTTTAAAATGGTTTTCAGGACAGTGTAATCTTAGAAGACCATTAAATTTAGTTTTAAAATGGTTTTCAGAACAGTTTAATCTCCCCACAAAACCATTAAAGTTTGGAAGCCAATAAATCAGTTTTAAAATGGTTTCTAGAGTAGTTTAATCTCCCTACAAAAATATTAAAATTTGTGAACCAATAAAATCAGGTTTAAAATGGTTTTCAGGACAGTGTAATCTTAGAAGACCATTAAATTTAGTTTTAAAATGGTTTTCAGAACAGTTTAATCTCCCCACAAAACCATTAAAGTTTGGAAGCCAATAAATCAGTTTTAAAATGGTTTCTAGAGTAGTTTAATCTCCCTACAAGAATATTAAAATTTGCGAACCAATAAAATCAGGTTTAGAATGGTTTTCAGGACAGTGTAATCTTCCTACAAGTCCATTAAAATGAGTTTTAAAATGATTTTCAGAACAGTTTATTCTCCTCACAAAACCCTTTAAGTTTGGAAGGCAATAAATCAGTATTAAAATGGTTTGTAGAGTAGTTTAATCTTCCTACATAAATATTAAAATCTGCGAACCAATAAAATCAGGTTTAAAATGGTTTTCAGGACAGTGTAATCTGACAAGACCGTTAAATTTAGTTTTAAAATGGTTTTCAGAACAGTTTAATCTCCTCACAAAACCCATCAAGTTTGGAAGCCAATAAATCAGTTTTAAAATGGTTTCTAGAGCAGTTTAATGCTTAATCTCCCTACAAGAATATTAAAATTTGTGAACCAATAAAATCAGGTTTAAAATGGTTTTCAGGACAGTTTAATCCTCCTACAAGACCATTAAAATGAGTCTTAAAATGGTTTTCAGAACAGTTTATTCTCCCCACAAAACCATTAAAGTATGGAAGCCAATAAATCAGTTTTAAAATGGTTTCTAGAGTAGTTTAATCTCCCTACAAAAAGATTAAAATTTGCGAACCAATAAAATCAGGTTTAAAATGGTTTTCAGGACAGTGTAATCTTCCTGCAAGACCATTAAAATTAGTTTCAAAATGGTTTCCAGAAACATAATTTTAAATTTTGGAACCAATAGAGCCAGCTTTGAAATGGTTTTCATAGCAGTTCAACCTTCCAACTAAACTTGTTAATTTCGGACAAAATTTAATAATTTCAGTCAGATTTCAGAGCTTCCTAAGAAACTTTCAAATTAGGAAACCAATATGTAATGGTTTTCAAAAGAGGTTCCTACCTAACGTTGAGATTTGGAAACCAATACTGCCCTTATTAATATGATTTTTATAGCAATTTAAGCTTCCGACAAAATTTTTAAACTTGGCTACCAATAAGACAGGTTTAAAGGTGTTTTTAAAAATTTTTGGCTTGACGAATCTACCACAAAATATGTAATGTTTGATTGTCCGTAGCCTTTCCTTGGTGTTTTCGAGGAATTTTGGAAACAAGATTTCTTAGATTCTTGGATTTGAAATAGGATGTAGTACGGTGAATAGAAAATATGTTATTATTGATTTTTCGAGGATTTTTGGACACAAGATTACTGGGATTCTTGGATTCTTGGATTTAAGATTTGAAATAGGATATAGTACGATGTATACGAAATATGTTATTATTGATTGTTCGAAACCTTCACTTGGAAGATTTTTGGAAACAAGATATTTTGAATTCTTGGACTTTTTGGATTTTCGATGTGAGTAGCACAATGTTTCTAATTTATCCTTGGTACAAGTTGGAATGTAGAGAACCACAAAGAACCCAAATCAAAGACTCGTCGGCTAAGACAAGAACAGCGTTTCATTCGAACCTCTAGGGGCGCTTGGATCATCCCCTAAAACAACAATGTTTCCCCCTTGAAAATCACCCTAATCACTCGCCCCAATCTCGAATCCATCAGTCTGTTTGGTTCGCAAACAAAGCGAAAATCTCCATTTAATAACCACCCTTTTCCAGCACATGCGAAACCATAAAAATAACCCCCGATAGGCGTCACGAAGAAGGGAGAGAATTCCAGACGGTCGAGCGGTCAAGCGTTTTTTCCATTACGTCGCCATGGGAATTGGTCAGTTTCAACAATGTGCCGGGGGTGGGGGGAGGATCCGGGGATTTCCCTACCTTTCGTAAGATCTCCATTCCCGTTTTTTCGGGGGGGTTTATTGGCACGAGCGGTCGCCTACGTTGCGTAGAGTTTCCATTAATAAATAACGTTCGACGAAGGAATAAACATGAAGACGTGCGAGATCAGTTTCATCAAATACGTGCTGTTTGTTTTTAATTTAATTTTCGCGGTGAGTATTGAAGAATTCTATTGGTCGTAAGTGGGTGATTGTTTAAGTGCGGTATTTGTATGGAGTTTGCCTGATTCCAGGATTTTTTTAGCAATTTCGCAACATTGCAAATTGAGCAATTTGTGAATCGTTTTTTGGTATCTTTTTAAAGTAACAACTAATGCGATTGAAGTTCTGTTTTCGGTTGTTTGCGCTCTCTCAATGAAAGTAATGAGTTTCAATAAATAATAAATGAGGAATGGGATAAACATTTATTTAAAATGTACATACATTATATACTGATGCGTATATCTGTATAAATACTTCCAAACTACCCAATAGGCACTGTGGAATTTAAATTGCATGAATGTAATACGCACAATGAAGCAACATAGAGAAAATATCCCAAAAAAATAAATGTCTACTGTTATTTAGATATTTTTACTTCTCTTTAAATCATAATATTAACTTCCAATTGTGAAATTCCAATAATGAAAGGGAGTTTGATATAAGATTTGGTAAAAATGGGATTTTCTCTTAATTAATCAATTTTCCCGCCAACACATGAATTTCAGATTTATCACATTTTATTACGTAACATGGAAATAACTTGGTTATACTGATAACTATTCTTCAAAACAATATTTTGGCATTTCTCAAAAAGAGGAATTAGATTCACTAATTATTTTAAAATTTATTAAATATGTAAAACGGCTATCAAAAGCTTTTAATATTTGCCCTCAATTTGTAATAATCCACATTTGCGTTGAGTAAAGAGGAAATTCCTTTCAATTTAATAAATGCAATAATAATATTTTTTGTTTCAATTTAGAAACTCACTATTATAAATCTAAAGTTATAAACAATTATTATCTTGAGTCCTAAATATTTTGGTGTTCACCCTGTAGTTATACATTTAATGTATTTAAAAACAACCAATAAAATTATTAGGAACATGCATTTTCAACAATAGAATTAATATGAATATATATACTGATACTACCTAAACATATTTTCCCTGACGTTTTGTACTTTATTGAGAATTGGCATCATTGTACGTCTTTAGAGTACGAACAGATGAGCTCAATAGATGATAACTACAATTGCTTTATATTTTAGAAACATTTCTCTCTTTAATTGTTTTAATTTCATGCAAAAGTAAATTACACCTATTATTATTATTATTATTATTATTATTATTATTTATTATTATGCTTTTTAACTTAGTAGTACAGATTGATATACAAAATTCCTTTATAAGTAAATAAAAAAATATATCAAATAGTACTACAAATTGTTTTGCATTTAGTATAACTATTTGTTAATAAATTTCAGTAATCCGTTATGTACCACTTGTTCAAATACTTTGGCAATATTTGAGGTTAGTGCAATAGTGCAATAGTGAATTTCCCATAGGTTTTTTAGCATTCTTGAAGTGAATAGGACATACACCTTTAGTAAAACAGAAGTTCATTATCTTAAGTAATTGGGATAGTGATGAAGTAAGCAATTTTCTTTAATATATGAGAATGTACTGCAGCGCGAAATATAAACATCGGCACGCAGGGCGTCTCTTATCTGACCAAAGCGGCGCAGTTCAAAGAGAGAAGGCCGCTCCGCTTAATTGGGCCATAAAAACCTTCCCGGACTTTCGGAAACGTCTTATTAAAGGAATGTGTAAATAAATTAGAATAAACGTTACAGTATGTAATCCCTTCCACCATTTTTAATTTTTAGGTAGGTAGGTTGTTATCGTGAATACCTCGTAATATGTGTAGGGTGTAGAAATGTAGTGTGATTATTTCTTAACTGCGGTGGCAATGTAACATTCCTCTCTAGACGAGGAGATATATTCAGTCCTTCACACTTTTGCCTACCCTCTTATTATCGAAACTTACCCCAAACTACCCTACTGACCTTACCCTTTTCCGTCCCAGATCTCAGGGGTCGGACTGATAGCGGCCGGCTCCGTCGTCCTGTCCGATGTCGGGGAGTTCGGGCACTTCATGGAGGGTAAGATCCTCGCTCCTCCCGTAGTCCTGATCGTCGCGGGATGCATCATATTCCTAGTCGCCTCGCTGGGATGCTACGGGGCGATAAGGGAGTCGTATTACATGCTGATGGCCGTAAGACGAGGAAACCTGGAAAGTCGGTAACTACCTACTTAATTTGGTGTTGCTTTCAGTACGCCCTTTGCCTCCTGGTGATCTTCATCGTGGAGTTCGCGGTGGGGGTCGCGGCGGCGACCTACAGGACCGAGTTCAGGACCGTTCTGAAGGAGGTCATGTCGAATTCGCTCAGTAATTACGAGCTGAGCAAGTCGGACAAGATCGCCTGGGATAACGTACAATCCAAGGTAAGAAATCCCGTTAAATGTGTCTTTTAGTAAGTCAGCATAAACGTTTTGCACAACTCTTATCTTACTCATCATCAGTAAGACTATGTGAAGTCAAAGAATGTTGCTGATGAGCACAAGTTACTCGAAACTATCTTCAACTTCATCTTAACTAACTTCATCTTTGGAACTCCTATCTTACTCATCATTAGTAAGACTATGTGAAGTCAAGTAATGTTGCTGATGAGTACCTAAAGTTACTCGAAATGTGTCCGCTGATTGAAGACATGAGATGGTCCTGGGTTAAGCATCTTCAACTTCATCTTAACTAACTTCATCTTTGGAACTCCTATCTTACTCATCATTAGTAAGACTATGTGAAGTCAAGTAATGTTGCTGATGACTACAAGTTACTCGAAATGTGTCCGCTGATTGAAGACATGATATGGTCCTGGGTTAAGCATCTTCAACTTCATCTTAACTAACTTCATCTTTGGAACTCCTATCTTACTCATCATTAGTAAGACTATGTGAAGTCAAGCAATGTTGCTGATGAGTACCTACAAGTTATTCGAAATGTGTCCGCTGATTGAAGACATGAGATGGTCCTGGGTTAACTATCTTCAACTTCATCTTAACTAACTCCATCTTTGGAACTCCTATCTTACTCATCATTAGTAAGACTATGTGAAGTCAAGTAATGTTGCTGATGAGTACAAGTTACTCGAAATGTGTCCGCTGATTGAAGACATGAGATGGTCCTGGGTTAACTATCTTCAACTTCATCTTAACTAACTTCATCTTTGGGTGAATTTTACTTCAAATAGAATAATTTTATTGGAATTTGCTTTCTGAATTTCCTGAAAATATCCCAAAAACAACCCTAAATCTTAAAACAATTCCGGGGCAGCTAGACGAAAGATACCTTTATCCTGCTACCACCCGACAAGGGAAATTATTGGAGAATTTACCACCCTTATTTAAATTTTACCTTAAATAGCATAATTTTCTTGGAATTTGCTTCCTGAAATTCCTGTAATTACCCCAAAAACAAACCTCAATCTGAAACTATTCCAGGGTTGCTAGACGAAAGCTCCCTTTATACTGCTACCACCCGACGATGAAAATTATTGGAAAATTTCCCACCCTTATTTAAAACTTACTTTAAAAGAATAATTTTTTTTGAATTTATTTTCTAAAGTTCCTGAAATTTTCCAAAAAACAACCCTCCATGCTGAAACTATTCCAGAGTAGCTAGACGAAAGATCCCTTTATCTTGCTACTACTCGACATGGGAGATCATTGTAAATTTTCCCATCATTATTAAAAAAGTACTACAAATAGTATAATTTTGTTGGAATTTGCTTCCTGAAATTCCTGAAATTCCTCCAAAAACAAACCTCAATCCAGAAACTATTGCAAAGCAGCTAGACGAAAGCTTCCTTTATACTGCTATTACCCGACGAGGGAAATTATTAGGAAATTTCTCACCCTTATTTAAAACTTACTTCAAATAGGATAATTTTGTTGGAATTTGCTTCCTGAAATTCCTGCAATTACCCCAAAAACAACCCTCAATCCTGAAACTATTCCAGGGTAGCTAGACGAAAGATCCCTTCATCCTGCTACCACAATTTCCCACCCTTATTTAAATTATTTTTTTTTTAATTTTTTCCCCGAAATTCCCGCAATTATCCCGGATCATCCCCTAATCCCGACACGTTGTTCCAGTTGGAGTGTTGCGGCGTGGACGGCCCCGACGACTGGACGAAGATCCCGTTGTCCTGCTGCCACCCGACGAGGGAGAACGCGCCACCTCCCACGACGGACCAATGCAAGACCGCCAAACGCGGCGACGACTACCTCTACTCCTTCGGGTGCTTCGACGAGCTCCAGATGAAGGCGGAGAAATCCTCGAAGGTGTTGATAGGCGTCGGGATAGGGGTGGCTTTCCTACAGGCGAGTACAACCCTGGAGAGAGATTTTCGGGATTGTTGTTATCACGGTGTTTATTCTTGCAGATAATCGGGATCATTCTGGCATGCTGGATGGCGTCGTCGATCAAGAACAAAGATTGAGGCGTCGACCCATTTTACCTTAATACTTCTTGACACAGTATTTATTAAATTTGAAGTTGTAGTTACCTACTGGCAGTGTTGTTAAGTAATTAATTAGAATTACTTGAAAAAGTAATTGAATTACTTTCATTCTAGTTGAAGGAGTAATTAATTACTTGCTTTCCAGTTGTAATTGACTAGTAATTCAATTACTCGTTTCGGTACAATTACAATTACATTTTCAATTACTTTTCACAATTACATTCCACAAAAGTGCTTTTAATATTTTTAGTAGGTAATATGTAAGTGGCCCAAAGTTACTTATTGTGGGTTCTGACTACCTGGTTTCTTTAACGCAACTCTATCCCTGTCCCAACCAGTGATTAGCATTAACGATTATCTTTAATTATCCTATTAGGGTCGTGTTTGTAGGACACGGCTCGGATGATTGTTGGGGATGGTTGTTTACAACATTTTACCCTCTCAGAGGCCTTTTCTGATTGGGTGTTCCTTCATGCACTTATTTATTTATCTAAAAGAGAATTTGTCGTCATTTCTCATTGGGAAAATTATATACCTACTATAATAATATACTATACTATACTACAAAAATTATAAATTGTGAAATCACTGTTTTATTTCAATTTCTACCTGATCCTATTTCAAAAGCAAATGTAATTGTAATTGTAATTAATTACTTACTGTAAAGTAATTTTAACAACACTGCCTACTGGTAATTATTTTTGTTATTACTCATTAACTGTTAAATGTAATATTAAATTCTATTGTAGACGTTGTTAAATCGCTTGTCTCTTTTTTTGGATTTCGTAAATGTTAAGTAAGTATGATTAAAAATAAATATAATTGTTCGTAATGTAAATAAATTAATCACTATTGCTTCATTCGCTTTTATAAATGAATTGCATAAATGTTACTCAATAAATTATTCGTAGCAACTGTTGCTTTTATTGCGTTTCCTATTAAATGCCCAAACGTAATGGCCTCTGCTCTAACAGCTTTGTAAACAAAGTTGTCATTCCCTTATGGATGGGAATTATTATTATTTAATTACGTATATTACAATTACTATTAAACATTAAATTGTATTGCGGGTACAAGTGAATGTGGCTAATGCCCTTTTGCGTTCATTTTTAATTACTTACCCACAATCAATTATACACCAACGACACTTAATCGATACCAAAAAAAAAACAATACGTAGCGTGACACGCTAAGAAAAAAATCGACCGCACGTTATACGCACTTCACGTGGAAATAACAACGAATCGATACCAATTAACATTCCAGAACTATAAATCCAATCCTTGAGGTATTTAATTATACCAAAATTTTTTTATTGCCTAATCATTCATTGTCCAGATAACCATCCATCCAGGTAGGTACATCCTATGGAAATTTTTCCCTCATGGTTTTTATTTACGCCGTAACGTCACGATAAGGGAGGGTTAGGGGTTCAACGCCTGCGATTCGGGAATTATCGATCAACAACCCCACGAGAATGTGTAGTACAAGCATTAATTAGGGGATGGAAAGGGAGTTGTGACATAAGTATTAAACATGTTGAATTTTAAAGCTTCGGTTCCTAATTGGTCCAGAAACGTACTAGAACCCCGGATTCCCTAGGGGTGAAATTTATTTTTTGGATTTTTATATAGTGCCCGAAATAACTTTAAACCTCTAATTTTCTTATCGAGGGGGTGGAAAAAGGGATCAAATTTATTTACCAGCGCCTGGACCTCTAGAAAATCTCAACTCGGCACGCTTGTAACTTGGGAAGTCAGGATGTTCAGGAAAGTACTGTAATTTCGAATTTCCCTTTGCGGGGTGGTGAAAAATAGGGGTGCAATCTAGACGGCAACCTGAATTTTGTGTTTTTAGTAGACATTCTACATAAATTTGAAAAGCTTATATCGGTTAGTTATGAGAGCTTAGTTAAATTCTGGAATTGTGTTTTTCATTTTTGGAATTTTGAAATTAGTTATAGCTTAGCTTCCCGGGTGGTTCGAGGAAATTTCAATACAAAAATGAATTTCTATGAAATTTGTCTTTCCAAGTTATATTACTTTAAATAATAAGGTTCGAGTTCTGCTGTCTTTGTATTTTGAACTCTGTAGAAGCCATAAACAAATCTATATATAAAAATCCGTTTCACTTTCTTAACTTTTTATTTTCTCATATAATGAGAGGTATTGTAATCTGGTCGATTTTCAAATTTGACTTAGTAGCATTTCCTTAGTCGATTTAGGTCTTCTGAGTCCAAAAAAGATGTTTTTTGATAAAAATTCAATAAGATTTTTATTATTATTGCAAGGGATAGGGGTAGTTTACTTATGTGATGTTTCGGTTTTTGGAAATTTTCCCCAAAATTTGCTCAAACATTTTATTAAACTCTTATTTATTTCACTGCTGAGTATATATAGTAAAGTTGAATAATTGTAATAAATCTTAAGAATTGAGAAGAAGAATTGTTTTCATACTTTGAATATTTATCCTACTATCGATTATTAATAATAAAATATGAAAAAGTATTCTGATGAACACAGCGCCATTTTTAATATCGTATTGCTCAAAAGTTAAAGTTATAGTTTAACACATTTTGGAAAAATTCTAAACATTTTGATGTCAAATAGGATATTTTAAATGCCGTTAAATAAGGAACCTTTGAAAATTTTGCAATAAATTTAGAGCAATATTTTGGATCAATTCTGCACTCCGGAAGAAAACGATAAAAAAATCATTTTCGAGATAAATTCAAAAAAAATAAATGCAAAGTTGTTGAACTTTATTACACATATTTTATAATACAATACATATTCAACATTCCAAAAATTGGACCATATTTTTCGAGAAAATTTCGACAATTCTTAAAATATGTACAAAATGCACTTCAGAGAAAATTTTACCAAAAATGTTATTAAACTTTATTATATATATTCAGCAGTAGAATAACGATTCAACGTTTAAAAAATTCTAAATCATGTAGAGAATTTTGAAAAAAAAATCAAAAAATCCAAAAACAACAAGAGAGTATCTTCCCCTCTAACCATCACGATGTTTTTGAAAAACTTACTTGTAGGTTGTGATAATACTACAGTGTAAATATAAAGTTTAACACTTTGGCAACTTTTAGAGAAAATCGTACCACTGGCAACCACAGATTTTTTTCAAAATAACTCGAAATTTTTAGAATTCAAAAAATCGATCCGATTACAATACAAATATAAAATTTTAAGTTCCAACAACTACGAAGATTTGTATTAAGTCTGTAAAATTTGAAATGAGTTCAGAGCAAATTTAAGTATATCCTAGATCAATTCAGGACTTTTTGAGTCAAATGTGTCATTAGATAATTTTACGTTTAGGAGTTACTCCAAGAAACAGATGTTAATGGTTTGTGTCAAATCTAGAAAGTTTCAAAAATGAAATGAAAGCAATTTGGCAACACAGAATTTCTTATATAAGTCGATATATAGGCCAGGCTACAAAAAAAAAAGTTGATTTAATGTTCTACAGATATCTGAAAGTGTTAAATGGTAGGGGGGACCTATAGAAAGATCATTGTATGACCATATACAGCTAGAATGTCCCTGTGTTTTTTATAAACAATGGGTTAAGGTGTGAAAATCGATTTTTCCTCATAGAATTTTCCGGTTGCATTTTAGAGAAAAGTGGCCAACGGGAAAGTTGTAGAGAACAAAAAGACGGTTAATTTGGTTTTTTATAAATTAAAATCGATAAATAAACAATTGAGTTATTATTAAAAAACCATCAATTTTTCATTAATTTATAAATGTTAATAATTTTTGCAATAATAGTGACAGGTGAAATGTAATACACGAATTATGAAGCCTTAAGGGGTCTTTATAAGTGTGCAAAATTTCAGCCAGATCGGATTATTAGTTTACGAGATATCTTATTTGTTTATCCCAGAGACTCAATGTTTAAACAATTGAGCTTGCCCAGGCTGCAATCCTACTGATATTTAATACGGTGGAATAGTTTCCCTGAATGCTGAACTATAAGTTAAGTTTGAAAACCAACTCATTTTTAATGAAATTGTTGTTAAAAAAGTCATTTTAATTAGGGGCTAATTTTTTGCTTATAAACAAATTGAATAACTTTTTTGTCCATTGTTACACACGTTTTTAATAAATTGCATTGAAAAGGTGGTAAAAAAACCTTTCATTTTTTTAAAAGAAAAAGGTTCTAATGTCAATAGAAGTCGAGATAGCAACATTTAAAAAAAAATCATATCTTCATTATTTATAAATATTAAGAGTCGAAATTTTCACCAGTTTTACATAAAGATCTAAATGTTAATATAGGATTTATAGGTTTAATATCTATGCACCTTGAAAAATGTTATAGCCCTTTAAAGTTAAGGTTTCGCTTAAGTCTACGATGTCGTAGTGGGGGGGATAGCAGATCGTTTTGAAACCAAAACTTCAAATTCGAAACAAGATGAAATATTAACATCTAACCTATTTTCATCGCCGTGGAAAATTGGAAAATCCCGGAAAATATATTTTTATACAATTAATATTTTTTTATCGTCCTAGAAAATCACCGAAAATTCAATACACACAATGATCATATTTTTTTACAATTTAAATGCTAATTTTTTGTAGCAGTCTTTGTTTTTTAAATTTTGTATAAAATTGGTATATTTTACAATTTCATTGTTATGAATATTACAAATATTTACTTCAGATTTCAGATATTTATAAAATGATGAAAATAGTCTGTTTTAGTAAAATGCTATTTATTATTATAATTAATATTATTGAATTAAGGTTCATTAAAAGTAAAATCAGGAAATGTAAGAATATCATTAATCAAGAACTTCACTATTCCTCGATTTTTTCTCTGCCGGCTTTTCTAATTCATCTTCAAGGACCATTTCTTGCAAGAAGTCATCTTCAAAATCTTCACCGTTTGAATCTTCTTCGATAACAATTGTGCCCAAATTAAGATATTGTTTTTCATCATTATTATAATTACAGTTAATACAAAGAGCTGTGCAATTTAGGACAAAAAAATTGTTAAAAACACATAATTGTCTTTATTTATCAGTAATTATTGTAACATGTATAACAATTAACTTGCAAATACTATATATTAATTGTATAAAAAATGTAAACATCAAGGAGTTTGTTTCAAAATCGTAGCATTTCAATTGTAAGAAAATTCTTATAATTGTATCTATTGAATTTTCCGGGATTTTCCAATTTTCCACGGCGATGAAAATAGGTTAGATGCTAATATTTCGTCGAGTTTTCCCAGAATAAAAAAATTAAGGTTCTACGTTGCCTAGAAGCCGAGATATCTAAAACAAATTAGCGCGTCCAATTTGAAGTTTTGGTTTCAAAATGATCTGCTATAGTGCTATATCCTCCACTACGACATCGTAGACTTGAGTGAAAAACCTTAACTTTAAAGGGCTATAACTTTTTTCAAGGTGCATAGATATTAAACCTATACATTCTATATTAACATTTAGATCTTTATGTAAAAATGCTGAAAATTTCGGCTCTTAATATTTATAAATAATGAAGATATGATTTTTTTAAATTGTTGCTATCTCGGCTTCTATTGACAGTAGAACCTTTTTTTTTTAAAAAATGAAAGGTTTTTTTACCACCTTTTCAATGCAATTTATTAAAAACGTGTGTAACAATAGACAAAAAAGTTATTCAATTTGTTTATAAGCAAAAAACTAGCCCCTTTTTAAAAAGATTTTTTTAACAACAATTTCATTAAAAATGAGTTGGTTTTCAAACTTAACTTATAGGTCGGCATTCAAGGAAACTATTCCACCTTATTAAATATCTGTATGATTGCAGCCTGGGGCAAGCTCAATTGTTTAAACATTGAGTCTCTGGGATAAACAAATAAGATGTCTCGTAAACTAATAATCCGATCTGGCTGAAATTTTGCACACTTATAAAGACCCCTTAAGGCTTCACAATTCGTGTATTACACTTCACTTATCACTATTATTGCAAAAGTTATTAACATTTATAAAATAATGAAAAATTTATGGTTTTTTGCTAATAACTCGTTTGTTTATTTATCGATTGTAATTTGTAAAAAACCAGATTAACAGTCTTTTTATTCTCTACAACTTTCCTGTTGACCACTTTTCTCTAAAATGCAACCGGAAAATTCTATGAGGAGAAAATCGATTTTCACACCTTAACCCATTGTTTATAAAAAAAAACATTCTAGCTGTATATGGTCATACAATGATCTTTCTATAGGTCCCTCCTACCATTTAAAACTTTCAGATATCTGTAGAACATTATTCCGTGAAAACTATAATTTTTCAGTATGTAGCCTGGGCTATTATGATTTTGTGGTCAAATCAGACCTTAAATTTTCTTAAACTCTAAATCGTAATTGAATTATAACGACTGAGTTAACAAATCAAACTTACATAAGTGGATTTAGACTGTAGGCAAATTTTATGGTCAAATCTAAACTCTAAATCGTAATTGATTAGAATGATAGAATTAGATGAAATCGAAATCCAATTGAATTATAACAACTGAGTTAGCAAATCAATTGCTACGTAAAAGGTACAATTATTGTCACGCTCCGGGAGATTGCATAATTAAAGGGTCCGAAACCGCTTGAATTTTTAAAACATTTCATGAATACCCACAGCAGACCATTAGACTCTATTTTCGGAACATTATGACGAAATAATACCCAGCAATTTAGATTTGAAATTGATGATTTCATTCCGTCTGATTAAAGGCGTCGTTTAACCATTTAACGCTCGTAGACATAAAAGAAGGATCACGTCCTCACTGCAACGCTCGAATCCGTTTACTTATCGTAATTTTCCCAATATTTAATCGTCACGTGAAAACCTTCGACCCTTCCGGAAGGAGTAGGATAAACTCATTTCCCGTAATGTTTACATCAAAGGGCGCAATTTAATAAAGCTGCCAGGGCAACGGGTGGTTTGATAGAAATAAATTACGGCGGGCGCAAGTAAATTGCCCTCACCGAAAAAACGACTAATCGAATCATTTTTGAAAGTTGGAAATTTTGACACGTGTAATCTATTATTATTATTATTATGATCAAATGATCAAAAAGTAATAGTACAAATTTATATTTTGAAAAATGCTCCCTAAAAAAGAACTCTTCAATCAAAATTTTATTAATATTATTATTTTTAATACCAATTAGATTTATAAATTATTGATTAACTTGTTTTTTTCCGTTTTGTAAGGATTTTTTCTTCTTTTTATTTATAAATTCAGACTGATTTTTCAATCATTTGAATCCCATCAAAATAAATTAAATTAAGCTGCAATAATTATGTTATATCTTAATGTTAATATGTTAATATAAATATGTTACTATCTATTCGTAATAAAATTATTGCAATAGTTCCAAATACCAATACATCTAATCTGCCACTACCAATAAGGACACAATATATTTTCAAATTTGATATGTACCATTTTGAATCGTTGAAACAAAAATATGCAGAAAAATTGGAAAAAACAAGAAATAATAACTAAAAATAACTTAGAACTAATTAAACATCGAGAAATCACAAAATTACACTTTGAAATTACCCTTTTGCCCATTTCTAACTGGTCTAATTTAAATCTATCAGTTAGCCAAAACTAACTTAGTTACCGTTGGCGGCCAGTCGAATTCGCTAAACCCTTCCCATCGCCACTTCCCCTCCTCGTCCTCTCCCGCTAAGCCGAAACTTCACACACGGTCAGGTCAACTCCTCAGTCGAACCGCAGAAGTTCAAAGTTGAACACAACTTCATTTTCCATTTTCCGCGCGGGAGAGGAACAATTTCGAAAAATGGAGAGTTGCGGCATGAACTTCATCAAATACGTTTTGTTCGTATTTAATTTAATTTTTGCGGTAAGTTAAGAAGTTGCATTTGTTACATACGTCCATATGTCCGTTGTACAGTATTGTGTGGTCTGCGGTTTGGTAATGGGGTAATTACTGTACGGAATCGTTGTGTTGTAATGATTCATTCGTTTATCACGCTTAATCAAAGAAACTTTTGATTAATTTCCCTAACGGTTTCCTCCACTTCCGTGATGTAATATGAATCTAACGTGAACGTTAAGTTAGTGACAAGTTTAATGATAAGTCAGGCACTTATCATTTAATTAAAAACGAAAATAGAAAATGACGCCTCTCCTCACGTAAACGGCTCGTTTTGTAATGTCAACAAAGACGTTACAAATCGATATATTCCCTCACGAGTCAACGCGTTCCCCTCTTTATTGTAATGTTTCTGGGTCAAAATGGGAATAAATCCCAAATTTACGAGCCGAACCGAAGAAAATCAAATTATTTATCGTCGGGTTAAAACGATCGTTATCCACGTCCATTTTCCTCTTCGATGTAATTAAATCTCGGAAAAATAAAGCGGAACTGAAAATAGGAAAATTTTCAAAAAATGACAGGTATAAGAAAAGACACAAATTAATGAAAACTGTCGTAATGCAAAGAATCCAAACGTTCGAAGGACAACATTACAAAGTATTGGAAAAACCCAGATAATTTCCGTACTTTGGATCAAAATTTTTCAAAAACTAAAAGGAATGACAAAAGCCAAAAATTAAAAAAATCTGAATCTGTAAGTAATCTTGGGTCTACGTTTTGCAAATAGACACACAAACCATTTTGCATTCTTTACAATCTAAATACGAACTACAAAAAATCCAAGGGCCAAAAGCGAAAATTTACAAAATATTGGAAAAATCCAGTGAATCCAACCTAGAAAAATCCAACATAAAAAATTTTTTTAACGCTATATATTACTCTTTCGGTTTCAGCTCTCGGGCCTGGCCATAATAATCGCGGGCGCGATCGTCCTCGCCGACGTTTCGGACTTCGACCACTTCGTCGGCAGCGACCTGATCGGCCCTCCCGTAGTCCTCATAGTGGCCGGAGTCATAGTCTTCGTCATAGCGTTCCTGGGATGCTTCGGGGCCATCAGGGAGTCCTACAACATGCTCGTCGCGGTAAATCATACCTACCTTCGATGACGTACATAGTAGTCTATAGTATAGTACAGTAATCTGTATATGGTCTCTCCAGTCATCTTGTTGCAAAATTCTTTGAGTCATTGTATTTCTGATACCATCTCTCCTTGAGCATCATCCTTTCCTCCTCCCTGGGGGAACCCATTTCGTTTCATCTAGCATTCTCTGCAACTTTCATCATGCATTTGACATACAAGCTATGGCCGTATAATCTCAAACATTTAACTTCAACAGTATCAACGATGGAGGTTTCTATCTTCATCCCTTGCTGTATCTCATCGTTACTTATTCTATCTTGCAGTGTCAGTCTACAACAGCGTCTCCAGTAACCCATTTCTGTTGTAATGCTCTCTGCAATGTTATTGTAGATCCCAATCTTAGTATCTGGTGTAATTTGTGTATTAAAGAAGACTCCATTTAGTTGTTTTGTTGCTTTTGTCTCCCTGTCTGATAATGTCCTTAATTTCAGGTTCACTACTGCCACTGTAATGCTCTGTGCAATGTTCTTGTAGATCCTGATCGTAGTATCTGGTGTAATTTGTGTATTCCACAAGACTCCATTTAGTTGTTTTGTTGCTTGTTTCCCCTGCCTGATACTGTCCTTAATTTCAGGTTCACTACTGCCACTGTAATGCTTTCTGCAATGTTCTTGTAGATCCTGATCGTAGTCTCTAGTGTAATTTGGGTTTTCCAGAAGACTCCATTTAGTTATTTTGTTGCTTGTTTCTCCTGTCTGATACTGTCCTTAATTTCAGGTTCACTACTGCCACTTTAATGCTCTCTGCAATGTTCTTGTATATCCTGATCTTAGTATCTAGTGTAATTTGTGTATTCCACAAGACTCCATTTAGTTGTTTTGTTGCTTGTTTCCCCTGTCTGATACTGTCCTTACTTTCAGGTTCACTACTGCCACTTTTGGTAACATTTAGGTACCCCCAAGTATTTGTAAGAATCGACACATTTAATAGCTCCCCGTTCTAGGACCAAATCTCTATTTGTTTTTTCCACACTCATTGATAAACCCCATGCTTTGTATTCCTCAGCCAGTTTCCTGGCCATATTGCTATCATCACCCTCCATCTGCGTCTCCAATGTTAACGTAGGGTTCAGATATATCTTGAACCAGGTCGTAGCAATTGAGCAACCATTGAGTGCCTTCAATCCATGAGCATTTGGAACCTGAAGAAGAAAAAGAAGAATATATTAGGTTGTTGAGTTTTAAATTTCATCTGAGTTATAAAGGAATGCCGTCGATTCCTCTTTAAGAAGAAAGGCTTCACCCGCACATCATCTAGTCTTATTTTGGAGGTCTGTCCAATAGTAATAAATCCACGAAAGGAAATTCTGTTCCTTCAGGTTGGGGGTCCAGGCACCTCTATCCTTAAAAAGCACATATTTATTGCTACAAATCCTAGTAAAATCGGTGTGACCCTTAAATTAATTCCAGTTCGCCGTCATGCTGATCATAATCTTCATACTGGAGTTCGCCGTCGGCATAGCGGCCGCCGTCTACAAGGCCGACTTCAAGGACGCGCTGAAGAAGACCTTGAAGGACTCCATCAAGGACTACTCCAATCCGAACACGACCGTCGATAAGATAGCCTGGGACAACGTCCAGACTAGGGTAATTCCGAATCCCTTACGTGTATTAACCGATTAACGTATCAACTTGTTTCAGTTGAAGTGTTGCGGCGTCGACAGTCCCGACGATTGGGCGGGCCAGAAGATCCCGGACTCGTGTTGCGTCGAGCAGCCGTCGGACAACCCGAACGACAAGTCGTTCTGTGCCGAGAACCACCCCACGTCGCCGTTCCTGATCACGACGGGCTGCTACGAGAGGATGCAGGCGAAGATCGAGTCGAACACCAAGATCCTCATCGGGTTCGGGATCGGGATAGCCTTCATCGAGGTAAGAATAACTGGAGTCTGGTTAATGGAAGGTTATAATGCCAACTATCTGGAGCACAAACTCTAATTGGTTTTCCATCCTCGGTAACTCCAAATTCTCTAACCTCTTCTGGTAAATCCGAGTCTCCAAAGGGATCGCAAACGTATCTTCACAAGCGCACAACGCCAAGATCCTCATTGGGTTCGAAATAGGGATAGCTGAACTCGAAGGCGCGATAATGGAGTCGCGGCAATGTCTGGTTAATGGAAGGTATTAACTCCAACTATCTGGAGCACCAACTCGCCAACTCTAATTGGTTTTAAATCCTTGGTATCTCCAAACTCTCTAACCTCCTCTGTTAAATCTGCATCTCCAAAGGGAGCGCTTACGAAATCTTCGTAAACGTATCTTCACAAGCGTCCTAGCCTCTTCAGTTTAAGTTCTTCATCTGGATTTTCTTACCATCTCCATTCTTTACCTTCTAAATGGCTTATGATGATGGTTCTTTTCGGAACTCATTTGTTGCTTCACTTATTGAAAAGATGGTCGTTGGTGGTGGCATATCCAGCAACGATTTTTAAGCAGATTCTTGGGAAGGAAGATCTCACCTCTTGGTGAGCTGATAATAGTCGTGCTCTGGTATAGTTATTGGTATTGGGTTTTTGTATACGTATTATTCTCCTCCACATTTTTATGTCTAACAATCTATTTTATCCAAAAGTTTCTCCAATATTAACCTACCATTTTTTTCCATGATTGGTTAGGTTAGGTTTTAATTCTCGCATTCCTTTCTTCATTCTGAAAGTAATACCTCCAAAAATGTTATTTGTATATAATTATCATTTAATTACACACCGGTTGTATAGCATTCAAATTAATTTGTCAGATAGTTAAGGAATTCCGTCTCATTAGCTTCTTGTACCTACTAATGCTAAGAATCTATTTTCTTCGATTTCCTTAATACTAAATCCTTCGGTTGCAGGGGTTACAGCGCCTTTTCGACAACAGAAATGGCCATATGCGAACTATATGTCCGTCATAAATAAACTCTATTGGCCTCTCGAGACCAAGATTTTTCAGAAAGTTGTTTTCAAGGAATTTCGCAGCTGTGCCCTTTATTCCTATGTTCAATATATGGTATGGTGCTATAACCTTCACTTGTTCTCAGTAATCACAGGCTTTTCTTCCTTGCCACTTCCACGCTTTGGGTCTTTTCTGACTCAATTTAAAAACCCTTTAAACTTCCTGAAGTGATCGTCCCCAGGGACCCCAGGGACACCAACCTTCTAACTGGTTACTTCTAACCCTTCTTTCTTAGATAGACCAAAGTTCTCTTTTTCATTTTCAAATCTGATGAAGATATGTAAGTCCATTTTACTTCTACCCCTTCTGTATGAAGTACACCAAAGCTCGCTTTTTCCATTCTTTTCATGTTGCAAACAATATTGCATTCCACGCCACAAGGGCGTCCCCATTGTTTAGTTTGTTGCTTTAGGAGTTTTATGGACTTCAGATGCCTTGCACAACGAAAGACTCTGCCATTTCGAACGGCACCTACTGCAACATGCAAAGCGTCTTGTGTATGTGGTGGAGAAGGTTTCTATTGTCATTAAACAAAATGGGATATAAAACATAAAACAATCCATTTTGGAAAATGGAGTGGTAAGTACACATATAGCAAAGCAGTTGGGGAAACTTGTGTTTCCTAGTCTTTTGAGAGAGTTTTGGTCTTCAATATGCCGCAGTTCGTGCTATATGTGTTCAATTGGTAGAGATCTTAGGAGGTAGAGAGTAGAGTAGAGAGGTTAATTCAGGACCTACTGGTACTTTGGGAATGTTATCCCTGAAAACAATTTTCACCATTGGTTCAATTGTTCTCAGCACACATATTTGTTTCAGATCATCGGCATCGTATTGGCATGTTGGCTTGCCTATACGATAAAGCAAGAGGAGAACTCCAAATGAGAGCAGATAATAGATATTTATAACCAAAGGAAACACATTTACGTTTATTGATTAATTTTTCGGCAATAATACTCGTGTTTGTGTGTCGTTGTTATACATACATATTTCATCAATTCATTGGATATTTCAAAGAGTTTTTAGTATTTAACGAGATTTTAATGTATGCATTTAAAAAATATTTATAAGGTGTGTATTACTATGTACAATTTTTGATTGAGAGTGTTATAATAAAGTGTTATCAACAAAGGAATCCTTTCAGTCCTTGGTCCCAACTCGTATCCTGGCACCAAAGTAATATACATTCTATATAAGAAAAGATTATTGAATACGAGCCGACCGAATGATTGATTACTTTTCTTTGGAACTATAATTGAATGTAACTATTGAAACATTTGCCCCACTTCACTCCTTAAGCTATTGATCGATTCGGCAAATCTGGTCTCTGAAACGTTCAGAAGCATAACGTAACGCTTTAATAACAACACCAACGAATATACTCACGTGGTACAATCAATGGAGCCTTCTTTTCATCACAGAATTGAATCACGATATAAAAGACTATCGTCAATAATATCACCCCTGCACTCAAACCGATGAAGACATATTCATCGTGTCTCCTGTACTTACAGCACTTATCGCTCCAGTACGTCCACGTATCGTTCATCTGAAACACGAGACGTCACGAATCCAGAAAATCCAGTTAACGTTTCATAGATTACAATATCAACCAAATCGATGCAGTAGCTGATCTTCTCGTTGACGTCGCTTATGCTCGTGAAATAGTTGTCCAGGATGTTGTAGTCGTGGATGCATCTCGAACATAACTCTTCGGAAGGCGACATAGTCTCGACACACCGTCGGAATCTGTCGTGATACTGATTGAACTGGACTGTGTTGTTGGAGACGTGTTTAGTCGGTTTACCATCTTCGTAGACGTAACAATCTACGAGAGATTAGTTTTAGAAAAGTTGATGTGAATTAATGTTAGTTAATTGATAGTTGAAGTTATGTTTGGGTAATAAGGGAGAGAACGTGTGGAAAGTCAACTTTACCTATTTGATAGACAAATTAAACAATGATAAATGATAATGATAAACAAGATATACTAACACTACTTTTAACAATATCAATTTGACTTATACCGTAACACTTCCCCCTCGACCACAGATCCTCCGTGTTCCTGTACAGGCTCTCGACTATCTCCAACCGGTCCTGGTTGACGAACAGATCGTGACAAGACGTGCCGTTGAAGGCGATCTGAAAAACAGAAAGGGATACATACAGCGAATCGGCCCCCCTTGATCCCACACACCTTAGACATGTTCTCGTAACTCTCTACGACGTTGAAGTAGGCCTCCACGCAATTCTCGCAAAGCTTTATCGGCCTCGCGTTCTCGACCGAGCACAGGATGAAGAGGGCCGAGGAGTTAGCGAAGCGGTCACGGGCCTCCCCGCAGACCTCGTCAGAGGAGCACCTAGAAGGCAAGGTATTTAAGTGTATTTACTACTATACAAATATTAACCTATTGTATTTAAGTTTAGGTATTGGGGTACAGAGGTATTTGTGTTAAATTCAAGGCGTCGTTGTTGCTTACCGTCGAGCCATCAAGGAGGAGAGCAGAAGTGCAACGGGAATGAAACTTTCCGACCATCGAATCATGTTCCTGGTGTCTCTTTTAATCGCATCGCACTCAACAAGGAAATTAGAAACTGATTAGAAAGAAAGGTTAAACAATGATAAACAAAGAAAAATAAAATTTGAGGTTAGGTTTAATACTTGATGTGACATGGGACACGTCGTTCTCGTACAGAACACCAAATTGTTTGAAGACTAAAGAACGATATCTTGATCTTGAAGCATCAGCTAGCTATGAAATACTTAAACATACTTCATTGAAAAATAGGGGTACTCACAATGTTATTTAGCATGCTAAAATTAGAATTATGAGTGACCCAAGGACAAGTACAATCGTAATCTTGCAAATGAAGTGCGGTGGCGCCATTCGCGGTATGATTCTGAAACAGTTTTCTGTAAATAACTGAAATCTTGTTTCTTTTCTTTGGTTCATTTCTTTTCTCATGCCTATATATAACCATACGCTACCATATAACCACGGTTATACCATATTTTAGCACACAACCAGGTGTGCTAAATTGACCAACTTATTTCTATTGGAATATTTAGCATGCTATTGCTGAAACTCTACGACTAGCACAACTAGCACGCTATAGCATGCTAAATGAAAGATTGTGAGTACCCCTAATGTGAAATAACACATGACCAAATTCTTTTCACTCAAACAAAATTATTGGGCAAACCAAAAATGCAAACTAACCAGAACTGAATATTAAATAGATATAAATCATTACAATTTTTAGTTTTATTAGCAGTAACAATATTAATAAATAATACATGGTACGTATTTATTGTACCTCGTAACGAATCCTCTGGTTGCTATTCCACAATCCATACGAAAAGTATATGATCAGTCCTACGAAATTAAAACGTAATCGTATAGTCTTTAATGAATTATGATTAGGTATACCTATGAATAACCACACGCCGTATTTAATCCAGGTGTCGATGTGTATGTTTGCCATTAGGTAAATGTTAACGAAAATGCTGAGGCCTGGTAGCCAAGGCACAAATGGAACCTGAAAATTTGAAAACATTAGTCGATTAAACCCAAATGAATTTTGGTGATTGATTCCATTTATCGAAACCTTTTAAACTCTTCCAAAAACGTAGGAGCAATCCTACTCTGTTCAGACTGTAACACTTACTGCAAATGTTGTGGATGTATATGAGGTTGGTTGGAAAGATATGAACGTCAACATCAGTACCAAAACCAAAAGGAGAATGACACAAAAGGTCAAAACCAACATGTCTCCGTCGTATATCCTCGTTTCGAATGACGTGAGCAAAACTGACAGAACCAAAGAGGCGCAAGCTGCAAATAACACACACACACACACACACACATTACTTCCAAAAGATCCAAATTTTCAAGTAACCTCACCGAAGATTATTATTTCCCACTTCACCACAGTGGACGAAACAGAATTGGCACGCAGGCACTTCCTATTCAGAACCTGACGAAGACAATCATTAACGTTAAAGACGTCCTCTTGTGACGATTCCTCCGAAGAGTACCTGAAATACTAAGAAAGTTAGCGTCGAAATATTTACGACGAATCTTTGGTTACCTTAGGACTAAAATACAAGCCGCTACCATAGAATAGGCTGACAGGGTTCCTATCGACATCATTTCCGTTAACTTGGTCAGTTCCAGCAGACAGGCCAAAATTCCTCGAAAATATAAGAAGGATAACATTACTTAAACTAACAATGGGTGGTGGCGGTATCATGAAACTTTGGATAATCGACAGATTCGATTGGATTTTCAGACAGGGCTAAAATGGAACATCTAGAGAGTTCCCAAAAAAATCCAACTCTGGGTTTGTTTCGGAGAATCCACAAACTCCATAAGACCCCAAAGTCGGTGCTCAGTCTCACCTGTTAACGTTCCAGCTATTAAGGTACCCATGAAGGGCGTGTGAAAATGCGAATGGACCTTCCCTAACGGTTTAAATATGAGACCATCGCTAGCCATCGCGTATATTATCCTCGGCAAAGGGAACATCGCACCTAACAAACTGTAAATATCTTACTGAAGTAATTAGGTCCAGAGAATCTTTCCATATTAGCTAACTCAATTTCAAGTTTACGAATTTGTGAGTTCATACCTGGAGAACAGACCGCATATGGCTCCCAAGCTAACGATATATTTAATGACGGTCCAGTTGAGTCTGGTGTAAATGAAAGGAAGAGGCGCTTTCTCGTTCTAAAACAACACTAGTTTACCTCCCATACGAAGGCTAAGTTAATGGAAAAGCCATACTTGTTCGTAATACGGGAGAATCATGGTCATAACGGTGGACATGCTGAAGTAAGCCAAGAACACGATCAACAGTGACATAACCACCGCTATGGGGATGGATTTTTGGGGTGTCTTCGCTTCTTCACCTGAAATCACACATTTTGTTTGATATTTCCAAGATATTTCGATTTGAGTCGGTCCCTTTAAGACTTAACAAAAATTCGTAACAAACTTACATTTTACTGTTCTGGTAAATTTCCATGTGTACGATAAATAACTTGCTATGAAGCTAACCATGCTAGTTTAACCAAGTGTAATATACAAAACACTAATTTCATTAAGCTTAAAAATGATAACTTGGTAAAATTCTACATCCTTAAATTTGCAGGAGTTAAATACACCGAATTTTTTCAATTACGCCTGATACTTTTGCTTCTGATTACACATCAGGTTCAGTTAATTTTTGACTAAAACAGCTAACAAACTAAGTATGACTAGGTTTGTCCTTTATGTGATAAACTAGCCTCGGCAAACTTATTTTACCTGCCGTGGCGATGCAATCGAACCCAATGAACCCGTAGAAGCACCTCGCCGCCCCCTTCATCACCCCCTTGAAGCCGTAGGGGAAGAACCCTCCCTTACCGAAGTCGCCGAATCTGTGCACCTCCTCTTCGGATTTGCTCCAGTTCGATGCGTCCACTGCACAACATAGAACGCTTTTGAGGCGGTCCCATTAAGGGCAAATCTCTTCTTTACCTTTCCAAAATCCGGATATCACCACCAACAGAACGACCCCTATGTTGGTGACGGTGAATACGTTGTTAATCACGGAGGATTCCTTTGCACCGAAGGCCAGAGCGACTGCGAAAAGTATGTGAGTGATAGGCGAATCTGATGGATGGGTAATAATTCACCTGAGAAAGAAACCGCTAAAGCTAGGGAGAACACGTCGGCATACGTTGCTATTTGGTCACCCTTTAAGGGCATGGTCTCTTCGAAATAGTTCGCCATTGTGTTGTTCACCAGCTCGTCTATGTAGAGGAAGATTGCTTTCGTACTCGCTGCCGAACCTTCAATATTACGTACATTACCAAACAATAATAGAAATTAAGTGTTATGAAGTCAATTCTGCCTTACAATTTGAACATGACCACCTTCATAAACTGCACCTATTTTGTGATGTTTAAGTCATTTTTACAGACACTGTACAAGACTTACACCTCAAGACTCTATTACAGAAACTATACACTTGACTCAAAACACTGTACAGAAATGATGACAACTGTTGTCTATTTTACAGCAACTATGCAAGAACTGTCTTAAATTTGTCTTACAGAACCTTGAGTCTTCTACAAAAACTGTAAGATGCTGGTCTATATCATACTCGTCTTGAGATATTCTTTGCGGAACTACCCAAGCCTTGTCTGTAGACGCTTACAGAAACTATACGATGTCATTTTTACAGGCACTGTACAAGACTTACCTCTAGACTCTTTTATAGAAACTATACACTTGACTCCAAACATTGTACAGAAATGATGACAACTGTTGTCTATTTTACAGCAACTATGCAAGAACTGTCTTATATTTGTCTTACAGAACCTTGAGTCTTCTACAAAAACTGTAAGATGCTGGTCTATATCATACTCGTCTTGAGATATTCTTTGCGGAACTACCCCAAGCCTTGTCTGTAGACGCTTACAGAAACTATACGATGTCATTTTTACAGGCACTGTACAAGACTTACCTCTAAACTCTTTTACAGAAACTATACACTTGACTCAAAACACTGTACAGAAATGATGACAACTGTTGTCTATTTTACAGCAACTATGCAAGAACTGTCTTAAATTTGTCTTACAGAACCTTGAGTCTTCTACAAAAACTGTAAGATGCTGGTCTATATCATATTCATCTTGAGATATTCTTTGGAGAACTACCAAAGCCTTGTCTGTAGACGCTTACAGAAACTATACGATGTAATTTTTACAGGCACTGTACAAGACTTACCTCAAGACTCTATTACAGAAACTATACACTTGACTCAAAACACTGTACAGAAATGATGAACACTGTTGTCTATTTTACAGCAACTATGCAAGAACTGTCTTAAATTTGTCTTACAGAACCTTGAGTCTTCTACAAAAACTGTAAGATGCTGGTCTATATCATACTCGTCTTGAGATATTCTTTGCGGAACTACCCAAGCCTTGTCTGTAGACGCTTACAGAAACTATACGATGTCATTTTTACAGGCACTGTACAAGACTTACCTCTAGACTCTATTACAGAAACTATACACTTGAGTCAAAACACTGTACAGAAATGATGACAACTGTTGTCTATTTTACAGCAACTATGCAAGAACTGTCTTATATTTGTCTTACAGAACCTTGAGTCTTCTACAAAAACTGTAAGATGCTGGTCTATATCATACTCGCCTTGAGATATTCTTTGGGGAACTACCCCAAGCCTTGTCTGTAGACGCTTACAGAAACTATACGATGTCATTTTTACAGGCACTGTACAAGACTTACCTCTAGACTCTTTTATAGAAACTATACACTTGACTCCAAACATTGTACAGAAATGATGACAACTGTTGTCTATTTTACAGCAACTATGCAAGAACTGTCTTATATTTGTCTTACAGAACCTTGAGTCTTCTACAAAAACTGTAAGATGCTGCTCTATATCATACTCGTCTTGAGATATTCTTTGCGGAACTACCCAAGCCTTCTCTGTAGACGCTTACAGAAACTATACGATGCCATTTTTACAGGCACTGTACAAGACTTACCTCTAGACTCTTTTACAGAAACTATACACTTGACTCAAAACACTGTACAGAAATGATGACAACTGTTGTCTATTTTACAGCAACTATGCAAGAACTGTCTTAAATTTGTCTTACAGAACCTTGAGTCTTCTACAAAAACTGTAAGATGCTGGTCTATATCATATTCATCTTGAGATATTCTTTGGAGAACTACCAAAGCCTTGTCTGTAGACGCTTACAGAAACTATACGATGTAATTTTTACAGGCACTGTACAAGACTTACCTCTAGACTCTTTTACAGAAACTATACACTTGACTCAAAACACTGTACAGAAATGATGACAACTGTTGTCTATTTTACAGCAACTATGCAAGAACTGTCTTAAATTTGACTTACAGAACCTTGAGTCTTCTACAAAAACTGTAAGATGCTGGTCTATATCATACTCGTCTTGAGATATTCTTTGGGGAACTACCCAAGTCTTGTCTGTAGACGCTTACAGAAACTATACGATGTCATTTTTACAGGCACTGTAATAGACTTACCTCTAGACTCTTTTACAGAAACTATACACTTGACTCAAAACACTGTACAGAAATGATGACAACTGTTGTCTATTTTACAGCAACTATGCAAGAACTGTCTTAAATTTGTCTTACAGAACCTTGAGTCTTCTACAAAAACTGTAAGATGCTGGTCTATATCATATTCATCTTGAGATATTCTTTGGAGAACTACCAAAGCCTTGTCTGTAGACGCTTACAGAAACTATACGATGTAATTTTTACAGGCACTGTACAAGACTTACCTCAAGACTCTATTACAGAAACTATACACTTGACTCAAAACACTGTACAGAAATGATGAACACTGTTGTCTATTTTACAGCAACTATGCAAGAACTGTCTTAAATTTGTCTTACAGAACCTTGAGTCTTCTACAAAAACTGTAAGATGCTGGTCTATATCATACTCGTCTTGAGATATTCTTTGCGGAACTACCCAAGCCTAGTCTGTAGAGCCTTACAGAAACTATACGACACTTGCCTCAAGATTTTCTGTACAGACAGGATGACAATTGTTTTGGGACTAATACTTTACAGAAACTATACAATATTCGTCTTTAAATTCTCTTATATAAAAGCTTTAAGACGCGTGTCAGCATGTAGATACTTACAGAAACCATATATCATCTGTCTTGAATTTTTATGGATGCTGTAACACTTGTCTGGTTGTACACATTACAGAAACCAACCTGTAATACGACCTCTGTACAAAAATGATGACAATTATTTTGAGATAACCTTTACAGACACAGTTGCCTTAAAATTCTCTTACACAAACTTTAAGACACTTGTGGCTGCTTTAGACCTTTCGAGAAACCAAACGATAGTCATCTTGTTCCTTATACAAGAACTGTGAGACAAAACTAGCCTGCACACTCTCTTACAGAAACCACATGATGTTTGCCTCAATATACTCCTACAGGAAGCATATATACAAGACTTACTTGTAGACTCTCTTACAGAAATCATACGACAGTTACCTACAGATGGTAATAATTGTTTCGGGACTACGCTACAGAAAGTAAGACTCTCTTACAGGAACTGTAAGACTCTTACAAAAACCACACAAGAGTGGATACGGACCTCAAAAATCGCGTCTACGAAAGTGAGGTTATGTTCAAATTTTTTGAACCAGAACCTACTTTGTAACACTGCTACATTATATATCGTACTGTTGAAGATTTAGACACCTCTTACCTATTAGATACTCGAGTATTAAATTCCAGCCGATGATATAAGCGAAGCACTCCCCAACGCAAACGTAGCTGTAGATGTAAGCAGAGCCGGCTTTCGGCACCCTAGCACCAAATTCGGCGTAACATAGGCCTAAAACGTTAATCACTGAATGAAGTTTGCTTCAAAAAATCTTCATTTTTACCTGCTAGGATGGAAGCGAAAGCTGCGATGAAGAACGAGATCACCACGGCCGGTCCTGAGGTGTTCTTGGCCACGTCTCCGGCGAGGACGTAGATACCCACACCTGAAAAGAAATGTGATTTTGGGATGTGTCAAGAGTGACTTCATTAGTACTATAACTACTGTAAGTATTAGAATTAAGTACCTAAAGTGCTCCCGACTCCGAGAGCGATCAGATCGAAGGTGCCCAGGACCTTCGCTAGTTTACTGTCCGAGGAGTCCTTCAGGACTTTCTTCCTGGCTAAGGCTTGCCGGATGCTCGGGAAATGGTTCATGGTTTCCACTGCGCCTGCAATTACAATTATCCCTGAATTATGACCGAAATGACGTCGATCCTAAATTTATTGGACGTACCGAAAATTTTCATTATCTCTTCCATTTTCGGTACCTATTAATACTATCTCGTCCGTTTAACGACTATAATGAAGACACGAAGAGCGAAGTGTCTATAGTCAGCTTTTTAATTGGTTAAATTGGAGTGAATTGCCAATATATATTGGCGGTCATTCAACATGTTTTTAGTTTACACCAGATTTTGTTGTCTTTTTAGTTCAGCAATAATATCATTGAAGAGCAATTTACACTTTGGAATTTAAAACATTGAGAATGTAAGTATGTAGGTACCCATCCATTTAAAAGAATAACAAAAAAGGTATGCGGTTTTTCAAAATTTACAGGAAGGTTAAACTCAAATGATTTTTTTGGAAAAAACCTCTATAAATTTTGGAGTTTCCCAATGACAGGGTGACTCAATGGTGTACCTAACACTATAACAACAGGTGCTTTGTTTTCATTTTTATTAATATTTATTTTGTTTTCTTTTTTAAAATTTAACCCTTTTTTTAATAGAATAATTTATATAATACGTCAACTTCGTTTACAACGCACTCGCATTTAGCGGACTATCGGATTTAGCGAACTGTTTAGGAAGTCCCGAACTGATGCCCTTTACTTTATTAGAAATAAGCATCGTATTTACCGTACTTGCTTTTAACGGATTGTCGGATTTAACGGACGAAAATCTCTTAGGAAGTACGTTATTACCACGAATTTCGAAGAAATTGTCAGCGTTAGCATGACAAATCACAAAACGTTAGGACGGTTAGGGATCAAGGAATTAACAGGATTAGCGAAACACGGATTTCCCCAAAAATATACCTGTTATATATTATGTGTACCTGCTGCGTAAATTATGACTAGATCCGAACCCGACTAATTTGTTTATTATCCTTAATATAACTGAAACACCCCAACATGACGAACCATCCCAATAAAAACAACGGTTAGCGTTCTCTGTAGGGGAAAAGTTTAAAATTATCCGCGAAATAGAAGCCGGATGTATTTAACGTACTTCGCATTTATCGTACTTTTTTTAAGTTCCCTTGAGGTACGTTATAAACGGAGTTGACTGTAATATATATAAGTTATACGGTTTCAGTTACGCAAAGGCCAAAACTCAATTTATCTCTTTAATTAAAGAGAAAGTTCTTCCAAATTTTTCTATAACAACTTATAGAAATATATTTGTGACTTTAAAGATATCAGAAATGAAAATATTCGTGTATTTCTGAATCTCGAATAAAATGATTATTTTGGATCACAAAATATTTGATAAACCTTAAGCCAAATTAGACAAAGTGTAACACAACTTACCAATATATGTATTCTGGAATACATATATTTACACAATATTTCGCAGATAAGTAGCAAATTTAAAATGACGATATGTGACAATTTGTCATTGAAGACAGTTGTATCGATAATTCGATATATCGAATTATTTAAGCATAACTTCCAATGAGAAAGACAAATTGAATAGATGTGGACTAGATATATCTATATCTGTCCAAGTTCGCTTCTGATTGAGAACAGAGTTATTCCTTCCACTTCTTCCTCTCTCATTCCTTCCACTTGTACAGGTATTGAAGTTAGAGACCTAAAACTCAACCACCGACCTTAAAATCATCTTCCTGACGGTCCCTGCGAGTTTCATGACTCAATTCGAAAATTTAATTTCTTGCTGCAAGATAGATACGTTTTCAAAAAAAAGGTAAAATGGCGACAAATCGAAAAGTATTGAAGTATTAAATACCTATAGTAAATCCACCGAGAAGAAAACATCCACGAAACGAGAAAAGGGAGTAAAGTCAGGCAACACCTAATACACGTCGTTTGCTATTGGTGGAAACGTCATAAAACTTTTGGCGGGAATCGTTAATGTACAGAGTCGGTTCAGTGAAATTAACAAGTTTAGTTGTATGATCTATGGTTGTCGGTTTACAAGCGTTCAGGAAAGTCATTGACGGTGATAGTGGACTTTTAGTTGATGGTTTATTTTAACGTATCGCTATTGTTATTCAGGTTTTTGATATAAATTTATATAAACATATTTCTGTGATTTATTGCAATTATGGAAAGACACCTTCCCTGCTCGCCTCCCAAAAAGAGACCTGGAACATACTTAAGCTGCGGGGAGAAAACCATTATTTTAGATGTATACAGAAAAGAAAGAAATGAACATCCTTAGTACAATCTTAGCAAAAGATAAATTATAGTCAAGGCGATCATTCTTAATGCGACCCTGTACTTATTCGCTAGCTGGTCGCGCGCTTTGAATTTCGACGTTTGTGTTTCATGGAAGTTTTCTTCTCGGTGGATTTACTATTAACGAATGGTAGCAAATTGTGGCTTACTAAGAATTTCTGAACATTTACTGAAACGGTCGAGAAATTTGAAAATAATTTCTGAACAGTCTGATTATCAGTGTCGTTAATTAATCATTTAACTGTAAAAAATACACCAATTTACAGGAAAAGATACGGTTATCCATTTAATGAACCAGAATACAAATAAAATGTAAAGGCAAACATATGTACAAATAAATAAACCTATCTTGTCGCTCTGGCTTCCAACACTGGATTCTAAACATACAAACGAAGTACGTAGAAACGAAAACGGATTTATCACATGACTCGACCACCTCGAACTCCCTCAACTCTTCGGCCGGATCTTCTCGTACATGACCTGCTGATTTTTCCCCTTCAATATCAGCTTCTTATTGAAGTGGAACTGCTCCAAGGTGAACTCGTACAGCTCGTTCTCCATCTGCCACACGGGGCTCGACTTGATCCTCTGAACGGTCTCCTCGGAGGGCGGCTCCTTCTGGACGGTCCTCCTCAGGTGGGACTTGTTACTGCTGAGGTAGTGGTCGACGGCGCCCCTGAACAACCTCGGCAGCGACTGCTCCAGGAGGACGACGAAGTCGTCCAGCTCCTCCGTGACGCCGACGAGGAAGTAGTTGGTCACGAGGTTCTTCTTGGCCTCGTTCAGGGCCCATTTGTTGCCGGGCTTCCTGAGGAAAGAAAAGAGGTCTTAACAGGCCTGTTTTAAGGTTATGAGTTATGACATACCATGAGCTAACTCTTTGATTGACTCTTAGTGACAATGCTTTTTTAAAGTTACCAATAATATCTTATCCACTTTGAGACTTTCCATCAGGAATTGCCGCTTTTTCACCATTTCCCTTACCAGCAGTTCGCGCTGTGCCCGCAGAAGAAAGGGATCTGCAGCCACATGTTGTTAGGATCGCACTCGGGAAGCCCCTTACTGACGCACTCGTCGAAGCTCTGGAACACGACTCGTTATTCGAATCTCAAATGACAAGGTCATCGAAACTTACGACGGTGTTGCCGTGCTTCCTCCTTATCAGGTACGGTCGAAAGTTGTCGCCGTACCTGATGAAGTAATAGTACGATATGAACCTGTCGAGGGGTCTCCTGATCAGGTTCACGTATAACGGCTTGGGGGCGCCGAACCTGAAGGAAATAGGTTACGCACATTGATAACCCTTATAACTTCCATGTCTTACTTGGAAAAGTCGAGGAAGGCGAAATGCCCGTGATAAAATGCCGGTTTCATGCTCTTCCAGCTCGATACATTCGCGACGAATTTGTACTGGTTTTCCAGCGTGAGAGTGTGGCTGTTCCCGGTGATGTTGACGTGGAGCACGTGGAACTTGTTCTTCTTGCACAGGTCGTAGGCGACGCCGACGAAACTAGTCGATCCGGTCTTCGGCACTCTGTTGTAAAGGACTATCAGATCGTTTTGGCTCGCCTCGGGATCGGAGGTTACTTGGAGCATGAATGCGTCTTGAGCGACTCCTGTAAAAATGGAGTACGGTGTGAGGGTGGCCAGGAGGGGACACTACATAACCTAACTTTTGCTCATGGGAGTCGAGCAGCTAGGGAACTTACCTAGTTGTGCGATTTCGTCTTGTAACCTCGTTAATCGTTTGTGAAAGAGGATTATTATCATCACAGAAACACATATTATTAGTAGAATGCACCAGGCTTTCGTATGATTTCTTGATCCAAACATCACTACCTCGTATAAGATACAAAATTATTTCCATTTATTCTACATAACGCCTACATTTCCTTTTGATTACGTTTTTGCTTATGCTCGTTATACATTACTTAGTTCACATTTGTTTGTTTAAAATAAAATTAAAATAACAAAAAAGTGACATTTGACATCATAGAACAACTGACGTTTTACGTAGAGCGACACAGAACAACGTAAACGGAACAAATATCTGCAACCCACTTAGCACAATAAACAAAATTTTTTAAGGGGAGATTCAATCACTTAAAAAATTTATAATAAGATTAGCTGTGGAACTTCAAACTTATTTTGCCATGAAGTAATTTGTTGCTTGGATGGGGTCACCACAGTTACTCTTTGCAGTGTTAACAATTCTTAATATTCTAGTTACTATCAAATATCTTCAAATTAAGGATTACTGTTATATTTGTCTCTAAGTAATTGCAAACTAGTGAATAAGCAATAATCTATAACAGTAACTAGAAACTTCCTAATTAGATGAAAAGTCCCCTATTAACTAAATGTTCCCTTGCAAATAACTAATTACAGTTAAATAGTTGGAAGTGTTTTATATAACGTCGTGGTTAATATCATTAATGTTGGTGACAGCCTTCCGAAATCAAAAATTTTTAATACATATGCCACGAGGAAATAAATCCGTTCTAGATAAGCTGTCATCCACTTAATTTCACTTACAGGTAAATGACGTTTTAGAATAAATTCGCTATCTCGATATGAGATAAAAGGCAATATTCGATTTACAATATCAGATTAAATATGAGTAATGAACGGTCTGAGCGTGTGTTTGTGTAATATACCAATAAAACGCTCCGAACCTTATCAGATGTGATCGATAAGTTCGACAAAAATTTATCAGAAAATCCGCCCGATCCATATGATCGCCGCTCAGGTCCGTTCAGTCGACGGTATGTGTCCGGTGATACGATAATCCGGGAACGATGGCGCAGAACTCCAGATTAGTCCTGGTAAGACTTGGTACTGTCCTTACCGACATTCTCGTTGTCATGGACGTCTATTGTCTATTGTCGTCTGATTGTTCTAATGGAACGATGAACTCCGCCAGGGCGACTACGTCTGGGCCAAACCCGTCTCCAATGGGGAATTCGACATACCCATCGGCGGCAAGATCACCGCCATCGAATCGAGCAGGATCAAGATCAGAGACGATGACGGCCACGAGACGTACATATCGAACCAGCAGGTGCTCAAGACGATGCACGTCTCCTCCGTCAAAGGGGTGGAGGACATGATCAACCTGGGGGACCTCCAGGAGTACGCCATCCTAAGGAATCTACACAAGCGCTACAAGGAGAAGCTGATATACGTAAGTGGGAGATCTATACAATTAGACCAGACGAGCTTGGTGTAACTGTTTTCAAGATATCTTCTCTCGTTCCATACTCAGACTTACACCGGTACGATGTTGGTGGCGATAAATCCCTACGAGATCCTCCCCATTTACACCAACGCCCTGATAGAGGAGTACAGAGGGAAGAAATTCGAAGAGCTACCACCCCACATCTTCTCCATCGGAGATAACAGTTACAACGACATGAAAAGGACGAGAAAGGATCAGTGTATCGTAATCAGGTGAGGAGTCTGACAAGCCTTCAACTAGTTTGTAACAGATAAATCATTTGAAAGGTTGATTGATTACGGTTGTATTCACCTACGGATTCCCATTAGAGATATTTTTAGATACTTATGCTTCGTGAGGATAGATAAAGATACTTGAATCATTTCGGATTGTATTTGTTTTCTTGGAACGATGCACCACCACGTTCGAATACAATTTTATCAGGACAGGTTGTCGAGAATCCAAAGTGACGGGTTTACGTCAGCTCTTGAAGAGTAGGTTTAAAAAAATCAAACAGAACTGCATCCACACTACATGACACCTACCTGTGATAACGCGTTGGTATTGCGATTAAACACAGATTTCAATTTTGCCCTTCGTTGGGTGCAATTAACAGGAATGCAGTAGAAATGCCCTTATTGGGGTAAGTAACTTTGTACTCACGCTAGGAACCTTAATCGAGGACACAGTTGACATACGCAGCGTGTAATTTGATCAAATGGATTTTTAATTAAACCCTATAAACAAGTGTAAACAAGTTTTAACCCAACTCGAGGGTTTTTTTTTGAAAAACTTTGTTATAACTCGGTTAATATAAAAGATAGATAAGGCGTATCTTATCCCGAATACCTACGTTTATTATTCGATGAGACTGCCGAAGCCGTTGTAAAATTTTTCACAATTAAGTACTGCTGGTTGCCGGCAACAATTCCCGGAGTAGGAATACAAGAAGAACTCTGAGCAACACTCTAGACATAACCTCAAGCATGCCAAACGTACGCACCTTTCTTGAATCCCAACATGTCTCCAAATATATTTAAATAGCTCACAATAGCTCTAAACTAAACAGATCCTAAACACTTTAAGAATGTCTTTAATCAGCCCCATAACAGTTCTAACCAGCCTACCAACGGGATTAAAGCTGTTTAAATCTGTTTAGACCTGTTTATAAACAGTTTAAATTTGGATGGGGACCAGTTAGAGTTAGAAAATTAATTAAAGCTATTTTGACTAATATGTTCTTAAAACTGGATAATTTATGATGTATCTACTTTACACTTATCCATTAGGTTGTCTTTGGTAGTACTTTTATTGTCTACAAGAGTGAGAGTGTTTTATATTTCGTCAAATTGTTTCTAGTAACGATATATAATTTTTAAGTGATGTTCAGAATATAGATTTCACCAAATAATAAGCCCTAAAGTAGGAATACAAGAGGGGTTCTGGGTAAAAATTCAGACATAACCTCAAAAATGCCAAACGTACGCATTCACTTCTTAGGCTTCTTAGGGACCCCAATGACAACAACAACCTTCAGATATATTTAAACAGCTGTAGAGCCCTTAAAAGTAACTACAGAATGGCTTTCAACACCTCCATAACAGTTTGAATTAGCCGACCAACGGATTAAAGCTGTTTAGATCTGTTTGAAACTGTTGGAAGCTGTTTAAATCTTAGGAAGAATTTAGGAGATAAACAGTAGGATGCGTTAGTTTGGCGGGTGTGAGGTTGTGTTCTGGTTTTGGTCTTGAATCCCCCTTGTATTCCTATTCCCCACAACTAATATCTCTACAAGGCTATTAGTCTCAATATTCTTTCTATTGTAACGTACAATACCTCAATTCTTGTAACTCCACCTACATACTAAATTGTCACATTATCATTCAAGCGGGAGTTGAGTGAGTGAGTGAGTAAGTTTAACATGAACATCGAGAATGTAATTGGTACGTAGCTCGGTAGTTTAGTGGTCAGAATACCCGACGCGAAATTGGGTGACCCAGGTTCAAATCCCGGCTGAGCAGCTACAAACACCTTTTTCAATATCTCTTACATTTGTTACGTATTAGTATCTTTGACGATTTCTCATTGAGCACCATTGCAGCGGCGAGAGCGGAGCCGGCAAGACCGAGAGCACCAAGCTGCTGCTGCAGTACCTCGCCTCCGTCAGCGGCCAGCACTCCTGGATCGAGCAGCAGATCCTCGAGGCGAACCCGATCCTCGAGGCGTTCGGCAACGCGAAGACCGTCCGCAACGACAACTCGTCGCGCTTCGGCAAGTACATCGACATCTCCTTCAACAAGTCGGGCAACATCCAGGGCGCAGTCATCGAGCAGTACCTGCTCGAGAAGAGCAGGATCGTCTCGCAGAACGACGGCGAACGCAACTACCACATCTTCTACAGCATGCTCGCCGGCCTGCCGAAGGAGGAGAAGAGGCGGCTCGACCTCGGCGACCCGCAGGCCTACAGCTACCTGACGGGCGGCAGGACGCTCACCTGCGACGGCAGGGACGAGCAGGCCGAGTTTTCGGACATAACCGGGGCGTTCAAGGTGCTCAACTTCGGCGAGATGGAGGTGAGCGACATCTTCTCGCTGCTCGCCGCCGTGCTGCACCTCGGCAACGTGCGGTTCAAGAGCGGACAGTCCTCGCACTCGGAGACCTCCGAGATCGCCGACTCCAGCCTCAACGAGAGGATCGCGAAGCTGCTCGCCGTCAACAAGTTCGACCTGAGCGAGGCGCTGACGAAGAGGACGATCTTCGCGCACGGCGACCAGGTCGTCTCGACCCTCTCCAAGGAGCAGGCGTCGGAGTCGCGGAACGCCTTCGTCAAGGGCATCTACGGCCAGCTCTTCGTGTTCATCGTCGAGAAGATCAACTCGACCATCTCCGTCGACAAGAAGAGCTCGAGGCAGCGCATCGGGCTGCTCGACATCTTCGGCTTCGAGAAGTTCGCCGTGAACAGCTTCGAGCAGCTGTGCATCAACTACGCGAACGAGAGCCTGCAGCAGTTCTTCGTCCGGCACATCTTCAAGCTGGAGCAGGAGTATTACACCAACGAGGGCATCAACTGGTCGAACATACCGTTCATCGATAACCAGGAGATCTTGGACATGCTCGGGATCAGGCCGATGAACGTCCTCTCGTTGATCGACGAGGAGTCCAAGTTCCCGAAGGGGACGGATTTCTCCATGTTGTCCAAGCTGCACAATCAGCACGGGAAGCACAAGCATTACTTGAAGCTCAAGTCGGACATGACGCCGCAGTTCGGTATACAGCATTTCGCCGGCGACGTGTATTACGACGTGCCAGGTAGATGATTTTTTCACTGTATAGTTGAAATAACTCAATTATTGTCACGCGCAACGCAGCAAAGATCTAGAGCAAGGAATTAAACTAGCGGCAAGACGGGAACTTCCTGAAATCAATGACAGAAGGTTGTCCAAGTTCTCGAAGTTGGCCATGGTCATATGTATCCGAAGAAGAACACTAAGTCTTCGCCCCTGGAAGAGATGAATCTGTCAGAGACAAGTCTCTGGAAAAACATCTAAGCGCTTTTCTTTCGTATATGTTAGCTTTGTAATATCTCTCTCTCTCTCTCTCTCTCTCTCTCTCTCTCTCTCCTAGTTAACTTTTCACGAGCTGTTACCATCCCCTTGTAAGCCTGGTAATAATTGTGGTTAATTTGTTCTACCTATTTAAGTCCTGAGGATGGTGACATATGGTGGAGGCGCCTGATAGAGTTTCTTCATTTCCAATCTTATCTGTCCAGTTGATGGATTTTCCTTCAACGAAGCTTCCTTCCCACAGATTTTAAGCATATATACTCAATCCAGACTTCCTCTCTGGCGTCGATTGAGAAGAGTCCATCGCAGGAAATGTAATGTCATTTCCTGCATGGTCATGGTAATGGTTCCAAATTCGACTCTTCTAGCTGAGGTTGAAGTTTTGACACGTTTCACTCAAATTTGGACTAACTTGGTACGGTTAGGTATAATTTTCTGAGATTTTTCTCTGATCACTTGTAAGAAACGGATGACAAAATTGAAGATGACCAAACCTTAGTTGGTTGTAACAATCTTTGTTAGCAGTAATGTACTCAAGAGACCTTAATGACTTTTTTGACAAATCCTGATTATTTTGGTGTCCAAGGGTCTAAAATCGGAAATTCCATCATATCATCATCATTTTCTGGGATTTCCTATGGTCTTTTGTGAGAAATTGACGATTCCAAAATGAGCAAATTGAAAATGGGCTAACTTCGGTTAGCTACAAACAAATCCTGATGATATTTGGTCTTTAAAAGGGTCTATAATAGGAAAATTTGAAGGATAAATATAACTTTTTGGGATTGCTATATAAGAAATTGAACCTTCTAGATGGAAAAATTTGTAGATAAGCAAACTTCAGTTAGTTTTGATCATTTTTGAGACCAGTAATAAACTCAAGAAAGTTTAACATCATTGTCAACAAATCCTGATGATTTTTGGTCTTCAGCAGCTTCTCAAAGGGTCTAAAATAGGAAAATTTGAAGAACAAATAAAACTTTTTGGGATTATTCTGTAAAAAATTGAACCTTCTAGGTGGATAAATTTGTAGATAAGCAAACTTCAGTTAGTGTTGATCATTTTTGAGACCAGTAATAGACTCAAGAAAGTTTAACATCATTGTCAACAAATCCTGGTGATTTTTGGTCTTCAGTAGCTTCTTAAAGGGTCTAAAATCGGAAAATTTGAAGGACAAATGTAACTTTTTGGGATTATCCTCTAAGATATAGAACTTTCTAGATTGAGAAATTTGTAGATTACCAAACTTCAGTTAGTTTTGATCATTTTTGAGACCATTAATATAGTCAAAAAAGTTTAACATCACTGTTAACAAATTCTGATGATTTTTGGTGTTCAGTAGCTTCTCAAAGGATCTAAAATCGGAAAATTTGAAGGACAAATGTAACTTTTTGGAACCATCTAGATTGAGAAATTTGTAGATAAGCAAACTTTAGTTAGTTTTGATCATTTTTGGGGCCAGTAATAGACTCAAAAAAGTTTAACATCATTATCAACAAGTCTTGATGATTTTTGGTCTTCAGCAGCAACTCAATGGATCTATTTTAGTTTTTAGATTAGTTTTTCCCTTCTTAAGTGGTTCGAAGAGTCTAAAATCAAAAAAATTGACGTGATAAACTCAAATTTCCACTATATTTGTACCGATTGGTGTAAATTTCTGAAATTTTCTTGTAAAAAAATTGAAATTTCCACATTGAGAGAATTTCGGTTAGTCTTGACAACTTTTGACGCGAGTAATAGACTCAAGAAACTTTACCAGCTTTTTTGACTAATTATGACTTGTTTTAATCTTCTGCACGAGTTCTAAGGGTCTAAAATCGGAAATTTTGACACGTAAGACTCAAATTTGGAATATTTTGGTACCGACTGGTCTGTTATTTTGGGTTTTCTCTATTCTTCAGTTGACGTTTCTAATCTGTCTCGTTGTCCATAGGAATTTATAATATTATTAGTCTTTGAAACACTTGAGATATCTAGCTTTCGCCTCTTTAAAAATTTTTGGATTTTGGTGTTGATTTGACCTGTCCATGCTGTTTCTTTTCCGCGGTTTTTTGATTTCATATTTATTACCATCTGTAGATTTCATACAACTCTTCAATTTCTTCTTATAAGGAAAACCAGTTATGAAACAACTTTTGGGACTCACCACCAAGATTGGTCTTTGTCTTTGCAATAGACATCATAGGAACTGATATGCCTGGAAAGTGGAACTTCAAAGCTTGATCGTTTATGGACCAAGGCAAGACTACCTTGATAAGAGGTAGTGGGCTGCTTGCTACTTGACCAAGTGTTACAAGAGGCAGTGGGCTGCAAGTCTTCTCAGCTTTCGAGTAGCCACTTTTCAGATGAAAGAGGATTCATCCCATTAGCATCCTTCAAATAGGTGTTTCCATCCTAACAAACCTTCCCATTTCACCACTTTACAGTGACTTAACCCTCCTTTTACACTTTCAAAATGTATGTTTCTTTAGGCTTCTTGGAGAAGAACCGTGACTCATTCAGTCAGGACCTGCGCACGCTGGTCTTGAGCTCCCAGATGGAGCTGCTCAAGAACATGTTCAAAGCCGAGCCGGACTCCAAAACCAAGAAAACCCTCTCCTCTCAGTTCAGGACCTCCTTGGACTCGCTGATGAAGAACCTGGGAGCGTGCCACCCGTTCTTCGTTAGGTGCATCAAACCTAATGAGCTCAAGAAACCTCAGGTGAGTGAACCTTTGAACCTTACATGTGGGGTGTGTTGAAATTCTTATCGCTCCCTCGTATCTTTGGGTTATCCCGATGTTTTCGTTAAAGATAAAAGTACCTCGTGGTGCGAAATAAATGGCAACTTATCTACCTTGAAATCTAATCTGATATCTAGAATACAGTACAGGGTGGTCCAAATAATAGCTTGTAAAATCGAATGAGTCGATCAGGTTGGATGATGCGCTTTTGATTCAAGTACCTTATTAATACTATAACCACTAGTGGAAGTTTTACATTGTAATTTGATTAATTATATCTAAAACAATATGTGATGCGATCCCTCGCGTAGTTGGATCAACTTAAAATACTTCTCTAATTGACAATGAAGATAAAAAATTATCTGTTAAACCACTCGAGAAACTGTGATTTAAAATCAATTAGCGGCTAAGATTAATTTTACGTCAGTCTTTAGTGAGTGTGTTGCGAGAGGCCAAATCGTGTAGGAAAATGGTGATGGGAATGGGACCGATATCGATAGTTGGGAAAAAGACAGAAGAGGTATATAAATTTAGTAACAAGTTAAGGATTTTAGTGATGCATCTTTAGTGATATATTCATGTACCAACACTTAAATCGTATTGATTGAATTATGTACATTATTGGCTATAGTGGAGTGAATACATGTAGAAGTCGAACTAGGTGTAAGGGTGCAAAAGTTGGAATTTCATTAGAGGCATTGTGATGCTGAGTGTTTTTAAGCTCATCAGATAAAACGTTTCAAGTACTGCTATCGAATTTCCCCTTTTCCGATGAGGATATCGTTTAAAAATAGATTATAGACATCTTCTAGAAGGGTTCCGAAAATTGTTTTTGTGGAAATTCCTGCTAACCAAATGACCTAAGTAGTTACTGGTGATAATACTTAGTTCAACATATTGTCACGCTCGGGGGGAATGAATCTCACTGAAGATGCGTTTTGGGGTAACTCAAGGTGGAGAAGAGAAAAAATATTGTTTATGCAAAAATTCCTGCTAACCAAATACCGTTACTAAATGAGTTAATAAGTAACTAAAATTAGTTACTGGTGATAGTATGATAGTAGATAAACTTGTGTTCCCTGTCGAGTTAATTGATGTCGAATATTATCTGGCAATATCATCTACTCTTTCGACACGTTCACCAATCACAAGGTACATAATTATTGTAGGTGCATCACTTGTATAGAGACTTAGGTGGTATTAGTACTCATATCGGTAACACTTCTTCTAAGATTTCGACACTGATTTGATGGGCTACATTTGTACCGTGTAGATCGCATATTCGACGATTTTGTTTGCCAAATGTCAATCACCGAATTGCGACATACACTGAGCAACTTGGGTTAAATACTGTTGTGGTTGTGGTAATACAGTTCGAATATCATCCTGCCCATATCATATGACCTTTCGACATGATCACCAAGTACAAGACATATAGAAGACGCAGCATGTGTATAGAGACTTTGGTGGTTCGGTACTCCTATTGGTAACCCTTCTTCTAAGATCAACTTAACTGATTTCACGTACAGAGACTTTTGTGGTTCGGTACTCCTATTGGTAACCCTTCTTCTTTGGAGTTTCGGTGCTGATATCGTTAACCCTTCTCCTCCAGGTGTTCGACCGAGCTCTCTGCACGCGCCAGCTACGCTACTCCGGCATGATGGAGACGGCGAAGATCCGTCAGGCCGGCTACCCGATCCGCTACACCTACATCGAGTTCGTCGACCGGTTCAGGTACCTCGCGAAGGGCGTCAAGCCGTCCTCGAAGGGCGACTGCAGGAGCTCCGTCGAGAAGATCTGCGCCGAGGTCTTCACCGACGCCAACAACTACCAGCTCGGCCACACGAAGGTCTTCCTCAAGCACCACGACAACGAGCGCCTCGAGGAGGCGAGGAACCGGATACTCGAGCGCTACATCCTGGTGCTGCAGAAGGCGATCCGTGGCTGGATCGACCGCAGGCGGTACCTGAGGCTGAGGGCGGCCGCGGTCGTCGTCCAGAAGCACTTCCGCGCCAGGGGCTACAGGTCGAGGTACCTCGTGATGAGGAACGGGTTCCAGAGGCTGCAGGCGAGCGTCGTGTCGAGGCAGCTGACGTTCGCGTTCATCAAGCTGAGGGTGAGCGCGAGGGGCCTCCAGGCGAGGTGCAGGGGCTACCTCGTGAGGAAGGCGGGCGTCTTCGGGCAAATCTTCGCGATAGTCAAGCAGAGGCGAGTCGACGAGGCCGAGCTGAGGAAGAGGGGCGACAAGAACTCTCGATCGGAGGCCGAGGCGATGATGGAGAGGAGGCTGGCGCAGTTCGAGCACGTGCCGAGGACGGCTAGAGAGGAGGCGAACGAGAACATCGACAAGGAGATCGACGACATGTTCAAGAACATCTGGACCAACTCGGGCAAGGAGAACGGCAGCTTGTCGGTAAGACTTCGAACCAGAAACTGTGTCTGTTCCGAAGGGCCTGGTCGGATAAAGGACAGATTTAGCTCTTTGTCCAGCGAGGTCCTTTGCTCAAATAACTTTTTCTTCTGGTTTCCCAATACCGTCCACTGAGTACGTATGGAACTGAATTTTTGAATTTTGCAAAGTTGGTTGTATTGTCATGGTCCCCAGAGGCTTAGGGCCCAGAGGGGCGCTCGGTTGTGTGATGGTAGCTCAGATGACGAAAACAGTTAAAACAAATCAAAGACATTATTTCCAAAAAAGGGATTGGTAATACCTCAGACATGGTTACTTAGGGAATAGAGTTGGAGATTTTATGTACATGACAGAAAAGACGAAAAAGACAAAATAAATGTGACGCAAAGGTGGAAAACGAAGTTAATATATATGGCGAAAAGGGCTTACATGGGGGCCTGGAAATACAACAGAAGCAGGGATCTAGGAACCTCGTCTCCTGATGGCTGTATTTGTCTGATGGCTGTATTGATCAATTTAAATAAGCATACGTGTCTCGTTAAGAAATCACTTTACAGAAATATTTGTAGGAAATTCACGTTTTGTTCCTTGTTTAAGTGCTTGTTCTAGATCCCAGCTATGTTGTGCGTGACAGTATTATTGCATTAATCTGATGCCAATTTTTATAGTTAATTTCATAAACTTCTATCAATCCATATAATCCATGCTTGAGACATTTTCTTATAGAAATTAGAAAAAAAAATTGCTTTAAGTCCAGTATGATGGCTCTAAATATGTTATATCCACAGACGACTAATATAACTGGACCCAGGGTTCTCATAAGAAAGAATCATTTTTTTACATGCCATCATAGGGAGAAGCAAATATATTAACGAATTGTGATAGGCAACGAAACAGTTGTCCATAGGCGTATCAATAATGCGGGTCAAAAGGAAGCAAATTTGAGAAACCTTGAGGCGAATACAAATTATTAAAAAATATTTCAACTTTTTTGTCATTCCACGATATATTTTTTTTTAAATTAACTTAAGTAGAAAAAAATGGGGGCGTCAACAACAACGTCATCGGTGGAGGGGAAGATCATTACAACAATATTTCTAGAAAATGTTTAAATGAAATATATTTCAACGATAATTAATCGAACTGCTTGTACCTTTGGTTCTACTGTTTTCTTCCAGGATTCCGATTAGTGAAGTAAATAAATTATTCAGATTCGTGGTCTACACGCCGCTCTACATTATCGATAATGAATCCCCTCGCTATCTATTTATATTTATTTATCTTTTGTTACGAACGGAAGTAATATATTGTTTAATCATTGACATTTCGATCTTTTCTTTCAATTCACTAATCGAGTTTATTTGAGTTCCTTGAGAGACCTTCATGAATTAAATTGAGGAATGAAGGAAATGAGGATTTAAATTACCCGGGGAGTAAACCTTACGAAATCTGGCGCCCGAGCAGTTCCGTAAAACAGCGTTTAAAGGCATAAGAGTTCGTTTTTTTGGGGTAACTATGTGCCCAAATTCGAATACCTGGATAAACCTAGATGCATACGGGGGATTAAATGATTTTTATTACATTACCGAGCACTGAGTAATCCCAACTGCAATCAGTTCTCGTCGTACACAGAGACACGGCAATCATTGTTATCTCTTATCTGATACCGGACGTTTCGCAATTGAAATGTATCGAATTTTCATATTTTTTTAGAAACAAGAACCGAGCCTCGGCCTCGTCCCCGTGTCGAAGGCGACGCCGACGACGCCCGAAGCGGACGAATACGAGGACGATCTGAGGGACTACACGTTCAAGAAGTACGCCGCCACGTACTTCATCAACAACGCCAATTACCAGTACTCGAAGAAACCGATCAAGCAGTCGTTACACTATCTGCCCACCCCGGACGACGTCCTGGCCTCGCAGGCGCTCTTCATCACGATCATGAGGTTCATGGGGGACTATCCTGAGCCGAAGTACGACGACGTCAACAAGGAGGCGGACCCCGTCATGACGCTCCTGTCTCAGACGCTCAGCAGGAGCTTCACCAACAGGAAGGAGTATCAAGTAGGGAAATGGACTCATGTGGTCCCTTAGGAAATTTGCTGGTCTAACCAATGAAGCAATACATATCTGAAAAGTTGTTATCGTAGTGCTATCGTAGGATGCCATGCAGGAATTATCCAACACTCTCTACTGCACCTCTTAAACCCTTAAATCAGCCTTCTTCTTCTTGTAGGAAGACGTATAGCCTGTTTAGTTCTGTTTTTTTTTTGTAACAGGAATTTTCATGGAAGTTGATTACCAGATGTGTCTCCATCGCTTTGATGGTCGTCCTATAGGTCTTCTTCCTTGTGGTGTGCTATTTCGTACTATCTTGGCTATTCTGTTGTCACCATTCTGTTGGCATGCTGGTTCCATTGTGTTCTTCGTTTCCTTATCCATCTGAATACCTCGGCACTTTTCCCTACTGTCTAGGTTTCTTTGCCCATCGTTTCAAATGTAAATGTAGACATTTCAAACAAGTGTATTCTCTTAAATTCCACCATACGCTATCCCACGAGTCTTGTGTTACTTATTACTTCTGCTTACCAGGAAATACTGAAGGAGGAGAAGAAGATTTCATCGCTGAAGAAATCCGACCGACAGAAGCTGGTCAGTATGACTCTGAAAAGGAAGAACAAGCTGTTGGAAGACGTCAGGAGGGGTTTGGTGGAAGACACGTTCGCAGCGGATAGCTACAACGAATGGTTGCACTCGCGGAGGACCAACAACCTGGAGAAGCTACACTTCATAGTCGGCCACGGGATACTCAGACCAGAATTAAGGTAACAAGAACCATTCCAGCTAAATATTTTTCCACGCTTATCGACGTTTTCCAGGGACGAGGTCCTCGCGATGATCTGCAAACAGCTCACCAACAACTACGTCAAATCCTCCTACGCCAGAGGCTGGATCCTTATGTCGCTGTGCGTCGGCTGTTTCCCGCCCTCGGACAGGCTGATCAACTATCTGCGCTCGTTCATACGTTCCGGGCCGCCTGGTTACGCGCCTTACTGCGAGGGCAGGCTCAACAGGACCTTCAACAACGGCGCCAGGATGCAACCGCCGAGCTGGCTCGAGCTGATCGCCACCAAGACCAAGGACCCGATCAACCTGGAGGTGACGCTGATGGACGGCACGACGCAGACCGTCGAGGTGAGGCGAACTTGCGAATGTGTGGGTTAGGTGGATCTGTTGCTAGGTTGGGTTAAGGTTTTCACCTGCTTCCTGGACTCCTTCGCTCTAAGGCTGATCGGTGAAGAAAGACCAGATCTGCCGACCAAATATAGAAGGACTTGAAGGTTGTCAAATCTCTCAAAGTTTATTCAAAGTTGCCAACAAGTTTCTTCTTTATTTGGTGAGGCAACCTTGCGAAGGTGTGGGTTAGGTAGATCTCTCGCTAGGTTGGGTTAAGGTTTACAGCTGCTTTCTGGACTCCTTCGCTCTAAGGCTGAAAGGCTGGTTATGAAAGACCAGATCTACCGACCAAATATAGAAGGACTTGAGATTGTAGAAGGTTGTTAAATCTTTCAAGGTTTATTCAAATTTGCCAACAAGTTTCTTCTTCATTTGGTGAGGCAACATTGCGAAGGTGTGGGTTAGGTAGATCTGTTGCTATGTTGGGTTAAGGTTGTCACCTGCTTCCTGGACTCCTTCGGTCTAGGGCTGATCGGTGATGAAAGACCAGATCTGCCGACCTAAAATAGAAGAACTTGAGATTGTGGAAGGTTGTCATATCTCTCAAAGTTTCTGCAGACATATTCAAAGTTGCCAACAAGTTTCTTCTTGTTTTGATGCCTAGAAAATGGAATCCACAGATTGGTTACGCTGTTTCGATTTCATATGCAAGCTCCATTGATACGATGGCATCATATTGACTTCTATCAGTCAGCTAAACAAGCCGGATTCAGGAAAGGCTACAGTGCAACAGACCATCTGCAAGCCACCCACAGTTTAACTGAAAAATGCACCGAATATAACATACCCTTAAATTTAGCTTTCGTGAATTATGAAAAATCGTTTGATTCTGTTGAAACCTGGGCTGTTCTAGACGCAATGGACGATGCAAGACTAAATATATACTCTCGCCTAATAAAGCATATCTACCAAAACGCCACAATGCAGGTAATTATCGACGAAGAAGTTACAGATAAGATTAAAAAAGAAAAAAGAGTACGCCAAAACTCTTCCTCTCGGCACTGGAAAACATCTTTAAATAACTGCATTGGGAAGGTAAGGGTAATTATATAGTCGGTACATACTTGAATCACCTTCGCCTCGCTGACGATATTATCATCATTAGCAACGACAAAACTGAATCAAAAACTGTGCACAAAGAACTGCAAGGGCTTCAAAACTAATTGGGCTTAAGATTGACCTAAAGAAAACCAAGATAGTGTCAACAGAAGACGCCGACATAGCCATTGAGTTATTGGTCATTCCATCAAAATAGGAGAATAGAACCAAACCTCTGAAATATCCAGAAGAACGAGATTGAGCTGGGATTGTGTCCAGTCTTGAATCCCAGGATATCCCACTAAACCTTAAATGCAAAATTTACTAAACTTGCATTTTACCAGTTGCAACATCTGGTCTTGAGACTGTAACTTTAACGAAGAAAAGTGCTGAAAGGCTCAGAACAACCCAGAGAGCAATGGAGCGTGTCATGCTAGGCATCGGCCTAAGAGATCATTTTAGAAGAGAAGGCACTTCGTCGGACAGAACCCATCGAGGTGGACTAAAAGAATGATTCAATGGCGACCAAGAACCACCAAGAGAAAAACTGGAAGATCCCAACATGATTCCAAAGAGTAGCAGGGAGAAACTGGTTACCAACTTGTCGAGATACAACGACATGACAGGCCTGCACTGGCATGCAATGGCAACCAAGAACCACCAAGAAAAAAACTGGAAGATCCCAACATGCTCCTAACCAGAAGCAGGGAGAAACTGGTTACCAACTGGTCGAGATAGAACGACATGGAAGACAGGCCTGCATTGGCATGCAATGGCGACGACCAAGAACCACCAAGTGAAAAACAGGAAGATCCCAACATGATCCTAACGAGTAGCAGGGAGAAACTGGTTACCAACTGGTCGAGATAGAACGACATGGAAGACAGGCCTGCATTCAGGAGTGGATGGATACGGGCTAAAGAAGAAAAAAAGTTTATTATATTTCTGTGTTCTCACCACACTTCCGTTATTAAGTGGTGCTCTTGCGTTGCATTATCTCATGTTGTTAATTCCACTAGTAGATCCAATATCCTTTGGGATATGTTTTGCCATTTTTCATCGCAATCGCTTCGTCTTCTCTTTGCTCCAGGTGGACTCTGCGTCGACGGCCGAGGAGGTCGTGACTCAGATCGCGACGACCGTCAACCTGAGCGACAGGTTCGGCTTCTCGCTGTACATCGCGCTGTACGACAAGGTGATGTCGCTGGGCAGCGAGTCGGACCACGTGATGGACGCGATCTCGCAGTGCGAGCAGTACGCGAAGGAGAAGGGCCAGCAGGAGCGGAACTGCCCGTGGAGGCTGTTCCTGCGCAAGGAGATCTTCGCGCCGTGGCACGACGCAGCCGAGGACTCCGTCTCGACCGACCTGATCTACCACCAGGTCGTCAAGGGGCTGCGTGCAGGCGAGTACCGTTGCCCGGCGGAGGGCGACGTCGCCTCGCTGATCGCCGTGCAGTACTACGTCGATAACGGGGCGCTGATGCGCGGCGACGCGCTGCACACGCGCATCGGCGAGTACATGCCGGGGTACCTCGTGAGGCGAGCTCAGGGCCGGCTCGCCGACTGGGAGACGAAGATCGCCTCCGCCTTCTCGAACCTCATCTGCGTGAGGCAGAGGCTGCCGCGCGAGAAGGCGCAGGAGTTCGTCGTGAGGTACGCGCACTCGACGTGGCCGATACTGTTCTCCAAGTTCTTCGAGGCGATGCAGCTGTCTGGGCCGGAGCTGCCCAACAAGAAGGTGATCGTCGCCGTGAACAGTACCGGCATATTCATGATCGACGATCAGGAGGAGATACTGCTCGAGCTGATGTTCGTCGACGTCTCGCACGTGACGTACGAGACGGCGCCGCAGCTGAAATTCACGTTCGCGACGGTCGCGAAGGAGGAGTACTCGTTCCTCACGCCGGACGCGAGGAACGTCGCCACGCTCGTACAGTACATGCTCGACGGGCTGAAGAAGAAGAGCGTGCACTGCGTCGCCGTGCAGGACTACAAACATCCCGCCGGTGAGTACCACAACGGGAATTATGAAAATGAGAAAAAAGAAAATGTTGCACTAGGGATAACTTCCTTAAAAAATCGTGATGTGTTCATCAGAGTACTTTCTCATATATAGGGTGTTTCAATATGCGTTTGCCAAATCCAAACAGGAAATAGATACGGTTAATTTAAGTAAAAAAAAATTCGTGGAGTGGATTTCCAAAAAAAATTTAAAAAACCGAAAATGGACAAGTATAAAGTGCCTTTCACAGAACATTTAGCCAAAACGCTAGAAACCTGTTTATACATATTTAATAGTACAATAAATATTCAAAGTTTAAAAAAAAATCGTGGAGTAGATTTCGAAAAAAATTGAAAAAAACCGAAAAATTACAAGAGTAAACTACCCTTCTATCCTGGCCAATTTTAATGATAAGCTTATTTTCACGTCCTGGTATGGTACAAAGTCTAAACACATAGTTTTGACCGTTTGTGGTTTTTGGTTTTTGAGAAAATCCTACCAAAGGCATACATACACACACACACATACATACACACATACACATATATACAGACGGTTTTTCAAAAACATGTTTTTTTTGGCTCAGGGGACCTCAAAACGTTCAGAAATGCTAATAACTCAATTTCGAAAAATCGACCCGATTACAATACTCTCTCATATATGAGTACCTCATCTGAGAAAGTAAAAATTGCATCTTAAGCACCTTGATCCCTAATTTATGGCTGATGCTTTGAGACCCCCTGAGTTATAGGTATCAATTTCTCCCCCCAGGCGCCGAATCCATCTTGGCGTTGAGGAAGGGCGACCTGGTGGTGCTGAAGAACAACCTGAAGGGCGAGGACATCATCAACAAGGCCTGGGCCTTCGGCGAGTGCAACGGCAAGACCGGCGACTTCCCCACGGAGAACGTCTACATCCTCCCCACGCTGACGCCTCCCCCGGCCGACGTCCTCAAGTGCTTCAAGAAGGAGGGCCTCGTCCTCGACAGGCAGTCTTCCTCCAAGTCCTCCGCCGTCTCGACGGCGCAACGCCTGAAGCTTCACACGCTCTCCGGCTACGCGGGCGAGTACTTCCGCGAGGGCAAGAAGTTCTCCTCGGGCAAGGAGTCGGTGCTGAGGGCGGCCCGCAAGGCTTCGCAGGAGGAGCTGTGGAAGTATTCGAACGAGCCGCTGTACCAGCCGCTCCTCAAGAAGGTCCTGTCGGACGAGGAGGCGAGCAAGGAGGCGTGCAACGTCTTCCTCGCCGTGCTGAGGTACATGGGGGACCTGCCGGCGCCGAAGGCGAAGCACAGCGCCGAGTACACGGACCAGATCTTCGGGCCGCCGCTCGGGAACGACCTGCTCAGGGACGAGGTGTACTGCCAGATCATGAAGCAGCTGACGTTCAACAGGCTGTCGATGAGCGACGAGAAGGGCTGGGAGCTGATGTATCTGATCACGGGACTGTACCTGCCCAGCGCGAAGCTGTACGAGGAGTTGCAGAAGTTCCTCAAATCGAGGACGCATCCCTTCGTCGAGCATTGCCTGAGGAGGCTCCAGAAGGTGCAGAAGGTGAGTCGAGATATTTCTACATTCTTATCTTGACCACTATATTCTTTGGCTCCGCTGCAGGTCGGACCGAGGAAGTTCGCCCCGTACTCCATCGAAGTGGAGGCGATCCAACACAAGAGCATGGAGATCTACCACAAGGTGTACTTCCCCGACGACACCGACGAGGCGTTCGAAGTGGACTCGACCACCAGGGCGATCGACATCTGCGAGACCATCGCGACGAGGTTGGACCTGAAGACCACCGACGGTTTCAGCCTCTTCGTCGCCATCTCCGACAAAGTCTTCTCGATACCGCAGGACGCCTTCTTCTACGACTTCCTCAGCGAGCTGATCGCGTGGATGAAGGCGAACAAGCCTCGATGGGGTGAGTTGGGAATATTCAGCCCTCAACCACCCTTCAAATCATCCCTTTCGTCTTTCGTTGTTCCAGGCGACACCCCGATCCAGGCGCAATACCAAGTGTTCTTCATGAAGAAGCTCTGGATCAACACCGTCCCCGAACGCGACCCGAACGCCGACCAGATCTTCCACTACCACCAGGAGGTGCCGAAGTACCTGAAGGGTTACCACAAGTGCAGCAAGCAGGACGCCATCAGGCTGGCCGCGCTGATACTGCGCGCTAGGTTCGAGGACAGGACGGGCGAGGCGCAGGCCGTGCTGAGCCACGGCCTCAAGGAGCTGATCCCCGGCGACCTGATCAAGGCGTCCAGCTCGTCGGAATGGAAGAAGAACATACTCGCCGAGTACAAGACGTGCAATCTGTCGGCGGAGAAGGCGAGGACGGCGTTCCTCAAGGCGATCTACAGGTGGCCGACGTTCGGCTCGACGTTCTTCGAGGTTAAGCAGACCAATCCGTTGTATCCGGAGGTGATCATCATCGGCATCAACAGGAGGGGCGTCAATATTATACATCCCTTGACCAAAGTGAGTCTCTCGATTTACAAGCATATGTAAGACTGTTCTGTTGTAAGACTGAGCAGAAGGTCTCTATACACCTAGCCCTCCCTCTTTGTTACCCTTCTGATTGTCTCCTCATTCTAGTGAAAGCGTTAAGAGCTGAAACATCTCCTCCAACACCCAGCAGAAATTACAATTACTCACCACAAATCACAAAATTCTACCTTTACCTACAAGAACACTTAACTGTAACTGTAACTCTCACTTTCCTTAACTGTATGCTCTTCCAGGACATCATCGAGACTCACGAGTACTCAGAGCTGAGCAACTGGTCCTCGGGCAACACCTTCTTCCACCTGACCATCGGCAACATCATGAGGAAGACGAAGATCCTCTGCCAGACGTCTCAGGGTTACAAGATGGACGACCTCATCACCTCCTACACGGCCTTCCTGCAGAAGGAGAAGTTGAGGTCGCCGAAGTCGCCGAAATCGCCGAAATCGCCGACGCGGAATTACTTCGACTTGAGCGTGTGATAGTCCAAATGAGTATCTACCAGAGTCTAAGTACTTATGTTGTCTATTTATTAAACGAAGTGAAGCTCTGGTTTCACTTCATCTTTACACTTATATTGTACATATATGCCGTATGGAGGAGGAGGAGGAGGAAGGAAGGATGGAAGGAAGAGGAGATTATACCAAATGGATTGATGTATTTGGAATGAAACGTTTTTTGAACAGTAGGATTGTTTTCTTCAATAAACCTCAATAACTAAGACTCATTTTTCTTCTATTTAGCTTCAGAATAATATAACTTCAAACATTATACAGTTTAGATACTTGCAATTCGGCTGAGTTTACGATGAAGTTACGTTATGATCTCTCCCAATGTATACCTCAAAACAAGGTTGATGTAACTACCTTAAGCTTTGGATACCTCAAGCTAGATTAAGTTATCCGGCAATTCAGATTAGGATTGATATATTTATAATTAAACATTCAAGACTACTTTTTTTAGTGTCTCAACTTATATACCTTTTAAACCTATTAGGTCAACATTAGATGTATATCATGTCAAATTTGCTAGACCAGAGTGTCATGATCTAGATTAAACTTTACTTTAAGGTTTAGGTATTGCAAATGAAGATCTGAACTGTCATGGCTTTCCATACTAGAATATTTCAACCTAGGGGGATGTACGTGAAACTTAGGTTTAGTTTAGTTTAGTTTAACACTTGCATTAGAAGTAACTCAACTAAACTTTACATGTGTAAAACTTTGTTGTAGTGAAGGTTCAGGTTAAGTTTATACTAAAGTAACTTTTGATACTTTAGTATTGTTTATTATGAAACTTCCTTAAGACAACTAAAAATGTTTCCTCAACAAGTTTTAATTGTTTCAAACTTTACACGGTTGCATACAAATACTCCTTTAACAAGTTTAGAAAGTTTCATTACTTACTGTGAAGGGTTTTTGAAGTTAGGTCGATGAAACTAAAAACTTGACACAATTCACTTAGTGAGTAGCACTAATTTCAGATTTCAAAAATTCATAAAAACAATACTAATCTAAATTTTTTCATGAAATTTCATAATGGCGTTCCCCAGGGAGGACCCCTGCCAAACTAGTTTTAGGGATATCTTGAGTAAAATGACAACAAATATTTTGTAATTATTTAAAACACAATCGAAATAAATTGGGTAGGGTAATTATAGCGCAATATATTGAATTTACTAAACAGTTCGAGAATGATATGTTTAATAAAATTACAAAACTGTATAGTAGTAAAATTACTAATCCTGTTTTGAGTTTTGTTTTGTGTTAGTCAAAATAAATCAGATTGTAAAATTGTAATATCTATGATGTAACATCGCTAAACTAATTTCTGTGAGTGCTCAGTGAATTTCAATAAACGTTTTGTAATTTTCCTAAACTAAGTTGGAATTCACCAAAAGTTACAACCTAATCTAATGTATTGTTTTGAAAATATTTTTCTCGAAAATTGCTCCCCGGAAACTATCTCCTATCTATTTTTAAGCATTTTTCCAGGTAATGTCAATCATAAAGTCGACTTGTCCAGAACTTTTCCAGACTCGACGTACGGCGCATGCGCGCAACGGATTCATACCGCGATCCGACCAGTCGTAGCAGACCGTTACTCGTCCCCTACTGCGCATGCACCGATTCCGCGTATATCGCGTAACTTACTGCGCATGTACCGTGAACCGAAATCCGTCCGGACTCCGGTTGGAAGGGTCGAATTTTCGGAATTTCTCGAGCCGTCCATATACGGCGAAAAGCAGAAGAATCCGGCGAGAGTCGTCCATCCCAGCCGGCGCGGCGTGGGCGAACTTTAAACACGTTTTTTATTCGTCCTCTCTCTCCGTCTCTCGCACGTTCAGCAGGTAAACGTGCGCACGCACCACAAAGAGAACGAGAGAGAGGGGTAGATGGAGTGTCGGAGAGAAAGAGAGAGAGAGGGAGAGCTCGCACAACACGAGAGAACCACTGCGATTTTCTCGCGTCTCGCCCGTCCTGTCAGTCAGTCACAGTAAGCGTTGCGTTGAGGTGGTCGTCGTGCCGGGATACCCTACCTCTCTCTCTCGCTCTCTCTCGCTCTCTGTTGCGGTGCGGTACGCGTCTCCTTCGGGATAGACACAAGTCGGTTCCCGCGGGACTTAACGCTCTCGTTCTCTCTCTCCCGATCGGCGTGTTCCCGTGCGGTGCAAGGTTCCCTTTCGCGAGATGGGCAGGCGGGGGAGCGCTCTCGGCGTCGCGACGCTCGTCGTCGCCGTCGTGTTCGGTGTGGTGTCTGCCAAGAGTTTGGATAACGTCGACGACGTTAACAAGGGGACGCCGGCGACGAGCTGCGAGAACGTCGCGCAGTTCTTCTCCCTGAAGAACATCAGCGTGTACTCCGAGGACGGCACAGGTGAGTGCCGGGAACTTCGTCCCACTTCGTTATGCCATTAGGGTTAAGGGTCGACCCCGACGTTGGGTCAGGTCAGCGTTGGGTAGTGTTGTCTTAACAACTCGAGTCGACCCTTTGTGTACTTTCATCCCGTCGGCCGTTCCGGGAACGTAACCTCAAATTTGACCGACGGACGGTAAAGGCGAAGTTTACAGATCTAACGATACAGTTGGGAACACTGTTGAATGTCGCCACTACTTTTATTTGCATAATAGGGTGGTAACAGTGATGGATATTATTATGAAAGATATGTATACAGATTGTCCCTAATGAAGAAACGTAAGGCCAGGTACACATTATACAGTGTGTCCTCGCCGTGTATTTTGCGTTAATCACGAATATGTGTCATTGCAATACTTGCAGTGTAGATACACAGTCTTGCTGGATGAAAGTGCTAGATTACTTACGCCCAGTTTTATAATGCAGTTAAAGTCCACTTTAACTTAAAGTTGACTTTGACTGCGACGTTAAGGTAAAGTGGACTTTAACTGCATTATGAAACCGGGCGTTACTACTTCTAACGTCAGTCAAAGTCAACTTTAAGTTAAAGTGGACTTTAACTGCATTATGAAACCAGGCGTTAGATTACTAAGGGTTCTTTTGCCCCCGGGGCACTTGGTTTATCCTTGCCCTCTTGCGTTTACGCCTTTTCTCCACTTGCCTTGGTTATTTCTTGGGTATATCGTTACTTTTTACTACCTGCAGAGAAAAGTTGCAAAATATAGGCCAAGTGGCTTACCTAAGTAAATATTTAACAGTAAGCCAACTATGGCTGTATTTATTAATCTCTCTAATGCCTTTTGATACAGTTGACCACTCGATACTGTTAAGCAAATTGGAACTGATAGAGGAACAGCTCTAACTTTAATTGAAAATTATCTAAAGTATACAATCTATAATGTAAAAATTACCGTTTAAGTTTTTAAACTTCTGTTACGTTTAGATAAGTTTAAAATTTTGCAACATATTGAGTATGTTTTTCCCACTTTTAAGTAAATTTTACTGAGGAACTGACTCAATTTTGACGAAAAACATACTAAACCTGTCTTGCTATACAGCAATCTGGATGACAGTAAGCCAACTATTGCTGTATTTCTAATGCCTTTGATACAGTTGACCACTCAATATTGTTAAGCAAGTTGGAACTGATTGAAATTTGAGCAACAGCTCTAACTTTTATTGAAAATTGTCTAAAAAATAGAATCCAGGGAGTAAAAGTTAATGGAACTTGCAGTGATGACGTAGTACTAAATTGTGGTGTCCCACAGGGTACAGTCCTTGGACCTCTATTTTTCATCATATAGTACGTCAATGACCTGTTAAATCTTGATGAAAATACCTTTTTGTTCGCCTCTTAGCTCAAGTGACACATGGGAAAGTACCGTCAATATATTGATTTTAACATTGAATAGGTATGATTTACTTCATTAGATAAAACTAAAATTATAGCTTTTGCAAATCGAATTTAACGTATTTCAGAAGATTTAGCTACCTATTAAAATAAATAGCAATCAAATACAAAGAGTGGATAGTACTAAGTAGCTAGATATTTTCTGTCTTTTGAAGAAATTAAGGTATTTAACAGAGTAAAATATATTTGAACTAAATCCAACATTAACAATATTTTGGTAATTTTAATGCCAAAACGCTTATTTTAAGAATTCAAACTTATGATTACAGAAACTTATTAACAGAAGGCAATGGCAAGAAGACGTTATGTTGGAGGATATTTCTTAAAAAAAAAGTTCAAAAATAATTTCTTGCCAAATATATTTTAATTCATTAATAAATTTTATTTCACATTTAAACACTAGCTATTTTATTAAAGAAAATTATCAGTAATAAACATCTTTTAGCCATTTAAGTATACCTGCGTACCTACATACCTACATTTTATATGCCCGTTATATCGGTCGTTTACACACAATCTCTCCGTTTTGTACAACTGTCAGAAGAATTGCAATATGGCGGAATATGGTGGAAAACTTATGTTTTAAATTGTTTTTCCGGATATTTCCTCACGTTGATAGAGTGAAATTTGAATATTAACGTGTAATTGGATAGTCAAAATTCATTATTGTCGCTGAATGAATGTTAAAAGTGGGGCTAATCTTCACAAAATTTTCCAGATTTTTATTTTCTCATATGGGGTATCCATATAATAAGAGAGAGTGTTGTAATCGTGCTGATTTTCGGAATTTGAAATGTTGGCATTTCTGGACGTGGTCGACGTTTTCTCAGAAACTGTAAATAGTGGAAAGTTGAAATTTTGTATTTAGGCTGGATCCCCTGAAAACTCGCGGCCGTATAAATTTCATCAGAATCGGTTAAGTGCAAAGGGCACTTTGCTCTTTCCATTTTTAGGTTTTTTTGGATTATCTCAAAAACTAGGTACAACATATTTTTTAAACTTCATATTTTCACATTACTACTCAACTCATATTAATTGCCATTATCGTTATTTCGACTGATCTTCTGCGATGGGCCTTTCACTCTTGTGAATTTTCAGTTTTTCTCAGTTTCCTCCAAAACGTTTTCTAAAAGTAACTAAACACGATTTGTGACGAATAGTTTAGATGTGTTTTCATTTTTTTGGAAGGTCATAAAAGCGATATAAACACTTTACATAATTACTCGATGTTGAGTAATGGTAACGGTATGTATTAGGCTTGTCTTTTTTACCATGATACCGATGAAGTAAGCGCATGTTTATAGTTTGCTGACCGTTTGATAAGGACGAATATACATTTTATCCAGAACTGTGGGATCCAATATCAACACCTACGAAAGCTTCGGTAGCCATTTTAAAAACAGAATTGTAAGTCTTCTTAAATTAAATTTAGTTCAACACGACGTCACTAGTGCTCGTAACACCTGTTAATAGGAACAATCCCCACCTCTAAAGAACGCTTTAGTACTTAGTAACGCTTAAGTAAACTTTACTTAACCCTACGCGCCGCGTATGTATGTTGTCATCGTAAACAAGAAAAAGTTGTAAAATTTATCTCTCACGAGATAAAAAATAATTTATTTTTGCATAACAATCTCGAGATAACCAGCGGATTTCTAGCCACTCTCTGTTTACGAGGGGGGGTATGGGGAGGCCAAGGTATGAATGGTCATTCATCTCGTCCCTCGTAGGGACAGGTAACGAAAAGGGCCTTCGTAAATTACATTATAATGTTTGAGTTAGTTTGTTGTAGCTGTAACATACTTTCGTAAATAACTCGAAAATAGCTCTCACAATTAGCGTTTACGAAGCAAACCGGGATAGGTAAATGTAGTTGGGAACAGTACAAGTGTTAAGGTTAATCGTGTTAAGTAGTTGTTTGTAATTTATTTTTTGATCTAGGTCAGTGAGGTCAACTTTAGTGAAATTTCCCTAATTTAGGGAATTTTATGGTGATTTGTTGTTTGGCATTTGGGGAAATTTCTTACAGAAAAGTCACTATATTTGTAAAGCTGTTTTGTTATACAGTCTCTATTTAGTCTGTGTAGATTTAATCGAAAAACCCAATTTTTAATGCTTCCTTAAATTCGGATGATTAGTCTCAAAAAGAGCTCAAATCTTTGTCAAAATGGGCCCCTAAAAATTGTGTGAAATAATTTACACATTTTTTGGGTAGCTATAAAATTTTACAATAATATTGAGTACATTTTCTCTACTTATTTAGCTACTGAGAAATATGTGATACTTTGACTGAATTTTAATTAAAAAACGTACTAAATCTGTTGATTTTCGAGTAATTCTTATACTCAAATACGAGTGAAACATTGACCCAATTTGATGTAAAAATTACTAAATCTACTCACTCCCAAGTAAATTTTACATCAATTTGGCTGAAATAATGATTTAATGTGATCTAAAAAAGTACAATCTACTCGTTATTTTCAAAATTATACTCAAATGAAGTGAGTGAAATGTTGACTCAATTTTATGGGGAAATTCGTTAAATCTACTCACTTTTGAGTAAATATAACAAAAGTGAAAGAATTTAAAATTTCTGAAATTTATAGCTTAAATTTTGTTTTCAAAATACAAAGAAAATCTTTATAACAAATGTATCGTTAAATGGACATTTTAAGTGTTTAAACTTCCGTTACGTTTAGATAAGTTTAAAATTTTGCAACATATTGAGTAGGTACCTATAATTTTTCCCACTTTTAAGTAAGTTGTACTGAGGAATAAGTGGATACATTGACTCAATTTTGAGAAAAAACGTACTAAATCTGCTCACTTTCGAGTAAATATTACTCAACTCAATTGACTCAATTTGGCCGAGACATTACTTAATATGATTAATAATAATAATAATAATTATTATTATTATTATTATAATATATAATATTAATAAAAACTATACGATCTACTCATTCTTTTGAAAATTTTACCCAAAGTGACTCAATTTTATGGGAAAACTCGCTAAATTTAATTAGTTTCCAGAAAATATTACTCAAAGGTCAGAAAATGATACTAATCCAAAATGTAAGGCTTAAATTTTAATGTCGATTTAAATGTGAATATTTTTAAAATACACAACAATCTTAATAACAAATGTAAAAAATAACAAAAGTAACAAATACAAATGTATTTAAAATTTTGCAACATATTGAGTAGGTAGGTACCTATAATTTTTCCCACTTTTAAGTAAGTTGTACTGAGGAATACGTGGATACATTGACTCAATTTTGAGGAAAAACGTAGGTACTAAATCTTCTCACTTTCGAGTAAATCGTACTCAACTCAATTGACTCAATTTGGCCGAAACTATCACTTAATATGATATTAAAAAAATTGTACAATCTCGTTATTATTTTGAAAAATTATACCCAAACATGAGTGAAATATTGACTGAGTTTTATGAAAAAAGTTGCTTAGTTTCGACAAAATATTACTCAAAGATGAAAAAATGGCAAAAATTTATGGCTTTAATGTTTTGTGGATACTTTTTGGTGTTGAAGAGGATACTCAAAACAAAATTAACTCTCAGTACAATCAAACTAAAATTTTATGGATTTGATTTAAATTTGAACAATTTTAATATTCAAAGTACCTATAGGTGCTTCAAGTTGTTATTTCAAAAATTTAAAAAAAAAAGTTGAAATCTTTTAAATAATGGTCGTTATTTCAAAAGCTTAATAAAAAACAGATATGAACTTTGGAAGTATAAATAGATTATAATATTTTGTAAAAAAGTAACATTCTGGTAATAGTACCAGTAATTATACCACCTGCAGAAAACTAAAAAGAAACTAAAAACTAAGTCGAAATGTCTCGAGACGTGACAATAATTTTTTGAAAGAATGAGTTAGGTAATAGTTAAATGAATAACATGAGTTTTAAAAATAAAAAATGAGTTAAATGAGTTAAAAAAAGTTAAAAGTTATATCTGCAAATATACTCAAAAATTAACTTTTGGTAATTGGTAATGAATTTTCATCTTGCGAAGCAGCAGAGTTAGTTTTGACTTTACGAACTTTCTCATTCGAAACCCGAAGATACCAACTTGTTTTACACTAAATGAAATTTCCACAAAGACAATATGATTTACGAACGAAGCTGGAAACAGTTCGGGACGTGTTTATAACTGTGACTCATGAGTTTAACTCACTTTGGGGACTTCTCGTTGCCATGATTGTTACACGTAATATCCACGTCCCAATATCTACGTGCGCGCTTTGTAGTTAGTATCAAACGTGTAAGTCTAAGATAAAATAATAAGATAGGAAAATACTCGAGATTTGTACCAACCGAGGAAATATTATATATATCCATATATTTATTATCTGCTATATATGAAAACAACGCAAGGCAGATAACGGGTTTGTCGCGTAATGTTCGCCTGTGTACTGTGTACATATACTTACACGCAATTAGTCCGCATTGTTTATCAATACGTGTAATACAAATGCGATGTGCTACAAAACACGACAAATAATAATAATAACAGATATGCAGTAACTCAATCGTACATCACAGTAAATTGCGGTCTTCCTTTCTATCACAATGCGACTGCATTTCGAATGCGTTTCGTTTTGTTCTACAATCTCTTGACGTATTGCGAATAATATCCACCGTTACATTACATTATTCAGGTCGAATGTTTAAATATATATTTGAAAAATCGCTTTAAGGTACTAGATCACTACATTTAGATCACTATATCACTAGATTTAGATCGTTTTTTAGTTAGTGAGTTAGTTACATTATTTTGTACGAATTAATTACAAAGTTTGAGTATGAGTAAAAGTATGAGCAAATGATAATTTTCATAACATTAAAAACATACAAATCATCTCGTTTCCCAAGAAAACCTTGTAGGAGGTTATTCAAACACTCTCTCTCCCCTAAGCACTTTTCTAGGAATTTATTCAATCATTCCATTCCCCCCCCCCCCCAAAAAAAACCTTTTTTGGGTTTTAATCAACCTCTCCCCTCCCCAAAAGAACCTTCATTGATATATATTTAAATATCCTTCCCAAAGAATTTTTCTAGGAACTTATTCTACCATTCCAGTCTCCAAAAATCAAAGGTCACCCCATTTTCAAAGCAACCCTTGTAGGGTTTTATTCAACCACGCCACTTCCCAGAAAACCCTAACTGGGTTTTATTTAATCATCCCAAGACGCATTTAGACTCCTTATAAAGTTTGTGGCACTTGTTTTATAACACCCTGTATAAAAACTGTTGTAATTATATCTACCAATGTCGTGTTTAGTACGTTTTAAACGCGTTAAATATAAAACGTGATGTTAAGTCAAGAATATCAATTAGATAACAATCACTAACCAATTTTCAGGTGTACATAACAATTACGTAATTAACCATTAACATAATGACACATCAAATTAATAATTCATTTAATCTCTTAAGGAAGATAAGAGAGCCGTTGTGAATTTTAAAAGAGAACCTCGTACGTGTCACACTTCGTTCGGCAGTTTAATTAACAGAAGAGGTGAGGGGATTAGTTTTCACGCCTAATTTTGTCTGGAAAATACGTTTTTCCCCAAATTTAAGTAATTAAAATTGTTGAAATTGCAGCTGATCCGCTTGTATATTCAAGTTTGGGAATATTATATTGTCTATTTGGATTTTTTCTTAAAAAAAAACAAATTACATGTTAAATAAACATTGGGGATTAGCCTTCAGTGATCAGTCATTCACTGCCCCTGGCCAAGGCAGAACGGTCCTGCCGTGATGTACCCCTGCTTCTACTATACCATTTAAGCTATACCTATATTTTAGCCTTCAGTGATCAGTTAGTTCTATTCACTGCCCCTGGCCAAGACAGAACGGTCCATCTGTCCTGCCGTGATGTACCCCTATTTCTACTATACCGTTTAAGCTATACCACTGTTTAGTTCACCCTGACTTAGTCTTCAATGATCAGTTAGTTTGATTCGTTGCTTCTGGCTAAGACGTATACAGAACGGTCCATCTGCCCTGCCGTGATGTACCCCTGCTTCTACTATATCATTTAAGCTATACCTATATATTAGCCTTCAGTGATCAGTTAGTTCTATTAACTGCCCCTGGCCAAGACAGAACGGTCCATCTGTCCTGCCGTGGTGTACCCCTGCCTCTACTATATCATTTAAGCTATACCTATATATTAGCCTTCAGTGATCAGTTCGTTCTATTCACTCCCACAGGCCAAGACAGAACGGTCCATCTGTCCTGCCGTGATGTACCCCCGCTTCTACTATACCGTTTAAGCTATACCACTGTTTAGTTCACCCATGAATTAGTCTTCAATGATCATTTAGTTTGATTCGCTGCTCTTGGCTAAGACGTATACAGAACGGTCCATCTGTCCTGCCGTGATGTATCCCTAGTTACCATACTCGTACATACCATCTAGACTATACCACTGTTATGCTATACTATACAGTACACATATAAGTATAATGTGTAGTACAGTGTACTATAGGTACAACTTTTACTGGACTAAAATTGTGATTGTGACTTTTTGAACCCTCCAGGCTTTTTGAGGTGTAATTAGATGGATGGACAGGAAACTTTAATTGTGAAAGAATATCTGAGAGTGATTACTTTGTGATAGAAGCGACAACAAACTGACAAGTAAATCAATTGTACTTAATTGATAATTAATTAATAATACTATTAATTACTACATTAATATTAATTGAGCTATGGCTCAATTTTTCTCCATTATAGTGCGTGCGAACGTTCTTTCATTCATTCCAACTCGCTCGTACAAGTTTCAACCTGTGGTATCATTTCATCGGCAAGTCCATGGCAGGCACGTTCTCAAATCTTGTCCTGAATCCTCTTTTAGGACAAAGGGGATAGTAAGCAATGCAAGAGAGAGAGAGAGATTTACCATTATAATATTCAACGTTTTTACCGAAAGGTCCTTAAATGATGATTCATCACTCCTGTATGCGGCATCATTTCAAATTCAGGTAACAGGGCCGACAGAAGGAGAGAAAGAGAGAGAGAGAGAGAGAGAGAGAGAGAGAGAGAGAGAGAGAGAGAGAGAGAGAGGGGGCATTATTATACATACCTGCCGTGTACGAGGTGGTCCGAAAGGAGCGGCATTCCGTCTGGGGATTCTCGGAATCCACGCATTTTTAATCGAAATTCGAAACGTTCCTTGCTGTACAGGATTTTTACCCGATCCGTCGACATGTTTCTTCCGGTTTAGTGGTCGTCGGATCATCGCGCGCATGCGCCGTACGTCAGTTCGGACGAGTTTGGGCGAGTTCTGGACAAGTCGTTACCAGAAGACAGAGTTGCCAGATTTACACGGAAGCGATGCATGCGCAGTAACGGTAGGTTTCGATTTGTCAGTGTAGTTTAGGTACGCGCCACAGTTTCCGCCAATCAGAGACCGGCCCCTTCTCTACTGCTACTGCGCATGCACCACTTCCGTGTAAATCTGGCAACTCTGTCTGAAGATGTCCAACTAGGTTTTTAAGCTGATATCAAGCTCTTTAAAGCTCAAACTTTTCTATTTGTTAGGGTTCTGTTCAACAACATGGGAAGGTTCGGATGAATTTAGCAGGTCGTCGGGACAAACAACGTGGAGCTCAAATTATAGTAAAAAGTAATGTTTAGATAGGTTTAGTAAGTCGGCTGAAAACTCACTGAAACGCCTTGATCCCAATTTTGCATATAAGCTACTGGACAGAATACTTGTAGCACTTAAGGATCAAATTTTGTAGAAAAACCAAAGAAAACTGTAGGTAGGTAGCTGGAAAACTCTACTTGGAAGTATTTAAAGCATTTAAAGCTCAAATTTTTACGGTACGATTTCTATGCAAGAGCAGAGGTAAGCTTACTTAGTACAGTACTCAGTACGTTAACTGAAATCTTCAACTTTTCTAAAAAGTGTTTGCTGGACAAAGTATTGAAAGCACAAAAGTCAAAGAAACATTTAGGTAGGTTGCCATAAAATCTGCCCAAAAGTGTTGATTTCCCAAATCTGCTTGAAAATTCTTTACTGGAAAAGCTTCTTAAAGCGCTTAAATCTGAAATTTTGTCTGTAAGATTTATATAAATGAACAAAGGTAAGCTTACTTATTTATGTTTAGTAAGTTTCGTGAAAAACTACTGAAACGTCTTGAATTTCCAATTTTGTTTATGGACTGTTTGTTGGACAAAGTATTTAAAGCAGTTAAAGCTCAAATTTTGTCGGAAAGGTTTCTAACAAAACTTTAGGTTAGTAGCCAGAAAATCTGTTTAAAAGCCTTGATTTCCCAATTCTCCGTGAGAACATTGTGCTGGACAAACTTTTTAAAGCTTCCAAAGCACAAATTTTAACAGTAAATTTTAGACCAGAGGCAAACTTACTTAGATATGCTTAGTGAGTTGCATGAAGATTACCTACTGTAACGTGTTAAATCTCCAATTTTACCTGTAAACTGTTTACTGGGCAAAATATTTAAAGCACTTAAAGCCCAAATTTTGTTGGGAAAATTTGTGTCGAGAAGCAATGAAAAATTTAGGTAGATCGCCAGAAAATCGGCCCAGAAGTCTTGATTTCCTAATTGTGCTTGAAAACTTTTTGCTGGACAAAATTTTTAAAGCACTCAAAGCTCATACTTGTACATTAAGATTTCTATCAAAGAGCAGAGGCAAGCTTATAACGTCTTGAATCTCTAAGTAGTATGTAAGTGAAACTGCTTGCCGGACAAAGCATTTACAGCACACTAAACATAAATTTTGTCTGGAAGGTTTCTGTTGAAAAGCAAAGAAAAATTTACGTAGGTTGCCAGAAAATCGGCCCAAAAGTCTTGATTTCCTAGTTGTGCTTGAAAACCCTTTGCTGGACAAAATTTTTAAAGCATTCAAAGCTCATACTTGGACATTAAGATATCTATCATTTCAAAGAGCAGAGACAAGCTTATAATGTCATGAATTTCTAATTATTTAAGTAAAATTGCTTGCTGGACAAAGCATTTACAGCACATTAAACTTAAATTTTGTCTGTAAGGTTTCTGTTGAAAAGCAAAGAAAAATTTACGTAGGGAAATCTGTTTGAATGTCTTGATATTCCAGTTCTGCCTGAAAACATTACCGCACAAGATTTTTAAAGCACCTAAAGCTCGAAATTTGACATTAACATTTCTTTAAGAAGCAAAGCCAAGCTTACTTAGACAGGTTTAGTAAGTTTTATGAAAAACGACTGAAACGTCTTGAATCTCTAATTCTGTCTATGAGGTTTTTAAGCACTTCAACCCAAATTTTGTCTAGAAACCGTGTATCCAAAAGCGAAGAAAAATATAGGCAAGCAGCCGAATTTCCTTAAGTTCCCAGTTCTGTTTGAAAACTCTTTGCTGGACAAACTTTTTAAAGCACTTACAGCTCAAATTGTGACAGTAAGATTTCTATTAAAGAGTAGAGGTAGGCTTACTTAGGTTGATTATGAAGCGTGGAATCTCCAATTTTTCCTAAAAACTGCTTGCTGACGAAGCACTTAAATTTTATCAGGAAGATTTCTGTCGAATTGCAAAGAAAAATTTTGATGAGTAGCGTGAAAATCTGCTTAAAGCTTTGATTTTTCAAGCCTCCTAGCTGGACGAGCTTTTTTAAGTACTTAAAGCTCACTATTTGATAGTAAAATTTCCATTAAAAGGCTGAGGCAAGCTTACTTAAATACGCTTAGTAAGTTGACTGAAAAATTACTGAAACGCCTTCGACCTCCAATCTTACTTAATAACTCGAAGCATTTAAAGCATTAAAACTGCATAAAAGCAATTAAAGAAAATAGAAAACCTGTGTAAACCTGCCTAAGCCCCAATCTTGCCTTGAAGATTTCCCGCTAAGCTAATAAAGCGGAGTAAACTTTTAAAAACTCTCCTTACATTTACGCTCTTCGGGGCTCTAAAGTCCCCACACACTCTACTTAACTGATTTTATATTAAGTTTCCATTTTTGGATGATATAAAATTCTGCGCTCGTTCCTACCGCTTTTGACGTCTTAATTGGAAATTATTAGAGCGTTCCACTTTCAGCTAATTGATAAAGTTTCCTCTTACGTTTGCGTGAATAATAAAAACTTGTTACACACGACTTACACACGACTTTGTCGTGTAAGGGGCAAGGTAAGTGTCGTAAATAAATTTGATAAGGGAGTATATAGGCGAATCAAATTAGATTTTTTTGTAAAAAACTGTGTAGACGGATTTGACAGTTGGAAATGGTAGTTTGAGTTATTATAAGAAGCTTCTCATCTATAGATTCATCAATTTTTTAGCATTATCGAATTAATAATTAAAGTGCCAAAATCACTCTTTTATTTATAACTCCAAATGGTTTAGATTTAGACGTTTGCGGTCAACAGTGAACTTTTAGAGAAAACAATTATCTTTAAAATGAGACTTTCTAAATTAAAATTGCACTATAAATAAAAAAGTTATTGCAAAAAAGGAGGCAAAATGGCTATTTTTAAATATTGTTAATAACTTTTTAATTAGTTGTTTAAATTAAGTGAAATGTTTATAATTTGTGAGTTGTCATGTACTTTATAAGTATGCAAAAGATGGGCTCTATCGGTCTAGTAGTTTTTGCAAAATTCTAATTGTTTATCCCGTTTCTTGAGAAAATCAACAATTTCTAAGTCCTGTCCAGTCGATTTTTCTAAATGAATCTTAACAAACTTGGGCCCATCCTCTTTGTAAAGACTTATGTTAACGTTCTATGTAAAAAAACAATAAATTTTGTAATGTTTATTTATAAGCTTATAAACATTTACAATAACTTGATTGGTTTTTGTTCAAACTTTATGGCAATGATTTATTCGAAAAGCTGATTCAAAAATACGCCTTTAAAAAGAAAGAAAAAAAGCCCCCACGACCTTTGTGAGCCAAGATAGCTCTTTTTTAGAAAAAATTCACCGTCGCTACAATAATTAATATTAAAGGCTGAAAATAACAAGGTTTTTAGAAGAAGAGTTGAAGTTTCCAATGGCACTTTCAGCGTTTAAAAAAACCAAACGTTGTTTAACGGAGAGCATTATAAACAAAGAGTAATATTGCGCGTTGATTACATTCCTGCTCGGAGTCCACGGAGTGGGGGAAGCCGACTGGACGATTGCACAGCTCTCGTGAAAAGTGAGCGCGCGGCTTCAAATCGGACCGCTCGAAGAAACGACTTTATCTCGGGTTCTACCTGACCAAAATTGCTCATTCTTTTTTTAAACTGGGATACAATGAAGAAATAATAACAATTAACATACTTTCAGACACAAAATTGCTTTATCCAAAGATGCCAAAGGTTCTGATTACTGTTTTTATATACTCTAATTATAGTACATCAATTTGTATATATTTTTATTAATTATTGTTTAATAATCACACCTATAAATAAACGTTATTTATGCATTGTTATCATTATATAATCTATAATCTGAGCTTTTATCACACATCAAGTAGGTTGCGCAGAATATATGTTAATTGTTAGTATTCCTTCCTTGTATCCCAGTTTAAAAAAAGAATGAGCAATTTTGGTCAAATAGAACCCGAGATACAGTCTTTTTTTCGAGCGTTCCGATTTGAAGCCGCGCGCTCACTATTCACGAGAGCTGTGCCAAGCGCCCAGTCGGCTTCCCCCACTCCGTGGACTCCGAGCAGGAAAGTAATCAACGCGCAATTACTCTTTGTTTATAATACTCTCCGTTAAACAATATTCGGTTTTTTTAACTGCTGAAAGTGCCATTGGAAACTTCAACTCTTCTTCTAAAAACCTTGTTATTTTCAGTCTTTAATATTAATTATTGTAACGACGGTGAATTTTTTTAAAAAAGGGCTATCTTGGCTCACAAAGGTAGTGGGGCTTTATTTTTTCTTTTTAAATGCGTATTTTTGAATCGGCTTTTCGAATAAATCATTGCCATAAAGTTTGAACAAAAATCAATCAAGTTATTGTAAATGTTTATAAGCTTAAAAACCGATACTTTTTGTTAAGCCTTTTTTTATAAATAAACATTACAAAATTTATTGTTTTTTTACATAGAACGTTAACATAAGTCTTTACGAAGAGGATGGGCCCAAGTTTGTGAAGATCCATTTAGAAAAATCGACTGGACAGGACTTAGAAATTGTTGATTTTCTCAAGAAACGGGATAAACAATTAGAATTTTGCAAAAACTACTACACCGATAGAGCCCATCTTTTGCACACTTATAAAGTACATGACAACTCACAAATTATAAACATTTCACTTAATTCGAACAACTAATTAAAAAGTTATTAACAATATTAAAAAATAGCCATTTTGCGTCCTTTTTTGCAATAACTTTTTTCTCATTTTAAAGATAATTGTTCTCTCTAAAAGTTCACTGTTGACCGCAAACGTCTAAATCTAAGCCATTTGGAGTTATAAATAAAAGAGTGATTTTGGCACTTTAATTGTTTATTTGATAATGGTTCCACTAAAAAATTGATGAATCTCTAGATGAGGGGCTTCTTGTAATAACTCAAACTACCTTTTCCAATTGTCAAATCCGTCTACACAGTTTAGTTTTTCACAAAAACACCTCTTTTCTTTCTAATTTGATTCGCATAATATTGAGGTGTTGTCTCTTTGGATTTAAAATATTGGCGGGATTAATTAATGGATAGTTTGATATTAAAATTGCATTTTTCGTTAATAGCCGTGCAAACAAGTCGGATGTCTCTTTAGCTTTTCTTGTACTTTTGTTCTCTGGGGAGAATGTAAGGAGAAGTGTCAATGGAAACAGGGAGAAAAAGCGAAGATGAGATCACATATAATATATACATTCTCGAGACGACAATGGATCGCAACAAAGGCTCACACGCCGCCGCCCGGACCAGGGCGCAGGTATATAAATACCGTTCCTTTTGAATAAAAATTTCTTTTTCGGTAGTTGTAAATCATAATTCTGACGTCCCACAGGTAGGAGGAATTCCTCCTATCTACGGGGAAACTCGTAGGTCGGAATGACGTTCGTGAGTTACGCAAAGCGATTTCTCCCTCTCTTTCAATTTACCTCTCTTTCAGATTTATGATTAGATAAAAGGGTGATTTGTCGAAAAACTTAGTCGTGACGTGATGGAGCGCAGTTTTTGCTTCGGATGTTTACGACAAATTACACGGTCCTTTCCCTCCTCGTAAGGGCGCCACGGCATGGAATCGCCTTCGGAATAATCGATACGGTTATCCTTTGTGGTGCATTCAATAGCAGCCCGAGAGGACTTCTTATAACACCATGACCGACAGTTGTACTAATAATATACTGTAACGCAAAGTCTGGCCGTAAAATAAACACGAGCCTACACACATTTCACTTTTGCAAAGTCTTAAGTCAGATTATCCCCTTTTTCTCGCCAAGGGGTGGAGCGATAAAATCATACTTTGCTTGAAAGTTGAGAAATTAAGTATCAATAAAAAGCCCAGGCTGTATCTAACGGACATACATTTTTTTACAATGTTTCTGATACATCCGGGGTGAGTTTAATGCTAAGGGTTTAAGGGGGTGGTTCTGGAATTGCGCCACTAGTCCCTATCGTCAGCAATAAATTAGGGATAAAATATGAGGCTATAGTAAATGCAGACTTATGAAGTGGATGATCTGGCTTAATAGTGATGAAATCGCCTATTATTGCAGTAGTTTCTTAAATTGTCAGTATTTTTTATACTTACTTAAATTATATTTAATGATGTAATTGCATTATAAAACTAGGTAAGCGTCTATTATTGCATTAGTTTCTCAGTTCGAATATGTTTCTCCTCTCGCCTCGTGGTATTCGACCCACGAATCCTTATCCTTATCCGGGAGTAAAATTGATGACGTTGTTCCCGAAGGTGCCTATCTGAACGGACGCAATCCACCGTTTCCCGGTTACTGGTTTCATCATCAGGTCCCGAAATTTCCAGATGATTTCGACCGTTTCCCGGAAAAATCCTCCCCCGCCGCAAGCGCCGACCCTTTCACGGGCGAGTGCCTACCCCCAAGTAATTCGACCGCGGAAATATTATAATAAATATTGTGAGCGCCGCGCGCAATTCCCCCTTCCGGCCGGCCACCCTTTGCGAGACTCGGAGAGATCGAGCCAGTTGCGCACCGCGGGAATATCTATAATCCAGTGTCGGGTAGGGTTAAGGTATTGTAACGGAAGGTCCGGCCGTAAAATAGACACCAGTCGGGAAGTGGTAGCTTCTGGGAACCTCGAAACGACGAGAATTCGGCGAACTCGTAGGATGTGGCAGATTATTCGGGAAAGGACGAGATCGTTCTGGAATTCCCACGCGGCGAAATAAATAGCAGGGCGAGACGAGAACAGTCGCCGAGAGTCGTAGAGCAATAAGCGAAATGGTGCTAATATAAATTAAATAATTGTGAATATAAGTTGTGTGAGTGTAAGTAGTTAAAGTAAATTCGTGTAGTCTAGTGATTTTCGCGTAGTCAAAACGTTACAATATTGTAACAGAATATATAGGAAGATCTTTACTAGTGGTGGAAATGGTGGAAAATCTAGAGGATACAGAATGTCTTCTCCCGGGAGAACCAATGGGCGCAAAAAGATTGTAAAGATTAAACAGACAGTTAAGCGGAGTTGACAATGGCAGTGCCCTTTGCCCTGAACGCTATTAAGTCAGAGAGTCAGTCATAACATATAAATTTTAATTTTGACCACGGTGCGCAACTCGCATACGCCCGAAAACATCCCCCCTTACACCCGACCGACTATGAAAGAATTATTATTATAGGGCCGATTTATTTGACAAAAGGTCGAAAGGCCGGCATTACGTAACGAAAGGGGGAGGATGATAAAAAATATACGGAAAGAGAAAGAGAGAGAGAGGGGGGGGTGGGTGGTAAGGGGATTCGAACAGATGCGTGAAGAACTCTCGAGGTGATACATCTCTGCAACCCCTTCCCCGGGGGATATAAAAGGGATAAGGATTGTAAAAAACGGAGCCTCGTAAGGGTGTTTGGAATGTGTAAACGACTCTATTTTTTATGTATATTCCGTTGTGCGTAACTTAATTTTGTTAGAGATTTCGAGCCCTTTTTCCCCACTTTAAACTCGACCTTCGTTCTCGTAAAATCATCGCTTAGCTCAATCCAAACGAACCACAAAGTGGTAGCCTCCAAACTGATCCCAAAAAATTGAAAACACAATCTCCGAAATTATCATTAAAAATTGGATCTCTAATGAGACGTGTTTTCAACTTGAGACATAAAAATTTTGACCATAAAAATGTAACATGAGCAAACCACCAACATTTCAAAAGTTCAAAAATGTAATAACAATTTTGTACAGATCAAATTCGAAATTCACTTCACTTGTAAAATTCTTCTTATAATTTATAGCAAATTCCGTTACAAAACGATGTTTTTGTCAGACATTCCAACTCTGAGCGAGCTGTTTACAAAAAAAACTGTTTTGACTCTCTCTTATCACACAATGTTGAAACACCTTATGGTAAAAGGAACAAAATTTAATCTTAATTCTTTTGTATTTAAACGTGAATGAATAAGATATACAAACTAGACAGACTGATACTTAATTAATTAGTTTAATTAGTTAAAAACTGATATCCAGGTCTTATCGGTAAAATATAATAGGTGATTAATCGAAAAAAATAAATAAAAAAAAGTTATTTATTATACAAGCGGATAAAATGAACGTTTAACGAGCGATGCGTGTTAATATCGCGAGTTAAACGTTCATTGTATCCGCGAGTGTATTACAACGTTTTATTCAATATTGCCATATATAAACTGGCGTTTAGCGGAGTAAGTCCAATTTTGAAGAGAAAATTTGACAGATGACAACTTCAGTGCCGTAACCTTGACAACGCCGAAAACAATTTTAAATAGATAAAACGTCACTTTATACGGCAAAATTGAATAGGCAGCGTATTAAAACATTTAAATCCGCAGCCCAAATAAACAATGACTTTATAGGTTCGATTTGACGTCAATAAACGTCAGTTTATATGGCAAAATTGAATAAAAAATATTTAAAACGTCTTAAAAACATTTGATAAAATATAAAAACGACTGAATTCAATATAGACTTACTTAAAACAGTATTTTAGAAAAATTGAAAAAAAATTACTTATTTTTCATAAATTAATAATATTTTTCGACGGGTGTGGCGCTAGCCACAGAAAAATTTTATAGTCCAGGAGATTTTTTTTCTCTTAATCTTAAAATTTTTACAAAAATTTTTCTCGGAAAAATAATTTATTGATAAACCATTATATCCGATAGGATTTACCACCCTTGCTGTCGTCTGGGGGTTGATAAATGGGGTGCATCTACATTGTAAAAATTTGTTTTTAAAATAGAAAAGAGATTTCCCGGGCTAATAAAATTTGTGGACGTGGCTAGCACGCTTTTCGCCAGGTGATGTTATACAGGGTGATCCGAAATTCAAGTTGTAAATCGCTGCCGTATGCCCTGAGGTGCGATCGGAGATTACGTTTAAAGGGGAAAGTGGAGCATCTCGTAACATTTTTCAAAGTCGCGGCCTCGTTTTCCGTGAACCGTAATTAACTTCGCGTTATAAATATTTCAAAGATGTTATCTCGCAGCCGACGCGATTGTTATCTCCTCCCCTCCGTTCATCCCCCTCCTCACCCCCCGCGGGACCGTATAGAAAAGCAATTAGCGAGTTGGGAATTTATGGCTAAACATTTCGCGAAACTTTTGTACGAATCTCACCCCCTTCCACACGGGAACAATGAAACTTCTACCCTTCTATGAAAATTATTACCTAGAATCGCTAGGATTCATCATCTGCTCGTGACGTAACTCAATGTTTCGCGAGGATTTTTCCGGGAAATGCCGGAAAATCGCCAGTACTTCGTGTATTATGTAGGGTCGTTATTTTCGGAGGGATGATGAATCGAGCAGCGACGTTGATGGATCTCGTTAGGTCTTAAACGCGGGAGGAACAATTAGGACTTAACGAAGAGTAACAATGGGATAACTAACACTTTGATCCGGGTAACTGGGTGAATGTGAGATGTTAGACGTTACCCGAAACCAAGCCGTCAAGGGTGTACGTTTCACGCGACCTATTCCCGGCTACATTGTTGCCACCTTTAAGTAATACTACTGGGGTAATAGAAACTACTTCTTATCACGATAGTGACGGTTTGGACAGGCTGGAAGATGTCATTCGTGCCATTTTGTCAAAATGGGTGGCTAACATGGTAACATTATATTAATATAATAAGCCTCTACAAACAGCCATCTGAACCAGTTAAATTCAAAACGTTCAGAAAAAAATTTAAATACTAATGTTCCACCTTTGAGTTATTAAAATTAAATAAAGGAGAACTCACTTAGGTACATCAGATGTTTTATTAACAAACGGGTGTAAAGCTAGGCCAAATCCACAAATTTTACAGTTCGTGATTTGTTTTTTTATTGTAATCTCAAAATTTCTACAAAAAATTTTCTCGGGCCAATTGCTTATTAACAATCTCTCCGAGAAAAATTTTTAGTAGTAAATCTAAGATTAAAAAAGATTTTGTTCCTGGACTATAATATTTCTGGAAGTGGCTAACTTCACAACCGTATTATTTTTCTAAAATAATTAATGCACTATGTACATCGGTTACAATTGGCTGTCTCACAGTCCCGATTATCAGAATGGGGAAATTAATGTAAAAGTGTTAAGTTCTAATTGAGAAGTGACTCAATTTTTATAAAACCCAGTTGAATATTTATTTAATTTTTTTAAATTTAATATTTATTTAAAGAATATTAATTCAATTAACCAGATTTCGTCCACTTTTTAACATTATTATATGGGAAACATGTCAATGTGTCCTTGTGTTATTCAAATTAGATATTTCTACATCTAAAAAATCGTGATGTGTTCATCAGAGTAGTACTCTCTCATATATAGGGGTTAATTTAAGCAACAAGCCGAAAAACGACAAGTACCTATAAAGTACTCCTCACAGTAGATTTAGCCAAAAACGTTACAAAACTTTTTTATATATTATATATAATGTAGAATAGGTACTCAAAATTTTATAAAAATTCTTGGAGCAAATTTCGGGAAAAATTGAAAAAATTAAAGAATGAACAGAAGATTTTGCAAAAAACGATAGAAAAATTTATTTTATACTAATTCAATGGTAGAATATATATTCTAAATTTAAAATAAATTCTTGTAGCAAATTTTAAGAAAATTTCAAAAACCGAAAAACCACAAGTATAAAGTGCTCTTCACAGAAGATTTAGCCGAAAACGTTACAAACCTTTTATACATATTTAATTGCACAATAAATTTACAAAGTTTAAAAAGAATTCTTGGAACGAATTCCGAGAATAATACAAAAAACCAAAATTCGACAAGTATAAAGTATCCTTCACAGAAGATTTAGCCAAAAACGTTAGAAAACTTTTTATACATATTTAATAGTATAATAAATATTCAAAGTTTAAAAAAAAATTCTCGGAGTGAATTTCGAGAAAATATTTTAGATTTTTTTTTAGATTAATTATTAGAAAAAATTTCAATATTTTTTAATATTAAAAATGTCCTAGAACATTAGAAGTGGCTCAATTTATACAAAACGAGACTATTACAGTACTATATTGAAACAATTAATTAGGTCAATTGGTTTCATCCACTACGCATAATCCTGTGGTAAACACATCAACTCGCACTTTTTCTATAAATTTTATTAGATATTTCTGTTTTTTAACCGTCAAAAGTGACTCAATTTGCTTTAAACTCAATTGAGCATGA